>OY728133.1:66931194-68181194 GCA_963277665.1 Viscum album
TTTGGGGAATATATGAAATGGGTGATCCTTATATATATTATAATATGGGTTGAGCACTATTATAGCTCATGGGTGTGCCTAAAATAGATTATAGAAATGGCTAGGACCCATTTTATATCATGGGTGAGCCAATTATAAGTTATGTGAAGGGATGGTAACCATTATAGTACACAGGTGAGAATTTTAATGATTATAATGAAGATGAGAACTATTATAGATCATGTATGAGCCTAACATAGATTATAAAAAATTTTGGGACACATAGTATCTCATGGGTGAGCCTAACATAGATTATAAAAATGGTTGGGACACATTGTATCTCATGGGTGATCCCATTATAACTTATGTGACGGGAAGAGGATAAATATTGCACACTTTTGATCATGATAAAGCTTATAAGAAGGATAATCCACATTGTAGATATCCAATTCATTGGTTAATAATACTATTGGAATTAAGACATGTATTTATTCCAATTTTAAGTGGTTTGAAATGGTTTCATTTATATTATTCTCTAAGACACCTAAAAATGTTTTCATTTTTTGTTATTGGTTTTACTGTATTTATTTGAGAAAAAACTATGAGTGTAATTAATATGAAAATGTTTTGATTATTTCACTCATAGAACATTAAATAGGTTATAATTTTTTAACTATACCAATGGTTTTATTTATTTATATGTCTCTTACTATGATTTTTTTCTCATCCCAGGTTTTTTAATGTTTTAATACGATCTATGCTAGAATAAATTCAATGATGAAATAGATGAAATTTTATGATGATAAAATATGAAAATAAACCATGTTTCTTTTTAAATGTTTTGGTTTTATGGAAGAAATGTATATTTTTGGAAGTTCCCACTTTATATTTCTATGGTTTTGTTATGTAATATTTATGGCCTAATTATCTAAAGAAATAACCCAAAAATTATCATCAACATGAGTTCTTGAATAAACATAGGATTTTGTAATGTTTAAGACTGGGGTCTTATAGTTTGTATCGGAGGTTGTTTTATATGACATTATAGGTTAGGATAGCCTTAATTTCATTCCATTATAGGATTTTACATTTTGATTAAGTTGAAATGATTTATCATTTTATTATTACCTTGTTTCTCTATCTAAACTATGACTTTTAATATTGGTTTTCTACATAGAAAATAAAAAAGCTATAATGAGAAGGTATTCAGAGGAAATAAACCGTTCAAATCATCATCATGAGGTTGTAGGAATCAAATCATAATAGCTTTATGTAGTGTTGTTTCATTTGGTTCTGGATATAAATTGTATTGGTATCCATGAGATAATCTATATTAACCTCATAGGAATATATTAATAGTGGAATAATTTAAGAGGAAACATCCCCTATAATTCAATAGATCATCAGACCTAGTGGTAGTTGAAGAATAGATCAATACCATGGAGAAGTCATATGGATTCATTTGTTATTCATAACCTCAAAATGTATCTCTTTACATCTATCATTTTGAAGGTGAATATGATCAATAATGGTCATCGGTATTGAATACTATAGAGAAAATATATCTTGACGCAATGGAATGTGAAGAATTAAGGATATTTCCCTTGAGAAATATTTTACAAAGGATATTTGTCTTTGGATGGAGAAACATTTCATGGAATTAGAGAAAAATAATGATGATTCAGTTGCTGCATATGAAGAGAACTTCACACTATTGGACATGTATGTGACATATATTATTTTAGAAAATGACATAAAAATTAATATATTTTAATCAGGATTGAAACTATGACTACGAAGATGTCTGGTCTATAGAAAATTTTATTGTTACGAAAAAATGATTCATTGTGATGAGAATGTTGAAATGAAGGCTGTTGTCACCTACATTACATGAGATGATAAGATTAAGAAATGATAATGGTGGTAGAAAATAGAGAAGAAACCAACTAAATTTTATTTAGTTAGGCCTAAACATGTTCAATTTTTGGTAAAATACGTTTTGGGTAATGTATGATTGGATCTTAAAAGTGTTACAGGTGATGTATGTTACATCATAGGGATTGTGACTACAAGCAAATTGGTCTTGAATAGTCATACAATGAGATAACATTTATACAACCTATAATAATATTCATTAGCTACAATTGTTTTTGTACATTAAGAAGATATGTGTTAGAATTTAATTACATTTGGAGAAAATAATCATGATCATAAGAAAATGGTTTCGGATAATATTTTGTTGCTACTACAATTGATATTGATACACATAGTGAAGTGATGGAACTCCTGAGAGCCCAATATTTTCATAGGATATATATATGTTCAATGTATTAAACATAACTTCTCTGCTTTTATGTGAGGTGATAATAAGTTATTAATGATGTTTTTTGAGACATTCTGTGGGGTAATGTTTATGTAAGAGTTTATTTAATGTGGATATATTACTTAAATTTTGGTCCTATGTTTTGAGATAATGATTTATTTTATGGTTTATGTGGTAATTTATTCTTATGTTTATTATTAGGGATGTACATCATAGTTTTAAGTATATTATGAGTATAAAATTTTTCTTATAAAATATAAATACAACAAGTATGTGTGTTTCCTTATGTTCTTATTCAAGGAATTAAATTAATTTATTAACACTGCCAAAAGTATCATCTAACAAAAACATTATCCATTTACTTTTCTTAATGGTATTTTGACCCATCACATATTTATGGTTTTAGAGTGTATTACATTCCACTGTCTTTGTTATCCATCACTATCTATTAGTCAATGAATGTTAGTTTTATCATCCATGCCCATGTTTTCCTATATAGATCCCTAGTATATGATATCTGAAGTGAATTTTTTTTACTTCAATATTATCAATTAATTTAGAGCTTATATTTACTAATTTTCTATTGTGAGGTTTTGATAAAGTAATTTTTCACAATGAATCTTTAGTTACATACTCCAATTTTAAAACTGTGAGACCATAATTTAAAAAAGGCGGAAAGATGTAACATACCAGGTATTTAAAAAATAACAATTTTCTTATTTATTAATATTTTTTTATTAAATGGTTATGTTACCATAATGGGGACACTATGTTCAATAGTGAACTTGACACACAACAACGAGTTTCTATGATATCTTATGTCTCACGCATGACTGAGTTATATTGAAAAATAGTACATCAATTTTTCTTATTTGAAATTGTTGTTATCATCAAGACACATTATTGGTAAGAATTAATATAACCAACTATATTATTATTACACATGGTTTTTAAATAATTTTTTTCTTCGGATCAATATTATGGGAATATAATAATAATAAATTATATTTTAAGCATAAAATACTCAAATATTGTTATAAGGTAGAATTAGTTCATATTGATGGTGAACCATTTTAATATCATAATCCTAAAAAATATAGAAGGTTTTTATTAAAAAAAACCTTTCCCTTTAATTGAATAGGGTCATCAAAATCAATATTGATTTAATTATATCATTTTAAAAAAAAATCATTTTTTAATGAATTTTAAAAAATATTGCTTTTTAATTCAAAGCTACATTTTCATCTAATTTATTTATAAATTTATGTTACACTGTTAATTTGTTTTAAAGTATAATTATATAATTCAATTATAATTTAATACAAATTTTTTCTTTGGAATAAAATTCAAATTGAAATTGGATATAAAAACTTTCTCATCTTTTGAACGTTTTACTTCAAAAAACCCATTTTTCGATACATCAACTGTAACACCCCAAGCTTCTACGGTACGCTTCTCTTTGAATAATGTGATAACGTGTGTTGTACGCAACACCGAGTTCTAAAACACCATAACTAATCAAACTAGCTGTTATGAATAGTAATACCTACTTTTTAAAATTATATATATTTTATATTTGAAAATGGACTTCATTTTTGGATTCGGAATATCGAATTTAGCCTAAGGTGAAATTTTGATACATTTCGGATAACTTTCATATTTTGATGAATAGTGAAAATTACTAAGTTTTAATTAAAAACAACTTTTTTAATCAAAATAATTAATAGTGATAAATTATGAATTTGAGTGGTTTTAAAGTATATTTAGAATATATTTTTACCATTTAATATAATGTTGGTCATTGGACATAATTTTACAATTAAACTGAACATAAATGAGTGTCAATCTTTTGATAGTTATTATCTCTTAAAAACACGCTTTTTGTTTTGACAGCGGAAATTAATTTTAAATTAATTTCTGCCACTTATGTGTTTTGAATTTAGGAAAATGGATTCCATATTTGGAATCAGGATGTTCAAATTGTGTAAATAGGTAACTTTTATTTTTAGACATTTTGAATAATTACTGCGGTAAATATTTTATTTACCATGGTTAAGGGTAAATCCGGTAAATAAGGGTTAAAAAATAATATTATAATAATAAAAAATTACCCTAAAACGTGTCTTAACCCTATTGGTTGATACATGGTCGACCATGGGAATCTTTTGGTCTATTTTGGGACCCCATGGATCCACTTGTAAGTGATAATGACACTTTATTTTAATTAAGTTAAAATGAATACAAAAATGACACAAGCATATATCTTTTAGAAAAACATTTGTTACATAGGGTTATATATGTTGGATTTTAGATTATAAATATTCATTATAAATATAAAAAGATTTCCTACATAATGATATTTTATTTATAATTTTTAGACATTAAATAATTTATTTTATTTATGACACAATGATGATGCAGTAATTACTATAATAGTGAAAAATTAAAATAATTGATATTATAAATACCCAAATAAATATAATATGAAACTTTTAATGAATTAAACTAATTTTCTATGATAATATGATATATTAGGATTTATTTAATTGACTTTGTTCGAAGTAATCAATCTTTTATGAGTTTCAAAAAAATCAACTATTGAATAGTGTCAAAATTGACATAAAAGAGTTCTTAAAACAAATATTATATTATTAATTGATATTAAATTCCTAAAAATCTAAGGTTCGGCCAAGAGACTTATATCATGATAGGTTCATCATTAATGGACCACTTGGGGGTCTCTTGGATGTATGTAGTATGTTTATTAACCATATTATATAAAAATACAAAGAGACATTGTAAAAGTGAAACTAATTAACTTAAAGTTAATACTTAAAGATAAGGTTAATATAAGTACCCAAACCAGTCTAAATTCTATTTGTTGAGTTGTTTTCGACCCATCCCCACCTTAACATTTGAATAGTCAACTTTGGAGCCATTAGAAACCGAATATGAATTTATTATAAATTAATATTTCTAGCTTTTCCAAAGGTGCCCCTCACCCCTCTTATAAAAGGGCACTCCTCCTTCTCATTTCTTCACACCTTCAAAGCCTTTTGGTTCGGACAAACTCTGCCCAAATACTCTCCCAACATCCCTCACTACAACCTAGAGGCATTAGTTTGATCATAAAGCCAACCAAAGAGCCCTTTTGATCAAATCAAAAGGAAGAACCCGAAGAAGAGGTAATGATTTCACCACCCTTTTCCAAGTTCATTTCTTCTTCCACATCTTATTCCTTTGTTGTTACCATTATAAAATAATAACTCCAGTATCATATATATACTGTGATGTTATTATAAATATGGTACAACCATATTCAGTATTCTATCCACCCTTTCAATAACATGTCACCATACGTGCGTACGTACGGCTTACCGTCTCCACGTCGTGGTGTAATTGTTATTCAATATATTATTATTTGGATGGGTATAATAATCATGTGTAACTCATGTAAAAAATAAATATAACATGTTAATTATTCTTTATATATGATATAACATCCATTTATATATTATTTTAATATCAAAATAATGATATTGTCGCTCGTGCGTACGTACGGACTACCGTCTCCACGAACGCGATGAGATTCATTCTCCATCGTATCCATTCAAGTATAATTATCATTTGATGATTTAAAAATTATGTTTAAGGACTATATATCATTCTGGATATGAATAAGATACAACAACCATGGCTTATGTAACAAAACATATAAAAGAAAATGAGTAAGTTAACTCCCGAAACGACGATAATTCTAAGATATTATTAACAAATCAATGTTAAAAGATCATATATGATATCATATTATTATATATGATTCTTGTATAATTTAATAACAACTATTTCACCATTATACAGGAGGTTAACCTACCCCAACCAAGGAAAAGTACAAGGTAAGGGTTTACTTTACAACCTCTTCATTATCCAAGGTTGTTTATACGTAATAATCTACTGGGATCTCTTTATCATCCACATCCATGTTTCTTAAAAATGCATTTCAAAACATTTTTACTATTTACTAGAATATGAGTGAAATTCATTTATACCCTTTTTGACTTTTATAAGTGGTTTATAAAGGAATCTTTCGGTCCTTTTCAAAACAAGGTCCTTTTTAACCTTTTCGACAGAATTAAGGTAAGAATGTTTTTTTAACTCATACGGCGGGTGCGGCTATTTTCCGCCGTTATAAAATCTTCAAAGCATCCCTTACAAGCTTATAAGAATATTTTCAAAGAAAATGTTTTATTTTATATGGATCTTAAATTATTTCAAAATAAAAGGAGATATTTCTTTAAAAAGAATTTTGATTTCATCTATGTCAACATCCTTTGATGGATTTTAAGATTATTTGAAGTTGATTTATTATGATACAAAACTTCTATATTGTATTGAAGGTTTTGTGATATGTTTGACTGTGGATGTGCTATTTTTATACCATTCATAGTTTATGGTGAAAGTATTGACATTTCATATGCTAGTTTTAATATGAATGTTTATGTTATGTTTAAACCTTTTCATATGGGAATGCATTGGACTTAATATGTGACGGGTGGAGCCCGCTATAGCTCCTCGATGCATCGGTAGGTCTCATGAGACAAACTAGTGTCTTGGCACAAGGCCTTGACAATATCTTATTTGTAGTCTTGGCACGAGGCCTTGGCTATGTGGTTATGATAGTCTGGCATTATGCATTCCAACATTATGAAAGTGGTTATTGATTTTTGCATGTGATTATTCGATTAGTAGAATATCCATGTGAATAAGTAAATGGAATTATTTCATTTTATTTATTCCATACCATGTCGAAAGTTCATATTTAAAAGGCTTCTGTTTTAGTTATACATTGCCTTAAATGTTTATTCTGATTTATGAAAGTTTCCGCTATATTGTTATCCTTACTGGGCATTTGAGCTCACCCCTTTTCTATGTTTTATTTTTCCCAGGATGTGAAGAAGTAAGTTATGACTGACCTGCAGGGATTTTATGAGGGGTTAATAGTGTGGATTGTGGAAACATTATGTTTTTGTATTAGTTTTTCATTTTATGATGTAATGTAAAACTTATGAATATATATAGTGTTTCCAAGGCTACTATACCAATCGGTCTTTAGAGTTTTGATCATTCTTGTGATCATGCCAATGTTATGTAATAATGCACCGACTCTGGGTAACTGGGGTCGGGGCGTTACAGTTGGTATCAGAGGAAGTTTAGTACAAACCTTGGAAGCTAGATTTAGATAAACTCTGATTAGAGCACGTAGACCTAACATGAACTTTGAGGATTAGTATAGAAGAACTTCCTAGAATTTTGGTATTGTAGAGATTTTGTGAGTTTTCCGAGCAATACATCCCTGTCTGGATACGAGCAGGTAGAGGCGGCTCTGGCACAGATGTACCTAGGGATAATACCCGAAAACACCGCTTTGAGCTAGACTCGAACGGGAACTGGTGCACGACAACGGGCCTTGCTGCACTCTTGGTTACGACACTCCCGGGGGATATGCTTAGGATAACTCTCATTTTCTTTACAAATCATTATGAAGGGTTTATGAGTATATACTTCCTCAAAGAAAACATTTTTATGATTATGGATTATATCCATAAATCGTTCAATTTATGTTAAGTGTTTTATAAGTATGGGATTATGTATTTTGATTCATAAACTGATCTAGTTTATGCCATTGTTTAGAAATGGCGCCTAGTGGAAGAAATGGAAACCGTATCAATGCACGCACTCCATGTAGGGATTGCCCTCCTGCTCAAGATAATTATAGTGGGGCTGGTGATGCAACTGGTGCTGATCAGCTAATCACCATACTGGGACAACTTACTCAGGTTATGAATAATAACCTTACCCGTATGGAGCACCCTGATCCGCAGCGTGGAGGATCAATGTTAGATCGATTCATGAGGTAACAACCACCAACGTTCAATGGGAATACAAATCCCTTAGTAGCTGAGCAATGGATATTTTCCGTAGAGAAAATATTTCAGGCTTTGGGGAGCAGTGAAAGGGAAAAAGTTATCATGGCAGTTTACCTCCACACTAGAGATGCTGATCAATGGTGGTCATTAATTCAAAATACGAAGGAAGATGATGAAGTATCAAATATGGAATGGAGGGAGTTCAAAGATCTATTTTTAGAAAAATACTTCCCTTGCGACCATCGAGCAGATATGGAAAGGCAATTTCTGAGTCTGAGACAAAAGGAGGATGAGAATGTCACAAAGTATGAGGCTAACTTTAAAAGGTTAGCGAGGTACGCTGGTGATTATATTCGTAACCCAAGAAGTAAGATTGATCGTTTCTTTGATGGGTTAAAACCATTTCTCCGTCGAGCATTAGTCTCACAATCCTTTTCATCGTACGAAGACATTGTCTCATGTGCTATCAAGACAGAAAAGGAATTCTCTAAGTCTTATGACTTTAAAGAAAAGCAAGAGAAGAAGAGACCTGCTGATCAATCTGGGAATGGAAATAAGGGGAAGAAGGGAAAGGTTGAATATCCATCTTGTGGTAAATGTGGGAAGAAACATCATGGTACTTGCTTGAAGGGAATGGGAGTCTGTTACAAGTGTGGTGAAAAAGGCCACCAAGCTCATGATTGCAAGGGGAAGAAGGAAGCTACCAACGTTCAGTGCTACAATTGCAGGGAGATGGGGCATTATGCAAATGCATGTCCTAAGCGTCAGGAGAACTTACCTCAGAAAAGGCCAAGGGATCAAGGCCAGGCTTATGCTATCACTACTGCTGAGGTAGAAGCTCCGAAAGACGTGGTGGCAGGTAATTTAATGGTTTCCTCAAGTTTAGAAAATGCATTATTTGATTCTGGATCATCGCATTGTTTCATATCTTCCCAGTTTGCTAAGAAAATTAGATATTTCCAATTTGATTTAATAAGGGAGTTGTCAGTTAAAACTCCTAAGGGAAGTATCGTTGCAACAAAGTTTTGTGAATCAGTCCCCATTAGAGAACATAAATTTTCTTTATCTGCTGATTTCATCGTCATACCTATGATTGAGTTTGATATAATCCTCAGTATGGACTGGCTTTCGGACTATGATGTGCAGATTTATTGTAAGAAGAAAGAGGTTACGATTCTTGATGATAATGATAAGGAGCACCTTATTTTTAGAGCAGAATCGTCACCACCTAATTCTTATTTAGATCCACCCCCAGTAGCTCAACTTAATTAAATTATTGGGGAGGAAGAGAATGAAATAACTGTCGGTGAGGAAAGGAATGTTCAAATAGAGGATGTACCTGTTGTGAAAGAATTTGTAGATGTATTTCCGGAAGATTTACCTGGACATCCTCCAGAACGAGAAGTTGAGTTTTCTATTGATTTGATTCCTGGATCAAGGCCTATATCGAAGACCCCTTATAGAATGGCCACTGTAGAGTTAGTCGAACTAAAGAAACAACTAGAGGAATTGAGTAATAAGGGATTTATTCTCCCTAGTGTTTCTCCATGGGGAGCCCCTGTTCTTTTTGTTAAAAAGAAAGATGGATCTATGAGGTTATGTATCGACTACAGGGAGATCAATGCTATAACGATAAAGATCAAGTATCCCCTACCTCGTATTGATGATTTATTTGACCAACTGCATGGAGCTCAATACTTTTCAAAGATTGACCTTCGATCTGGATACCATCAGTTGTGTGTGAAGAAGGAAGACATTCCGAAAACAGCATTTCGAACCAGGTACGGGCATTACGAGTTTACTGTAATGCCGTTTGGATTGACTAATGCACCCTCTGTATTCATGGATCTAATGAATAGAGTTTTCAAGGAGTATCTCGATGAATTTGTGGTGGTATTTATTGATGATATCTTGGTATACTCCAAAACCTACGAAGATCATGAAAATCACTTGCGCATTATCTTGAAGACTCTGAGGAGGCATGAATTATATGGGAAGTTTAGCAAGTGTGAATTCTGGCTTCAGGAGATTTCTTTTCTTGGCCATATTGTCTCTAAAGATGGAATCTCTGTTGATCCTTCTAAGACCAAGGAAATCCAAGAATGGCCAGCACCTACGAGTATAACTGAGGTACGTAGTTTCATTGGTTTGGCAGGTTATTATCGACGTTTCGTCCAGAATTTTGCCCGATTAGCTAACCCATTAACGAAGCTCACACGTAAAGGGGTTAAATTTGTTTGGACAAAAGAGTGTGAAGAATGTTTCGAAGAACTGAAGAGAAGATTAGTCAATGCTCCTATATTGACTCTACCATCGGGGAATGATGGGTTCGTTATTTATAGTGATGCATCGAAGAAAGGACATGGCTGTGTCCTTATGCAGAATGATAGAGTTATTTCCTATGCATCACGACAGTTGAAAATTCATGAACAAAACTATCCTACTCATGATCTCGAGTTAGCAGCAGTGATCTTTTCATTGAAGATATGGAGGCACTACCTCTATGGTGAAAAATGTGAGATTTATACTGATCACAATAGTTTGAAGTATATTTTCTCAAAAAAAGAACTCAACATGAGGCAAAGGAGATGGCTTGAATTACTCAAGGATTATGATTGTATGATACACTACCACCCAGGAAAGGCAAACAAGGTGGCAGATGCTTTGAGTAGAAAAGACCATGGAGTTTTGAACAATATGAGAATTAAAAGGGATCCAATTTTCATGGATCTAGTGAAGATGGACATGGGAATAACCAAGGAAGGTGAAACATCAATGCTTTTTCAAATGGTTGCCAAACCATCTTTACTAGAAAGGATTAAGAGTTCTCAGACGGATGATGAAGAATCCCAAAAAAAGATTAAAGCTGTGAATGATGGGAGATTGAAAGACTTTGTGTATGAAGATGGAATTTTGAAATTCGGGAAGAGACTTTGTGTTCCCAATATACCTGATCTAAAAAGGGAATTGCTGGATGATTCTCATAGTTCCAATTTCTCTATACACCATGGGAGCACCAAAATGTATAGAGATTTGAAGGAACATTTTTGGTGGGACAACATGAAGAGGGAGATTGCTGATTTTGTGTCAAGATGTATGGTTTGTCAACAAGTGAAAGCTGGAAGGAAACAGCCAGGAGGAGTCATGCAACCTCTTCCCATACCGGAGTGGAAATGGGACAATGTTACGATGGACTTTGTCATGGGGCTACCAAAGACTCCTAGAAGGAACGATGCAATATGGGTTATTATTGATCGTCTTACCAAGACAACACATTTTCATTCTATAAGAGAAGATCTACCCCTGGAACGTCTAGAATGACTATATATTAATGAAGTTGTGAGACTTCATGGAGTACCCCTATCGATTGTTTCTGATCGTGATCCCCGTTTTACTTCAAGATTCTGGAAAAGTCTTCAGAAATCCCTGGATACTGAACTTCATTTGAGCACTGCTTACCACCCTCAGACAGACGGACAATCAGAACGGACTATTCAAACCTTAGAAGACATGTTGAGATCTTGCTCACTTGACTTTCAGGGTATGTGGGATCAATATTTACCTCTGGTAGAATTTTCCTATAACAATAGATTCCATTCGAGTATTCAGATGGCACCATATGAAGCGTTATACAGAAAGAGATGTCGTACACCAACCTGTTGGGATGACGTTGGTGAAAGAAAACTTGTAGGCCCAGAACTGGTGGAGGAAATGGTGGAAAAGGTGAAAGTAATCCAAAATCACATCAAAGCAGCTCAAAGTAGGCAGAAGAGCTATGCCGATAATCGAAGGAAGGATTTGGAATTTCAAGTCGGTGATCATGTTTTTCTGAAGGTATCTCCGTGGAAGGGAGTCATACGTTTTGGTAAGAAAGGTAAATTGAGTCCCTGGTACATCGGACCTTTCGAAATTCTAGAACGAATTAGGGTTGTAGCTTACCGATTGGCAATGTCGCCAAGTCTCTCCAAAGTTCACGATGTGTTCCACGTATCTCTGTTGAGGAAATACATGCCTGACCCAACGCATGTACTCACCTATGAGGAATTAGAACTGGAACCCGATCTGTCTTATTGCGAAGAGCCCGTCAAGATTCTTGATACGAGAGAACAAGTGATGAGAAACCGGACGACGCGTCTGGTAAAAGTTTTGTGGAGAAACCATAAGATAGAAGAGGCAACGTGGGAACCCGAGGAACTTATGATGAAGAACCACCCGAGTCTCTTTATGCAGTAATACCCTAGAAATTGCGAGGACGCAATTATTTGAAGGAGGGGAGAATGTAACACCCCAAGCTTCTACGGTACGCTTCTCTTTGAATAATGTGATAACGTGTGTTGTACGCAACACCGAGTTCTAACACACCATAACTAATCAAACTAGCTGTTATGAATAGTAATACCTACTTTTTCAACTTATATATATTTTATATTTGAAAATGGACTTCATTTTTGGATTCGGAATATCGAATTTAGCCTAAGGTGAAATTTTGATACATTTCGGATAACTTTCATATTTTGATGAATAGTGAAAATTACTAAGTTTTAATTAAAAACAACTTTTTTAATCAAAATAATTAATAGTGATAAATTATGAATTTGAGTGGTTTTAAAGTATATTTAGAATATATTGTTACCATTTAATATAATGTTGGTCATTGGACATAATTTTACAATTAAACCGAACATAAACGAGTGTCAATCTTTTGATAGTTATTATCTCTTAAAAACACGCTTTTTGTTTTGACAGCGGAAATTAATTTTAAATTAATTTCTGCCACTTCTGTGTTTTGAATTTATTAAAATGGATTCCATATTTGGAATCAGGATTTTCAAATTGTGTAAATAGGTAACTTTTATTTTTAGACATTTTGAATAATTACTCCGGTAAATATTTTATTTACCATGGTTAAGGGTAAATCCGGTAAATAAGGGTTAAAAAATAATATTATAATAATACTAAATTACCCTAAAACGTGTCTTAACCATATTGGTTGATACATGGTCGACCATGGGAATCTTTGGGTCTATTTTGGGACCCCATGGATCCACTTGTAAGTGATAATGACACTTTATTTTAATTAAGTTAAAATGAATACAAAAATGACACAAGCATATATCTTTTAGAAAAACAATTGTTACATAGGGTTATATATGTTGGATTTTAGATTATAAATATTCATTAGAAAGATAAAATGATTTACTACATAATGATAGTTTATTTATAATTTTTAGACATTAAATAATTTATTTTATTTATGACACAATTATGATGCAGTAATTACTATAATAGTGAAAAATTAAAATAATTGATATTATAAATACCCAAATAAATATAATATGAAACTTTTAATGAATTAAACTAATTTTCTATGATAATATGATATATTAGGATTGATTTAATTGACTTTTTTCGAAGTAATAAGTCTGTTATGAGTTTCACAAAAATCAACTATTGAATAGTGTCGAAATTGACATAAAAGAGTTCTTAAAACAAATATTATATTATTAATTGATATTAAATTTCTAAAAATCTAAGGTTCGGCCAAGAGACTTATATCATGACAGTTTAATCATTAATGGACCACTTGGGGGTCTCTTGGATGTATGTAGTAAGTTTATTAACCATATTATATAAAAATACAAAGAGACATTGTAAAAGTGAAACTAATTAACTTAAAGTTAATACTTAAAGATAAGGTTAATATAAGTACCCAAACCTGTCTAAATTCTATTGGTTGAGTTTTTTTCGACCCATCCCCACCTTAACCTTTGAATATACAACTTTGGAGCCATTATAAACCGAATATGAATTTATTATAAATTAATATTTCTAGCTTTTCCAAAGGTGCCCCTCACCCCTCTTATAAAAGGGCACTCCTCCTTCTCATTTCTTCACACCTTCAAAGCCTTTTGGTTCGGACAAACTCTGCCCAAATACTCTCCCAACATCCCTCACTACACCCTAGAGGCATTAGTTTGATCCTAAAGCCAACCTAAGGAGCCCTTTTGATCAAATCAAAAGGAAGAACCCGAAGAAGAGGTAATGATTTCACCACCCTTTTCCAAGTTCATTTCTTCTTCCACTTCTTCTTCCTTTGTTGTTACCATTCTAAAATAATAACTCCAGTATCATATATATACTGTGATGTTATTATAAATATGGTACAACCATATTCAGTATTCTATCCACCCTTTGAATAACATTTCACCATACGTGCGTACGTACGGCTTACCGTCTCCACGTCGTGGTGTAATTGTTATTCAATATATTATTATTTGTATGGGTATAATAATAATGTGTAACTCATGTAAATAATAAATATATCATGTTAATTATTCTGTATATATGATATACCATCCATTTATATATTATTTTAATATCAAAAGAATGATATTGTCGCTCGTGCGTACGTACGGACTACCGTCTCCACGAACGCGATGAGATTCATTCTCCATCGTATCCATTCAAGTATAATTATCATTTGATGATTTAAAAATGATGTTTAAGGACTAGATATCATTCTGTATATGAATAAGATACAACAACCATGGCTTATGTAACAAAACATATAAAAGAAAATGAGTAAGTTAACTCCCGAAACGACGATAATTCTAAGATATTATTAACAAATCAATGTTAAAAGATCATATATGATATCATATTATTATATATGATTCTTGTATAATTTAATAAAAACTATTTCACCATTATACAGGAGGTTAACCTACCCCAACTAAGGAAAAGTACACGGTAAGGGTTTACTTTACAACCTCTTCATTATCCAAGGTTGTTTATACTTAATAATCTACTGGGATCTCTTTATCATCCACATCCATGTTTCTTAAAAATGCATTTCAAAACATTTTTACTATTTACTAGAATATGAGTGAAAGTCATTTATACCCTTTTTGACTTTTATAAGTGGTTTATAAAGGAATCTTTCGGTCGTTTTCAAAACAAGGTCCTTTTTAACCTTTTCGACAGAATTAAGGTATGAATGTTTTTTTAACTCATATGGCGGGTGCGGCTATTTTCTGCCGTTATAAAATCTTCAAAGCTTCCCTTGCAAGCTTATAAGAATATTTTCAAAGAAAATGTTTTATTTTATATGGATCTTAAATTATTTCAAAATAAAAGGAGATATTTCTTTAAAAAGAATTTTGATTTCATCTATGTCAACATCCTTTGATGGATTTTAAGATTATTTGAAGTTGATTTATTATGATACAAAACTTCTATATTGTATTGAAGGTTTTGTGATATGTTTGACTGTGGATGTGCTATTTTTATACCATTCATAGTTTATGGTGAAAGTATTGACATTTCATATGCTAGTTTTAATATGAATGTTTATGTTATGTTTAAACCTTTTCATATGGGAATGCATTGGACTTAATATGTGACGGGTGGAGCCCGCTATAGCTCCTCGATGCATCGGTAGGTCTCATGAGACAAACTAGTGTCTTGGCACAAGGCCTTGACAAAATCTTATTTGTAGTCTTGGCACGAGGCCTTGGCTATGTGGTTATGATAGTCTGGCATTATGCATTCCAACATTATGAAAGTGGTTATTGATTTTTGCATGTGATTATTCGATTAGTAGAATATCCATGTGAATAAGTAAATGGCATTATTTCATTTTATTTATGCCATACCATGTTGAAAGTTCATATTTAAAAGGCTTTTGTTTTAGTTATACATTGCCTTAAATGTTTATTCTTATTTATGAAAGTTTCTGCTATATTGTTATCCTTACTGGGCATTTGAGCTCACCCCTTTTCTATGTTTTATTTTTCCCAGGATGTGAAGAAGTAAGTTATGAATGACCTGCAGGGATTTTATGAGGGGTTAATAGTGTGGATTGTGGAAACATTATGTTGTTGTAGTAGTTTTTCATTTTATGATGTAATGTAAAACTTATGAATATATCTAGTGTTTCCAAGGCTACTAAACCAATCGGTCTTTAGAGTTTTGATCTTTCTTGTGATCATGCCAATGTTATGTAATAATGCACCGACTCTGGGTAACTGGGGTCGGGGAGTTACATCAACTGTATTACTGTTAAAATTAATTAAACAAAAAAAATTTATTTAATTTAAAAAAAATATTAACATGGTTTTTCTTATTATGAAAAATATAATCCAATTGGTTCAAAATATTTTATTTGGGTATAGTAACCTTAGTATATAATTTTCCATGATTATAAGTAAATAGGGTAATTAAAGGTAAAAATAATATTATAATAAAAATAAAATACCCTAACACATTCTGTAATCTTATTAGATGAGTTACTGTTGACCAAGAGAATCATTTCTCAAAAATTGTGACATTTGGAAGCCACATGGGTGTGATTATGACATATATAAAAATTAATTTAGTGTAAAAGAAAAATAAATCATAAATGAGTCTCTTCGAAGAATAACAATTTTAATATGGGTTTATGAAACTCGTATCTTTCAAAATAAATAGTTCATAGAAAAAAAATTTAAAACATACGGGTAATTTATCTATTGTTTTTAAAAATAAAATATTTATGTTTAATCATGACACAATAGTGATGTAGTAATATATTTATTAATTAAAATACAAAATAAATGATATTAATAATATTAAAATTAATCTAATTTGAAATATTTTATTTGATAAACAAATATTTTGGATGACTATGAAATTTCATGTTTTACTTAAATTATTTCTTTTTAAGGAATCATGTTTTTTGGATTTTTTTAAAAAAGGCATGTATTTAATAGTGTAAAAATTGACATTATTCAAAACATAAAATATAAAACACATAATTAAAATGAATAAAATTTATAAAAATACATATGTTCAATAAATAATATTATATAAGTCCAAAAATGTCATTAATTACTCATTAATTGGGCATTTGGCATGATTTGGTAAATAATTTAACTCTCAAAGTGTAAATTACTTAACAAAATGGTAGGATTTTAAAGGGATCAAACATAATGATAAGGATTAAAAATATCTAAAATATATATAGTTTTTATGGGATGAATGTATTTATACCCACCATTATCCTACTTTATAACTAATTATGTTGGGACCTATTTAGAATCGAAATTGAATTTATATTAATTTAATACATTTAATAATTACACTGTTTCCCTTCCCCTCTCCTATAAAAAGGAATCCATTACTATATATTCCTTACAATTAAATAACCATTTAAATTTTCAAATATCTTCCGAAAATTATTCTAATAAATCCAAACCACGTTTATGATTCCATGTATTAGTTATATCACACTTCTTAAAGGTGTTAATGAGTTCTTCAAAGGCGATCAACTGAAGAAGATGTATCTTTTTAATTTAATTGTTTCAATTTTATTTCATCCTAAACATCCTTCAAATCTCATCTATCCATGATGTGATTATAACTCTAGTATTCAAATTATATTAATATGTAATTATGTTAATATCATCACCCTAATCTATGCCTATTTTTATCTAATGGGAAATGAAGGCTCTATTAGTGTGTACAACAAACTACCACATAGCGAACCGATATAGTTTATTTTTCATTACCATCTCTCAAGAATTCTCATATTGTTGTAATTAATGTTTCAATATTATTTTCATGAAATATTATCATTATAAGAAAATAATATATCAATTATTTTCTTACATTTGATACACAAAAAAATGATAGCGTCATTCTTGTGTACGTGTGAACTATGGCCTCCATGAAGCTATGTGAATAGTTTTTATTCACCAAATAACTTGTATGATATATATATATATATGAATATTTAAATAATTATTATGATGTTAATAATATTACTATTTACTATAAATATAAAATTATGATTACCTTATTTTTATAATGTTCAATGAAAAATGAAACATGTACTCATGGGTACGTATTATCTACTGTCTCCTTTATTATAACATTGTTCATTTTTAATTATCATAATTAATGGTTTTATTTAAAAGTATAATGGTTATATAAAACTTTTCCTTGTGTAATAAATATTATTCTACACATGATGGACTTATGACCGCATAAACTATTTTCACTGTACAAAGTACATATTCGAATCAACAGCCGAATATCGACAAAATGTCTGATATGAACATAAAAAATTATATAATTTTTATAACATGAAAATAATTGATATAAAAGGAATAATTATAATGAAAAAGTTTTCAAATCCAGAATAAATTAAACATAGTTTATTATTTAGGAAGATTAATATCATGTGAAATGATTCAGACTTGAGGTAAGGGACTTCACATCAATCTCCTTTTAGTTGACATTTCTTGATTATATGAACCAATATTCATTCATATGGTATATATGAATCCACTACAACATTTCACTTCCATATTATATATATATAAATGATATATAATATTTTGGTAAATGTATTAATTCATAAATAGTATGATTTATATGTTGAAAGTGGTATGGGACCCCATGAACGTTAAAATATTTAAATATCAAATCGTTTCCTTCATGGTATTAATTTATATATTTATTTTATAGTTATAACATAAATGAAAAGAAATTTTTTTATTAAATGGATTTAAAAAATGAATCTGTTTTCATTTTCTATATGAAGCATTTTGTCAAATGGAAAAATGAATGTTGTTTTTAACATATACAGAAACAATAAATTTTGTTTCACCATAACTCTTATTTGATAAATGGATTCCTCTATAATACGTAATGTTTTAAAAGGAAAATAAATACCTTATTACTTATTTCTATATATTGGTATTTAAAATGAGTTCTTAAATAAAAATATTATTATTATATGGATTTTTTTCAAATGGTATTACAATAAATTTTCCAAGGGTTTTGTGGTGAACAAGTTTTATTTATTAAATGTTACTTGAGAAATATATGAAATGGGTGAGCCCGATAAAGTGTATATAATGTTTGTATCCTCCTTATAGCTAATGGTTTATCCAGAAACAATATATTCATATGATTGAGCACCATTTTAGCTCATGGGTGAGCACATTATAGCTTATATGAAGGTATGATCCCCATTATAGATCATTGATGAGCTTGATAATGATTATAATATGGGTGATCACCAAAATAGATCTCTAAGAAATTGTGTAATAATACTTCTGGATGTCAGACATATTGTAATTCCAATTGAATGTGGTTTAAAAGAATTTTATTTATAAAATAAGTTGAGCCACCTAAAAGAGTTTTAATTGTTTCTATTGCTATCAATGTTTTTCTGTGTGAAAAACATATGAGTTTTATTCATGGGAAATTGTTTTGTTTCATTCACTCAAATATCATTAAATGAGTTAAAATGTTTTAACTATAATAGTGGGGTTTTCTATTTATGAACCATACCATGCTTTTTGTGCACATCACATTTTTTTAAATCCTTTCACATGATTTATGGGAGAATAGAGTTAGTGATTGAATCATGGAAAACTTATGATGGTTAAATATGAAAAATAAAAAATGTTTCTTTGAAAAATATTTTGTCTTATGGGTAAAATGGATACTATTGAATTTTTCCACATTGTTTTTATATTTTTTTGTTACATAATAGTAATGGAATAATTATCTAATTCTCTAGACCAGAAAATATCTTCAATGTTAGTCCTAGAAATAAATCGAATTTATGTAATATTTATTGGTAGGGCCATATAATCATTATATCTAATGAGTGTTGTTTGAATTATATGAAGATAAAAAGTTCCCAAAATATTTAATCACCCATAAGAAGTTTAATATACACCAAAAATGATGGTTATACTTGATAAAGGGACTATGAATTCTCAATCCACTATCATTGATAGAATGAAAAAAAGTCGAAATTTATGTGTAGAAGAAATCGTCTATCCTTGTCAATTATTATAAATGCGATGTTTCCAATCTCCTACGACTAAAGAGGATGGACATGGGGATTATAAAAGAAGAAATATCAACATTAAAATTACATTAGAATACTCAACCATCTATTCTATAGGTGATAATTGACAATGAATGAGATGATATTAAAACATGTATTAATGTTGAATCTATAAACAATGGTCACAATTGAAGACGAAAATTGTGGAAGAAGTTGTTGAATGATACAAATAATATATCATTATCCATTCATCTATGGAGAGTTAAGATGTATCAGGATCTATGAGAGATATTTTATTAATGAGTGAGAACATAAAGTAGATATCAAAATTACTATTATGTAAATAGGTGATGTCTGATAGGAAAAAATCGAAATGAATGATTCACCAATTACATGTACCTAAATTATAATTATTGAAAAACATAATTACATTTTCACAAGAAATACAAGGGTATTTTGAGGGAATAATTCTATTAGGTTTGTGAATGATTGTATTATAATTAATTCTTACTTCAATGCAGTTTGAGAGGAAATATCATATGATAAACATGCCATGACATATGTCAGATAAGTGTTGGTGCATCATGGAAAACCACTATAGATTATTTATAACTGATATTCATGGGTTACCAAAATGTTCATGAAAATTATCCATTAGGGTCTATTCACTTTGTTGAACATCAATATGTCATATCAACCCAAAACTGATGGCCAACCATAGTGTTATAACCTGAATCTTGAAGCCTTGATGATAGAATTCTCCCTGGACCTAAAATGATGATGGGAACATCACCTTCCTCTGGTCACATTCTTATAATATATTGGTTTATAATAAAGGATAAAATGGGTCCTTATAAATCCATTTATGGAAAGAGAGAATGAAATTTTCGTTCTATGATGGAATTGGAAAAATAGGCCACAAATGGTCAATGGAATGGTACAACACTATAGACAATTAAATAGCACATTAGGATTTCCAAAGTCCACCGAAGAGGTCTTCTAAAAATCATCTATGGCAACTAATTATTTAGGTGAATGGTAATGTTATCCTATATATTTCAGAGAATGTGATTGACAATATTTTTTAATATTTGAATACTATGTCCCAGGTACATCGACTAGATTGATATTTTTGGTCATATTATTGTGGTTTCATTTCAACTAGCACTCCCACTATCCATGTCTTATTTAAAGGACATATTCTACATATTCCTCTTAAGGAAGTACATTACATAACCCTCACATGTTTAAAATTTATAGAATGTATGGATAGAAAATATTATCACTTGTAAGGAGTAGTGGGTGAATATCATTTACTATAGAGATAATGTTTTATACCATATGATAACTCGCCTATTAAAAGATATATTATGGAAAATAAATATTAGGATGAGACATGGGATATTTTTTAAGAAATAAAGATGAATTGAGCACACATATTTTCACATTGATATATAAAATGATATTTTAGTGGGTAAAATTTTCATCAGGGTGATGAATATATCAACCACGAAATTTATTAATGTAATTTATGTTATGAATACATAATTGTGTTATATTTACTAATATAATATTATATAATTCCCGATAACCATATAATAATACCAAAATCATTTTCATATAATTTGAACATTAAATCTAGTCAATTATTATTGAAATAATAATCGAAATTATTAAAATATGAGAAAAATATAACAAAATAATATTAATAGGAAATTCAGAGCTTCTCAATCCCCCAAAATAATCTCGCTAATGAATAACGCTATTGAAATGATGTATAATTTTAGTAATATAATATGTAGTTTGAAAACTAATATATATATATATACTTAATATGAAAATTGTGTTTAATGAACAATTAATTAAATATTAGGTGTTTATAGTAAGTAGGTAACTCATGTGGCCATTACAAGTATGATCGTTAAAATAGGAATATATACATTGAAATTCTAACATGATATTTGGGTGACTAATATTAATATTACGAATAATAACCTGAATGTTAGAGAAATATCATCACCAATTAAAGCGTGAAATTGTATTTAGTTCTCTTATAAAAATATAATATGATATATTTATATCGTGGTAAAAGTTAATAAATGTTTTTTAAATGAAAAATATTGTGACTGTATTTTTTTGTAAAACATAAAAGATTTAATTCTCATTGTATAATATAAATAATTAATTAAATTAAAATTAATATTCATTAAGTGTATTTATATATCATTATTATATTTTATTTTAAGTTTATGATAAATTAATGATAACAAAAATAATTTAAAAAAAAATCAAAGAATTGATCATCATATTAAAATTGTATCTTTTCAAATAAATGTGGAATTCAAAATAAAAATTATAAAAATTATATTTAGAAAATTATTTTCATAAAATATGTTTATTTATTTAAATATACACATCAGAAAATGTTAAGGGTTAATTTTACATATTTTTATAAAATAGTTTAACTTCTGGTGATTATTAAAATATTGAAATTTTTTGTAAATTGCATTAGAATTATATAAAATAATTTTTTTGATATTATTGATCTAATAACTCATTAGTTACAAATAAAATACACTATTATATATATTGTCATTATAATCATTAATAATGGTTTTACTGAGCCAAAATAATAAACTAGTGAATAAAATATTGAAATACACCAATCTCCTGCCCTTATAAATTCCACCCCTTCTCATCAAAACATTTAAGATAATGATTTATCCAAAAAACTACCAAATTCCCTTTAAAACACACTTCCCCATGACATAGTGCTACTCTTATAATCTAATTTAATTTTAATGGACCTATATTTGTTAGTCTATAAGGATAAATCTAAATGAATATATAATATTATTGACTCAAATCGTTCAATTTTATTTTTTTTCTACCACATATATATCATCACTATAAATAGAAAAAATTGTTATATTTTTATAACAAAAATACTAATTTTTTATTATTATATTACACTAACAATTTTATTCCATAGCTTCACACATTAATAAAATAAAACTATATCTAAAATATGGTCAGTTCATTACCTCATTGACTGATGAATGTTGTTTTTCTCCAATGTTGTCAAGGATGTATGTTAATAAAACGTTATTATTAAATATTATTATAATATTATTAGTGTAAATTATTTCGTGTTATTTTATTTATATATAGATGAAATTTTAAATAGAAATGATTTAGTTTACAATGGTTTTTAAAACCACCAAAATGAACAAGAAAAATAATACTAAAAATTTACTAAAATATTCATCTCTATATCTGAACAAAATGGGATATTTTGAAAATTTTAATTTTATAGATGGGGTTAAATATAATTTTCTATCACTTGAGATTTTTTCTTCAAATTAGAGAATTACTTCCATAATTTTCCCCAAGTTATACTAACCTGGAACAATGAATCAAATAATTTGTAAAAAAAGGAAATAAAACATTATTTCTCATTTAAATGGATATTATTTGAAATTAACATATTATAAAAATGAATTTTAATTGTAAATAGTTATGAATTAATAGGTTGATGAATCAAATTTGATTAATCAATACATCAGTTGAATGTGAATAATGATTCTACAACATTATGTAAGAGATCATACGAAACAACCCATTTCACTGGGTTATGTACATTCTCATTCAATATATATATATAGAAATATATATATATATATATATATATATAATTAGTAGTATATATGTCCTGTAATATTTTTAAATAAGTCACTTACAAATATTATAGCATTAGTATTGTTTTTTATTGGGTATTTTATTACTTATATTCAATTCTCAAAATGGACCATTAAGACTTAACTGGATTTGAGGGGAACATTTCTATAGATTATAACTTTTTCGTAACACAAATTTAATGTAATATTATATATTCTAATCAGAACATTTCTGAAAGTAAAAATTATTTAATTAATTTTTTCACTTTACATTCATTATTAAATCACATTAATTTCAATATGATAAAGGATTACACAACCTATTTCATTCAATTATTAATTCTTATGTTTATACCTTATGATTGATTTCATTTAAAGCATGCATAATCACAAACATGTTATAAAATTTGTGCAAAAATATAACTATAATGAATTGGATAATATCTTTATCTCATTATACATTATGATTGGGATTACGGATTGATCTTAATTTATGATGGGATTATGTTAACCATATGATGTTGTATTGGTGATTATCATTGACATATACTCATGCCATGTTTAATGTTTCATTAGAATACCTATGTTTCCTTGGATTTATGAATCCATGATCATTATATTATGCCACTATATTAATATTCATGATCCTAGATTTTATGTTATCATCTTACGCTATTTGACTCACATGTTATGTATCATTATCCAATTTATTATTTTATTGTGACTTCTAGATCACACCTATATTTTTTACTAAGATTATATTATTATGTTTTATGTGATCTATTGGATTTAGGATCTCATTAAGGAGGATAAGATTTATATTTTCTATTTTATAATATTGTCGATATTTTATGATTCATGTATTTTAAAAACATTGGTCCCCCAAATCCTTTTGTTTTATTTAATTGATAAGTCATGTTACAAATATGACATTAATATTTGTAAAATTATTGAGTTTCTATACTATGATGATATGCATAGAGTGTATTTTATAAGATAAATATTTTAGTATGATTTGATAGATTATTAACTATGGTATATGAACTTCCCCATTAAAATACATAGATGAATAAATAGAATAAGAATTACATTAAAAGTACAATGATTATATAGACAGGAAGTGAGGAAAATCATTGAAAAAATATGGAGTTCAATGTGATGAAAATTGAATACCTTTGAATACCACCAATGAATATAGTTATATGATTCTGGAATATTTACTAGTTGAGTTATACATGAATTTTTTTTGAAATCCATGATCATGTAGGGACGACATCTTATAATTATATAATTCCATTATACCTCTACATAATGGATTATTTGTTCCATATATGACTTTTGAGGATATAATATTTTAACCATTACATATATACATATTATAAATAGTAAAATTATAAAATAAACTATCATAAAAAAGAAAAACCTATAGAAATATTGCTTCTTAGTGATCATGTATGAAGAAATAATGCCACTAAACCAATAAATGTTATCTATGAAATAATATTATTGAGGAATAATATTGGGAAGCTAGAGATATAATGATATAAAATTACCCTTATAATGGTCAAGAACATCTCAAACATTCCATTATGTTTTTCTGATGATTGGTGGTTCTAAGAACAAGTTTGGGGTCTTTTGGGTTGTTTGGGGTATTTTTAGAGGTCCTTCAACCTTCTTATATGTCATAAATCCCATGTAGTGATCATGGGAGTGGGAGGTTTGCTTCTTTTGTTTTTTTCGTATTCTTTAAGGTAAATCAATTCCCTCAAAATGGATTGTAAATCCATTTTGTAGTGTTTTTTTTTGTAATAGAGAATACATTCCTGAAATGGGAGAGTGGAAATTCTTTAGAACGAGAGTGGTTCCATTAATTTTCACTTGTTCAAAATAAATAATAGTGTAATTACATGCTTCTTGATTTAGAAATTATTTGGGAAAATTATCTTACTTATGGGAAACATGACCTAGCCCTATCTGTTCTGAATGAAGTTTTGATTAACTACAATGGCTATGAGAATTTTGTGGTTAATGTGATAGTAGTAGTCAAGATGGAATTTGAATGGATTAATTGCCACAAATCATTGTTAATCATGAATGGTTTAAATAGTAAATTCTTGAGATGTTAATAGGATTCATAAATTTTATTTTTATATCAATTCATTCCCAATATTTATTATTCCATTCACCTCCCCTTTAATACCTTCATTTTCCTAACATAATGGTTAACCTGATACTTGGTTATTAATTTGATCACATTGATGTATCATAGAACATTATTGTTATCATTATAAGATCATTCAACCTCCCTTTGGCACACCATGTGTATTCTAATTTGTACCATGGTGAATTGAGTTCTTTTGTACAATGTATCATTCCACTATTTTATCCATTTAATCCATCCATTTTTTGGATGATTCTTGTGATCAAACACTCTATTTTTGGTGTTTCCACAGCATATTTTGATGGAGGATTGTGGATTCTATGTTCCAGATAAACTTCATTTATTTTTTTCTTGTTGTGACTAAACCTCAATCATCAGTTATTTTGTGAAGGACATTGAACTTATAAAACATTATATGTAATTAATTTCATCTCTTATTCTATGTCGGATCATAATGTTATAATTTTTTTTCTCATTTTTAAATAGGGGAATCAAACATATTAATGACTTAATCAGATTCATTATTGGACTATCATTTGGGTTATATTGAATTTATGCATTTTCACCATGATAATTGTTTTCTTATTGTTTTGAAATATTGTTCCTATCTTTTTTTAGTTATAATGTATGTAAACTATATGGTTGAGAAAGATTAATATTGTTTAAATATTTAATTAATATTAATCTTCTAATGATTTATTTCAATATAATTAACAAATAATTTTTAGATGAAACATTTTATTATAATTTGAAAGAAATTAAATTATTCATAATGCATGGAAAATAAAATTTGATCATTCATATCTCAATTAAATCATAAAAATAATGTAAATCTGTTATTTTTGTGAAATGAATAAATAAGTAAATCAGTTTATAACTAGACATTTTCATTCATAGTTTCATGAAACTTGAAACGATTCTTAGAGGCATGTTTGAAAATCATATTGTTGTTGATATCTGATGTATTGGTTTTCTTTTGGTTGTAACTAGTGATATATTAATCATTTTAAACAACATGTTTATTATACGATTTATGAATAAATATAAATATTTTAGGCTAAGAAATACTATTTGGTT
Source organism: Viscum album (assembly GCA_963277665.1). Taxonomy (NCBI): domain Eukaryota; kingdom Viridiplantae; phylum Streptophyta; class Magnoliopsida; order Santalales; family Viscaceae; genus Viscum; species Viscum album. The sequence goes on from OY728133.1 coordinate 66,958,187, forward strand.
AATTTTATTTCTTTCAGTAGTTTTGAGGAACTTGATCCCATAATGACTATTTTTCCATGATGCATTGGATTTTTTCACTGGACATGAGCCTTTCTATGTGATGTAATGAAAACCACTAATAGATGATGTTTTAAAAATACATACAATGGGGGCCTATTTTTGATGAAATTTTTGGAAATTTTGATGGTGGAATAGATGCATTGTGATATACATGGTGGTTTTTTGGATAAAACTAAAAGTGATGGATGGGTTGAAGACTAGAATTGCCATTGTTTTTAATAATTATGGGATGATTTCATTTTTTAATATTTCTTATATTGGATCGATTGTTTTTTATCTTGTTTCTATATCCATTTTTTAATACTATTTCCATATCATTGTTCTTGGATTATATATCAAATTTTTCATCTTAATATAAGTCCAATTGTACCTAGAAATATATAATTTTATTTAATAATATATATTTTATCCCATGGTATTGATGATTATCTATAATTAAAAAATTTATAATCTTGAAAACTTGTGGGATCTATTGTTTTATGGATGGATTTCATGGGAATCAGTTTAGGATGATGATAATTTAATTTTAATGTAATGTTAATGTAATTTCAAATGTTTAATGGAAATATATATATTAATTTCTTCTGTGATTATATTATATCTTTTACATAGAAGTGGTAGAAATTTTATTGATAGATGTTAGATGTCATTGAGTATAAGGATATATGTATTCCCATAGTGTTATTGTGATATATATATTTTGTATGTTTTCTGACTTCATACACTTCCACATATTTTCTGGTAAGGTGACTAAATTACATTGGGAATTTGGAGTTCTTTTTCCAAATATCTATATTGGTCTTTAATAAAAGACCTCTTTGACCATCTTTCCACATACTCATATCCCATGTGTACTATGTGATTATATTACTAGAGGTTATATTTACCTTATATGTCTGTATAGTGGTTTAATTTCATGTGGTTATTTCAATCAAAGGTATCATGAGGTATAGTATAATACGGATTTTTGTTGGAATGTTATGTGTGATATGAGATTGCATGAGGTGTAATACTCAACATATAGGCAGCAACGACTCCTAAAAACTGCATTGTTGTTTTCTAGATATTAGGTATGGGATGGTGAGTGTAGAGACCCGTAGCCTGACGTACATGGAAATTACATTACATTTGCGGAATACTTAGTACATAACAAAAACACACACTAAAGGATCGTAATAGTTTAGTGTCTTTGGAAACTCGGAACGTAATCTTCTAATCGTGGTGAAAGTTCTTCAATATCTCCCATAAAGGTCATCCCCTTTTTTTTTACCTAAAACCTTTCTTTATATCCTGGGGAAAAGAAATCATAAAAGGGTGAGCTCAAATGCTCAGTAAGGGTAAACAAAAGAAATATCAATCACATAATTTTCATAAGAACATAACTTTTTTGGAAATCTTAACCTGCAAAAGAGAGCATAATTTCATAACATGGGATAAATCATAGTAGTGAAATGAAATCATAACTTAAAACATTACTCATTGTGGCATACACACATAATCATAGAGAATCATTTCTTGTTAGTCAAGACTCATTGCAAAGACTATCTTAGTGGACAAAGTCCCTTTCTGAATCGAGTAATCCTCGTTTCAGTCCTGTTTCACTGAACCGGTATAACCTACCATTCCAGCCATGTCTATCTCATGAGATATAAAATCTTTACCCAATGCATTGGAGGGAGATATAGGTCCCACCCATCTTATAATTAATCCTTTTTATGTGTGCCACATAATCATAAAACATACATCATCGCATAACACATGTAACAAAAATGGGATTCTTGAAACATCATGACATCATAAATCAATTCATATAAGATAAAGGAATTCATAAACATAATTCCATCAAAACATAGTCAAATCAATGTAAAAATATGGATAGAAACAGAACACTTTATTATCTTAGATGGAAAATAATTTTGATAAAACACTTGAATTGAATTCTTGAGGAAAATATCCTTTCAAAATCAATTTCTTTTCACAAAACATCATGCAATTTTAAAAGAAAGAGATTTTATTGAAAATAGTCATGAAATCTTTTAGAGGAAGCTTCATGAAAATATGGCTTTATAAAACAGTAGAAATCCGTTCGTGCCGTATAAGTTAAAAAAAACATTCTTCGTACTTTTGTCGGAAAAGTCAAAAAGTACCTCGTACGAAAAACGATAAAAGATTCCTTTCATACGTATTACTAAAAACTCACCGAAGGGTAAAAATGGATTTAAACAATTTTAGGTGGATGGAAATAATATTACATATTGAGTAAACATGGATGTGGATGATAAAATACACCCCAGTAAATACTTACGAATAAACAATCTCGGATAAAAATGAGATTGTGATATTTCCCTTACCTTAGGTCCGACTTGCTTTGTAAGTGTCCGAACCTCCTGTATAATGATTTAAATCATGTTATTGACTTATTACAGAATCATATTCATTGTTATGATATCATATATGGTTCACTTATGACATTATATTACCCGTTCTTTTGTAAACTCCATGTTAAAGAAGCGTTTTGGGTAAAATCGTTTCATTTATCGTAGGTGTTTTGACTTGTTGTTCTTGACATCATTATTACTTATATCATGATTTTCTTACTTCCAGAATATAAAATATGATTTATATATCATATATATTCAGTATATATATATATATAATAGGAAGATAAATAAAATGAAAAACACCGTTCATGGAGACGGTAGTCCGTACGTACGCATGAACGCTATTTTCCTTTCCTTATTGTCTTGAAATGGAAGTAAGTAGATTACATACATATGTATATATATACATAAATCCAGTAGCTTTATAATGTCATATATTTCATTATTATTTCTTATATATACATTATAATCATTCTTAAATGGTTAACATGGAGAATGAATCTCATCGCGTCGTGGAGACGGTAGTCCGTACGTACGCACGAGCGATGATATCATTTCCATAAATATTGAACTGAATTGGAGTGGATTATACAATATATCAGAATCAATATGATGTTGTAATAACTATGTATAGTTATTCTTTACACCATTATACCCATCCGTGTAAGGTGGTGGTGGAAAATAGATTACACCACGGCGTGGAGACGGTATTCCGTACGTACGCACGCGCGGTGATTTCTTTTTCCGTAGGATGGATAGATGGTGAAATAGGTTTGTTTCATACTTATAATAACATATCAGTATATGAGTGATACTGATGTTATTACTTCATAATGAAACAACCTAAGAAGAAGAAGTGGAAGAAGAAATAAAGATGAAAGAATTGGTAACGGTAATTACCTCTTCTTTGAAGCGCCTTTTGGAGACCTCCTCTTAGGGAACTAAAATTGGTCTTTGAGTAAGACCAGAACCTCTAGGATGTTTCTAGGGAAGTGGAGAAGAGATTTTGGCAGGGGTTGGCCGAGCTTGAGTGCTCAATTTGGTGTGAGGAGGAGGGGGAGGAGGTGTCCTTTTATAGGGGAGGAGAGGGGCACCTTAGGAATTCTTAAAAATATTAATTTATAATAAATCTAACCCCACTTAAAAACCTCCAAAAATGACTCATATTAGAAGATTAGATGAGATAGGGTTGTAATCTCATCAACCAATCAAATTTAGACATGTTTGGATATTATTTTAAACCTTATCAATTAGATTTAACTCTAAGTTAAATAATTTAACTTTTACCGTGTCTTTTTGATTTCTTTCACTATATGATTAATACACTTACTATAACATGCCAAACGAACCCCAAATTGTTTATTATTAATATATATATCCTTATCTAAGTCATTTGGCCGAACCTTAGGTTTTTAGGAATAAAATAACAATTAATAATATAATATTTGATTTAAAAACTATTTTGTGTCAATTTTGACACTATTTGATATATGATTTTTGTGAAAGTCATAACATAATTAAATGTTCGAACCAAGTTGATTAAATCAACATTAATATATCATAGTAACCTAGAAAATTAGTGTAATTTATTAAAAATCTCAAATTACATTTATTTTGGTGCTTATAACATCAATTATGTCAATATTTCATTAAAAAGATAATTACTGCATCATCGTTGTGTCATAAATAAATTAAATTATTTGATGTCTAAAAATTACAAATAAAATACCATCATGTAGGAAATCTTTTTATCTTTCTAATGAATATTTACAATCGAATTTATCTTATGTATACCCCCATATTAAAAATTATTTACTTATTAAACTTTGATTTTAACTATTTTAACCCTTCTTTAAATAAATTAATAATAAATGTCCTAATCTAATCCAATTGGGCCTAAATGGTCATATTTTATTCCTAAGTTTGTTTTTGGTCGAATTACACTTGTCCAATAGAATTAGGACATGTGTTAGGGTAATAGTGATATCATATTTACCCTTAGTTACCCTATTTACTATTAACCGTGGTAAAAAAAAGTAAAAAGTTACTATTCACCAAAAATTATTTTCATCTCATTGAACCACATTTTAGTCCTTGATATTAACCGTGTCTGTCAGATTTTCGAAATTCCATTCACAGAAGCGGTAAAATTAAGTTTTATGCAAAATTCAGTTTTTAACCTACCACTTAGTGGTTTCACTATTCATCAAAAATTGAAGGTTTTCAGAAAAATGCCAAAATATCATCTTAAGCTATATTTCATATTCCGAATTCAAAAATGAAGTCTATTTTACGAAATTCATAACATAAAAGTTGCATTAATTAATTTTATAATTAAATCCCGCTGTTAAAACAAATAGCGTGTTTTTTAAGAAACAATATCTATCAAAAGATTGACACTTGTTTATGTCTAGTTTAAATGTGAAATTACATTCAATGACCAACATTGTATTAAATTGTAAAAATATATTCTAAATATACTTTAAAACCACTCAAATTAATGATTTATCACTATTAATTATTTCGATTAAAAAAGTTGTTTTTAATTATAATTTAGTAATTTTCACTATTCATCAAAATATGAAAGTTATCCGAAAAGTACCAAAATTTCACCTTAGGCTAAATTCGATACTCCGAATCCAAAAATAAAGTTCATTTTGAAAAATAAAATTTACTGGATTTCAAAAAGTGGTTATTACTATTCATAACGGCTAGTTTTAATAATATTTTTATAGCATATCGTTGTTTAGTGAAACTCGGTATTGCGTACTACACACGCTATCGAGGAAGGTCGCGATTGCGTGTAATGCAAGTCAAGTCAAGGATGTGTGTTGTGCAAGCTCCTTTTGGTGTAGCGTACAACACAAGACATTAATAAAATTAAAAAGAATATTTTTTTATAAAATCTTGGGTTGTTACATTCTACCCCCCTTAAAATGAATTTCGCCCTCGAAATTCGTCGGGGTTATAAATGGTTTACTATTCGAAAGTTTCTTTAATAGAACCCCACATCGTAAAAGGGAATACCAAAACTTGGCTTTAAAAACTAAAGTATGAAATGTAACGATTACCCAAATAAACTAATCACTGGGTTTCCACATAGGTGAAAATATGGATATGGAAGAGAAATCTAACCATCATGTTCTGATGGAGAGTGGTAGAGAACATGGCTATGGAAAAGCCAGTAATCACAAATCCATAGATTTGTGATGATATAAGGTACAATCTGATTCATCAGGTATAAGATCACTAGGACAATCATTTTTGGTTTTCAAGATCATTTCCCTAAAGTTGAAAATTTGCTTAGAATAAATACTTACTTTATTTTGGTACAATCTCACTTTTGTTCGTGCCTTGAACAATTTCTACTTCATCTCTTAAATAAATGTAGTTGAATTTGTTATTCATGAAGTGTTAGCAGAACATGTGATAGAATTACAGGTCATTCCATCTGTCTCAAACAAAAGATTAGCAAAAATTATATGCATAAGTCGATCTATAGTGAGATTAATCATATATGGTTCCTAAAATGGACTTATACTTCATATATCATACTGCTTAATATAATAAAACTAGTTTCTACTAAACAGGTACTTCCTGTAGGCCAGTGGTAGGCGATAATGGCCAGTCGCACTTTGGTTGTGGGTTCGATTCCTACAGCCTTGTCCGAAGCGATGGGCTGTCGCCCATCCTGCAGGTTGTCCCTTTTTCTAAAACTACGTTACTATAACATCCCATCAATAATATCGAAAATCTTCTATCCTTAAACAATACTAACTTATGTCCAACATAATCCAGTCTAATCTTTAGGCTTATAATACTGCAGTCCACTCTCATAATATAGTGACAACGATTACCAAAGATTTAATATTGTCGTTGATCCCCACATATCATAAGATATGTCTTGTTGGTCACATTCCAAACATTCAAAGTCCTTAATCGTGTATTCTCTTGAATACCTTAGTGAAAACATGAGTGCAGTTAAAAGTTAACACTTTCCACATACCAAAATCCTCAAAATTCTACATACTCAAACCATGATATCACTTAGTCCTTATATCAATCATGATCTCATGAATACTATCAAACATTTAATTTTCTCCTTATCCCTTCATTATGCGCATATCATCTTTTTTCCAAAAATACCTCAATCACTTCGAATACCACATTAGAGCAATACATAAATATTCCAATACACCATAAAAGTACCTCAACAACAATATTCTTGAATACCAATACATAAACACTTCAGTCCATCAACTTCAATGACTGTCCTGGAATAAGTCCTTCCTTGATTTAGAAGTATCTTTTTAGGTCAGGGCATTGAGTTGGGTAATGCCCATGTTCTCCACAAATAAGACATTGAACTCCATAACAATCTGTCACTCTATGACCCTTTTCTCCACACAGATAACACCGGTCCCTCCATTTGAGGTATTCCTCAAGGTTCTTCTTCCCTTCTTTAGAAATCTCAATCTTCCTTTCTTTATGATCCTCAACATGCGAACATTCATAATAGTTTATCTTCCTCTTCTTTGATGAATTAGTCATACCACTAAATTTCACCTTGTTAATCATATATCGTGATGACTGATTCGGCATAATCACAATATCTTTATCTTTAGGCATTACACAATTTTGTTGCTCATAGTCACCAATTTGTCCATTGGATTCAATGTTAACCGAATTCCTTCTGGTTCCCTCCATTAACTAAAACACAAAAAGAATTTTGTGAGAGGCAAAAATCATGCTAGAGAAAACAACATAGTAAAGGGGAAGTATCCTCAATATCTAACTTCTTAGGTTAAATTCTATGATCGTTACCGTAGTTCTAGGACTGTATCTTATACGTATACTTATCCTTAGGGACATCCCTAGACATACCTTAGAAATATCTCTAGGGATCTCACTAAAGTTTTCGCATCCTAGTTTCCAAAGGTTGACTAAACCTTTCCTCTGATACCAACTGTAGAGACCCGTAGCCTGACGTACATGGAAATTACATTACATTTGCGGAATACTTAGTACATAACAAAAACACACACTAAAGGATCGTAATAGTTTAGTGTCTTTGGAAACTCGGAACGTAATCTTCTAATCGTGGTGAAAGTTCTTCAATATCTCCCATAAAGGTCATCCCCTTTTTTTTACCTAAAACCTTTCTTTATATCCTGGGGAAAAGAAAACATAAAAGGGTGAGCTCAAATTCTCAGTAAGGGTAAACAAAAGAAATATCAATCACATAATTTTCATAAGAACATAACTTTTTTGGAAATCTTAACCTGCAAAAGAGAGCATAATTTCATAACATGGGATAAATCATAGTAGTGAAATGAAATCATAACTTAAAACATTACTCATTGTGGCATACACACATAATCATAGAGAATCATTTCTTGTTAGTCAAGACTCATTGCCAAGACTATCTTAGTGGACAAAGTCCCTTTCTGAATCGAGTAATCCTTGTTTCAGTCCTGTTTCACTGAACCGGTATAACCTACCATTCCAGCCATGTCTATCTCATGAGATATAAAATCATTACCCAATGCATTGGAGGGAGATATAGGTCCCACCCATCTTATAATGAATCTTTTCTTATGTGTGCCACATAATCATAAAACATACATCATCGCATAACACATGTAACAAAAATGGGATTCTTGAAACATCATGACATCATAAATCAATTCATATAAGATAAAGGAATTCATAAACATAATTCCATCACAACATAGTCAAATCAATGTAAAAATATGGATAGAAACAGAACACTTTATTATCTTAGATGGAAAATAATTTTGATAAAACACTTGAATTGAATTCTTGAGGAAAATATCCTTTCAAAATCAATTTCTTTTCACAAAACATCATGCAATTTTAAAAGAAAGAGATTTTATTGAAAATAGTCATGAAATATTTTAGAGGAAGCTTCATGAAAATAAGGCTTTATAAAACAGTAGAAATCCGTTCGTGCCGTATAAGTTAAAAAAACATTCTTCGGACTTTTGTCGGAAAAGTCAAAAAGTACCTCGTACGAAAAACGATAAAAGATTCCTTTCATACGTATTACTAAAAACTCACCGAAGGGTAAAAATGGATTTAAACAATTTTAGGTGGATGGAAATAATATTACATATTGAGTAAACATGGATGTGGATGATAAAATACACCCCAGTAAATACTTACGAATAAACAATCTCGGATAAAAATGAGATTGTGATATTTCCCTTACCTTAGGTCCGACTTGCTTTGTAAGTGTCCGAACCTCCTGTATAATGATTTAAATCATGTTATTGACTTATTACAGAATCATATTCATTGTTATGATATCATATATGGTTCACTTATGACATTATATTACCCGTTCTTTTGTAAACTCCATGTTAAAGAAGCGTTTTGGGTAACATCGTTTCATTTATCGTAGGTGTTTTGACTTGTTGTTCTTGACATCATTATTACTTATATGATGATTTACTTACTTCCAGAATATAAAATATGATTTATATATCATATATATTCAGTATATATATATAATAGGAAGATAAATAAAATGAAAAACACCGTTCATGGAGACGGTAGTCCGTACGTACGCATGAACGCTGTTTTCCATTCCTTATTGTCTTGAAATGGAAGTAAGTAGATTACATACATATGTATATATATACATAAATCCAGTAGCTTTATAATGTCATATATTTCATTATTATTTCTTATATATACATTATAATCATTCTTAAATGGTTAACATGGAGAATGAATCTCATCGCGTCGTGGAGACGGTAGTCCGTACGTACGCACGAGCGATGATATCATTTCCATAAATATTGAACTGAATTGGAGTGGATTATACAATATATCAGAATCAATATGATGTTGTAATAACTATGTATAGTTATTCTTTACACCATTATACCCATCCGTGTAAGGTGGTGGTGGAAAATGGATTACACCACGGCGTGGAGACGGTATTCCGTACGTACGCACGCGCGGTGATTTCTTTTTCCGTAGGATGGATAGATGGTGAAATAGGTTTGTTTCATACTTATAATAACATATAAGTATATGATTGATACTGATGTTATTACTTCATAATGAAACAACCTAAGAAGAAGAAGTGGAAGAAGAAATAAAGATGAAAGAATTGGTAACGGTAATTACCTCTTCTTTGAAGCGCCTTTTGGAGACCTCCTCTTAGGGAACTAAAATTGGTCTTTGAGTAAGAACAGAACCTCTAGGATGTTTCTAGGGAAGTGGAGAAGAGATTTTGGCAGGGGTTGGCCGAGCTTGAGTGCTCAATTTGGTGTGAGGAGGAGGGGGAGGAGGTGTCCTTTTATAGGGGAGGAGAGGGGCACCTTAGGAATTCTTAAAAATATTAATTTATAATAAATCTAACCCCACTTAAAAACCTCCAAAAATGACTCATATTCGAAGATTAGATGATATAGGGTTGTAATCTCATCAACCAATCAAATTTAGACATGTTTGGATATTATTTTAAACCTTATCAATTAGATTTAACTCTAAGTTAAATAATTTAACTTTTACCGTGTCTTTTTGTTTTCTTTCACTATATGATTAATACACTTACTATAACATGCCAAACGAACCCCAAATTGTTTATTATTAATATATATATCCTTATCTAAGTCATTTGGCCGAACCTTAGGTTTTTAGGAATAAAATAACAATTAATAATATAATATTTGATTTAAAAACTATTTTGTGTCAATTTTGACACTATTTGATATATGATTTTTGTGAAAGTCATAACAGAATTAAATGTTCGAACCAAGTTGATTAAATCAACATTAATATATCATAGTAACCTAGAAAATTAGTGGAATTTATTAAAAATCTCAAATTACATTTATTTTGGTGCTTATAACATCAATTATGTCAATATTTCATTAAAAAGATAATTACTGCATCATCGTTGTGTCATAAATAAGTTAAATTATTTTATGTCTAAAAATTACAAATAAAATACCATCATGTAGGAAATCTTTTTAGCTTTCTAATGAATATTTACAATCGAATTTATCTTATGTATAACCCCATATTAAAAATGATTTACTTATTAAACTTTGATTTTAACTATTTTAACCCTTCTTTAAATAAATTAATAATAAATGTCCTAATCTAATCCAAGTGGGCCTAAATGGTCATATTTTATTCCTAAGTTTGTTTTTGGTCGAATTACACTTGTCCAATAGAATTAGGACATGTGTTAGGGTAATAGTGATATCATATTTACCCTTAGTTACCCTATTTACTATTAACCGTGGTAAAAAAAAGTAAAAAGTTACTATTCACCAAAAATTATTTTCATCTCATTGAACCACATTTTAGTCCTTGATATTAACCGTGTCTGTCGGATTTTCGAAATTCCATTCACAGAAGCGGTAAAATTAAGTTTTATGCAAAATTCAGTTTTTAACCTACCACTTTGTGGTTTCACTATTCATCAAAAATTGAAGGTTTTCAGAAAAATGCCAAAATTTCATCCTAAGCTATATTTCATATTCCGAATTCAAAAATGAAGTCTATTTTACCAAATTCATAACATAAAAGTTGCATTAATTAATTTTATAATTAAATCCCGCTGTTAAAACAAATAGCGTGTTTTTTAAGAAACAATATCTATCAAAAGATTGACACTTGTTTATGTCTAGTTTAAATGTGAAATTACATCCAATGACCAACATTGTATTAAATTGTATAAATATATTCTAAATATACTTTAAAACCACTCAAATTAATGATTTATCACTATTAATTATTTCGATTAAAAAAGTTGTTTTTAATTATAATTTAGTAATTTTCACTATTCATCAGAATATGAAAGTTATCCGAAAAGTACCAAAATTTCACCTTAGGCTAAATTCGATACTCCGAATCCAAAAATAAAGTTCATTTTGAAAAATAAAATTTACTGGATTTCAAAAAGTGGTTATTACTATTCATAACGGCTAGTTTTAATAATATTTTTATAGCATATCGTTGTTTAGTGAAACTCGGTATTGCGTACTACACACGCTATCGAGGAAGGTCGCGATTGCGTGTAATGCAAGTCAAGTCAAGGATGTGTGTTGTGCAAGCTCCTTTTGGTGTAGCGTACAACACAAGACATTAATAAAATTAAAAAGAATATTTTTTTATAAAATCTTGGGCTGTTACAGTGAGAATATGTGATGTATATGGAAAATTTTACATAATGATGATATAGTGTTATGCATGAAGTGAAATGTATGATACAATAGCCCATGTGTCTTTGGGAAGGATTAATTATGGAGAAAGACAACTCGGGATGTGTTGAATTATCAAAGAGTACTAAATCATTAGAGATTCCATAGTGTGGGACTCTAATTTTGTATTTTTTATATATGATAATTTGTATGTTCTACATGGTGAGAAATCATTATTGATAAATGAAAATTGTCATAAAATATTAGGTGAAGTGTAGTTTAAATTATTTTTCACTATGATTTGATTTTAATTTTTACTCATTTTTAAAAGAGACTCTTAGGAGGATATTAATTATTATACATGTTATTATCACCCTAAATTTAACCTATATGCATGTCCTTACTAGTTTGTTATCTTTTGATATGGATATTACTTTCCCAAGGGTTGTTCATGATTAGATTAGGATTTTTTATGTTATTGAGGATTATGTATTTGTAATAATATTTTATTTTTCAGTTATTTATCCGGTGTGATCGGACATGTATATAATTATGATTATCCATTTTTTATCCTAATTAGTAGTGTTGTGGTGGTCACATATTTTCTCTCAACCCTCAATTACTTATTATATTCAAATGAATCCAATTTTTTAATAATATTAAACCATTGTGTGTGCCACTAACTCATATCCTATAAGAGGTGGACTTCATGTGTCATTTTCCCCCTTCACTCATTACTAGTCCACGAGGGGTACATTTTATTGTATGGTGACAACACAGATCGATAACAGAGGATCAGGTTGAGGGATAAGATAGAGCTCATAGGTATGAACTGGTGAGGATCAGAAGGGTTGGTAGGGAAGTGGTGCAAGCTAAACAAAGATTTTGATTGAAATAAGAGAGACCATCAAGGACATGTTTTTTCGGGTACCCCTATGGTATTATGCACAAAAAATCATTTTTATCCATTCAATTATATGTATTGATATTTTTTGTAAGTTAGATTACTTGGAACGGATCACTCATTACTCTACATTTATCAGGTTTCTAGAATTTGTTAATGATTGGATTAGGATAAATCATAAAATTTTAATTAATCATATATATTCTATATTTTATTTTTTATATTCTATATCTATTTCATTATTATTATATTTTTCTCCAGCTAAAAACACTAATAAATATCATGTTTAGTATGTTCTAAAGTATTTTCTAGATGATCTCTATAGATTATACACCAACAATGATGATATAATGAGGATGGCACTTAGAGTGTTTCAGTTGCATAGTATATAGATCATTGGAGGCTCTATTTTAGAAATTGTGGACTAGGAATTATTGAATAGTTCAATATATCCTTTAGCTCAATTTGAGACCAGAAGTAATTGTTTCATTTTTTGTGATGATATTTCATGAGAAGAAAAATGTGGTCATTCATGTGCCCCAACGATTAATAGGTTTTACAAGTCTAATTGAAAAAAAAAATTGGGGAGAAGATTCTGGTTGAGTGTACATGTTTGACCATTATGGATGCTAGTTTGCAGAAGTTATTTAGCCTTTGAAAATAGAGCTATAGTATGTGATAATATGTGATCTATTTCTAGACCTATCTCCGATAACCATTGGTAATATTTTTAAAGCAGGAGTCCATGGAGAGGAATTTCAAGGAGTATTTTTTACTAGTGATCCATCTCTAGGTCACTATGTGTATTATTTAATCATACATTCACTTACTAGAAATAACTATTGTTGTTGAATGGATACTGGATAGAACAAGATGATCTTGGCTAGGGGTATTAAAGATTCTCTGTGTATTGGAGATTTGGTATTGGGTTCCCAATTTTCATAAATGAATATCCTTTATATAGATGAGGATATGACAGATCCCACATCATTCCATTTCTCCAAGGGTGGTGATTCTATGCCCTCTTCTAAGGGATAGAAAAAAATTGTTTTTCATGAGGCGGAAGAGGTCATCAATGGTGAGAGTTCCTAGAATTTGTTATAATGAATAATGTGGCTGGTTTTCCCCTTCATGTTCCTACTTTGGAACATTTTTAGATAAGGTATTAGTGTCTAGGATATCCAAATTTCGATTGGAAGAGGGAAGATGGGTGAGACCAAGGACAACCCCATTACCCTCATAATATTTATAGACTATATTATTTCTAGAGAGGTGTTCATAATCATTATTAGAGATTTTGTGTAGTAGGTCAAGGCTAGTTTCATGATATACTGTCTTTAGTACCAATTATATTAGATATTGTTCGATATGCCCCTTAAATATTTCCAATAATTATTCTTGTATTATATGATTCATGATCTACAGACTCCTTCATATCACCTTCCATAGTCCATGAATTTGGACATGAGTTGTATAGGTTTCGAGTGACCGTATAGTCAAAAATTCCTATTATAGGTCATGATTATCTATATAATGTGTGTATGAACTATGTTCTATTGTTGGGGTAGAACCACTCATGGTGGGATTCCCAATGGTTTTTTGATATATTCATATTAAATCAACCATGACATAGACATTTTTATCTCATTACTAAGTATCTGAAATTTTTTTAGAGTTAATATTGTAATTATGAAGATGAAAGAGAGTATTTCATCTTCATTAGAGAGTATGATACTCATATTTATTAAATTCATGTATCATCAAGCCATGTTGGTTTTGAGTTGTTTGGTGGTTTACCCGATGTTGTTTCTCTATTTTATAGAAGAGTTAACTTTTTCTTTATAAAGGAGTTTGTGGTGTTACAACTTCAATGAAATATCGATATGGGGATAGACCTGAATTCAGAAACTACCCTATTCTCTATATATAAATATATTACAATGCCTTCAGAGTCATGAGAACTGCAGTTAAATATTATGATCTGATATATAGATATTTGTATTTCCTAAGAGGGTAGATGATGGGATATCTATTTCTATTCATTAATAATGTCAATTTTTGTTTTCAACATAATACTAATTAGAATCACTGAAAATAGTTGATAGTGATGAACATATATCCCCTACTATTAATTGAATTTTTATTCCCTCATCTGAAAGGATCATGTAGTTTTTTAATGCTCAATATGTGATTGGTATATCATTATATGCATTCAAATGATATGTATATAAAAATTTCCTCATTTCAAATATTTCAAGGGTATTACAATTTCATTGTTATACCATTAACAATATATAATGATCTAGTTCTGTTCACGAGTTTGATGAATGTAGTTCTCTGAGAAAAACTAGATCATTTAGTGGATGTTTTTGTTTATGAAGTACTTATTGTAACATCCCATGTAAATAATGAATAAAACATTATCATATTTATTAATATTTGTGAATTAAATATTAATTTTACTTTAAATGGGTTGCTATGTTCGATAGCGTACCTGATACGCAACAAAGAGTTTCTTTGAAATCGTACGTTGCACATTAGTAATAAAAAAATATTATTTTAATTGTTAGTTAACACGTAGCCTTTTTATTGGCGGGAATGGATATAAATAACTTAAATATGATTATATATGTTTTATAAATGTTTTTACATTTATCTAATAAAGGATAAAGGCTTAAAATACGAAAAGAATTCAATTTTAGGCATTTAAACCCTAATTTTCACTAAAGGTTCACTTATCACCTTTTAATGGAGAACCGTCATTAAATATAGTTTTCATCACTCTTATACATTATATTGGACCGATTATAACTCTTTTTTACAATCGGGACATCAAAATTTACTTTGTGTAAATTTTTGGCATTTTTCCGATAAAGTTCATTTTTTAATGAATAGTATAAGATGTTGTATTTTAATTAAAAACCTATTTTTAATCTAATTTATTTATATGATTAGATTATCTTTTGAATTGGTTTTATATTGAAATTAGAATATATTTTTACCATTAAATCCAATAGTGGACTTTGGAATTAATTTCACTTTGAAATCAGACTTAAACTAGTGTCAATCTTTTGATACTTATTGTTTCATAAAAACACACAATTTGTCATGACAGCGGGAATTAATTATTAAATTAATTAATGTGACTTATATGATTTGAATTTTGTAAAATAGACATCATTTTTGAATTCAGAATATTAAATATATTTTAGGGTGATGTTTTGGTATTTTTCTGAAAAACATCAATTTATGATGAATAGTGAAACCACTAATTGGTGGCTGAAGAAACTGATTTTTTCGTTTAAATGAAACTTTGTCACTTATGTGATTTGATTTTCATAAATCTGACACACATGGTTTTCATTAACAAGTAAAATGTGGTTCAATGAGATTAAAATAATTTCTTGTTGAATAGTAACTTATTAAGTTTTTAATCGTGATTAGAGGTAATTAGTGCAATTTAAGGAAAAAATGATATTATAATAAATTTAAAGTACCTAGACACATTTCCTATCCTTATTGGATGTGTCATGGCCGACCAAGAAAAGTCATGGAGAAACTTGGGGACCCCATGGAGCAACCTTGGTTGGGAAATGACATATATAACATTTTCTTTAATGTTAAAGTAAAAATAACACAAACATGAGATGTTTTACTAAAACGATTTTTACATGGGGTTATACAAGTCAGATTTTTTATTATAAATAGTAATTGGAAAGATAAAAAGATTTCCTACTTCATGATATTTTTTTTATAATTTTTAGACATTACATAAATTAAACTATTTTTGGCATCATGATGATTCAGCAATTACCTCATTAATAAAGGATTTAAATAAAATGGAATGATAATGTATAATCTACGACCTACACATTGTCAAAACCTATTGGGTGGGTGGATTTCGAACCCTTATGACCTTATCATATAAACACAACAATGTGGGACCATTAAAATACGAAACTAATTCTATAATAAAGTGACTTTTCTTACATTCCAAGAGTGCCCCTCCTCTCCTCTTATAAAAGGCCCCCACCTCTACCACCTTAACCACACTTCCAAAGCCATTGGCTCGGCCAACCACTTCCCATTTTGTCTCTCCACTTCCCTCTATTACTCTTTGAAGTCTCAATTTGGGTAGAAGTCTTCCCAAGGATGCCTTTGAGCTCAAACCAAAGGGAGTTACCCTATTTTAAGGTAATGTCTTCTTTTGAGTCCTTTTGTTTTATTTTGCTTCTCCAACCTCCTAAAATCTTTTTATTCATTTATTTTGTAACAAATCCATTATCCTCAATATACTAGGATGTTTTTATAAGAATGATTCGCGCTACACTTACTCACACCTACATCTAATGGTTAAAGAACATACTGTTTCCGTGGATGGCGAATTTCTGCCTCCCGAAACAATGATTGTTCAACATTATTTTAACACCTTCAAAGGTGGCCATTAAGATTACACTGTATTTATAAATGATATATAATATGTTTATATTTTCTTTAAGCTTATGTACTTTTCATTTTGGGAATACCTTTATGGTTTCTATTATGGGTAAACGCGATATCATCATTTAAGGAAGTGAGGACTACCACCCCCTCAAAGTGATTTGATTCGTTAATGCCAAATGTGGGACATATAAAGGATGGATTTAAAGATATTATATATGATGTTATACTGGAATTATAATATACATCTATATCATTATTATTTCTTTCCGTTAAAATATGAGATAGAAATGAAAGTAGCGTTCATGCGTACGTACGACTTACCGTCTCCATGAATGGTGCATTTCATTTCTTATCCACAAATGTAATGTACTATTATAAGTACATGTATATAATGGATATATATGATGAATGATACATCTAAATGATGAATATAATTCTGGAATTAAAATATACATACCTCTCATTTAGTTTTAAATCCATTATTATGACAATGAAATGAAAGTAGCGTTCATGAGTACGTACGGCTTACCGTCTCCATGAATGGTGCATTTCATTTATTACCTATAAATGATTATGTAATATTATAAATACATGTATATTCTGGATATATATGATATATATGATATCCAAATCAGGAATTTCATTCCGGATATAAAGAACCATTGACCACACGAACAACATGTAATTGTAAGAAGTCCACTTTCGACTAAAGAACAAAATATCGACAAAACAATCATTATTAACTTAAATGGTTACATAATGTTTATAACATGGAAATAAGTGATATAAATGGAATAATGAACTTGAAAAATTTTCTTAATAAAATAGAAATTAACTCAAGTTGATTATTCAGGACGTTAAAGAACGATCGCGTCAAGTCGGACCCGAGGTAAGGGACTTCGTCTCAATCTCCTTTCATTGAGGCATATTTCGTTTTATACACAACAGTCTTTTATACGGTGTATAAACCCATTTGAATTTTACTTTTATACAAAAGGAATCTTTTTCTACGAAGCGTTTTACTAAACGAAAAAATGGAATGTTTCTTTTAACTTACGCGGTGACAACGACCTTTTCCGCCGCCGTGAGTATTATTTGTTCTTTGGCTTCCTCAACAAGCCGTAATGTTTTTAAAATATATTAAATACCATATAATCTTTTATGTATTTTGGTATTGAAAATGGTTTTGATAAATTATTCTATTATGTCAATATATTTAAATGATATATTGTGATTGAAATGTGGAAATGTTATCATTCCTTGATATTGGATTTAAGTTTTATGATTTTATATTGGTACTTGGACATTTGACGGGTGGTTACATGATTAACCATATGATGGGTGGTGCCGTGAATACCAGGATGGGTGGTTACATTATAACCTCCAATGCATTGGGTATGGAAGTCGGTCGTATGGATATTCCAATAAGTATGTATGGAAGTTGGCCGAATGGCTATTCCATTAAGTGATATGTGTGGAAGTCGACTGTATGGTTATTCCACTTAAGTATGTTTATGTCCCAAGTTACCTTTATATGATATGTGTTCTTTATATGTTTTTTATGGTAATCTTTAGGTTACAAAAGGGTAATTAATGATCTTTTATTCAGTGAAGAGTTTTCACTACTTCATAAAGGTGAAAAGTATTACTTTGATAATGTATACATGGTTTACTTTTTGTTTTGATAAACTAAAAGTTTTTATTCTTTGTGTATCCCTTACTGAGCTTTTTATGCTCACCCTAAGTTTCTTTGAATTTTTTTCACAGGACTTAATGTGGAATAGGTTCAAGGATGGGATCAAAGGAATATCATGCTATCTAAAACATGGAACTAGACATGTTTCTTTTTAAGAGTTTTATTTTATGGAAACGTAGTAGAAGTGTCTACTTTGTAATCTTTTGAGATGTAATAGTTATGATCTAATTATCTAAAACTCTAAACCTGAAAAGTTCCTCAATGTGAATTATTCATTTAATTCAATATTAAGTAAGTTTTAAGGATGGGGCCTTATAGTTGGTATCAGAGGTCAGTTTAGATAACTTTAGGAGTTAGAATTCTATTAAATGATTATCCGAAAATATATTTTTTGAAATTATATAGTATTTGAAGATTACCATGTTGCTTTATCTGAGACATGTTTCTTAAGAATGGTTTTTCATAGAGGAAACATAACAGCTTTTCTGGGAAGGCATACAGAGGGAAATGACCTTTCAAATCAGTATCCTGAGATGGTCAGAATCAGAACTAAACAGTTTACTGTAGTGATGGCTCAGTTGAATGAGGTGAAAAATGTTGGTTGTTTTTATCGATGATATTTTGGTGTTTTCTAAAAGTAAAGAGGAGCATGAAATTCATTTAAGGGTTATCTTTCAAACCATAAAAGAAAAGAAACTATATGGAAAATTCAGCAAGTGTGAGTTTTGGTTACAACAATTTTCTTTCCTGGGTCACATTGTTTCAAAAGATTGCATAACTGTTGATCCTGCTAAAACAAAAGTTGTTGAAGAATGGCCAAGACCCAAAAATGTAATCGAGATCCGTAGTTTTCTTGGTTTGGTAGGTTACTACCGAAGGATTGTTGAAACTTTTTCACCGTTATCTAGTCCAATGACTAAGCTAACTCGGAAGGGTGTTAAGTTCATCTGGACAAAAGAATTTGATGATTGTTTTCAGGAGTTGAAAAGAAGATTGGTGAATGCTCCAGTTTTGGCACTTCCTTCCAGGAATGGTGAGTTTGTTATATACAGTGATGCTTCGTTGAAGGGACTTGGATGTGTCCTTGTGTAGAATGATCAGGTAATTGCTTATGCTTCATGTCAGTTGAAAACTCATGAGGTAAATTACCCTACAAATGATTTGGAATTTTCTGCTGATGTTTTTGCTTTAAAAAATTGGAGGCATCATTTATAGGGAGTAATGTGTGAAATATATAATGATCACAATATTTTAAAGTATATATTCACTCAGAAAGAATTGAACATGAGACAGAGGAGATGGCTGGAATTAATCAAGGATTATGATTGTACAATTCACTACCATCCAAGAAAAGAAAATAAAGTGGTTGATGCTTTGAGTTGAAAAAGTAATGCTTCATTAACCATGCTACGTTTGGAACGAGATCCTTTGGTTTTTGATTTGATGAACTTTGGAATAGCAGTTGTTGGTGCAGGAAGTTCTTCTGTTTTGTTTCAGGTATCATTGAGATCATCCCTATCAGACAGAATTAAGCAAGCACAGAGGGAAGACAGTGAGTTGCAGAAAAAGGTAGAGCTGGTTCAGAAGGGTAAGTTGCCTAAATTCAACATTGATAATGATTGTGTTCTGAGGTTTGGTAAGATATTATGTGAGCCTTGTGATTCACAGTTGAAGAATGAGTTGTTATATGAGGCTCATAGTTCCCCGTTTTTAGTTCATCCAAGCAGTACTAAGTTGTACAATGATCTGCGGGAGTATTACTGGTGGGATGGAATGAAAAGGGATATTGTTGATTTTACTGTGAAGTGTTTGACTTGTCAGCAGGTTAAAGCAGAGCGGCAGTTATTGAATTGGATGCTTCAGCCTTTACCAGTACCATAGTGGAAATGGGAAAATATATCCATGGATTTTTTCATGGGATTACCGAAGACATCTAGAGGTAATAATGCAATCTGGGTTATTGTTGATCGCTTGACAAAATCTGCTCATTTCTTTGCTATACGAGAAACTTTTTCCCAAGATCAACTTTCTCGTTTGTATCATAAAGTTATAGTAAGGTTACATGGTGTTCCTCTCTCCATTGTGTCCGATCGTGATCCCAGGTTTACTTATAACTTTTGGAAAGGCCTTCAGATGTCGTTGGGTACTGAATTAAATTTTAATACAACTTTTCATCCTCAATCAGATGAGCAGTCAGAATGAACAATTCAGAACTAGGAGGATCTGCTATGAGCTTGTTTGATGGATTATCAGGGATGTTGGGACCAACATCATTCTTTGGTTGAGTTTTCTTATAATAATAGTTTTCATTCCAGTATACATATGGCACCATTTGAGGCATTATATGGGAAGCGGTGTCGAACTCTAGCATTTTGGTATGAAGTGGGTGAAAGGAAGCTGATGGGACTAGAATTGGTAGAAGAGATGGCAGAAAAGGTTCAGTTGATTCAGAAACACATGAGAACAGCTCAGAGGAGGCAGAGGAGTTATGCGGATAACCGGAGGAAGGATCTATCTTTCGAGGTAGGTGATCATGTTTTTCTCAAGGTTTCTCCATGGAAAAGTGCGATGAGATTTGGTAAGAAAGGAAAACTGAGTCCAAGGTTCATTGGACCATATGAAATTCTAGAGAGAGTTGGATCAGTTGCTTACCGAGTGGCTTTACCTCCGAGTTTATCTCAGGCACACAATGTTTTTCATGTTTCGATGTTGAGGAAGTATATGCCAGATTCATCTCATGTTTTGTGTCCAGAGGTAGTTCAGCTGGAAGAGAACCTATCTTATGAAGAACAACCTGTCCAGATTCTTGACCGAAGAGAGCAAGTGTTGTGAAATAAGTTAATTCTCCAGGTAAAGGTTTTTTGAAAAAACCATATGGTTGAAGAGGAAACATGGGAATCTGAAAATGCTATGAGGGACAAATACCCCCACTTATTTTGATAAGTGAATAAAATTGCGAGGACGCAATTCCCAAAAGGGGGGAAGGATGTAACATCCCAGGAAAATAATGAATAAAACATTTTCATATTTATTAATATTTTCGAATTAAATATTATTTTTACTTTAAAGGGGTTGCTATGTTCGATAGCGTACCCGATACGCAACAAAGAGTTTCTTTGAAATCGTACGTTGCACACTAGTAATAAAATAATATTATTTTAAATGTTAGTTAACAAGTAGCCATTGTATTGGCAGGAATGGATAGAAATAACTGAAATATGATTATATATGTTTGTTAAATGTTTTAACATTTATCTAATAAAGGATAAATGCTTAAAATACGAAAAGAATTCAATTTTAGGCATTTATACCCTAATTTTCACTAAAGGTTCACTTATCACCTTTTGTTGGCGAACCGTCATTAAATATAGTTTTTATCACTCTTATACATTCTATTGGACCAAATATAACTCTTTTTTAGAATCAGGACATCAAAATTTACTTTGTGTAAATTTTTGGTATTTTTCTGATAAAGTTCATTTTTAATGAATAGTGTAAGATGTTGTGTTTTAATTCAAAACCTCTTTTTAATCGAATTTATTTATATGATTAGATTACCTTTTTAATTGGTTTTAAAGTGAAATTAGAATATATTTTTACCATTAAATCCAATAGTGGTCGTAGGAATTAATTTCACTCTGAAATCGGACATAAACTAGTGTCAATCTTTTGATACTTATTGTTTCATAAAAATACGCTATTTGTCATAACAGCGGGAATTAATTATTAAATTAATTAATATGACTTATATGATTTAAATTTTGTAAAATAGAAATCATTTTTGAATTCAGATTATCAAATATAGTTTAGGGTGATGTTTTGGTATTTTTCTGAAAAACTTCAATTTTTGATGAATAGTGAAACCACTAAGTGGTATTTAAAAAATCTGATATTTTCGTTTAAATGAATCTTTGTCACTTCTGTGATTTTATTTTCAAAAATCCGACATACATGGTATTCATTAAGATGTAAAATTTGGTTCAATGAGATTAAATTAATTTTTTGGTGAATAGTAACTTATTAAGTTTTTAATCGTGATTAGATGTAATTAGTGCAATTTAAGGAAAAAATGATATTATAATAAAATGAAAATACATAGACACATGTCCTATCCTTATTTGATGTTTCATGGCCGAACAAGAAAAGCCATGGGTAAACTTGGGGACCCCATGGAACCACTTTGGTTGGGAAATGACATAAATAACTTTTTATTTAATGTTAAAGTAAAAAATAACACAAACATTAGATGTTTTACTAAAACAATTTATACATGGGGTTATACAAGTCAGATTTTTTATTATAAATAGTAATTGGAAAGATTAAGATATTTCCTACTTCATTATATTTATTTTATTATTTTTAGACTTTAAATAAATTAAATTATTTATGACATCATGATGATGCAGCGATTACCTCATTAATAAAGGATTTAAATAAAATGGAAAGATAATGTAAAATATATGACCTAAACATGTCAAAAACCTATTGGATGGGTGGATTTATAACCCTTCTCACCTTATCCTCGAAAAACATCAATGTGGGACCATTAATATCCGAAACTCATTCTATAATAAATTGACTTTTCTTACTTCCCAAGAGTGCCCCTCCTCTCCTCTAATAAAAGGCCCCCACCTCTACCACCTTACCCACACTCCCAAAGCCTTTGGCTCGGCCAACCTCTGCCCATTTTATCTATGCACATCCCTCTATTACTCCTTGAAGCCTCACTTTAGGCAGAAGTCTTCCCAAGGAAGCCTTTGAGATCAAACCAAAGGGAGTTACCCGATTTTAAGGTAATGTGTTCTTTTGAGTCCTTTTGTTTTATTTTGCTTCTCCAACCCCCTAACACTTTTTATTACTTTATTTTGTAACAACTAAAGTATCTTAAATATACTAGGATGTTTTTATAAGAAATATTCCAGCTACAATTACACACACTTACATCTAATGGTTAAATAACATACTGTTTCCGTGGATGGCGAATTTCTACCTCCCGAAACGATGATTGTTCAACATTATTTTAACACCTTCAAAGTTGGACATTAAGATGACACTATATTTATACATGATATATAATATGTTTATGTTTTCTTTAATCTTATTTATTTTTCATTTTGGGCATACCTTTATGGTTTCCATTATGGCTAAACGCGATATCTTCATTTAAGGAAGTGCAGACTACCACCCCCTCAAAGTGATTTGATTCGTTAATGCCATATGTGGGATGTATAAAGGATGGATTTAAAGTTATTATATATGATGTTATAATGGAATTATAATATACCTCTATATAATAATTATTTCTTTCCATTAAATTATGAGATAGAAATGAAAGTAGCGTTCATGCGTACATACGGCTTACCGTCTCCATGAACGGTGCATTTCATTTCTTATCCTCAAATGTAATTTACTATTATAAGTACATGTATATAATTGATATATATGATTAATGATACATCTAAATGATGAATATAATTCTGGAATTAAAATATACATACCTCTCATTTTGTTTTAATTCCATTAATATGACGAAGAAATGAAAGTAGCGTTCATGCGTACGTACAGCTTACCGTCTCCATGAACGGTGCATTTCATTTCTTACCTCTAAATTATTATGTAATATTATAAATACATGTATATGCTGGATATATATGATATATATGATATCCAAATCAGGAATCTCATTCTGGATATAAAGAACCTTTTACCACACGAACAACATGTAATTGTAAGAAGTCCACTTTCGACTTAAGAACCCAATATTGACAAAACAAACATTACTAACTTAAATGGTTACATAATGTTTATAACATGGAAATAAGTGATATAAAAGGAATAATGAACTTGAAAAAGGTTCTTAAGAAAATATAAATTGACTCAAGTTTATTATTAAGGACGTTAAAGAACGATCGGGTCAAGTCGGACCCGAGGTAAGGGACTTCATCTCAATCTCCTTTCATTGAGGCATATTTAATTTTATACAAAACTGTCTTTTATACGGTGTATAAACCCCTTTGACTTTTACTTTTATACAAAAGGAATCTTTTTCTACGAAGCGTTTTACTAAACGACAAAAAGGAATGTTTCTTTTAACGTACGCGGTGACAACGACCTTTTCCACCGCCGTAAGTATTATTTGGTCTTTGGCTTCCCCAACAAGCCATAGTGTTTTTAAAATAAAATAAATACCATATACTCTTTTATGTATTTTGGTATTGAAAATGGTTTTGATAAAAGATTCTACTATTTTAATATATTTAAATGATATATTGTGATTGAAATGTAGAAATGTTATCATTCCATTATATTGGTTTTATGTTTTATGATTTTATATTGGTACTTGGAAATTTGATGGGTGGTTATGTGATTAACCATATGACGGGTGGTTCCGTGAATACCAGGACGGGTGGTTACATTATAACCTCTAATGCATTGGGTATGGAAGTCGGCCGTATGACTATTCCTTTAAGTATGTATGGATGTTGGACGAATGGCTATTCCATTAAGTGATATGTGTGGAAGTCGACTGTATGGTTATTCAACATAATTATGTTTATGTCCCAAGTTACCTTTATATGATATGTGTTCTTTATATGGGTTTTACGGTAATCCTTAGGTTACAAAAGGGTATGTAATGAACTTTTATTCAGTGAAGAGTTTTTACTACTTCATAAAGGTGAAAAGTATTTCTTTGATAAAGTATGCATGGTTTACATTTTGTTTTGATAAACTAACAGTTTTTATTCTTTGTGTATCCCTTACTGAGCATTTTATGCTCACCCCAAGTTTCTTTGAAATTTTTTTCACGGGACTTAATGTGGAATAGGGTCGAGGATGGGATCAAGGGAAAGTCATGCTATCTAAAACATGGAACTAGACATGTTTCTTTTTAAGAGTTTTTATTTTATGTAAACGTAGAAGAAGTGTCTACTTTGTAATCTTTTGAGATGTAATAGTTATGATCTAATTCTCTAAAACTCTAAACATGAAAATATCCTCAATGTGAATTATTCATTTAATTCAATATTAAGTAAGGGTTAAGGACGGGGCCTTATACTTATTTACAATGTATCTGATAAAGAGAATGAAAAGATTCATTATTCTACTATTATAGTTCCTAAACTTCAAAATCTATTTGAAAATATGTATAAGTTTTAGTTATGGCCTCTCGTGGTTCATTTCGTAGGGCATGTTGTCTCCCATTAAAAATTAATTTTGGATCATGTTTCTGATTGTTTTAAATTGGGGCTCCCCTCATGGTGCCGCATGTGTGAGATGCATTAGCTATATGGATGGAGTTTTTACCTTGTAATCCATATTTCCAAATGAAGGTGTCATATGTCGCCTCGTGAGTGAAGTTTTATCTTTTATTTAATTGGGATGATGGTATGTTGGTCTCTTCTTCAGTGGATTTCTTCTCAGAAATCTTGGCCTACTCCAGGTCACCCTTAATGATAAAGACGTTATTTGTGAAACTATTCTTAGTGCCAATTTTTTTGTATTCCTATTAATTATGCTTCTTATTTAAGGAAATTCCAAATGGGTCATGTCAGGGCAGCAACATTCGGTCAGCTGGGTAGTCACATTGGGATTCAATGGCATGTATGGATATTGAATCATTTCTACACTAGGATTTTCCCATACAATAAGGCTTCTTGATGTAGAGGAATCCAATGGAATCCCATGTCGAATGCAATATATTTTATTCTAGAGTCAAATCTATGAGGTTTTCCTCAAATTCCAATGTTTAACACGTGGTGTATAGTGAGATTCACTTCTAGCAGAGATGGATCAAATTGATTAGAACACATATGAAAGTTGATCAAATTGGTACATCCATGTGAGGGATCACTGGGGATGTTTACTATATTGGTGGATAAAAAATCACAATAAGGTTGGAAAAAGGATTGTGTGTCCCCTGAAGGAGAAGGCTTTACACAATGAAGGCTGATCTAGAAAACCCAAAGGGAAAATCCATGGATAGTGGGTCCTAGAAAGGGGGACACCAAGTTTTACCATTGGCTTGAATTTAACCTCATGAAGGATTCCTACATACCGAATTTTGAATACATTGATCAAAGCCCCCGTAGTTTGAGAGGATGAGTCATGGGATCGAGGTGTACCCAATGGAAAACAACCCAGAAGAATGATGGGGCATATGCATGTTTAGCGGCCTGACTTCTACAGGGATCAATGAGATGAATGGGGATTACAGATGGTTAGTTTCCAGATAGATGGCATGATTTCACAAGGATTTGGTGGCCCATGTAAATTCCGGATATATATGGATGAAGTGTCAAAGTGTGGAATGAATTGTGATGGACCTG
Source organism: Viscum album (assembly GCA_963277665.1). NCBI lineage: Eukaryota > Viridiplantae > Streptophyta > Magnoliopsida > Santalales > Viscaceae > Viscum > Viscum album. Next base: position 66,985,183 of record OY728133.1, read on the forward strand.
AAAACTTATGTGAAGGTGAACATATTGGGATTGATCCTCATGGAGGTTTCCGATGTATCCCAGTGATAGGGAATAAAATTAAACATAGTTATGGATTGTGATTCTATGTCACCGGATAAGGCGTCTTGTGAGAATGGATGGGTAGATTGGGACCTGAAGGAAATGAAACCAACGAGCTAAGGTATGTTCTTCCAAAGACACAAAGTCTTGAGGTAGAGCCCATGATGAGGGGTGTGTTAGTCTATCTCCATGGACATTCTTCCAATTTACCTTGATCAAAAAAGGGAAATGATTAAATTCTTTGTAGTTCAAGAATGGGGCACAGAATTAGGGTGTACACAAATGACTACATCCTAAGGACATGCCGGGGATTATGTGTGGATTGCAGCCCATCGCAAGAGGGAAACACTTGGTTGGAGAAGTTTGGATTGTGTGTGGTACTTTTTCAAAGAGATATCCCATGGACAGATCTGAATCCAATAAGGGGAAGAAAAATGATTTGGGTCCCAACCATGGGGAAACTGAATTTTACCAGCATTTGGGGTTGAACCTCAAGGAGGATTCCTATGTACCATTTCAAAGAGACATGGATAAAAACACACCTTGTTCAAAAAAATATAGTTTAACATCATTTGGGGCTAAAGGGTAATATCGTTTATCATCATGCATGATGAGGGTGAATTGATGTGAAGTGGTCCGGACTAATGGGTGATGGCATGATCCTTAGAGAGGCTACCTACATATCCTTGTGGGGGAATCAATGTCATCATAGTTCGATAGATAGGGGTATGAGGAATACATGATATGGAGTCGCAAATATGATTCCATGGTTGATGCTTACACTAAACCCATGTGATTCATTCTCAGTGTTGAAAATAAGAGATATAAATAGACCGGATTATCACGTGGAAAATAGGTGCATCTTCGAGGAGTAGAACAGGGGGTTACGCATGGTTAGAAGTCTAGGGAGAGGAAGGTTGAGAAACTCTATGAGGGTGTCATGATGTATGTAGAGGATATGTCCATTTTATAGGCGGCACCTAGACACGGTGTTTTGGGGCTTACACAAAGGGTTCTTGATGCGCACATTGATACATGGTGCCGTAGGAGTGGAGGAGTGAGATGGCATTGGTTCCCATCCCTTTCATGGTCTTCTAGGGCCTGTCACTCACGTAGTGGTAATATCTTAATGTCATGTCATGAGGACATGGGGTTTCTTGGTAGTTTATCATCCTACAACACAGACGACGAGGACTCTATTAGCACTCCAAAGACCTACAGAACTTATATTAACCCACAATTAGGGAAGGGAATGTAGAAGAAACACTATGGGGTAATAGGGTTGTGGAGTGATCCATTGAGGGGTCTATGTTAGCATGAATATTTAAAGAATAAATAGTTTTTATCAATCCTATATGAAGAATCTTGTGCCTGGGAAACCCATCACAATAAACCACATGAGGGACTAAGTAATTACTTCACCTGATTCATGAGGGCCACAGAGAAGAAGTGAAAAACCACATATCAGTGTTTCTCCTAAGAGGGTCTCAAACATAGTTCCTTACAGTAAGGAAAATATATCGAACACATAGGAAGGGGTACATGAAAGATTGAATTCTTTCACTCAAGATGAGGTCATGCATACAAGATTGGAGTCTGCGTGATAAATAAGGAAATCTTTGAAAGATCAGAGTCTACATGCAATATGGAAGATTATATGTGAAATATTCACTCCATACGATAAAATCATGCATGAAATAAGGATCATTTTCATGTAATTGTCTTGGGTTAAAAGGATATGGGTGAGGATTATTCCCTAGTGGTCCCACCAGAAGCAGGACCCTTGGGAGACCTATCTTGAAAGGTCCAGTACCTTGAGTCCAAGTAATTCATGAAGACGTGGAAGGGATGTTCATACACACATGAGAGTGGAATTTCATCTTCCATAGCCATTCCCTGATGTTTGGGGTATAACTCTATTTATAGGCAACATCTTCAGTAGAAAAACATAAGGAGGCCAACACAAAAGTTGCATTTGACATCGCATTGGGTGTGCAATATCTTACCTAGAGTCCATTTTCTAGCTGTTAGCCTAATTTTATTAGAACCTCTTAAATGAACATTTTTAAGGTCATTGTAGAAGAGACCATTTCACTTCTCATTAGGTGTGAAAGTTCTTATATGTGGATTTCTATCTTGCATTCTGATCACAATTCTTGTGCGCGCCTCCCAGGGGTTCCTCAGGATAATTCAAATATTAAAAATATGCCATAGGATTTCATAAACAGGATTTTTTCTAATCGTGAACTGAATTAAGCACCAAAATAAGCCCCCAACCCCAAAATATAATCTGAATGGGAACCGAAATGTCGGGTATAGTAGCTAACACTAAAAAAACAATTCGAGGTCTGGCAGTGCATATAGAAAGGGTGCATTGGTGCACAAAACACATTCGCAAGAACATAAGATCCTATATGCACTAATATTTAGGTTTCTGTCCATTGCTTCATACCATGAATTTCATGTACAATAGTTTATTTTTCTCTCGTGTGTGAAAGTTCATCTGTTCTGTGCGAATGATCTTGTATTATGTCAATGCCTCGTACGCAACCCCTATTCTTTTTTTCTCTACCAATATTTTCTTGCAACTGATGTATATATATTTTTTCAGGGATAAAATCAATATTTCATGAAAACATCTATATTGTGTTCCAAAATACTATTCATTTGTTCTGCCCCCTTTTTATATTCTGAAATCTGACAAAAGTCATTCGTGAACAGACTGATATTGAGAGGGAAGCTTCTATTATTATATAGAAGACCGAGATGTTAAAAAATCCTCAGATTCATCACGTGAGAATATTCATATCCGATAAGCATATGCCTTTGTTATGTAAATGCAGGCTCAAAAAGTCTATGTTATAAGTTATAGTCTCCTGCTCTAGAACATTGTCCTACTAGAAGATGTGTTGATGCAAGATTTTGAGACAGATACTCTACAGTCGTGGGTGACATAGAAAGATAACCTTCCATATTACAACATCATAAACAAAGGTCACCCTACCAGGGAATCTCAGAACATAGTTATTCAAGTCATAAATTTGAAGACCAAGAATGTGGTGGGGTGCGATTCTATTCTGGATGAATCTCTAGCAAACTATGTGAGCAATTTAGGAGTGGTATCACTGAAAAAACCATAGAATGGAAGGAAGGGGACTTTAGGTTTGGGGAATACATCATGAGTGAATGGGCATGGGAATATTGGTTACACCATAAATGGGAGGATTTTGGGGATGAGCATCAACACATCATGTTGTTCGTGGCTTTGTGGACATGATAGTTTCATTTCTACAGTTAGAAAGGCCTTGTTCTAGAGTTTTTAGTCTTGTGGTCCCCTGACAAGAATATGATCATCCTACACCATGGGGAAGATAGTGTCAGCATTTGGTAAATCCATTATATCTAGGTAATTCCCTTTGAAGTTTATTGGAATGGTGAGTTCCTCTGAACAGATAAATTTTGGGGAGAGATGACGTGCACACCCATACTGACATGGTATCTGTTTGATGTATTGAAGGAGGAGGTGGGAATCGAGTACATTATAAAGGATATGTAAAAATATTGGTGGTTAATCATATTTATGTATTAGAAAAATTTGGTAAATATTATAGGACTAAAGAACCAGTGTCTGAGAACATCGTTGATGTATACGGTAGAAACCTACTGGATGGTTCAGGAGGTAGAAGAGTACCAATCATAGGGTTTCCGCCTAAAAAAATCCATGACCCAAATTCAAGATATGATAGGTTCCATGGTGCATTCCTGGGTATGTGGTTACTTTTAGTGATGGATATAATAATGGAGGTCTGCCCAGAGACAATAGTGATGTTTGGGAGTATGCTAGCCAAGAAAAAGTTTAGTCTTGGGGTTCCTGTGATGACAAGGTTGTACAACATTCTGGGTCACATATCAAGAGGCAGTACACCCAGAAGAATATATATACCATTCTTTATTTTTCATGGATGGGTTCCATCTCACTGTGGTGGGTATGACATCTTGAATTCCATACACCCTCCAGGTGACCCTCTACGATAATCACTACCGAATATTGATAGAATTCAACTCCTAACTTTAATGAGGAAGCGATAAAGCTCATGATTGGAAACCTGTAAAAATAAAATTTTAAAAAATTAAAACGCCATATTTCTAGAAGTTGGATGATAGGCAAGGACCATTGTAGAAGATGTAATATATATAAAATATCAGTGGAAATATTCTGGTATCCTGGATTGATTGGGAAATATTTTGCGAACCCTACTTTCCATCATGGTTATCTAGGAAGTTATGATTTATGTACCAGATTCTAATGAATTTATATATAGGAATTCTAGAAGAGCATCATCCTTGTATCCTTTTCCGTCTTTGGATCATGGTCACAACATCTATCTTTGGTGAAGTAATTACCTTTCCCCCCCCCACTGGTATTATTTTTCCCTGATCAACAGTGTATTCCAACCATTAGTTAGTGGTGTATCCGGTATCAATTATGTGGAAGAGAATTCGTAAGATCAAGGCATTAAGTGCAGCGAATGGGTGATGAGAGAGTTTATGGTGTTCTACTGGGGTTATGATATTGGAGTCGGTCTAGGAGGTAATTCTATAACATGATGAAACCTCAGTATCAGGAGTGGAGCAATGTATATTCACTACTTCTCCTTCTATAGACCAATGGTCCCATATCCAACCTCCTGAACCAGCTAGGGATCTCTAGAGAAAGCAACTAAGGTACCACAAAAAACATACTGTTGATTCCATCTTCATACCCTCATGGTCTTCAAGGAGGATACTGCTACAAATGCTAACTCTGGAAGCCCAATGGAAGAAACCGGTGCACACTTGAATTGACCTGCCAGAAATTGGGCACATTCAAGTGGTGCACAAGGTGAAATTTACACATGGACGCACATACATTCCAACTATGGAATTTTATTCATTCAATCAAGGAAGGTATGAAGAACCACATCTCTTGGTGAATGTCATGCTTAGCTAGGAGCACGAACCCATGAAAACACCATCCTAGGATGAGAGTGATGACGAAGAAGAATAAGAATAAGAAGATGAATAAGAAGAAGAAGAACGAGATGAAGAAGATTAAAATAATGATGAAAAATAAGAAAAATAATGACATTAATAAGGGGAGGATGGAGGTGAGGGACCTGGAGGTGAGAGGCCTAGAGGGGAAAGACCACAGGGGGAAAAGACCCGCCATTGAAGCCCACATGAGAGTGGAAAAATCGTAGGATCTGATAAGGAACTCATCAAAAAACTCACGGTGAGTCTCAAATTGTATATCTACTGTTTATTACCTATTAATAATTCAAATCCACTGACAAAAATCTTCCCTTTTTTAGAACACATCGGTGATGATAGTTAGGAATTTCCCTCTGCATGGGATGAAAATGTACCAACGGATGTAGAAGCATGTTGCAATGAACATGCTACTAGAACTGAGATGCGAGGAGGACCGAAAATAGATACCATGAGTTGAGGTCCAAAAATTTCTGAAGTGGTTAGTGGTTAGACCAAAAGAGTGGATAAATTGGTGACCTCAATGAATCAGGTTGTTCCTTCTATTTAGAAAGAGCTGGTGCTAATCATCGAGTTAATAAGTGTTGAGGGATCTCCCGTAGTGATTGCTCATGCACTGACTCAGACACTCTATAAAGATGTCATGGATCATTTAAGTATTCCTATTTATTGACCTAAATCTTTTATTAGATAAATCAGCTAAACAAGGTACCCATTCCCTATGTAGTGATCAAAATTTTAGGAGATCAGAAAACTGTTGAGTCTGAAATGTCTGTAGGAGACCCACCAATGACTACATGTGTCCTCATAGAACCCACCATTCAAACTATTAAAATCCTAGCACCCAGATGGAAAAAATATTAAATCATAGGTAATGTTACTTCTGGGTTGAGCTTTATAATGGTGGGAGTGTGGTCACCGAATAAAAAAGGATTCCAATAGAGGACCCTTCTCCTGAACTCCTAGATATTTTTCCTAAGTACCGGCCCGTGGATCCTAAGGAGATGGTTGACTTTATCCTTGTAACTACTAAAGAGAGCCACATTAAATGGTGTACGTAATAGAATTGATTTGGATTATCCCATTGTCAATGAGAGGAAAAATGGTTGAGTTGGATGGGTCAAATCACATGTTGTTGCGCTTTATCTGTGCCATAGAGGTGGATTCTCACCATCTCTATATAATAATCTGCAATTATCTAGATGAGAAGATGCTTGAGGGTATCCAACACATTGAGGATTCGTGGTTTTAGAAAAACCATACAATATCTCAAAGTTATATTAGTATTATAATGATGTATAATTCCTTAGAGAGTATGATAATAAACGAGCTACATTTATTGCAATCCAATTTGTGCTCATCAAATGTTTGAATGCCTAGTTGATGAATTCTCAAGAGCAAGAAGTTTAAGTAATTCATAAAATGGTTTAATTCCAAAGGTGTAGGAGGGAATGTATATGATGTATAATAATAATTTTCCCGTGGTTTTTTAAGATGAACAAGATCTTGGGGAGCAGGAAAGAACTCTAGAGGCTACAACCACAGTCGTTGAAATATCGAACTAGTCCATGAAAGGGGTTGATCCAAATGAACCATGCTTTAGCAGAACATATGAATCATATTTATATATTTTTGTACTTACCTCGAACTGCATGCATGGATATATTTTTTTCTATAAAGATTTATTTAATTCATCTTGATCATAACAATGATGTAAAAAGAGATTAATCCATAAAATCATGTGGGTTATACCTGGAACGTGAAACATGGGAAGACCGCATAATCATCCACTTTGTGAATGAGAGTGCCAAATAAACATTCAATACTAGGGTTATATTGTTATTATATGACTTCCTTGAGTTTCCAGTTGGAGACATACCATGACAAAGGGTAAGGTTCACATAAAGTCCAACATTTCTTTCTCAACATGCTCTAGTGCACAAGAAGGGTAATGTTAAGGAAGTTAAAATCCATCCAATCAATGTTGAATGAGATCTGTCTATAATGATACCCTAAATTCAGAAAACAATTATGATGGAGAGCCAATATAAAAAAATTGCTGACCTTATTCAACATTTAGAATCTATATCACTATCTTGGAATGGTAAAAAACAAACAATCGCTAACCACTAACTATATTTGAATGCACGAGGCCTAATTTGAAATTTCATTTGATGCATTACAACAACATTTTCCCAAGATGGTAGGTGATTCAATGTGGCATGGTTTAGGGGTTTCCCTCCATTATTAATGAAGATGGGGATCAAAATAAAGGGCACTCATAGTGTGGACATGGAGTGACGGGATGTTTGGAAGGAGTCCGAAACTCTTGAAACTATTCCTCCATGATGAATGTACATTGGTCATACATATCAATATGAATCAAGATAAAACTTATTTTCAGAATGGCCCTCTAAGGAAATGAAACAAAATGTCGTGCATTTTCACGTCATGCAAGTGAGGATGAAGAGCATGTAGTTTAATGAAATACGGTGATGACGAGGTATAAAATAGTTTATCATCATATAATCAAGAATGTGAATATATTTTAATGTCAAATAACATGTACTCTAGATAAAAGTATAATGTCGTGCTAAATTGACTAGGGATTCCTAATATTTAGTCATATAATTTGGACTGCAATTTGGGTTGAAGAGACAGTAGTATTAATGAACATGTGGTTGGTCCTGAGGCAAGATTCATGGGTGTCCCTATGTATCCTATGAGGGTAAGAATCAAGATATATATAGTTCTTGAATTCCATGTAGTTTAATGTTATATGTTAAGGATGTGAGAACCCTAATGTAGAAATGTGCGGCATGGTACATAATCATATGTGAATGGGGAAAACTAATTCCACACCACACAACATGTTCCTGAAAAAGGACTAGGGCCAAGAGTCTAGAAAGATGAATGGTGTTGCGACTGGACAATAGACGGCGATTTTCAGCATCACTATGCATCCCATGAAATGGGAGTCAATGAATATGTGGTTCTTAATGCCGGTATGGATGATGGAAGATTCCAAAAGGAGTGATATCTTCTCAGGAGAGGAAAATCATAATTATTACACAGTGTATTATCATTAAATTATTGAAATTAGAAGTATTAGTTTAATTATCATTGATTTTGCACCGTATAGAGTAGAGTAGTGCATTATAGCGTCTTGAGGAAACAAAAAATCAATGAGAACAAAAGAAGCCTAAATCAGACCTTTCCATTTAAAAAAATGAAAACTTAAACCAAGAAGGGGGTGAATAGGTTCATGAATATGTCACTGGACTATGAAGTGAAATACCTGAGTTTCACTACATATCTCGCAGGGGTGAGAATAAAGGCATACGTTTTTCTTGGAATGTTGAATGGTTGAGGGGAAATTCCAAAGGGGCAATGTATTCTTGAACGAAGACATCATATGGGAAGGTATTTTATCAGTACATAGCTTCAATGTGAAAGGCATAGTTTAATATCATGTGATTATAATTTAGAAGATCCTTGTTTATGGTCATAGAGCTCACACCATAGAGAGGGGCAGTTCAACCATGTAGACACAAACCATACCATTATCCCAAGGCCCTCATGAGCCATGCTCTGGGTAGGAAATAAGGGAGGGGAATATCTTTACAACATAGGGAATCACATGGTATGGAAAGAATTTTTGATGTCATAGATAACACCATGACACTGTTTTTTCCTCTCAACATGTAAAGATGCACCATGGAATAACATTGAGGGTGTCAAGGATCTGTATGAAGATAATGAAATGGAGTTTAATGTGAATCATGAAACCAATATTTATGTAATAATATGGTTTGTGTCATGATGTAGTATAACTGTTGAACATGTTCAAAATAAAACATTCATACCATGTGACTTGGATTTAGAACATTCATGTGATGGTCTACTACTGACCATATTTGTAGTTTATGAACTATCTCAAATGAATTTTGAGCTCTTCTAGGATGTTTTTCCAAAATGGTAGTGAGGCCATAAGGATGAGAATCTGTACCACTCGGGGGGTCCATTCAGATTTGGGAGTTGACATACACCTATTAAAAGGGATTCATGAAGTGTGGAAATGGAATGAGATCGTGATCATATAGAATCCAACACTCTAGGCCCTAAACCACAATGGTTTTGAGTGTATTAATGGGTGTAACAGAGGTCGATGTGCCCTGTTAAGAGTGGTTGACTTGAGAATATGAGTGGGTGGAGGGGGGAAAATTGGTTGATGTACCTAGGTCCGGACCCAAAGACAATTTTTTTGGGTGTTACTATATATAACACAATGATGGTAATCAAGACATATGTAGTACTGTTAGTTCTAAGTAGTTTAACGTCATGTGGTAAGGAGACAAATTGATTAGGTCCTGAAGGGGGTGTGCATTATATGGAAAATTGAAACCAGCTTGAATGAATACAATTATGTCTACATCAAACCACACACGAATCCTAGATAAAACTCAAGCTAGAATACAGAACTGGAGGGAAATAAGAAAATTATCATACAGTTTAACATTGTACATAATAGATGGGTAAATTCCATTTATGGTCATGTTGAAAGGACCATAAATGTTATGAATTTTAAATCCTTATATGTAGGATAGAATAGTTTAATTTCATGATGGCTAAGAGAGATCATTGTTTACGGCCATAGAACTCAAATGATGATGTAGGGGCTGATAGGAATGAAATGCATGAGGTTCCTGGGGATGGAACCAATGACTAAATGTATGGTAATTCTAATGTATACCATAAGAATGGAAATCAATCCATACGTTGTTCTTGAAGTGACATTTAGTATAATTTCATGCAGTAAGGACATATATGGAAGTGGAAATCCCATAGGGGGTACATTGTATAAATATTATAAAAACAATGTTAATGAGGATAAAAAAAGTCCACATTCCATACCTTAAAATCCCATAAGAATTAGGGAGGAGGGGCCCAATGAAAAAATTAATTTGTAGATCCAAGGCTAGAATTGAGGAAAAAACTTTCATGAATTCTTACATATGGTATATGGATGAGAATCTTGTAGTACGTATTTCTTGAATTTTTTCTAGTTATTATTTATAGTGTAAGGACGTGGAGGGAAGGGAGTTAATCATAAGGGTGGCACTTGGTGTGGCTTGTGTAAACCCGAAATGAATCTGGACAAAAGAAGTAAACATCATACCATATTTTTACAAATGAAATCTCAATCTGAAATACTGAAAATGGGTAATCTTGGGGCTGGACCCAAAGACATATTGTATGGGTGTTCTTATGTATCACATAATAATTGGAATCAATCCATTCATAGTTCTTCACTTTTGTGAAGTTTAACATTATACTGTAAGGATGCATGTAGAATAATAAGGTTCTAAAGGGAATTATCATGGAATGATAAATCATGCTCGATGTGAATGAGAATAGGAGAAGTCCACACCACAACATGAACAATCCCATGGGGGAGCCTCTGGCCAGTTGTCCAGAAAAGATCAAGTGACATAGGGATGGACCAAAAAAAAAGTAATTTATAGGCGTTCCTACATATCTCATAAGGATGGGAATCATAACACATGTAGTTCTGAAAATTCCATGCATTTTGACGTTATGCTCTAAGGAAGTATGTTAAAGGGGATGTTCTAGATGAAGGGGCCCAAGGTGCTGCTATTGAAATACCAATCTGAATGTGGAAAAAATAATTCCACATCATATCATATTAATCCCTCTTTGAGAAATAATCCCTGAGGTAGAACCAAGGATATGGGAAAAATAGGTAGGATGGATCCAAAGGAAATATGTCAAGGCATTTCTACATATCCCATATGGATGGTAATCAAGCAACATGTAGTTCTAGAAATTACATGAATTTTAACATCATGTGGTAAGAATGAGGACAGGAGTATATCCTTTAAGGGATATATGATGTTATAGTTGTAAGCCCAGTGTCAATGAGGATAAAAGAACTCCACATAGAGTCATGAATTCGTGGATACATAGGTCGAGAGGCCAGAAGAAAATCATAATCAGTGATTACTGGGGTTAGACCCAAAGAACAAGTGCCGTAGCATTTCTAAATATCCCATAAGGATGGTAATAAATCCATATAGAGTACTTAAGATTCCATGAAGTATAATTTCATGTGGTAAATATTAAAAATATATTTGTTCAATGTCTTGGATTTCAGATTGTAACTTACCAGATAAATGCCATGTACATCGGATAGAAGGTAAAATGGTGAATCATTGCACTTGATATTTGGGAGACCATGGTGATGGAAATAATGATTGAGGATAAATGATTCCCAATTTCACATCATAGTATCTATATAATGTGACCTGGAATGAGATAAAACAATTCATCATTAACCGTTGACCATATTCACAATATAGAACCTAAATTAAATTATTGTTTTAGACCATCATGGACATTGGCCCAGAATTGTAGGTGAGAAAAAGTGGAATGTGACTAGGAAATTAAGGGGTCCTTTAGGATGTGAAAGATGATCCAGATCCAACTATAGGGCATACATATAGCATAGTGGTACATGTGTAGTTTAACTCCTTGTGGTAATGATAATGGTGATCTTAATTTAAGGTGATAGAGCTCAAACCATGAGGTATGTTTAACTCTTGTAGTTTATCATCATCGAAGATGAGGGTGCTGGGTAATTTGAAATCATGAAATGGATGGATTTTGTAGAAAAATATCATGTGGTAAGGATAGAAAATATATTAATTTAAGGTCATAGAGCTTAGACTATAAGGTTTATTCACTCTTTGCGGTTTATTATCGTGTAGGATAAAAGGGATCTTTGTTTACGGTCATAGAGACTAGACCATTTCTAGTTTATCATCATGAATGATGAAAGGAACCACTCTTGTGAATTACAGCTTGAGGTATTTGGAATTTGTGGGAGGAGTAATATTCCACCATCCATGGTGACCAGGGAGTATGCTCCATTGGGGTACGCCCTGTGAATGATATAGGGTCCCCAACATTTAGATTCCAAATTTGGTGGTTTATATCCAAGAATCATAGGAATTATGATGGCAAATATAGTGTCTCAATGATGGAAGGAATGTAGACAAACATTCTTGTTGAATACTCTGGATATCTTGTCTGGATGCTTCTCCAAAATTTGCAAGGAACAAAGTCTGTTCTCATCGAGGGCCTCTAGTTCACCAAAACGAACCTATTCTACTTTTTCTGACATCTTCTGATCATATAAGTATGTGTGGAGTGACAAAAATGGAATCTTCATGGGTAGAAATACATCCATTCTGTACACTAAGAAATATGGGGTCACTTGGGGGGAATTTTGAGTCATCTCCTTGTAAGCCTAAAAGAAGTTCAGAAGCTATTCTAGCCAACTCTTCTTATTCTGACCTACCAGATTTTGTATGATGTTCAATATATTTTTTAACACCTCAATTTTCAAATATGCTTGTATGTGACAGTGATATGATTGATTAGAATGGGTGTTGTACTACTAATACAACTTCTTTATCTCGGATTCTCGAAATATGGTGTCGTTCTTGGTGAGGATGGTATGTGAGAATTTGAAACGTTGGATGATATTGGAACTCAGTAAATCAATGATATAACATGCCTAGAAATCCTTGATAAAAATATCTTCTACCCACTTGGAAGAGATATCCTCAATGGTCAGGATGAACCAGCACAAGCGAGCTATTACTAGTGGTCTCATGACATTATGTCCCTAGATAGCGAAGGGCTAAGAGTACATGGTAGTATGAAGAGGCTTTGGTTAATGATTCCCAAAATTGGCATGAATATGGAATGTGTGTCACTAATTGGAATACTCGATACAAGAATGCATAATTTCTGTCCAACTATATCCCAAATTTTGGATCTGATGAGATGGTTTCTCTCTTACCTGATGATATCTAGAGGAACCAACATGAACTTCCTACATGACCTAGGTAATCTCAACTCCATGGATGATGTAGTGGAGAACCCCCTCAAAATCGTGTCTGTAGAGGATCTGAACACAATTGGGAACACTCTGGAGAGTAAATTACACTAGGCCCTGTCAGATTCACTCACATTTGGGTCTACCTGTCGAGACATTTCCATGATGGTGTACTTGATAAAATGAGTTTTCAAATCAAGGACGCCTTCCAGTACTATAGAAGGGGGTCCTATAGGCTATTATGTTGATCCACTTGTGGTGAAATTAATCACCTGTTGATTATCATCATTGTTTATAGTGACTAGATAAATGAATCTTCAATGTGCCACATGGATAATCAAATTGTCCTAGAATGTCTTTGCAAGAGATGTGACAAGGCTGGCGAAGGAATCTTCCCGACCATTCTGTGATCAAGAAACATGAATAGCCTTAGCTGGGGATGGGAAGTGGGCTATTACCTAGATAATTCAATCTAATAGGGGTACAAGCTCGGCCATTCTAAGGATAGAGTCACTGTTGATCTGCTTGATCACCATCTCAGAGTATCCAATCACATGTAGGTGTGGAACTTCAATCTAGATGGTTTATTCGAGACCAGTGATAATGGAATGATACTCCACCTCATTGTTGGTGTATCCTTCTAAAAATAAGAAACAATAGGGTAGGTAAACTTGTGTAGGAATGGAGAATATGGTACTAAAGCATACTCTATTAAGATTAAGATTGTTGAGTCTTCTACAGGTATGGATGTGTGAAGCGTCATTGAAGTGCACATGACAACATGGAAAAAGTTGATCCATTGAGAGGATTTCCACATCTGGGAATCATGATCTAGAGACTACTCTATGGGGACTGGATGGGATGAAGGATAGTCTACCAGTGCATGACCCTTAAAATATTCCTATAGAATGAAACTGATGTCATACTACTGAAAGAACACTACCAACTGAATGAGATGACTTTTCAACATACAGAAGTTAATAATATACATAGGTAGGTCTGCACAAGACACTGACTATATATCATGGTGCAACAGGTGATGTCACATTTTCAGTAATATGAATACTAGTGAGAGATAGCACTTCTTGATAGATAAATATATGGTCACTATATCAAGGAGCATGTTGTTGACATATTATAAACTATTCCTTGTCCCCTCGTTTTTCTTATAGGTGAGAAGGGCACTAGGGGACTGTTCGAGGGTGGTCACATAAAGGACAATCTTCTTTCTAGAGATGGGTGGAATCTGAACAGGAGGTTGTAGCCAGTAGTTCTCAACTCCTAAAAAGCAATCTGACTCTCATCATCCCACTAGTAGTCGAATCCTTTTTCATGATAATATAAAAGCATTTAATTTTTCCAACCATTTACACATTGAATCAACAAATGTAGGCTTTGTGTCCTTGAAATACTTAGAGATCCCAAATGTTTCTCAAAGGTGGCATGTGACTTATGGTCTCGATCTTCCCTAGATATCTCAATGCCTCTATATATGAAACAAAGCCTTGAAAGTTTCAAGAGGAAAACCTAAAGACACAAATCAAGATGTTTATCATCATATAGAAGGAGTGGAGGAATTTGAACTATATCTCAATATCCATGATAAGGTCCTGATGTCGGTGGTATTTAACCACCGAATTCTACATGAAGAATGCCACTAATTTCTCCATGAATGGATTTAATATGTGGTGCATGTCGCATAGATAGGTGGAAACGGAATTATTCATACTTAAAGGCATTACATAATAACATAATATACCTTGTGGTTCTGTGAATGTTGTGTACTATTCATCCTCAGGGTCCATTCTGATTTTATTATATCTAGAATACATATCCATGAAGGAGTAAGATTGGAATCCAAAGGTTGGATCAATCAATATCTTTATCATCGTAAGGGTAAAATAATCCTTCAGTATGTGATGGTTGAGATCCCAGAAGTCAATATAGACCATGATCTATCCATTATTCTTTCAAACAAGAATGATGTTGGAAATAAATTTTGGGTACTAGATTTCTTTGATGATGTTTGATTTTATTATCCTATCAAATTCGGCCTTGACCATGGAATCTTGAGAAGGGTTCATATTTCTAGGTGTTTTTTTGAACATGTGATGGTTTATCAGTAGACCAAGGTATTAAATGGAGACCAAAGGATCTAGTTGTAACATATTTATATAGCTCTATGAGAATAAGTCTCGATGATGCTTCAGGAAACTGATATATTACTTTTGATTTTATGAAACATGGTTGCACTGATCATTGATGGTTCTAGATTTGTCTCGTTGTTGAGGTTCACCTATACCAACTCATAAATAGTGGTGGAGACACATTACTCATACACAGGAAGAGATTCCGCCAAATTCGCTTCATCACCATCTATGATAGTGTCATCAGAAGGGGGGATTTCATCTTATTTGAATGATTTAAATTGAATGTTGGTTCTTTCATGAAGGGTGGTGAATCCGACGTTAGGGGATTCCCAGGCTATAAAAAACATGGAGAACAAATATATTGATCTGATTCTATTAGTTCTTCGACCCAATGGGCCATGCATTGTAATATTGAAGTAGTAATGACATGTCTTATTGAGTCGGTTCAACCCAGCACATCAAAAAAACAAGTATAATGTATTGTTGTTTTGATGTGGTGAAAATCTAGATACCTTACAGAGGTAGGTGGTTTTGGGATCATTGGAGAATAATTCCTATAAGAGTAATAAGTGATATTATTGTGTTATTTATATTCGGAAATATTCTTTTCCCTTCACCCAGAGATGACAAATAACTGTCCCATGTTTGGGTGTGTGTCCTCCAATCATTGAATTAGGAGGATTTCAGCATCATAAAAGTCGGTCCATGGGTTTGCCACAATGGTAGTATTCTAAACCTCATTGTCCTGAACCTATTTTTACTTTCTCTTTTAGTAGTCAAAATTCAGGTAGCATGCTTCAAAAGAGGAAAAGGGAGACACGTCTCCTTGGATAATTACAACTTGACCATCAAGGGATTACTTGATGTGTCTGTGATATTATGAGGGGGCTACTAGGTGTAGATGGAGACAGGGTATACCCAATAGTTCATTGTAGGCGGTGTCCAGTGAAACAAATCTTAACTCCTTGCTGGAAATTAGGACATCAAATTGGGTCTTCAAGAATCGTTTTCAAATAGTAGTCTGATCTATCCTATCATAACATAAAAAAATTAGTTTATAGAGATTCAAATCATTTTCAGATAACCCCAACATCTAGAGCATCTAGGTCATGATGAGATTGATCCTCTAACCATTTTCAATATGACAATGGCGGTCTATAATCCCTTAAAACTGAACAGTGATGTACTGTGGGAAGAAGTTTCCTTCTATAGGAGAACCTTCATCTTTTCTGGAAAATGAGATGATGTCCTGATATTCTGAAAGCATTCCCTCCTCATTATGGAATGAATCAAAATCTGCTACCTATATTTCAAATTTGAGGGAGATCCTCAAAGCCTCTATGGCGTCTTCATGCATATCCTTAAAAACGATGAGATCCTTCATAATTGATTGTTTTGCAGTGATTCTAGAATGTTTATTGAGCACATCATACTTTTGTGTTAGGTGAAATGTTTAGATGACAGGAGGTTTCTTTGTGGTAGGAGGCATGATGGACGCTGCAGGTCAGAGCGGTAGATTTCAAGTGGGGTTGGGGATATCATGCCACTCCTTAGCCGAATGTCATTGAACAACTACCAAATTATTATTGAATGATATATGTATCGATCTTTTATATTCATGGCTGAACTTAGATGGTTGTGATGGATCTTTCTGGTCAAGTATCAAAAATGGTGGGGGAAGTGGATCTGATGAAATAGGGTGAGAGTAATGTATATGTTGACTCATGCACATAGCATGTTGTTTGGTCTTAGTGGCATGATTTTCTTGGTTAGACAAATTTTCCGACACACATTGACGGTTCACATATCCACGGTTTTGTAGAAACTAGAATCGACAAGGGACATTAAGATTTTTTTACTATCATTCCTCATCTTTGGGGACTATATATGGCACCAATATCTCAATGTTGTTCACCATGGAGTAATATTGATCATCACTTGAGGAATAATCTATTTATAGGTGAATTTTTTAGGCAATCCCCATCCCTAATTGTAAGAAAATTCCCAATGTACAGGATGGATTTGTTTCCACCAGAGGACTTAGATTCTCCTTGCGTCATCATCGCCAACTTCCCAAGGTAGATAAAGATGAGATATTGATGAAGAAGTAGTAGATAGGGGATGGACATCAACTATTGTGGTTTTGAGAAACTACCTTGAATTATATTTGATTTTTATACTTCTCAATCCCACGACTGGAGACCTACTACAATTCACCCTAAGTGCCTCTATCTGGATTTTAAAACACACATGCCACTAGCATCGGGGATGGACCCAGTCTCACTATTCTTTATTGACTGAGTCCTGGATCTATTCTTCAAACACAAAACACTTCTTGATAATGTTTCAATGTAACTAGTGATTGAATTAGTAATTGGGGAAATTGTTGTGTTATTTCTCTACAAGACTCCTTTATTCTGGAACCTACAAGATTCCCTAGTCCCATGCACTCAGGAAATAACCAGGGACATGAGATTGATAGATTGAATTGGTCAGGTATCTTCAATCTAGGAAAGGGAATCTTGGATCCTTGCACTAATGAGGGGTTGGAGCCTATTGAGAAGGTGGAACCTGATTGTCTTGACTAGATGGAGGTGGTGCATTATGGGGTGGTTCCTGCAAGTTCTGTGGTGGGAAATTCTGAGATGGATGTTGATCTTGAGGTGGTTTCCCTTGGTGAGGATATGAATGATGCTCTATTTCTAAAAAGTTCAACTATCAAGGGGCCACTATCTATGCAACAAAATCTATCTTGGCCTTGGGTGATATTATTTCAGGAGTGGTGTCCCATGGGGAGGATATGAATGTGGCTCTAATGTTAGCAATGTCAACTATCATGGGGACTCTATCTATTGCTAACAATGTCAACTATCAATGGGAATGCCTACTTGTCCTGATCAAAGGATTCCTAGATATTTTGATCCTTATCAGGAGAATACTAGAATCCAACTGAGATGTTATGAATGATGAGAGAAGGAATAAATTTAGTATTCAAATTCTCTATGCACTTGGTTTACAAATGTTCCCGAGTTAGCGACATATCTAGTCAATACGTCAGTCCCTTCCACATAGAGATAAATTCCATGATTCTATCATTAATCCATTGCATGAAAATGAAGAGGTTGACAATATCAGTCTTAAGGATGTTGGAACTGATCTAATATAGAAACTGTATAAAGATATCATCCCAAATAGCTATGGAAGCAATGGGTAAATGGATGTACAAAACAAATGTAGATCCTTCTAGTGTCACTACATAATACATGAGTATTGCATCTTCTTACTACACAAGAGTTCCAATTATAGTTCAACACCTTGAAATAAAATGGGTTTAATGTTGTAACAGATCACACGAACCATTAATAGTGCAGATGATAGCATTCTCAAAGCACGAGGTATTGGAATATCATCCACCCATAACGAATATATATTTATATCAAGTGGGATAACCACCTTTCATGTTTTAATATCATCGAAGAATGTGATGAGAGATGCAATTAGATCATCTTGAAATGGATTCCTATATCAGTGAGGATTTCTAACCACCAGAGCATTTTCAGGATCATGATCATGGTATGCCTATTGGGAGGCTCATGGAATGGATAGTGGAAGGACGCAAGGGGATGCCGGAGGAACCTATGGAGCGGCTAGTGGAACATATAGAGAGGCTGGATGAACTTGATTCAGGTCCTGAGGGTGGTTTTCATGCATCTTGGGTGGATTTGTTGATGCATATTGGGGTATTTTTCCATTAACAACATCCACTACCCTGTCTAGATGGGACGGGTTAACGAGATTACCTAAGAAATTTTTTTTGGGGGTGTTGTACCAACCCGTGTTTCCATAGTGGAGAAATGTTTGGATCATACTGTTGATCTACATAATCTGACCTCTATTTTGTGGCATGCTCATCAAGGAGCATGTCGGCGATCCATCCCTATTTCACAATATGTAGGGGAAATTCAGCATTTTTGGGATATTATTCCATCTTATGAACTGAATTTTCTGGGTTGGAGGACTTGACTATCCTGTTGTGTTCTTTTCCATTTCTATCAGTTCGAGCAAGAGTTAATGACTCAAAATTTCTAGAATTCCAAGCATCTATCATTGTTAGAAAGTGTGGACATATATAGGGTCTATCGGGTGTTGTGTTTCCCTAGTGGGATATTCATATTCTCATGACCCTATTCAGATTCTCTATTATAGGTATATAATTTGAAATTCTATTTTTAATTTGATGATTCCTAAAGGAATATCCTCAATATCACTAAGTGAATCAGGTTGGCACATGATAGAATTTAAATGTATGGTAACATAATTCCCCAAGCCATGGGTCTGAGAATGTGGGGAAACAACTTTAATTACTATACGTAGCACAATAAGTATTTGGATTCATCATTTCTAGAGATTCTAGTGATAACCAGTTGATGTAGGGAACTGAGAAACAAGGAGTATGACCAACACAACCAGGTGGAACTACAGGACAATGTCATTATAGAGTTCCCAGATCCTAGGGTAAGCTTACCATAAATGATTGAGATGGAAGTTCATTTTCCCTAAGGTTTGGGGGATGCAAAAAACTTTGTAATGTGAATGGGACCGTGAAATATTGAGGTTTTCATTTTCAATTTGACATAACATCTCAAAGAGATGGTCTTCGATGAGAATGTCCCACAAACATATCAGATCAGACTCAGGTTCTAGCCCTTGGTTTCCCCATTAATCAATTAGGGTCAGTTGTTAGGTCAGTAATCACACTGATGTGGACTATTGAAATGAAAGACTGGTCAGTCTAGAGTATGGAGTATGAGCATAAAAACCCTGACATGTTGGTAAATATCTCAGGGAACATAGTGACTATATCCCCACATCCCTATATGATGGGGTACTGACCACTACATCCCACATAGGGTGGAAGTCGTTGGAGGTGGATTAGGCAGGTTCTCTTCATCGACCGGTCCCTCGAACAAATATTTGTGATCTCTTGTAGAAGTTTAGAATGATCCTAGATTTGATAGAGGGGATTGTGAAGCAATACCTTAGAAAGGATCCAAATATTCCACCATCTATAGTTATCTACAGAGGGATTCAGTGACCATGTGTATCACTGTTTTTGGGGGACAAAGTTGATACACTGAGTTCTAGTCCTGAACCTTGATACTAAGGATTGGAGTGAGGGATCTATCACTAAGTCAAACTCCACTTAAGAGTCATAAAAGCAGATGTTTTAGTCCATAATCTGAGGTTTCTCAAGGATATTCATTTGGTATAGATAACTTTTCCTCTTGCCCTGAGGTGGTTCTTCAGGACCATGTAGATTTTCAAAGCTGTAAGGACCTCCATGTGAGTTGATGCTCGAGTGGGGAGGACCTCCTTTTGGGTGAACAGGGGTATATGGATCACCTGAGATTATATTTACTAGAACATGGGGAGGACCTCCATGGTGATGGGTTATATGATGATAATGACCTTCGCTCCCATTAATACTGTTGTGGGAAGGGACCCACATTAGAGGACGATGATGCGAGGAGGACCTTCATGTTGATGACATAAAATATGGGGAAACCACCATACATAGAATCATGATCATGGGAAAGAAATTTGTTTTGACTAGTAATGGTAGCATGGGGTGGATCCCCCTATTGATTGTGGGAGTGTGTAGGACCTCTAATCTGGTTAACGATGGTAGGAGTAGGGCCCCTGTGCTAAATCTCATCATTGTGGATTGTCCCACGATAGCTAATTCTTGCATCAGTGACTGGGAGTGTAAACCCAGCCTTCCTATGTGGTGGTTGAGGCCTTAATCTTGGTCTGGCATAGAGGTTCCCTTGTTCTGTATTAACAAGGAGGTGATAGGACATGTCAGTGGTTGCTCGGGTCACTGATGTTCTAGAAGATGATTCCCCATGGAGGGCATCCTCTTGAAAATGTGCTTGACTTTGGGTTTGGGGTAGACAAGCTAGGGTTGGTTGTGTATGGGTATGGATAACATTATCCTTACCCAGAGAGATATAGATGTGATGATTATGTGGCCTACTGCGAGCCCTCACTTGCGGCTCCCTGGCCGAATTTGCAGTAGGGAGGACTAAGACACCCCATACTTCATCAGTGTAATGGAGTGAGTGATAAAATCATTCCAGGGAGATGTTCCAAAAATGATTGAAAATTGGAGTTGGAGGAATCGAATCCTTGAACGGCCTATTCCATAAATATGGTGAGGCACTGAAGCCTCCATATCTTCAAAAGATATATCTCTCCTCATGATAACCCCCTCTTATTCATATTGTTAGGCAGGAATGTCCACTACCGTCTTTTAAACAATTTTGAAAGAAGATATGGGAATTGGATACCCGATACTAGTGGTAATGGATGATGTAGTGATGGAGGTGGATCCATGTGGGATTTACAAATTGGTATCTCCCCTACCCCTACCCCTACATATGTTGGCAGGAGTTGATTGGTTTCATGTAACTCTATATTTTCCCCTAAAATGTAAGAAGATTCAACTGTCAGTAGAGACTTTATGAAAGTAATGCCCAATTCCCCACCGTCGTTCTGTATTCCATGGTAGGATATAAATATCAATGCTAAAAACATCACAAACTGGGATTCCCAAGTATTAGCATCCCTATATCCTAGAAAGGATCAAACTAGGCTGACTATTTTTTTGGTGGGACCTTATGACGAATAGATGGATCAGGTGACACACTTTTCTTTTGATTCCCCTAACACTACTAATCCCAATATTGATGAGATGAATTCTAGGCCAGTTTCACTATTTCTATTTCTAACAATTTTCCACTGGGGCACGCCTCATTTTTCTACGTGTGGTATTATTCAAATGGATGTGTCATTTTGTTTCCCCATATTCCCTGTTTTCAATGGTGTGTTGTATTTATCCCCTCTTGAGGGACGTTTTCTCCATGATCGAAATGGGATGATGGGATGTCATTATCTCCTTCTATGGATTCCTCCTTATAAATTTCCACATATTCCAGGCTCCATTAATGATTATGATATTGTTTGTGAAATTATCCCCAGTGTCGTATCTTTTTGGGCACCGGTTAATTACCCTGCTTCTATCATAACAATAAAAAGTGTTTCAAGTCAGGTAAGTGACCTTCTCTCAATAGAGTGGTCATATTGGTCATCGTTGGTGTGTCTGAAAGATGAAAAAATGGTACAGCTATATTTTCTCTTATAAGAGGGCTTATCAAAGGTGCAGATTCCCGAGGAATCTCACATTTAATGCAGGTAATTTTATGCAAGAAGCATGTCTATTTGGTTTTCCTTTAAAACCAATGTCTAACATGGGTTGTAACACAAGTGTAGCATCAAATAGATATGTATTTGACTAGTCGGAACACTTATGAAAGTTGATCAAATGGGTACATACCTATAAGGGATCACATGGAAATTTTACTAGATTATTGGATGATAACACCCAATAAGGATGGACTTGAGATGGTGTGTCCCACATAAGGGAAGGTTTCTTACCATGAAATATGTTATGGACACCATAGAGAGAAGATCAAAGGATGGTGGGTCCCAACATAGGGGACACCATGGTTTGCCATTGGTTGGGATTGAACATCATGGAGGCTTCCGACATAGACTATTTAGAAGATAGGGATAAAAACCCACATTTTCTGAGAGGTTTTCTTATGGGATAAAGGTGTACACAATGTAAAAACAACCCGGATGAATGTTGGGGATTACGCATGGTGAGCAGCCTCGGTGCTACAAATAATAATGAGATGAAAGGGTCTTTTCATGGTTAAAGTCCCAAAAGGATAGTATGATTTCACCAGAATGTGGTGGCTCCTATTAAATTTTGATGGATTTGGATGAAGTGTTGAATGGTGGAATGAATGGGGATAGAACCAAGAACAGATGTAAAGGTGAAAATATTGGGATTGAACCATAGGTTGGTTTTTTATGTATATCAATAGTAGGGAATCCATGTCCACGTAGTTCTGAAATGGATGTGATGAGTCACCGAGGGAGGCAGCTTGTGAGAATGGACACGTAGATGTGGACCCGAAGGAAATGGAACCAATGGGATAAGGCATGATCTTCTGGAGACAAGAAGTCTTGATTTAGAGACAAGGATGAGGATGAGTTGGTCTTACATCTCATGGAGGATTCCTATGTATCTTTCCATAAAATTCTAAAGATCATTTTTCACAAAGTTAAATAATGGTGAATGTAATCGAGGTGTACACAAAGGACAACCACTTGAAGACATGATAGGGATTATGTGTGGGTACTAGCCTGTTTCAATAGGGACACTCTTGGATTTAAGATTATGGATTGATTTTGGGAATTAATCATTGATATGGGTGAGGGTCTAGTATGAAACCACTAAAGGATGGACCAAAGATGTCTGTCCCAACCAAGGGGACACTGATATTTACCAGTGACTACAGTTAAACCTCAGGGAGGCTTCCAATGTACCCTGTCTATGAGACATGGATCAAAAACCATGTAGTTGAAAATCATTTAGTTTAAAGTTATGTGGGATGAAATGGTAATAATGTTCTACATCATGAAGGATGAGGTTGAAATGATGTGAAGTGTTCAAGACCGATGGGTTATGGGATTGAACCTCAGGGAGGTTTCCTACATATCCATGTGATATAAAATCATATTCCATGTAGTATGGTTAAGAGTGGGGTGGGGATTACACAATATGTTGGCCCTAATAGGATTCCATTCTCAATGCTTACTTTTTTCAAACATGATTCATACTCAGTGTCAGAAATAAGAGGCAGTTATAGGACTAGCGATCACATGTCAAAAAGGTGTGCCTATATGGAGTAGATTGGGGATTACAGATGGTTTGCTCCATATGGAGAGAAATATTTGTAATCTCCATGAGGATGTCCTAATATATTGGGATTATATGGCCATTATATAGAGGGAACGCTGCCAATGTGCAATGGGGATTACACAAATACTCCTCGAGGCACACATGGTGATAATCACTACATTATGGAAGAAGTGAGTGGTTCCTGGTTCACATCCCCTTCATGGTCCTCTCGATCATGTCAATCTAGTAGTTGTTATAGATTAGCATAGTGTGTTGAAAATAAGGGTTTTCTTAGAAGATAAACATCCAACAGCTCTGATTATGAGGACTTTCTCCTCACCCCTAAGACATTCATAACATTTACCAACCTACACTTAGGGAAGGGAAGGAACACGAAATTCAATGAGGTAGTAGAGTTATGGAGTGATCCATTTAGGGGTCAAAATTAGAATGGATATTCAATGATTCAATAGTTGTTATCATCACTATATGAAGAATCATGAGTCAGGGAAATGAAACACAAAACCCTAATTGAGGGATAAGGGAATCACTATCCGAAATCCTAGAGGGCATAATAGAGAAAGTGTGTAGAAGATAGGGATTATCCTCACAAGATAGAATCATACAAGGTTCCTTAGGGTAAGGAAATCACATAGATAACAAAGGAACTGGTGCATGAAATATTTAATGCTTGCGTGCAAGACTAGGTCTTGCACACGAGATTGATGTTTGCATGATAAATGTGGGCATGCACACATGATCATAGTCTGCATGCAAAATGAGGGATTAGGGATAAAATATACACAAAATAAGGGAAAATTTCGAATGCAAGAAGGATCATTTTGGAAAAAATTATGTGGATTAAAAGTTTATGTGAAATGATCCATCCTTTATGGGTCTACCCAAAGGAGGACCCCTGGGAGACCAATCGTGCAAGATCCAATACCTTGAGTCGATGCCTTTCATGAGATCGTAGAAGGTGTGGTCTTATGCATATAATAGATGAATTTTTTCATTTGTAACCATCCCTTGATGTGCGGGGTACAATTAAATTTATATGAAACAACATCATTCGATGTGCACAAGGAGGCCTATGTCGAATTAAAGTTTGATGTTTCATTGGCCACACAAGATCATCCGTGTGGTTCATATTCAAGCACTCTCACATGACTCCATTAGTGCTTATGAAATTTACATTTTTTGAAATTTCGTCATAGAAAAATTTAAATGACATCACATTTGGTGCAGAAGTTATTGCACATAGATTTTCATCTTTCACACTGATATCAAATTTTGCATACACATCCCTTGGGCACCTCAGTATTGTCAAATGATTCAAAAATATGAATTCGATTTTCTTGAATATGTTCTTTCATGACCTTAAATGGAATTTTGAACCAACAGATCCTTTGAAGACCAAGGTAGTTATTTCTTGTGAACTGCTAGGAATGTTCTAGAATTGAAAGGATTCAGAAATTTTATAGGATATTATATGAGGTTCATTCTTGATTTCATTCATATTATATCTTCTCTAAAATACTTGAGTAAAAATTATTAGTTTTTCATGTAGACTGTATAGTCTCATGTGGATTCAGGGTATATAAAGAATAATTTTGTCAGAACACTATCTCTGCTCTTTCATGAAATGGGAGTCAAGATTTATTTTTCAATAATTCTTCATGGCTAGGATTCGTTTCTATATATATTATGAAGATATTAGTTCGTTATTTTTCTTCTAATAAATTATATCTTTATGAATGTAAAAAATTCATCCAATGATCATGATTTAGAATTAGTTGTACTTTCCATGTTGTTGTGGGGAAATTACCCCATCAGTGAGCATTTTTTAGTTCCATAGATCATATGAGTTTGATTTATTTATTCTAAAAAAATCAATAATCCATTAATAGTGAATTTGGATAGACTTCTTATAGGACAATAAATTTGACATTTCAGGGACACTTATAAACGGTAATGTAGTAACTGATTATCTAAAAATGAATTCATAATTTTTTTCATGTTTGGGTAAATATATTTATTGGGTGTGATGGAAGATATATCCATTATTAATCTTGATATTGTATTGGTCGGTGGTAGAGGATTCATTTTTCTGAAGGTAGTGTAGCAATATTTAGTGAAATAGCTTGAGGAGTCTCTTGTCATGGATTTAGAGGTGGATATCTGGAGAGATATAGTTGTCCATGGTGAGTAAGCTTATGAATGATCATACGATTATCAACATTATGTATTATTCATGTTATATTTTTAATTCCCTAAGTGATGTTTGATGTGTTTCTCTAGGATTTATATAACTCACACTGGAATATAAATCAATATTTGAAATCCATGTAATGATCTTTATGAAGGATTTTATTTACATCGGACTAGTAATTTATTTTTAGAGTTTGAGTACAATTTTTCAGTCTATGAAAAGATGATATATGAATGAAAGGTTCCTTGTAGAATTATATATCCAAAATATCTTACATTGTTGAGGTCATATGAAATCTCGATGGAAATCAGCATTGGATTATTGTATTTTGTATGGGCATGTAATTATTTGAGGGTGATAGAATACCATTTGTTCAATCAATCTAACTTCGTAGTGATTAAATATTTATTTTAATTATAGATTTTTATTGGTATAACCTTGAATATGTGGATTATATTTAATGATTACCATAAAATATTTTCTATGATTGTGATCCTCCATTTACCTCCAGGGTCTAGAGAGGTACTTATGATACAATCAGATCTAAAATGTGCCTTATAATTCCTTTTCATCTGTATAATAATGGTAAAACATTGTGCACTATCAGGAGTCTTTAATACATGTTGATCTCTTGTGTCTTTGATTAAGGATGTTCATGGGTGATACGTGTTCCTAAGGTCTTGTGCGAATACAAAACAATTTTTCACTCCACTATTATTATGTATCTCTATGAATATTTTTATTTATTACCTTTTCATTATTTTTTTTGATATATAGGGGTTGGAAGGTAATAAATTATGGGGAAGAAACTAATTCATATCATAATAGAGATGGTTTATGTGATTTATGAGATGATGAAGGAAGATAGAGACCATTAAAATAACAAAAATAGAAGTAGATTGAGGAATTTTAAGTTCTTTGTTGGTGATCAGGTCTACCTGAAGGTGAATCCCAAATATGGGAAGAAATGGTTTTTTGGGGGGATTAATATTTCTACAAAAAATTTATTCTCCCCTTTGAGGAATCACCAAAATATGGATTAAATGATTATAATAACGGAATTCCTCCATTGAAGATAAAAAAGTATGTTTTTAATGTCTTATACATTTATCATTATCATTAGTATGGCTCTCAAATAATTTATTGGTTCACGATCAATTTTGATGATGATGCATCTTCTTATGAGTGTATTGTGTAGATTTGAGACTGTCATGATAATTTATTAAATGGATTTTTTATTCCCTTGGTTTATCTGTTTAACTAACATAGTTGAGTGGAAGAGATACATAACAACATGAGTCATAGAAAATTTCTCAGTATCTAGAATTGATTCATGTTTACCCATTATATAGTATTAATGATTGTTGACATTATTGACAATTATCTATTTTAAGATATGGTTTTCTCTTATTTGATTCCTAACATGTGTCCCTTCTCATTTTTAGAGGTTTCTCTATCAGGAATCTGTTTAAGAGTTATTTGTCAGTGATTCTCTATTTTGATGGTTTTCCACTAAGAGTGTTTTTTATAATCCTATAATAGATATATTCATGAGAAGTATCTTATGGGGGTTTCATTTGGATGGCCCATTTTCATTAACACCACTATGGGTTTGGTTTTAAATTCTCAGGGAGTATAATTTTTTGATTTATATTTAATGTACATGACTTGAAATTCCCATCATTTACATTTTTCCCCTAATGATCGATGATTTGGATATGGTTTTTATGTATTGTGTAATTAGATAGGGACTTGGGAATTTTGGGGGTCACCAAACCCTATTTTTAGATGTCGTGGTCATTATTTTTTGCATATGTTGTTTAGTTATTTTGTGGTTCATGGTTCCCCACAGAAATCAAAAATACATTCCAAGATGTTTGGATGCTGTTACTCAGGATTTTTTATTCCGAACTGAAATTTTATATATGAAATGATCTAACAAGGAACCATAGATAAACACCTAACCTAAATGGAGAAGATAGAAATACCATGGACATTATAATAGGTGTGGTGAGGTAAGAATTCAATTATTGTAGGAAACATGCACTAGAATGTTATATTTCATTTAGTACACTAATGAAAAACCACATCTATTTCTAGGAGGTGTAATAATCCTGGAGTTGTATATGTATCATATTGAATAGGAAAAATTCAGAGAATGTATTTTTTAATAATGGATAGTTGGAATGGTAAAATACCTAAGGATCTAGGAGGGGTCTTATATCAATTTCAATTTATATTCATTATCCATAATAAATGATTTTCATTCCTCCTATATAATTTCTATATTTCATATACATTTCAATAACCCTGGGTTTCAGTTTTTCATTTTATCACATAGGGTTACCATATGAAGATGTTATTGCTTGTTAAGTGTTCTTTATTTCTCCATTTGGAAATCATTGATAGTGGTATTATTGACTCTAACATGAACAATGGTGAATATGGTTTTATTTTTTAAATAAAATTTATTACCATTTATCAATTTTTTCATCATTTAATTTATATATTCTTGTTGTGAATACCCAGTATTTTAGAATCTATTTGAGTATCAATTTATGGTGATTTTATACGATAGGTTTTGGAAATCCATCCATCATTATGGTGGTGTTTCATTTGGTGGTGGTTGAAACTTTATAGTCTATTTTTATGGGAATAACATTGAAAATATAAATCAATTTTTTGGGTTAATTACATCTCCTATTATATGTGAAATCATATTTTTATAACTCGTTATTAATTTGGGTGAGAGTTGAACAAGAATTACTAAATATAATTATAGATAAAACAATGAACCATCATTTAAGTTATAAGGAATGTATGTGTTTCCACCATAATAATATCTCCCCATTGTTTTCCACGATAGTGTGATACCATTTTTTATTCTATAATTTTTTTTCATTATGACTTGTTTTATAATGAATCATATGATGAAAATGTTAAAAGAGTAAAAAATGGTAATGATTGTTTGCTAAATAATTAAAAAAACATGTTTAAATGAAACTGTATCTTATAATTATATAGATATAAACTGAATATTTTTTCAAGTAAAATAAAAATATTTCATCATTTATTGAATCAAATATACAATAATTGTTAATTGAATAATTAAATAAACTGATAATTTATTGAGAATGTTCATCCATATTTTCATGAATGATGAAGTGATGAATTTAAAAAAGTTGTAATATTTTTTACTTGTTGATAGTTGGTGACTTAGTCAACATGTTGTTATAATGTATTACAAATGAAATTGTTATCATTTTCTATTAATCAATTTGTTCTTTGATAAAAGAACATATAGTTTTGAGTGAGCATGTTTGCTGGTGAATGTTGGATACCTGAATCATGGGGGCCTACATTCCATGATTATTTATTTTTAACATGTTTCCCTGTGTGTTTTGTATGGATGAGATAATTGATATGATATGAGTAAAAATATTATTATAGATTATTTTTCTGGTGATCCATGGGTGGTTAGAAAGATATTTTTAGCAACATTTAGCACTGATAATGGAGGGATGGATGCTTGGTGATATTCAATGTGGTGTCATGGGTAGTACTAAAATTGATGGAATATATTTAATATTTGATTTACCATTGTTATTCTAAATTTTCTGTTTTTTTGTTTCTGTTTTTTATTACTAGATAGATATAATATTTTATTGTTTCTAGATTTAATTCCACATTTATTTATGCATCTAGTTTTTCATTGAATATGAATATATCTTGGTTTCTTTAAAAGATCCATATATTACCTAGAAATTTTGAATTAAAAAGAATTATATATTTTTTAACGGATGGGGTTGATGGGTTATAAGAATGAGAATGTTGACAATCTATAGAAATCTTGGGATAAGATGGTTTATGCTCAAATATTATGTAAATTTGTTGATGATGGTTTTCAGTTAACATTAATGTTATATGAAAATTTTAATTTAATGAAATAAAAAAATCAGTCTAGAATTTTTGTGTTCTTATAGGATATCTAGTATTTTTTTATAAGACATTTAACTTAGAGAAATTAGTTCTTAAATACTCTATGGATGGGTTTAATAACATTGTGTGTCTAGGAGATATATTTCTTATATGTTATATGATTTCATAATCAACCACACCCACGTCGATATAGAAAATAACACCCTGTGGACTTTGGAATTTTGTTTTCGCCAACATCCATATTGGTGGAAAAAAGATAAATGTCGACGCCCTCTTAAATCAATCCCATCGGTTGATTTTACTATGTGTTGTTATTCATAGTGTATCACCTTATGATATACGTGTGTCATGTAACGTAATGGAATGTGTTTGTTTTGGAAACATTTATCTCTATATATTGAATCCTCTTGATTATTATATGTATTTCATGTATGTTATGTGATTCGCTATTGTACAATACTCGACATACATTCTATGATACCAACAAGAAAGTAATTGGTTACTATATAGAGATTTTGAATAGGATTATGAAAAGATGTTAGGGACGGTGATCATGGTATGTATTGATTATGTTATTTGATGTGTAAATTTCATGATAAGATATAGTAGCTTATATTTCATCAGGTTGGAAAATGATTAGATAGAGTTGGATCGGGATGTCTGATGTTGGGGTAGAGAAGTAAATTATTGGGTAAGTAGTAGAGAGGTATGATCCTTTAAAATAATATTATATTATCACAGTTATGAAACACATTATGAGATATCTATGGTGAATATTATAACATATCATTCTTTATTTAGTGTTGATATGTTTTACCTAGTGTTCACTGGTCATTAGTAAACATACATTATCTTTAGTATGAGAGGATCCATGGTGGAACCAACACATTATACATTTTATGCTCACCGATATTTAAAAAAAACTATTTTTCTAGATCCATAGCAGCTGGATATAGATCTTATGGGACAAAAAAAATCTCAGGGGTTGTCTATGAGTGTTTTGGCCATTTGAGGAGGACAAAAAGGATACATGTATTTACAAGTATATCCTTTTTTATTTTCATTAGTCTAAATAACATTACATTTTTGTTCCTTATATTGTTTTAAAAATTTGAAATGATTTTTTTATGTTTTATCCTATCATTAATTCATTATGTTCTTCATAAAGGGTAATGGAACACATCTATTTATATGATATAACATGGGTGATTATCGAAAACCCATGTCCTGTTAGAGAATTTCCTCATGAGTTTGTCTCTCAAATAAATAATTTCAATCTAAGGAGAGGTACATTTCAGGTTGTTCACCAAGAAAACCCTCATTTATTTTCATTATATATTTTTATTTGAAAAACACTTTTATGAGGGGTAGAATGTTTCACCACATTATTTTTCTATAAAAATTTCTTTAAATGAAATTATCTGTTGGATAGCTGGCATCACAAGAAAAAAATGAAAAAAAATAAAAATTAATAAATTATGAAAATTATGTATGAAAT
Organism: Viscum album; assembly: GCA_963277665.1. NCBI lineage: Eukaryota > Viridiplantae > Streptophyta > Magnoliopsida > Santalales > Viscaceae > Viscum > Viscum album. The sequence continues at coordinate 67,016,806 of OY728133.1, forward strand.
ATCATTAAAGAATTATATTTGGGAAAATCCACTGACTGAAAATTGTTTTTTATTATTGTGAAAACACTTTTAAGGAGATAGTGAGAAACCTTACATGACATCACCAATTCACCACTTCACCACTTAAAAACATTCAAGCACAATGAGTGAAATCAATTCAAGCCTTCTAACAGACAAACCATCACAGCTGGATCCAAGGTCACCAAGAAATGGTTGGTCCCACAAACTAGTGGAAAAAAACATCAGGAGAACTGGAAAAACCTCAGAACTGGTCTTCTCGAAAGCCCACCGATGCGACCGTTGACACCATCCCAAATCCACAAACCCGCCGGCAGACTCCAGTCGGATTCCACCCAACCCTCCAGCAAAGTGTGATGGGCCTTGAAAAGAGCACACCACAAAGGGAGACTAATATACCAAAGCGAGGAAGAATAGGCCATCCTGATGTTGTACCCTACTCCGCAGTCAACCATAGCGCATCCTCGGACCAAACGCCACTCTGTAAACCCTTTTCCAGAATCTCTCCAGCAATGCAAACCCAAATACAAGAGATCCATAGAAAAACCAAATCATCATCATTGAAAACCAAACCACAATCACCACACCATAAAACTATCACAACCCAAAGTCACAGCCAACAAAACAGATCAAGCAATTGGAACCCAAAAAATATTACTACAACACCAAACGACACCCAAAACCATGACGCCGCCCTCAACTCACAAGCAAAGACTTCAAAAAACCAACTAGAAACCCTTGACAGAACACGATGCAACCATCAAAACACCTTTGCTACGGGATGGGAACACGGCCCCGGCTCATGGAATGCAACTCCACACCGCGGAAGAACCGACACCCCAATGCCGCAAAAGGAGAATCCACGGCCCCGGCCTCAGCAACGCCTTTTCTGTGGAACTGGAACCTCGTCGCCAGGAGCGCAACTCCACACAGTGGAAGAAACCCCCAAAGGCACGGAAGAAGTGTCAAAGCTCGGATAGGAAGCAGCAGGTTGAGGAGGCACCAGATCGACCCCTTGCCGCACTGGATCGAAACCCCGAAGTCGTTCCGGAGCACGCCCCCCCACCACAGCAAAATAGGTCGCGACCCTTGTGCGCCTGAGCGCGAAATCCCTCCGCCACAAGGATGGTGCACCAGATCTTGGCCCCAACGCAACGAATCGTGACTCCAACACCGTAGAGAAGAAAATACTAATGTATTGGAAAAATTAAACAGTTTTAAGATGAAATATTAATTTTCATTGGACATGTTTATAATTATTTAATCTATTTTTTTTATGAACAACTATTAAATTATTGATTATTCATATCTTAATAAATTATATATATGAAATTTAAATTATTAATTTAAATTAATTACTTGGTATAGTAAGAAAATAAATCTAATTCAATATATAATTGATAAAATATGATATTACAAACACATAATTTTTCAAAATATTGATTTCTTATAAAAAATGTTTTTGTTTTTGTATTTAATTTTTTCATTAAAATATATATTCCCCTTATTTATTAATTTATTTAGATTAAATTAATTGTAAAATATTAATAATATTTTCAATATTATAATGGGATTTCATTTTAATTTTTTTATAATATATAGTTCACGAGATTAAAAAATATGTTACCATGGTAAATAATAAACAAAAAATAATGTGTTAACCAATGTGGTAAAGACATAAAATAACATGAAAAATTATCCTTATATTTTTAAGAGGAAATTAATGTCATGTATCCACTATTTTTCTCTTTTTAATCACCTTCCTTCAAAAATACAACCTCATGCATTAGTGAAATATTTTTTTAAATATATTCCACTCAAAATTCGTTTATAAATGGACCTCATGACTACACATCCATATACATTCATCCCATTGTTAATATATTTAATGTATTAATATTCATCCTAATAAAAAATATATTATTCATTTTTTATTTTGAAGATATTTTAAAAATCCTAAATATTTCATTCTAAAGGATGTCGTGTTGAGAAGGAGAGAATTCATCATGTATGTGTATTTGTTTTTCTATTACTTTTTAGTCACAATATCATCACCACTAATCATAAAAATATTTTTCCATAGTAATTATATTATATTAATATATTTAATATTATTATAAAATAAATATTTAATTATAAAAATATAAACTCAAACCAATATTATAGCATGTTCTTATGTTTGTTGTTTCTACCACTTAAATGAACAACATATTAGAATCATCTTACTTTTGAACATGTATGATTTTTGTGAAATTAATAATTATAATATGTGAAATTTTGGTTTAATTTTTTGTATAAATATAATTCTTTAATGGTTTCATTGTAAATTTAATGAATAATGTCAATTAACTCATTGATATCATTAAATTACAAATAAAAGTACTTCATGGATTCCATTATTGACAACCGTACCAATACTTTCCATTGAATGAACAAAAGAGTAAACAGATCACTATAATGAATGGTCTAGATAGACATAAATAATATAGAAATAGTGAAATTGATGTTAATTAATATGCAATCACATCATTATTCTAAAACATTTAGAAAATAATCAAAATCTATATCATTCAATAATAAAAGGAAATAGTTTCAAACTAATATATCAGAAATAAATGATTATAACTTAAATATGAAAATTGATAATAGATTTGGAAAAGTTTAAAAACAATTAATTAATATTCATATTCATATTTTATAATGGTTAATTTTATTTCATGGAGGAAAATAGTAAACATAAGAGTTTCTTTACAATAATCAATTTAAAATAAATATATATTATTAACGAATAAACAATTCATCATATTATATAATATTCTCTCCAAAATCCATTTATTTATTTCCCTTTCATTATTCAAAAGTTTTACATGTATTGTTTTCAATTTGAATCCAATTTTTTACAATTAAACCAAATAGAAATGTTTTAGTAAAATTGAACTTCTCTATTATTTTTATTGGAATCCTTTATCGTATAATTTTATAGTCATTATTCTGATTTTTAGAAATCCATATATCTTTATAATTGATTTAAAAATTGTCATTCAATTTACATTAAATTCATTAAAAATATAATCTAAATAGACTTAATTATTTATTTTTTATTTCATTTAATAGTGGAATTCATCAATAATGTGTGAAAATCATATTCCATTATCAAACAATTTTTAAAAAAATTAATTTTCTAACTATTATAAAAATTTAACATAATGAAGATTCATAGGAATTTTTTAGTGGTATTATAATTTAATATATGTAACCTTTGTATTTTAAATTTTTAATTTTAAATTAAAAATTCTAAAAAATGATATTTATTTTTATTTTTCAAATTAATTATTTTGTCATATTAAAAATGGTTTCATCCCCTATGATGAAATAAACTAATGTTTATTATTCGTTTATAGGTATATGATCTACTCATATAATAAAATTAATTTCTCTTTGTGGATTATAATTATTTTTCTTGAATTTTTCATGGTACCCATTACTTTTCATTGGATATTTAAACTATAGTATAATTATGATTGTTTTCATGATATCATGGATCAAATCTGTATGATTTATAATAATATGATCGATGGGATTATTATATCCATATAATAAAATGGGGTAATATTTATATAAAATCATAGAAAAGTTGTGTTACTTAGGAGGGATCCAAATCCATTATGGTACATTTTCTATGGTGTTAATGGGAATTAGCATTGATCCCAAACCAGTATATGAATTTATCTACTATTCTATGATTTTCATTTTAGTGATTCTCAACATATGTAATGAATTTTAATACTTATATAAATTCCAAATTCCATGTATTATTTCATGATTTCATTCTTCATGTTTATTGATTCATGTATCTAATTCATACATCTCATTCCCAATTTTATGCCAAAATCCATATCTCATCATTCATGATTTATAATCTATGTTTTTTGGATAATGATACACTTTTGATATTCCCATGTAACAGGGTTATAATTTCATATCCACATGTTTATCTTAAGATCACATATGTTATTCAATTGATATATTTTAAACATACCGTTAATAAGAATTTTAACACCATATTTAGTAGGATTAATTTTACTATGTTATAAATACAATTAATATATTTCTTGTTCCTAATATTGTACCACGTTAATAATTTTTTGTGGAATATAGCTAAAATGTAATAAAATATTTATTTATGTATAAAATCTCAATTGAAATTAAACCATTAGATCTTGGAGTTTATTTTATAGTAATATAGAATAAATATTCTTGTAAAATTGTGAAATGTTTATGTATGATGTATTATGGTCTCAATATTCTTCCTAGAAAGGAATATTTTTAGGGAGGTTTATTATATCCATTATATCATAATTAATTTTCTATTTTTTATGAATTTATTTTTTATTGTCATTTTAATTAGAAAACATATATTACATTTTTCTCATGTCCCAAAATCATAAATTAAGTATAAAATTCATAAATTATCCCTGAATAAAATGATTTGGATAAAAATGATATTGTGTAATCATATAATAATATTTGTGTTTTTTGGGTTATATGGATTTTTTTTAATTTGATCAAATACCCTACTGAATAAAATTATAAGAATGGTAAATTAAAATCATTATCTTTTAATGTAAATTTGATATATTATATAATGTATATTACTTTTTAGTTGTTTTTTAGAATGATAAATATTTATTTTTTAGATAATGAAGATAACCAAAATTATTTGTATTACATTGTACAATTTAGTATTGATATTTACCATGTAATTTTTAAAATATAATAGATATTATTTTTCAATCACGAATAGCATTATGGGGTAATATAAAATAAATATAGTTTTTATACATAGAATATTACTTAGAACTATTCATTTATACATGTAAAGACCCGTAAATTTCAAGGAATTGTTTTTCATAAATTCATTAGGATTTTACGAGTACGCATTTTTTGACGGCACCTGATTCTGCGACCCGGTGTGCCCGGAATCAATTTCCGATGTTTAACATGGGTACGTTAAGTGAACGAATGAGCGGGTTTTTCTATATTTTGAACCGGTGCTCAGAATTGAAATCTGAGGGCATCAATGGAACCATAGCACCGGTAATTGCTTAAGAGGACCTTTACCAGAGATGCGTCTACTTAGGAGGAGTTGATAAAAATGTGGATTAAATAAAAAGTAAAAATAAAATTGTGTTACAATTTTATTTTTTTCTCTAATTGGTTAGATACAAGGTGTGGGAGTTGGGGTGGAACCCACTAGTTACTAAGTACCCTTGAGATGATAATGGTGAGGTGGGGCCCACACGAGCCCCAACTCTTCTCATTCCATAACTCCCTAACTCTTTCCATTTTTTTAAACCATGTTAAACCCCCTTGTAATTAAGTGGGTGACTTCTCCTCTCCGCACATTCCCCACATTAAATCATGCCAACACACAAAATAAATTAAGAGAGATATGTGTTTGAATTGTAAAATTTAAAAGCATGGGATGAATTAATAAAATAAGAGGAGACTTATTTTATTTTGGGTTTAGCTTATTGTGTGAATAATTTGGTAGAGAGCATTAGCTTTGCTGGAAGAACTTCATCCTTCCACAAAGAATGACACACTTTGATGAATAACACCATCACCACAAGGAGAGAAGACGTGACATTCCTTCGTCTCATCACAGCTAGTGTGAGACGTCATCCTCTCCTTGGATGCACGCCAACGTTGTCTTCGAAACCTTACCCCACGGTGCCATCATCATCGTTTCCAGCAAACGACATCCTTAAATTGTTGTAGTGGTGTTTTTTTATTTGAGAAACACTTATTAATCCTCCCATGTTTGTTTCTCTTGTCCCGCTTGCTACCAAACTAATGAAAAAGGACAGGGCCAAACGAACACGGCCCGATCCCTCTGCTGTTTTTGTGAATGTTTGGTGTGTTCTTCATGTTCTTCATGGGTGATGAACACCGGATCATTGTGAGTTTGTTGTGTGATGCAACAATCCCAATTTGAAGACCCAATATCTTGACGTCCCAGCGACGGTGCGAAGACGATAGCGGGTGACAGATCAAACCATAATAGGAAGGACCGTCCCTCAACCGTTCTTCGAGCGGGTGAATCAAATCATGTTTTCGGAGCCGATCGGATGCCCAAAAACACCGGAGACGATTACGGGACATCAAGGTGAACTAGTGTCTGATTTTTTGTGATGAACAGACCATTAGAATAAAGAATGGAAAACATGGAAGGCACACTGGCCAGAGGCATCATTTCTAGAAAATTCCAGACGACGCGGCATGTACCACTGAAGAACATGCTATGTAGTGTGGGCGTACTGCAACTTGAGTTTCGGGTTTAGACAAGTAACACATGGCATGTGACCCCGGTCATAATGCGTGTAATCTCTACGTAGACTCACAGAAGCATCATCGCGAGACATGGCATGTATTCTGGGAAATACACGGACACGGGAAACAATACACGACCAAGAGGCACGACGTGTATTCTCTTCACAGAAGGGCAGAAGCAGATTTGTGGGACTCAAACTATATCCCGGGGATACATAGACATGGGGTGGAGTACACAGGCATGTACTCCACCACATGGCTAGGCATGGCCAGTGGCACGGGCTACCCCGTGTACCAGTTACACGGTTTGTCGAACACGGGTTGAGGCCATGTACGGACACATTGCCAGCATACACGGAGCTGAACCATATGCATGTACATAGTTTGTGACCATACCACACTCCGTGTACTTACTTCCAACATGACCAGCCTTTCGACATGGACCGTTGGACACGGGTAGTAACCGAGAACTGACTACATGGCATGTACTGTATACCTACACGCCGTGTACTTTTTGGTAAAAGGATTGTTCATTTGTACACAATATCTTGGATTTGTTTTGTTTGGATTAGCCCCTATGACATGGAGAGCCTTTGAAATATATCAACTTGAGACTTCATGGTAGTTTATGTATTGATCCCTTGACACGAGTAGCGGACCCTCCCAAGAATCGAGCGTGCTGTTTGTGGAAACCCTAGAGCTAGCTGCGACTGCAAGGACGGTGATGACTGTACATGGATCCTACGTCGGTTTGGTAGTGAGGACGACTGTACTTGGATCCTCCATGGGTTCGACAGTGACGACGACCGTACATGGATCCTACTTGGGTTCGACATCGTTGGTTACTGTACTAGGATCCTACGTGGGCTCGACAGCGAAGACTTCTGTAATTGGATCCTACGTGGGATTGGTAGGGGAGATGATTCAAGGGTTACATCTATCATCTCCACCCCTCTACATGAGTAGTATACCTGTGTGAGCTGAGTCATGACATTCAATCATTATCTTCGATATGATTGACATGCTTTCTTGTGTGGATTGGGTTGTGCTATCCTGTGTGGATTGGGTTGTACATTCCTGTGTGGACTGGGTTGAACATGGGCTCAGAAGTTGGAGCTGAACCGGAATTGATGACTTAGGTATATGTATGGGAATATACGTAAGTAGTGTTGGTTGATACTTTATATTTGTATCTTTCCTTTTTGGTTTTTCCTTTATGAATTCTTGGAGGCCTTCAAGGGTCTCGGGGTCTCTACTATGTATCATATACTCACCCCTATGTGGGCTATGCCCGTACTAAGTCATGTTAGTTTCATACGACGGAGAGCACTGATCATGGTTGAGGCTTGTGGAGCGTGACGGTACCTGGAGGTGGACTATCAGGCAGGACATACACGGAGTGGACGGCCGGACCCGAGGAGCAGAGGAGACCATCTGTACCCCCTCATCAGGTGGAATATCTAGAGGATGACTTGGTGGTTGATGATTTACTTTACTAATATTTTACTTCCTTTTTAGTTGTGATGTACTTTTAGTTGGGTTTGTATTCTGGCCCATTTACTTTTCACCACTTACTTTTCTACTCAGTTTACTTAGTGTTTACTTCATCTTGTGAACTCTGTGATGATTGTTTTCTTATATAAATACAATGACTTCCCTTTTATCAGGATTTACGCCTTTCGTAATTGTCCCCAATCCCGGACCTATGGAAGTTGGGCTTGGGGTAGTCACGCCACGGGTCCCGAGGACGGGTCGTGAAAAATTGGTGTCAGAAGAGTCGGTTCTACCGCAGAACTCAGGACTCTGATAATTTCTTCTATGTATTGTAATAGTGTAAAGGGTATTGATTGTGGTTATCAGTCCAGGGAGTCCAGTGTTGTTGCAGCGGCTGACGTATCCATACACTAGGACCATGACTTCTGATTTCTGACTCAGTGCACGAAAACATTGATTGCATGTGTGTTTCAAATGTGTTCATTGTGATTACATTATTTCATCTCACCAAGTATATTGTATTAACTGTGGCGCACCTGTTTCTTTTCAAGATGGCCCCACGACGACATCCAACTAGGGTTGTGATCTTTGTGTGAGATGGCAGCCCACCGAGCGATGAGGCCTCGGTGTAGGGCCCCATTACAGCGGAGGAACCGGCGGTACCTCTACCCACCAAGCCACAGATGCCACCATCCCCAGTAGCTGAGAGTGTACGTCTCATGAGTGCACTGCATGAGTTTCAGCATCAAAGACTGCCTAGGTTATGCAGAATGATGGACCTTCAGGTAGCTGAGGATTGGTAGGAGGCTGTTTTTCGAGTCTTCATTGGTAGAGACACTAGCATATCTTATGTTGATCCTTGAAGTGAGTCTCCTGCATGCAGCAGCAGGTAGATTGTGGAGCCTGATGCTCCAGGTGTATGGTGAGGCATCATTACAATGGTCGGACTTCGAGAGCCTCTTCTGCTTGGAGGTCGTTCCAGCCACCCGCTGTGTGGTGCGTATCCAGGAGTTACTACAGCTGCGGCATGGTAGCATGACAATAGCCCTGTACTCGGCGAGATTTACCAACCTCTCGCGCTACTCCACAGACATGGTACAAGACCCATTCATCCTATCCCAGACCTTCTAGCAGGGACTGAGGCATGAGATTAGAGCTTCGATGATCTCTCTCAGCATTCCGACCCAGGCATGAGTACTGGAGAGAGCCCTTCTTGTGGAGAGCTTTCTTACTGAGCCTACACTAACAGCGTGACCTACCACAGGGTGACACATAGTGGAGTCTTCTGCAGCCGGTAGTAGAAAGTTGTCGCATATGTCCAAGAAGACCAGACCATCAGGTGGGTGACCTCAGGATACTGGTTCGGAGGTGCGGGGCACACGCCGCAGAGCCAGTCATACGAGAGGTAGACAATGCTATGCATGCGGCGGGCAGGGCCACATGGCTCGTGATTTCCAAACTCACCATGCAGAGGAGCAGCAGACTGTTGAGGGACCACCCATGTAGAGGCATAGGTTCGACCATGGCGGTCTACATGGAGCAGGCAGACGATGTAGAGGAGCTGGCCGAGCATAAGGTGGTGGACGACGCTTGGAAGCTCTACCACCACCACCACCAGGAGGTCGACCCAGACCATAGGGAGCTGGCGGACAGAGGCTGGCTCAGCTTCAGGAAGTGGAGGCCTACGACCATAACACACATGAGATGATTATATTTACTATCTATATATCCTCCACCCTTGATGCAGTTCTTATGGACACATGAGCAAGTCATTCTTTAATTTCTTATGCCCTTGTTCGGAGCTCGGAGATTCCGGTGGAGCCGTTGGCTCGATCCTTAGGGAATGAGACTCCTATGAGAGCAGAATTGATGATTATGCACTAGTGCCGGCAGTGTGAGCTTACTATAGGAGGTGAGATCTTTGGCTGGGATCTTCTTGTAGCGGCGTCGAGCCCTTATGACGTCATCGTAGGCATGGATTGGTTATCTACGGTCTATGATAAGATTGACTATATTAGGTGCAAGGTGCGGTGTGTCTGCACCAATGGGAGCAGGTTCACCTTTACTGGCGAGAAGGGAGCCATTGCAGCACAGGATGGACTCACATAAAGGAGAGGACATCCGATCACCCATAAGATGGCTAGTCTCATCCTAGGAGCAGTTGATGTGTGGAGTCCATGTTTTCCTATTGTGGTGGATCAGTATGCAGACGTTTTTCCTGACGACATTCCAGGACCACCTCCTCTCAGAGAGGTAGACTTCTATATTGACATGTACCCCGGGACCGGCCGAATATCTACCCCAGCAAATCAGATGGCTCCCGCTGAGCTTCGTGATCTACGGGTATAGCTGGAGGACCTTCATGGCAAGGGATTCATTCGACCCAGTGTTTCACACTGGGCTTCGCCGATTTTGTTCGCCAAGAAGGCAGACACGAGCTTGTGACCGTGTGTCGACTATCGTCGCCTAAATCAGGTGACTGTGAAGAACACGTATCCTCTTCTAAGGATTGATGACCTCTTCGATCAGCTCAAGGGAGCACGATGGTTCTCAATGATAGTCCTCAGTTTAGGCTATCATCAGGTCAGTGTTCGAGATGAGGATGTGAAGAAGACATCCTTTAGGTGTCGGTATGGACACTACGTGTTCTTGGTTATACCTTTCGGTGTAAACAACGCTCTAGCAGTGTTCATGAGTCTCATGAATAGGATCTTCCAACCTTACCTCGATCAATTTGTTGTAGTATTCATTGATGACATATTGATTAAATCGACTACTGAGGAGGAGTACGCCTACCACTTGCGGGATGAACTGGATACACTCCGACATCACCATCTTTATGGTAAACTCTCAAAGTGTCATTTCTGGATTCGAGAGGTCAACTTCTTGGGGCACGTCGTCTCTGAGGTGGGAGTTGAGGTGGATCCTATAAATATCAAAGAAGTACTAGCTTGGGAGCCACACAATAGCGTGACAGAGGTGCATAGTTTCCTAGGTCTTGCTGGGTTCTATCGGAGATTTGTGCCAAACTTCTCTAGAGTTGCGGAACTGTTTTCAGCTGTGACGAAGAAGGGGAAACCCTTCGTGTTGTTAGATAGATGTCATTAGAGCTTCTAAGAACTGAAAAAAAGATTGACCAGTGCACCCATCTGGAAACTACCGGAGGAGGGTGTCGGGTACGTAGTTTACTGTGATGCATCAGGGACCAGACTCAGGTGTGTCCTGATGCTGTAGCGGGCAGTGATCGCTTACAGTTCATGACATTAGAGTAACCACGATCAGAACTACGCTACCCATGACCTGGAGTTAGCAGCAGTGTTCTTCGCCTTGATGATGTGGCAGCACTATCTGATGGGAGAGTGCTTTATAGTCTACTATGACAACCAGAGTCCCATGTAGATCTTCTCGTAGAAGGAACTGATCCTGAGGCAGTGGTGGTGGCTCGACTTCCTCCAGGACTATGACATTGAGATATCTTATACTCATGGAAAGGTGAATGTAGTAGCTGAGGCTCTCAGCAGGAGGTCGGGAATTCAGTTACTTGGAGAGGCGACGGAGCAACTAGCTGTGTTGTAGATATCCTTCATGGATAGAGATGGGGCATCCTTTCTATAGTCACTCATAGTCACTCATTCACTACATAAGTGGGTCCGAGGGGCACAGTGTGGGGACGTTGACTATGAGACACGACATGCTCAGATTTCCACAGGGCAAGCACCTGATGTATTTTCTATATGAGGAGGACACATCATTATTTTTTGAGGACGTACCATGGTACTAGCTGGTTTACAGGAGGAGATGCTGAGGGAGTTTCACACTTCTCCTCTAGCGGTACATCCTCGAGTAGAAAATATGTACCAGGACCTCAGACGACAGCACAGGTGGCCGGGTATGAAGAAGTTTGTGGTGGTGTTCGTTACACAATGCATCACCTGCCAGCAGGTGAAGGCAGAGCACCAGGTACCAGTAGGCTCAGTACAACACTTGGAGGTCCCAGAGTAGAAGTGGGATGGGATATCTATGTATTTAGTGATGGGAATTCCACATACTTCTAGAGGACCCGACTCTATCTGGGTGATCGTAGACCGAATCCCCATGTGGGCACACTTCTTACCTATCAGAGAGCAGGGCTAAGTAAAGAGATTGGGACGCCTATACATTCAGGATATTGTACGGCTTCATGGTATGCCATCATCTATCGTATCCGATCGAGATGCTCACTTTAATTCCCGGATTTGGAAGGGGTTGCAGGAGGAATTTGGGATGGAGCTACGCTTGAGCACCACCTTTCACCCTCAGATGGATGGTCAAATGGAGAGGACCATTTAGACTCTGGAGGACATGCTCCGTCCATGTGTCATTGACTTTGGTCACTGTTGGGAGGATCACCTACCCTTGGTAGAGGTTTAGTACAACAATAGCTACCACTCCACCATCGGGATGGCACCATATGAGGCATTGTACGACCAACTTTGATGATCACCTCTATGCTGGACAGACACTGGGGATTCAGCACTTGTAGGACCAGAGATGGTCCAGGCCATGATGGAGAAGGTAGAGATCATCCAGGAGCGGATGAGGACTGCTCAGAGCCAACAGAATTCCTATGATGACAGGATGTGAATACCACTAGAGTTCGAGGATGGTGACCACGTATTCTTACAGGTATCACCTCGACGTGGATTATGGAGATTTTTCTGGGGCAACAAGTTATCTCCAGGCTTAATCGGACCATTCTAGGTTCTCAGTAGGATATCCAAGGTGGCTTATCGTCTGGATCTTCTACCTCAGTGGCATTGGGTGCAAGATTTCTTCCACGTATCTCAGCTGAGGAGAAACGTGCACGACCTGACACATATCATTGATCACGGGGAGCTGGACATCGGTGACGGGGCGACATTTGCAGAGGTCCTGGTAGAGAATGAGGATTGATAGAAGTGGGTCCTACTTGGATGGTCAATTTATCTAGTGTGCATTAGGTGGCAGCATGTGAACCTCTAAAAGAGTACATGGAAGCGGGAGGCTCAGATGCATGCACAATACCCTCATTTGTTTCCCTAGTTTATGATGTAGCTTTACGAGGATGTAAAGCCTGGAGGTGGGAGTAATTTAATGACCATTAAATTTCTAAGAATTTTTTTTTCATAAATTCATTGGTATTTTAGGAGTACATAGTTTCTGGTGGCACCTGATCCTGAGACACGGTGTGCCCGGAATCAATTTTCGATGTTTAGCTCAGGTATGTTCAGTGAACAAACGAGCGGGTTTTTCTATCTTTTGAAACACTGCTCGAAATTGAAATCTGAGGGCACCGATAGAACTGTAGTGCCGATAATTTCTTAAGGGGGCCTTTACCGAAGATGCGTCTATTTGGGAAGAGTTGATAAAAAATGTGGACTAAATAAAAAGTAAAAATAAAATTGTGATACAATTTTATTTATTTTTGTAAGTGGTTAGATCCTAGGTGTGGGAGTTGGGGTGGAAACCACTAGTTACTAACTACCATTGAGAGGATAAACATGACGTGGGGCCCACATGAGCCCAACTCTTCACATTACCTAACTCCCTGACTCATTCCTTTTTTAAAACATGTTAAACCCCCTTGTAATTAAGTGGGTGAATTCTCCTCTCCCCACCTTCCCCACATTAAATCATGCCAGCACACTTAACCAATTAAGAGAGTTATGTGTTTGATTTTTCAAACTAAAATACATGGCATGAATTAATAAAATAAGAGGAGAATTATTTTATTTTGGGGTTAGCTTGTTGTGTGAAGAATTCGGGACAGAGCTTTAGCTTTTTTGGAAGAACTTCATCCTTCCATGAAGAACGACACCCTTCGACGAAGAACTTCGTCACCACAAGGAGAGACCACGTGCCATTCATTCTTCTCATCACGGAAAGTGTGAGACACCGTCCTCTCCTTGAATGCATGTCAGCACCGTCTTTGAAACCATACCATGTGGGGCCATCTTCTGTGTTGCCGGAAAACGACATCATTAAATCGAGGTAGGGGTGTTTTTTTTATTTGAGAAATGCTAATTCTTCCTTCCATGTTTGTTTCCCTTGACCCGCTTGCTACCAAACTAATGCGGATGGACTCTGCTAAATGAACATGGCCCGATCCCTCCACCGTTTTTGTGAATGGTTGGAGTGTTCTTTGTGTTATTCATGGGTGATGAACACCGGATCATTGCGAGTTCGTTGTGTGACCCAACAATACCAATTTGAAGACCCAACATCATGACGTCCCAGGTGAGGTGCAATGACGATAGCGGGCGACAGATCAAACTAGAATGAGAAGGACCGTCCCTCAACCATTCTTCAAGTGGGTGAATCAAATTGTGTTTTCTGATCCAATCGGAGGCCCAAAAACACCGTAGACGATTACGGGATATCAGTGCGACCTAGTTTCCAAAGATTAATGATGAATGTACCGTCAGAAAGAAGAATGAGAATCATGGGAGGCACACTATCTAGATGGGTTGTTTCTAGAAAATTCTAGATGACACGGCCTGTACCACTGAAGAAAACGCCGTGTAGTGTGGGCGTACTGCAGCTTGAGTTTCAAGTTTAGACAAGTAACAAACGACATGTGACCCCAGTCACATAGCGTGTAATCTCTACACAGAATAACCGAAGCAGCGTCACGAGACATGGCATGTATTTTGGGAAATACATGAACATGGGCAGCAATACATGGACAAGAGGCACAAAGTGTATTCTCTTCACAGAAGGGCAGAAGCGGCATCGCAGGACTCGATGTGTATCCCTGGGATACACGGACACTGGGTGGAGTACACAAGAATGTACTCTACCACACGACCATTCATGGACAGTGGCATGGGCTACCCTATGTACCAGTTACATGGTTTTGTGAACACAGGTTGAGGCCATGTACGGGCACATGGCTAGCATAAACGGAGCCAACCCATATGCATGGACACGGCCTGTATACATACCTCACGATGCGTACATACTTCTTAGAATACCAGCCTTTCGACATGGACCATTGGATGCAGGTAGTAACTGAGAACAGACTACACTGCGTGTACCGTTTACCTACATGTCGTGTACTTTTTGGTAAAAGGATTGGTCATTTGTACATAGTATCTTGGATAATTTTTGTTTGGATTAGCCCCCTATGACATGGTGGACCTTCGGAATACATCAACTTGAGACTTTGTGGTAGTTGATGTATTGATCCCTTGACTCGAGGAGCAGACCCTCCCGGAATCGAGCGTGCTATTTTCGGGAACCCTAGAGCTGGATGTGACTGCAATGACGATCACGACTGTACATGGATCCTATGTGGGTTCGATAGCGAGGAAGAATGTACTTGAATCCTCTGTGGGTTCCGTAGTGATGACAATTGTACATGGATCCTATGTGGGTTTGGAAGCAACGATTACTGTACTAGGATCCTACGTAGCTTCGGCATCGACGACTTCTGTACTTGGATCTTACGTGGGTTCGGCAGGGGAGATGATTCAGATGATGCATCTATCCTCTCCACCCCTCTTCATGAGTAGTACACCTATGTGAGCTGTGTTTTGAAATTCAATCATTATATTCTATATGATTGACATGATATCCTGTGTGGATTGGGTTGTACTATCCTATCTGGATTGGGTTGTACATTCTTATATGGACTGCATTGAACATGGATTCAGATGTTGGAGATGAACTAGAATTGATGACTTAGGTATATGTATGGGCATATTCCTAAGTAGTGTTTTTTGATACTTCATATTTGTATCTTTCCTTTGTGGATTCTGGGAGGCCTTCGGGGGTATTGGGGTCCCTACTGAGTATCGTATACTAACCCCTGCACGGGCTATGCATGCACTACGTCGTGTTGGTTGAAGATAATGGACAACACTGATCGTGGTTGAGGCTTGTGAAGCGTGATGGTACCCGGAGGGGGACTATCAGGCAGGACGTGCACAGAGTGGACATCCGGACCCGAGGAGCTGAGGAGACCATCTGTACCCACCCTTCAAGTGGGATAGCTGGAGGATGACTCGGTGGTTGCTGATTTACTTTAATGCTGTTGTACTTCCTTTTTAGTTGTATTGTACTTTCAGCTGGGATTGTATTCTATCCAATTTACTTTTCAGCAAGTACTTTTGTACTCAGTTTACATAGTGTTTACTTCATCTTGCGTACTATGTGGTGATTGTTTTCTTATATAATGGAAATTCCTTCCCTTTTATCGAGATTTACGCCTTTGGTGCTAGTCCTCTACCCCTTTCCTGTGGAATTCGGGCTTGGGGTAGTCACGACACGGGTCCCGAGGACAGGTCGTGCCAATACATGAGAATTTATAAATAATAAGTATATTATTTAGTGAAAGGGATGAGAAAAATTTATTAATAAAATATAAAATAAATCCTTTTGTTATGATTATTGTGGTCTAAAATTATATTTAATCAATGTAAATGAGAAATAGAATCTCATTCTATTTTGTGGTATTAAATTCTACAAAAATGGAGTATGTTTTTTCCTATGATGAAGATAAAGAAATAATATAATATTAACCATTATTATAGATCTTTATGATTCATAATTTTATTGATGTATATTCATAAAACTCCTTATTCTGATTATAATAAAATCCGGATACTATATATGGAGCCTATCCTATAGGAGTATATATTTTATAACAATTGGATGGTCGTCGATTTTAAAGATTTTAAATCTAGAATGTACTGCATCCCCTTATGTGTAATTTTATAGTCATAGTTGGTAGAGATATCACTCATCGTAGTAATATAAATCATTTGAGCAGTAACATATTAACGGTTTGTATTTTTTATATAGTTAAATTGTGAGTATTATAAGAATTGGTTCATTATAACCCTATTTTGTCATTTTTTTATCAATACCATTTCTTTTATACATAGTGTAATACATGATATTTTCTTACCATAACTAGGTTATTACATAAACATCCACTATTAACATTTCAATTTCTATGAAAAATCCTTCCATAAAAGGTTATATAAGTATTCATCTATAAGGACAACCTTATGATATTAAGAAAATTAATTTAAATAAATTTATAGTGCACTAGGTATATAATATTGAAGGGAAAATGTGTTTGAATATCTCATCCTAGGGGTCCTAGTAGTTGAGAAAGTAATTTAATGACGTTCTTCATTGGTGATCTTAGGAATGGTGATCATGAAGTTATAGTGACTAATAGTAATAATACATTTTTTATTTGTCATTAGATATTCCTATATATGGAAATTTTTATTTTTATCATCAATTTAAAACCATAAAATTTCATAAAATTTACTCATGTTCACTAATGCATAATGAAAACTGGGTATGATTAAATTCACTATGATTCAACATTCATATAGTATGTTATTTTTTGTATGAAATCAATTGAAGGATAAAGAAATTATTTTTATCCTCTAAATATACAAGCATGACTTATTAGACAAAATGGACTGAATTATAGCATACTAATGAAATCAATTTATATATTAATTGAATGGTATTCCATTAAATATAAAATAATTATAATAAATAGAGCATAAATTTATGATAATATAGAGTATTACTCCCACATTATTAGATAGTGAATGAAAAAATATATTATATAGAACATATTGAATTTAGATGACTTTTTCATATTAATGAATTATCATTTTATATTTTGAACACATTTTTATATCAAGATACCAATCATGACCTCTATTTAGGACTCGGGACATTTATTCTAATTCTATAATGTGTTACACACTATGTGATTCCATTAGCACCCCTCATTAAAATGAAATAAAATTTAAAGAAAAACCTCCCAACTATCCTGACCATTGAACAAGTGAGTGTGGATTATAAAAATTCTATAAATAAAGTAGTTACATTTAATTTCATTAATGTTTCTAATAATAATAAATATAATTATTTCTATATGTATTAATGATTTATTATAACAATTATATATGTGTGTGTTTGTGTTTTAATTATGAATAATATTTATTAAAAATTCATTTGATATATATTAGTTTATTAGTAGATCTAATATAATTATGATCATGTGAAATCCTTAAATGTGGGTGATAAAATTATCATAAAACTTTTGAAATGGCTTAACAGTTATAGTTTTTATTTAGAAATTATTTATGAATGTTATTTTTCAATGAATATGAACATTAATTTTATGGGAAAATAAACCAAAGTAAATGTCATTTTTCTTAAAAGAAGATGAATGTAATTTTTCATGAATTTTGAATATTATAACATTTTTTATTAGTATTAATAGATATAAAATAATTTATAAACAAGATCCAAATAATCTAACCTTCTCATATTAAGCCCATGTTCATCACTTAATAAAAGGGGTTCCATAATTATCCCAATTCATTTGTGCTAAAAGACAATGAACATGTAATGATAAATTAGGACCTTCATGGGGATATTTTAGGTGATCAAGAGGGTACCTTATTGGTTCCATTAATATATGATGATTCAGTATCATCTAAAAAATAGAGATCAAAAAAATAGATTATTTATTATAATTATTGTGTTTTTCGTAATCCAATTTATATTAACATGATCTATATATGGAATTGGGAATTACGAATACAGATAGAGTGTTTTAATACAATTTGAAATTAATATTTATAATTACATTATTATAATTCATCCATCACATATCAGGTTCCAATACAAAAAATTTTATTATTAGAGATATCAAAAATAATATAATGAGTAGCATATTTTTTAATTCTTCCCATGTTTCTTAATTTATACCCCGAAATATTCTTCAATTTCATATAATTATTAAGAATGATATATGATATTGGATAATTTAGGGATATATTATAACTAACACATACAATATTCTTGAAAGAAAATATGATGGACTTATTCAATGCCCTTAACGTTAAATATGTCATTCCGCATACAATGATTAAATTTATATATATATATATATATATATCATCCAAGTGGAATCAAAATTTATAAATTTAATTTTTATTAATTCATTAATATTCAGTCTGATTCAAGATTTACTAATATTGAATTCGACAATAATTTTATAGAATATATATATATATTTGATACAAATTATTAAGTAATATATAAAATTTAAGTGTTTAGATTAGTTTAAATTCGAATCCCCATACAGATGATTGATGTGAAAACTAAAATATTTAAAATAATGTTTTATTCCCTTTTTACAAACTAGAATGTAATAATAACTTCATATAAACAATTTTAACATATTGAGTTAATGGTTTTTCAAAATTAATTTACATATTATTTTTTGACTAAGGATTATTTTGGATAATTTTAACATTTATATTAGTT
This sequence comes from Viscum album, assembly GCA_963277665.1. Taxonomy (NCBI): domain Eukaryota; kingdom Viridiplantae; phylum Streptophyta; class Magnoliopsida; order Santalales; family Viscaceae; genus Viscum; species Viscum album. Next base: position 67,035,982 of record OY728133.1, read on the forward strand.
ATGAGTAATGAATTCATAGTGGATCAACATTGTAGAGTAATATTAAAAAAATCATTGATAATTATGAAAATCATAATAACATGATGATTTGACTACATTATTCTACTATATTATTGGGTTTGGTGTGTGATGTCTATGAGTATTAAAATTTTGTTTCCCATTTATCACCTATATTATCATTATGTCTTATTTGAAATGAAAATCATATACAAGAGGTACTAGTTAATTTTACATAACCACGTCTATTAGTGATGATTTTTTAAATTTTAGAGGGGATATTTTAATTATAGGATGTTTCCTCTATAGTATTTTTATATAATGTTTCTTATGATATAATTATGTTTTTGTGATAAAAATATAGTTGACCAAGAAAATATGTTTCATCTCATAAAGACAATAATTCATGTACATGTAGTTAGGGTTCCCATCTGTGGAGATTTATTATATATATGGAAATATGTTACCCCTATAACCATAAATATACTAAACATATTTAATGTTATTCATGATAATGATGATGCTAATAAATCCTCATACTATTATAATCCACAATGTATCATGGCTCATTCATAATTGCAGAAATGTCACTATAAAAAGTAAAAATTTATAAAAATTGTGATGTTTTTTAAAATTTCCCTATAGGATGGTGAAGGTATCATTTTTTGATAATTATTTTCTTATTCTACAGGAATATGGTAATGTTCATTATAAAACTATTAAGGTTTGTGTATATATGTCAATATTTTTATTTAGGGAGTATAGAGTATTGACACACATTATTTTATATAAAATAGATGATATTTAGATTCTTTTCATTTTATCAAATTTAAACATGGTTTTATTATGGTGATATAATATAAATTAATTGATTATTTTATAATAGTTTTATTTTCATACATTTCTAAAAATATAGGAAAAAACATGTGATCTTAGTGATGATTTATATTTAATACTGTTGAATATGAACACTAATATATATATATATATAATGTAAATTTTATATTGTCTGTTTTTTTATATTTATGTAACTAAAAAAATTACGACATTTTCTATTGAAATTAAAAATTCACAAAAAATTATAACTGTAGAAAAAGAAAAATATTTTTGAAATTATCTATATAAATTCACATGTTATCTTTGTTTTTTTAAAATAAATAATTTTTATATACAATAAATTAAAATTATTTAGGATAAATATATTTTATGTGTGATTAATTTATAAATTGACATGAAATTTTATATTTATTTAATTATAATATCAGAATTCATTTGTGGTTATTTGGTATGATTACATAAATTGTGAACCAAAAATGAATTTTTAAATTTAATATTTTTATAGGAGTGTTCTATTCAGAGTGGTATCTCATATATTGATATTTTGCTTTTTTGAATGAAATTATTTTAGGTACACTGGATATAATTGATGATATGGACTATTACTATCCCAGTATTCAACCATCCAATTATAATTACACATCCATTGATAATAAAAATAATTGATGAATATCAATATAATATATGTTAGGTATGGGGTATTCTCTATCTATGTATGAATTTTAGAATTTAAATGGGACTCATTAATGAGGGAGAGTATCTAATATATGTTTAGTTATTGGATTATGATTTGATATATATTATATTTTTCACAACTAAAAATTGAAAGTGATATTTAAATGTCTTCCACATAGACCAAAATATACATTAATGATTTATAACATAAAATAATTCCTCTATATATGTTATTGATAACTATATAGTGGGAAATATTTCCATTAACAAAATGACTTACATGTTACAAAATTTTATCTATATTAATAAAATTTTTACTCTTGTTAATTGATTTCTACTATTATCATTTTCAGAGTAACTTCCATACACTCATTGAAAAATAATTTTCTAAAATATTTGTTATATTTTGTGATAATTGTTTATTTTTGTTATGAATTCTTAATCCAAACATTTTTTCCTTATCCCCCTTGAATGTGATTCCTATGATTCCACATTTTCCTTATTCAATTATTGTGCTTTCATGTTTTCCATTAGTGTTATTCCTTCACTTCACTTATGTTTTATATTTTGGTCATTATATTCTTGTATTATTCTCCAATATTTTCCATTTTCGTCCCCCCATTAGTGTTGGGATCTCTAAGGTAAAATAGTATATTGAATAACTAGTTATATGGTCTATGGGAATGAATAGGGAATTAGTGTTTGGATTTTAAAAAAATTATTTCATTTTCCCATTTTTATAATAATTTTCATTATTTATTTGATGATTTATAGAGTGATGTGAAAAACTAGGGAAGCAACATACATTGATTTGATTATTATTTTTCTTCCCCATGAATTTAATTTTCCACAATAGGATGAATTTTTATATATTATCATTTTATAACTTCATAATTATATGAATAAGTGTTAATTGTGAATTTAGGAATAGACTACATTAAGAAATGATACATTCCCAGGAGGAGATGTAAAAATTCTATAAGATGTTGTATTTTGAGGAAAGTGAAACAATTTACATTCTATAATTTTTTTTAATTATAAGTTATCAAAGATGTAACATTGTCCATATTATTTTATTGTTGACATTACTAATACTAGATTTGTATAATCTAACTTTCATAACATCTAATAAATTTTATCCCTCCTCAGAATTTTCATTTAATTTATTTTTTTATAATCATCAATCATATACTACTACATTTTCTAGGAAATTAGAACAATATATGAAAATTATTATATGGAATACCTTGAAAATGCATTGTTTACACCATGATATAATACTTCTATGGGACAATTGTTATAGTGAATTATGGTTATTTATAATTTGATAATTTATGGGAATATGGAAGAATTTATTTCATTAAATAATAGATTTTTTTTATATATAATGATCTCACACAGTGTTTCTTCCTCCCCTTTTTAATTTTAACTCTTTTATGTTATTTCTTCATTGAGTAAAAAATTATTTTTATTTCACTGTAATACATTAATAATATACTCATTAGTGTTAGATTATAGTATTAATAATTAATGTTTTGAACTAATAGAGTAATCACCATAAAATTGAAAATCATAAAAGTAAAAATTCATTATTATTATGATCATTAATTATATAATTGTTAGTTAATACATTATAATTAAAAAGACGAAATTATTGGGGGGAAATATTACTTCCCAAAGTGGATTAATTTGATGAGGATGTAGTGATTCAAATTTTGTTATCATTTAAAAAAATTTCTAGATGATACTATTAGTGAAATTAACTCAATACCTCATGACTCTTAGTATCTTCTAGTATCATTATCCATTAAATTTGAGAATATAGTTGAACGTACATAGAGAGATAACTCATTCATATATTAAATTTATACTGGCTTTCTTGATCAATATATTAACATTTTTTTGAAAATTTATTCGATTATGGTAATGAATAATATGTCCTTGAAAATTATCTTAAGAATGAATATAAACATGTTAATGAATAATTTGATCTATCCATAATTCCTAAATAAATTATAAAGGGAGTTTATAAAGAGGAAATATATGAAACATGTTTTATTATTCTTGTGTGATATTTTGTAACGAAATAATTTTTTTATAAAAATGTGTTGTATAGATTTATATGAGAAAAGAAAAAAAGTTTAATTGGGGGTTACTACTTGGAATATAAAATCAACCATCATATAAAGGATCCACATTGGAATATTTCAACCACCATTTCACAAAATATAGTAACTTTTGGGTGTTTAAAAAAATTTATTCTCTTTATATATGTTTTAAATTCATTAATTATTAAAAGGTTTAGTATATAATTTATGTTATCATTAACTATATATTAATTAATTTTGGAAGTAGAATCATACAAGTTTTTGGAATATAAATTATACCATTTTCTCTAGAAGATTAGATATTTCAGAATAATTAAAAAATCCATTTTTAATGATCGATGTATTTTTTTCATTGTTGTTAAATAAATAGGACTAATATTTTTATTCTAATAAATATTCTATTAGTTTTTATCTCTAAAATATAATGGAAGTTATAGGTCATAATATTCTATAGACAAATTATTTCCTTAATTAGTTTTGTTTTCAAATGGATAAATCATATGGAGGAATATATAAATGGTTTTTGAAGGATTATATATGGTGAAGGAATTCATTATTTTAGTTTATAAATTTTATGTTTATTAAATTTTTTACATGTGTTTATTATTTTCATTCATTAATCAAACTTGAAAATATTTTTTGTGATAATTAATATGGAAATTTAGTTTGAAAATAATTTATTTCATAATTGAAAACTAATATGATTAATGAATGGTAAATTGAATCATTTTAAATTTATTATTAAAATATATTTTTTTATTTGTGAAACTCATTTTAATATTCACCTTCCAATGTAAAAACAAAGAACCTAGAGGTTTCCATGAATTTCTAAATGATTTTTCATTTTCTTATAAATTGAGATAACTAAATATAATTGAGGCTGAAAATTGATTGATTATATTATTTTTAAGGTCCTTTATGAAAATTTTGAATATATTTAATGATTATTAAGGAACCACCATGTTATACACTTGATAATATCTCTATACATTATCATTAACCACCTATATTCCATCACTAAAATTGTATGCATCCATATTATAGTCCATATATCCAAACCAATAATACCCCTTGGCATATTAGATTTTATTCAATAAATAAAATTGGGAAAGGGAATTATTAAATATAATTAATAATGGATATATTAAATTCATAATAATAATTTAGATTTTTCCAATAATCAAAGGGAGGTGTCTAAAAATATACATTATTATTCCCTACATTCTAAATTTAGAAAATATATATTCGAATTGAAAAAAGAAGAATAATATTCATTTAGATAAGTAGGATATATCATTTATCATATTTATTTATATTTGTGAACGTATATTAAAAAAAATTGTGGGGAGGGGTGACTATTTATACATTGAATGAGAAATCCTATAGTGATCTGTCAATTTGGTTGAGATCTATAATTACTTTTAATCACAAATAATTAGTAATTCTTGTAATCATAACTAGTAAAGTATTTGATATTATCCTTGGGAGGATCATTGGACTAGAATACATTATTATATAGTGAAATATATGGGAATTTATTATATAATATGTATGAAGAGAGATCAGTTATTAGTATATTATCTCATCTGATAATGATTTATAGTCCAATATTCTATTCATGAAAATTCAATCTGAAATTGGAAAATATTTGGACAGTGGAGTGATAATATATGTTTCAATTTTTAATTTATTTTTCATTCCATTGAATAAACCTTTAATTTATTTATAAATCTATCATAAAATGAATTTTATATAAATTTTTTATTCTTTTGTACAGATTACTATTTGGTCGGATTTTATAATTTGAAGCTGAAATTCAAATGAAAATTTAAAAGAATGAATGAAATTATATTTTTGATTGCCTTTCTTCAATTTTATGTTTTCATTATATATTCTAAAAATAAATTTTGTTTCTACTATATGTGGAATTAAAATATTGATTGTTAATTATATTATTTATGGATTAATTTTTAACATTATTTGAAAATATTTTTTTCATCATTTATAATATGAAAATACTTGGGTTATTATTTTTTAGGATATTATTAAATGAGTCCCCCAAATCCTTTTTATAAAATTTTAATATTTATTTTTATATTTCCTTGACTTTTATTAACATATCATTTTATTATATTTATGTTCTTTTGTATGAAATATTACTAATAAAATAGACCATAAAATGATATTCAAAAAATTCTATTCGCTGTATTTCATAAAATGGTACAAGAGGATGGTTATTGATCATCAGATCAATAGATTAATCCAAGGAAATAATCATAATATTGTTTAATGTTCACCTTGCGATATAAACTATAAAATAAAAATACTATAAATTGAAGATGAATCTAATTAGAACTGATGCCCACGAAATCTCAGTATTGGAAATAATAAATTTATCATGTTATAGTCTATTATTATTACCATTTTAGTATTCATTGAGTTTCATAACCTAAATATATGGTTAATTGTGATTTTTTCAAATAATGTTTATCACATGATATCTATAGATCCGTAAATTCATCACATGGATGGTCCGTGATTCTCTAATATTTCATATTAGCACTAGTTTATGATTCCAAACCACTGTATTGAAAAAAAAATGAGATGGGTTCTATAAAACATCAAAACTAAATTCATGTCTCAATGTACGAAGTTTTGTGATTAGTCTGTGTTAATGCTGTGTAGCAAAATATAAATATTTCATTTTAAGGGTTCAATAAAAACCCAATTTTTTTGTTAAGAGTGAGTAACACATATTTGTTTTATTGAGTATGCATCAATAAATATTGTTAACAATTTTATTTAATTAAATAACAAAATTTAAAATAAAATCTCACAGTTAATAAAATAGTATTTGAATATAATTTTGATATTTTAAATGATTCTTTAATGAATTATTGTTGAATGGTTAAAACAATATTAACATTAAATTATATTTTGAAAATAATTTACTCAATAAAATAGTTATATAAATAGTATATAATATTAACAATGGAAGTATTAATTTTTTGTAGATACAAAAATACTGACTAATGATTTTTAACTAATGGGATAATAGAAAATGATGGAACAGAATAAAACAATGGGTTTAATATCAAGTCATTACATACTCCCCTCTATGTTTAAATCACACACTACCAAATATATTATATATATATATATATGTATATATATATAATTAGAACCACAATCTGGATAGGGTATTACATAGTAGCATATAATATATCTAGGCCACATAAGGACCACTTCCAAAATAAACATGTGGTGATAAAAAAAATCATAGGCCACATATGAAATCTTCCCCAAATACCGAAGTTATATATATTTAAAATAGAGTGAATAAAATATCTATTATTCTCCAATTATATAGAAGGAGTCCGTGCATCTTAATAAATAAAATATAAAACACACTGCTCAACTATAAAAAAACAAAAAAAAGAGCATTAAATAAGATATAGAGAAGAGTTTGATTCTTAGTCAGATATTCTATAGATTATTGAATCCCCTATGATGTGTCATGGAGAGGAGATTTAGCTAAATTGTAGAAAATAGAACTAAAACTGGGTCTCATAATTCTGTAGGATAATTAACTCTTTCACAATTGAATGTCTATAGGATTTCAGTATATAAGCTTCAAGTTTATGATCATTGTAGTAATTATTTATTGAACTTCATGATAAAACATCACTGGTATCATCTTAGGAGATATAGTTACCTTTGGGAATATATATGACTGAAATTACAAACAACCGTTGAAGGATAATCAAAATTATTTCTTAAAACAATGTACTAGGACCTAACATTATCATCAATATGTTTTTGAAATAGTTATAGAATACTATTTAAATAATCATTCTCATTAACTTCAATAATATATCTATTGAAAGAATTTAATTTAAATACTCTTGAATTGATACGGTGGATCATTCTTACGATAACTAATGCCTAGGATCATGTGAATCCAATCATCAATTAGGTTGGTAGTAGGTCATATGGTGGATACTCATTCTTTATAGTGAGTCATACTCATTGGTGAATCATTATCATTAGTGATTAGACTAATGGTAGGTCACATAAGATTATGTTACATTGTGGTGAGTCATGTTTAGAAGCGAGCCACGTCTGAAAGTGAATTATATCAATCAATGGCTATTTATTATGGTGACTCTTTTCGGTGTTCAGTCAGTACGATGGCTATGTAAAATCTAGATGTGATTATTTTTAGTAGTGAGTATATTCTAGTGGTATGAAATTTTTGGTGGTGAGTCTTTCAAAGAAATATCAAAATATTCATTACATTTCTTTATAATATAAAATTATATCATAAAACATGAAACTCATTAAAAACATAACTAACAGTATTTTTTGCATTAAAAAAAGTAGTTTTAAACAATATCCCATTTTTTGTATCATAAATAATGGAATATTGAAAAATTATTGACAGATTATTAAGAATTAAAAAGATAATGTGAGAGTTTTTATATATGACTCTTTCAATTCGGAAATGGAGATTTTGCTCGATATTACCTTTTTATTTGATTTTCCTCATGGATTCATTTAATCGTGATTGGGAGTTTCCCTTTAAGGATGATCAATCCTCGCTTCAATGTCATGGGTTATCTTCAGAATCTTTTTATCCTTCTACCTTGATAAATAAGGGTGTTTCTTTTGTCAAATCCGTTTCTGGCTCTTTAGATATGATCAAAGACGGTTTGTCTCGACCCTATAATGTTAGGAGACTTGAAAATGGTGGTTTTTCTGTGACTTCATATCTAGAATCACTACAAAAATGAATTGATATTTGTAAATTTTCAATACTGAGCCATGTTATTTATTCAAAGGGTGATAGGCCATGGTCTTACAGTGATCATAAAAGAAGGATCTCTCATTTTTGGGGCTTCTTTAATAGGAAAATAATTCCAATTGGGAAAGGCCTCTTTTATATAATCCTTTAATCAGGGGATACTTTTCATAGAGTCTAGGATCTTGGAAATCCATATCTCAAACTTGGAACGTTGAGATTATGTAAATGGGATGTTAATTTCAATCCCTTTAATTTGAGGAATTCTAATGCACAGATTTGGGTCAGACTTCATTGTTTAACCTAGATATATTGGAATCCTAATATTCTTAATGATCTGGGAACTTGCATCAGTACCCACATTAGAATGGATTCGAAGACATTGGAGGGAGATCTTGGGTAATTTTCTCTTATTCTGGAGGATATTAATTTTTAAAACAAAATACTAGATAATATCACTTTTCTTGCTAATGGAAATAAAATTGTTGTTAATGTGGAATATGAATGTGTGCCTTATTTCTGTGATGTCAGCAAAATTTTTGGTCACTATGTTTTGAATTAAAGAATACTAAAAAAGAAAGTGAATTAGGATCCTAAATAAATGGATTGTAAAGAGGTTAATTTGAATATAAAGAATAAAAAGGATCTCTTAGCGAATGAAGGACCTACAAAGGATTAACCAGCACTTCCAAATATTATAGTTCCTACGATGATATCATGGAGATATATTACAGAAGATGTGGAACAAGGCAGGATACCTGATCTGCCTAGCCCTCCTCCTCAGATTTATCATTAAATAAGCAACACCATAAGACTCAATTTTATAAAAGATCATAATTTATGATTGACATTATCATATGAGGTCATTATTATGGAAATGTATTGTTAGGATTTTTCTTTGATGCAGGAAATGAAAAAAAAAATGATTGTGAGCTTGTCATGTTATTAAAGACAAGTGAGGATCCTTATGTGACTATTCTAAATGATTTACCTTCTACTGTCATCAATTATTCTATTCTAGATTGTGTTTTGGTCTCCTTCGAATCTACTACTACTACATGAAATTCAATCCAAGAAGTTATTGAAGCATCTTTTATTGGATCTATTGGTACCCATGCTCTTCCAAAAACTGATTTGATCACATTGGCACCTATTGTTGATACAAGAATCTCAATTTAGGATGAGATTGGAACTCCTCATAGTGGTTCTATTATTGCGCCTGTTGGTGGTGAATCTCTTGTTATATTGCCTGTTAAAATTTCAGAACCTGATAATGTTGCATTGGAGTTAATTGCAGTTAACCCAAAGGATTATTTTATTAAAGACAGTAACTATTGTTACATAGGTATTAGCACTTTGCCATTCCCTAATGACAGCAATACCCCTTCTATTCATGGAAACAATCCAAGCAATTAGGATATAAATGATCTCATATTTGGAGTCCCAAGCCCCAAAAGAATGGTTGGATGACCTCCTAAAGCAGGAAAGCAGAAAACAGTGGGTGTCAAAATGGGTGTATTATCCCTGGTATTTGGTTAAAAGAACGTTATTATTCTTGAATTGTCAGAGTATAGCTAACCAGAATACTATCAAGTCCCTAAAGAACATCATTATTCAGCAGAGGCCTCTTCTTATAGGGTTTTCCAAACCTAAGAGGGTCTTTTCTTCCTGAATTAATAATCTGGAAATCTTGGGTTTTCACTTGGTTGATTCTAATAGGTGTATGTCAGATATCATAAATTATTGGGTCTTGGACCACAACACCTTATTAAATTTTTCTATAGTTTGTAATAGTGATCAATATGACACTTTCTCATTTAATCATCTTGGATCACAACATTTCATGTCCTCTTTCTATGCACATAATTATTATCAGGATCGAAATAATTTATGGATAGAAATTGAGGCTCTTAATTTAATGTCCTCTGGTCCCTAGAACATCATAGGGGATTTCAATGCAATCATTCATCCAGATGAAATGGTGGGTGCTATGAATAATTGTATTTCTTCTGGAGAATTAAGTACATGAACTAATGATAATAGGCTATTTGAATTCAATTCGGATGGGGCTAAATGTACTTTGGTGAGGAAAATTCTGCATAGTTATGTTGCAAGTATAATTGATAGATCCTTCGTCAATGGGTCTTGTTAGAATTTTTGGGGATCCAAATCCTGCACGACTCTATCCAGGTTCAATTCTGACCATCATTATATATTAGTTGATATTGTTGGAAAATATTCCAAACGTTCTATGACTTTCTCATTTTACAAGTCTTGGATTATTAATCCTGAATGTAGGAAAATTGTTGAAAAAACATGGAATTATATTGATTACAGGAGTGATTATCTTTCTTGTGTTATAAAAGTAATGCTTCATAAAAGGAATTAGAAAATATGGATCAAGGAATGCTTCTTTTCCCTTGATTCAAAAAGATCATACCTTAAGGATTCTCTTAAGTAATTAAAGGAACAAAATACTATAAATAAATTCAGTAATGGTGTACTGGGAGAACCTGAGAAGGAAACTAATTTGAATACTCTTTTAAACCTCAAGTATTACTTAAAAGGAGACACTTTCAGGGACAACTAGTTGAAAAATGGTGATATAAATTAAAAGTTCTTTTATCCTCTCTAGAAAATCTGGAATGATTCTAGCCCTCTATCTGTGATGATAAATGGGGAATAACTTCTTGATAATATGAAGGATCTATCATATCAATTAATTTCATATTTCAAATTTCTATTTAATGGTTCCCCTCTATCCAATGATCCGGTGGAGGGAATTATTCATAATCATGTGACTAAAAGGGATAACGATATTCATATCTTGATCCCTATGGATTTTGAAATTAATGATGTCGTATTTAGCCTCTTTTCTGAATGTTCTCCATGAGTAGATGGTTTTGGGAACCTCATTCTCCAATAATTTTGGGATATTATTCGTTTTGATATTTTCAGGTTAGTCACCCATTTTTTAAATGGGGTTATCATCCTAATCACATGAATGCTAAATTTCATTCCCTGATTACAAAGCTAGATAATGACTATTAAATCCACCTTTTTAGGATGGTTTCACTGGTCAACACCATTTATAAAATTATTTGAAAAATCTGGGACACAAGATTGGAAACAATTGCTAGCATGATTTTCTCTCCCAATCAGTTTTGTTTTGTAAAAGGTAGATCAATTTAGGATTTCCTCATCAAACACATTGAATGTGTTAATTTTCATAAGAAATCCACTGTAGGTGGAAATTTTTTTTTCAATCTTGATGTTTGAAAAGCCTTTGATACTGTTGATTGGACTTTTATTAAAAATGTTCTTCATATGTTTGGATTTGACCATGTTTTTATTGCATGGTTCAAAATTATTGTTGGTTCTTCTCATGTCTCTGTCCTTATTAATAGATCCCTTTATGGATACTTTGATTTGACAAGAGGTGTTAGGAAAAGTTTTCCCCTCTCTAATATCATCTTATCCATTGTAGAAGATTCTCTTTGTAGGTTACTATCCATTATGGTAGGAAATGGAAAAATGAAATATTTTATTTCTTGTAGATGACGTATGGCTCCTACTCATTTGTTAGATGTAGATGATATAATTCTACTAACCCAAGGGGATAGAGTCAACATTAGAAACATAACTCGGTGTCATTTACACTATCATAAAGTTTCTGGTCAAGAAATCAGTTGGACGAAGTCATCTATTTATTTTGGAAGGAACTTCTCTTCATTTAGGATGAATGATATTTATAGGGATTTGGGTCTTTATAAGGGAACATGTAATGACATGTAAATTCCATGTAATTGTTTTTAAGTAAATGATAATTTTACGAGTCCAAAAAAATTGACGGAAATTGATTCTGAGACACAGTGTGCCTAAAATGAATTCTAATCTTTTTTTAGGTACGTTTAGTAAACGTGCATGTGGGTTTTTGTAGCTTTTGAAACAGTGCTCAGAATTGGAATATGAGGGCACCGTTGAACTCATAGTACCAGTATTCTCTTAAGGATACCTTCACCTCGACCATAGTAGGTTGAGGGTGGAAGATAGTTTTTCAATTTTTCATGGAAAAAGAAAAAGAAAAATTGTTTACAATTTTTATTTTTATTCGAAACTCTCATGTGAAGGTTATAAAGTTGGGGACCACTTGAACTAAAACCTCTCACATTGGTTATGGTTGTGGGGACCACCAAAGCCTAAAACCCCCCAATTTTTGAGTTCCTAAAGGTGGGGCCACCCAAACCCACATAATGAAAGAAACTCTTACACTCACTCTTTACTATGGAGAAGTCCCTCAAACTTCCTACACCTTAATTATACCAAACCACTTGATTAATGGTTCTAATTAAAATTAAATAAATATACCCTAATTTAATTTATATTGGATAATATTTTTTTGGGTGAAGTGTTGGAAAAGCACTTGGATAAAATTTTACCCTCTCCAACGAAGAACACCTCCTAATGAAGAATGACCACAAGAGATTGATGAATGAGGAAACCGACCTCGATCCAGATCAGAAGCACCTTGTGGAGGAATCCAATGTAGGAAATCATTGATGAAAAAAACCGACAATTTTAGAAATGCTGATGTCCATGACTTCACCGCTTCTAATGTCAACGAGCAATCAATGTAGGGTGGTTGTTTGAATTTCTTCCACTTTCCTGTTGTTGATAATTTTCCTTAAAATGAGGAAGAGATTATAGCTGGTTACTACTGCTCTAATGTGGAGAGTGCGGGCCAAACATGGTGTAACCTCTATGCAAATCATGGGTTTAGTTTTTGTGTTCTTCGTGATGGAGGAGGACGGAAACCAACCTCAGTGGGGCATGAGAACGGCCGTCCGCACAACCGCCAACAGCGACGAAGGTGATGATGCAACGGTGCCGCCCTGCGGCATCCGCCATCCCGTCGCCTCGCATCGTCCACTACCTTTGCCACCCACGGCCTCTGCTGCCCCACGGCCTCGCATCGCCCTCAGCCTCCGCAGCCGCCGCGGCATCTCCTTCATAGGGCCTCGCCATACTGCGGCCATACGCCCCCCCGTGGCCTTCACTGGCCTGCAGCCTCACGGCCCCCTGCGACCTCACTCGTCACATGACCTCGCGGCCCTCCATGGCCCCCGCGACCTCCACCGTCCCATGGCCTCGTGTCCCCCCACAACCTCCGTCGTCCTGTGACCTAACGGCCCCCACGTCCTCACTGCCTCGCGGCCCACCACGGCCCCTGCAACCTATGTCGTCTTGCGGCCTCGCAGCCCCCGTGACCTCGGTGCCACGCCGACCTCCATGGCCCTGCGTGGTACCCACGACCACACTATCTCGTGGCCCCGCGACCTCATCGTTCCACGACCTTACTACCCATCGCGGGGTAGGTTATCCAAAACTGGGTCGATCCTACCGAGTCAAACCAGACCCAGACCAGCTACGAGCTTTTCGATCTATCGGCCATAACATTGGCACCAGGAATATGTTTGAAAAACAGTCAATGATTATGTAAACCTTGGAGTGAGACGGCCCATTTGGTATACCCCACTCGATATTTGGATAATGTGGGGATACGGTCTGGTTGGATCGAGAAAGAATCCAATTGGTCCCTCGAGACTAAAATTATAATAACTTATAGACCGGGAATCCTATTGATGCACCATCTGTTACGTTGAAACCCCTATTACATGGCAGTTCTTCGGGATACTTTCTTATGGATCTTCGTGGTAGTTGGAGTATAAACCAGTGGCTTTAGGAGTAGACCCTCCCAGAGACGAGAAAACTTAGTGTAGGAACCCAGTAGATGGCTATGACGTGAAGAAAGAATAGTGATCCTGTGTGGGTCAACACCGAGCGATCCTGTGTGAGGCAGAACCTAGAAATTTAGTGTGGGTCAGCACTGAGCGATCCTATGTGGGTCAACACCTAGAGATCATCTGTGAGTCAGCACCGAGCGATGATGTGTTGGTTAGCACCGAGTGGTCATGTGTGGGTCTGCACCGAGTGGTCCTATGTGGGTCAGCACCTAGAGATCCTACGTGGGTATGATGATGATTAGGGATCCTTCATGGGTCAGCCACTTAACAGAGTATGATTATTTAGTAGTTACATCTAATCATCTCTACTATGGTACCTAAGACATACCTGGTGTGAGCTGATTCTATACCTTGTGGTACATTCCATCGTGGTAATACCTTGGTGATATTCATAAATGTGGTGTACCTATGTGGTAGATACCTTCGTTGTATTCCGTACATTGTGGAATAGTTTATCTTCAGTCATTTATTTGGACTCTCTGTTTTCCTCATGATTTAGATGTGTATATTTGATAACATAGGTAAATGTATGGGTATATACCAAAGTAGGGTTGTTAGTTGATTTCATGCATTGTGGTTTAACCTTTGTTGATTTTTGTGAGACCTTGAGGGTCTCGGGGATTCTACTGAGTCTCATTATACTCACCAATGCATGGGATATTCTTGCACTTCATTGTGTATCGTGCAGACGATGGACAACGCTAAATGAGGATGAGAGTACCAGGACTGGAGGTAGCTCGGAGGTGGACCTTAGATGAGGCGTACCACAGAGACTACCGATCGAGAGTTGTACCTACCCTTCAGGTAGGATCCTTGGTAGGTGTACACATGAGCTATTCCAGTTTACTGTACATTCAGTTTCTTGTACTCTCTAGTTGGTCTTGTATTCTAGCCCCTTTTACATACAGCACTCACTCTGTTTACTGTTAGGTTTACTAGAGTTCGTATCTTGTTGTGTGCTTGGTTGTATTTGCTTACAGGTTATAAATAAAATGCCTTCCCTATTTTATGAAATACACCTTTCATTGCTGGTCACCCGCCCCGGACCTATGGATGTCAGAAATGGGGTAGTCATGACATGGGCCTCGAGGGACGGGTCATGATAAATTGGTATCAGAGTAGTCGGTTCTACCATAGAACATAGGTCTCTAATCATTCATATTAATGGAAATAGTGTTAAGTGTAGTGAGTGTGGTTATCATTTTGGGAATCCATTGTTGGTGCGGTGGCCGAAATATCCATACACCAAGACCCTGACTTCTAATTTCTGACTCAGTGCATGAAAACACCGATTGTGTATGTGTTTTCAAGAGTTTTATATATGATCTCTTTGATTCATCTCACCAGGTATAACATATTGACCATGGAAAACCTGTTTGTTATCTGGATCCCTCGACATAGACATCCAGCTACGGTTCCGGAAATAGTACACCCTGATAGCCCACACGAGCGACGAGGCCTCAGTACAGGGCCCTCTTCTAGCAGACACAGCATCGGTACCATTACCCGTTGGGCCACCGATGCCACCAACTCCAACTACAGAGGGTGTAGGTCGCTTGAGTGCATTTCACGAGTTACAGCATCCGAGGCCACCTAGGTTCAGGGGAGAGAAAGTCCCATGGATGGATGAGGATTGGCTAGAGGCTGTGGTGAGAGTCTTCCGAATAGTAGGGACACTAGTCAATCTCATGGTGATCCTTGTCGCCAATAATCTACATGCATCAGTAGGCCGATGGTGTATCTTGATGCTCCAGGATCACGACGAGGTGACACATCTCTAAGCAGACTTCGTGAGCCTGTTTCAGGAAGAGTTTGTTCCAGGGACTCTTCACGCAGTGTGCATACATGAGCCTCTTTATCTGTAGCAGGGCATCATTATTGTGGATCAGTACTCAGCAAGGTTCACTGACCTCTCATGATACTCCTTTGATATTTTATGAGACCCATTATTTAGGTCTCGGACCTTAGAGAAGGGAATCAGGACATAGATCAGGGCTACGATGATTTCTCTTAGCATCCCGATGCAGGTGGGGGTGTTAGAGTGATCCCTCTTAGTGGAGTGTTTTTTTGCTAAGTAGTCACCATCAGCGAGACCCACCACTGGATGTCACGTAGTGGAGTCTTCGACAGATGGTATTAGAAAAATGTCACAGAGGTCCAAGAGGACCAGACCTACAGTCAGACGACCATAGGATATAGGGTCGGTTGTGTGGGGCACCCGAGGCAGAGCCAGTCATGCCAGGAGTAGACAGTGTAACGCATACGACGGGCAAGGTCACATGGCTCGTTACTATCCAACCTATCGTAAAGATGATCAGCATATTGTCGAGGAACCTCCCAGGAAGAGATAGAGGTTCTACCATGGAAGTCTGCAGGGAGCTGGTGGACATGGCCGAGGACCTGGCCATGCAGTTGGCCGTGGGTGATGAATCGAGAAGTTACCGCCACCACCACAAGGTGGTCCACCCTGACTATAGGGAGAATGTGGACATGGGAAATCGCAACTCCAATAAGATGATTCCTATATCTAGGGAGCTCCGTAGATGATACGTTGTACGATCTATGTCTATTCCACCTTAGCTGCAGTACTTATAGACACAGTTTCAAGTCATTATTTTATTCCCACTGCCCTTGTTTGGAGCTTTGAGATTCCGATGGTGCCGTTGGATCGATCCATATGGCTAGAGACTACTACGAGAGATGATTCGATGATTAATCACTAGTTCCGGTGGTGCGAGTATACTCTAGGAGGTGAGAGCTTCGGTTGGGACCTCCAAGTAGTGGCATCAAGGCCTTAATACATCATCTTCACTATGGAATTGATAACTACAATCCATGATCAGATAGATTGTATTAGGTGCAAAGTGCGGTGTGTCCTCATGTATGGGACCATGTTTACCTTCACCGACGACAAGGGAGCCTTTGCACCACCTGATGGACTTACCCGAAGGAGAGTGCAGCTGATCACTCATTAGTTGGATAGCCATACCCTCAGAGTAGTTGTTGTGGAGATTCTGAGTATTCATGTAGTAGTGGATCAGTACGCGGATGTCTTCTCTGATGATGTTCAGGGTCTACCTCCTCATAGAGTGGTGGGATTTTACATTGTCTTGTACCCCAGGATGGAAATAATATCAACACCAGTATATCGGATGGCTTCTGTAGAGCTTCGTGTTCTACAGTTATAGCTAGAGGACTTGTAGGGGAAGGGATTCATTCGGCCCAGTGTTTCTCCAAGGGCAGCCCCAATTTTGTTCGTCAAGAAGGCAGATGAGATTTTGAGTCTTTGATAAGACTATTGGTTCCTGAACCAGGTGATCGTGAAGAACAAGTACCCACTTCCGAGGATTGATGACCTCTTTGATCAGTTGAAGGGAGCATAATGGTTCTCAATGATAGAGCTCAGATCATGCTATCATCAGCTCAGAGTACGAGACAAGGATGTGTAGAAGACGACTTTCAGATGTCGTTACGACCATTAGAAGTTCACGGTTATGCTATTCGACATTACCAATGCTCTAGTAGTGTTCTTGGGACTCATGCACATACTCTTTTAGCCAAACCTTGGTCGCTTTGTATTCATCTTCATCGACGACATTCTGATATACTCGGCTACTGAGAAGGAGCATTCCTATACTTTTTAGGTAGTACAAGACACACTCTGAGAGCACCAGCTTTATGATAAGATCTCAAAGTGCTATTTATGAATTAAAGAGTTTCACTTTCTGGGACATGTCATCTCAGAGGTTGGAGTTGTAGTGGATCTAGAAAAGATTGAGGTGGTACTTTCTTGGGAGCCACCCAGGAGTGTGATGGAGATACAGAGTTTCTTGGGTTTGGCTGGATACTACCGGAGATTAGTGCCAGATTTCTCCAGAGTTACAGAACCTTTATCAGCATTGACAAAGAAGGGGAAACCCTTCGTTTGGTCAGAGAGATGTCTTCATTGTTTTCCAGAGCTAAGGAAGAGACTGACTAGTGCCCCCATCATGAGGCTTCCAGAGGAGGGCGTAGTGTACGTAGTCTACTATGATGAATTAGGGACAGGGATCAGATTGTCCTGATGCAGGAGCGAGTGGTAATTGCATATGGTTCTCAATATTTGATACAACATGAGAATAACTACGCTACCCATGACCTAGATTTATCAGCAGTGGTCTTCGCCTTGAATATGTGGTTACACTATCTGATTGGAGAATGCTTTACAGTCTACTCGGATCACATAAGTCTCTGGTATATCTTCTCACAAAAAGACCTGAACCTAAGACAACGTCGTTGGCTTGAGTTCATCTAGGACTATGACTTCGAGATAGTCTATACTCCGGGGAAGGGGAATGTTTTAGAGGATGCACTCAGTAAGAGGTCTTCTATATAGCTACTAGGATAGGTGGCAGAGTAGCTAGCCGCATTGATGATATCCTTTGTGGATTGAGATGGAGAAGCTTTTCTTCATTCTCTTATAATCACTCCCCCGCTTCTTCAGTAAGTCAGGGAGGCACTGCGTGGGGATGCTGACTGTGAGGCTCTACATGCTAAGATATCCATAGGGTAGACACTTGATAGATTTTATAAAGGTAGGGATCAAGTCATATTCTTCAGAGGACGTACCATGGTACCAGTGTCACTTCGGGAGGAAGTGATGAGGGAGTTTCACACATCCCCTCTAGTGGTACATCCAGGAGTGGAGAAGATATATCAGGATCTCTGATGACATCACTGGCGGCTGAGAATGAAGAAATCAGTAGAAGTGTTTGTCTCTCGTTGCCTCACTTGTCAGAAAGTGAAGGCGGAGCATCAGGTACTAGCAGACATTGTTCAACATTTAGAGGTCCCATAGTATAAGTAGGATGACATATCCATGGACTATGTGACAAGAATTCAACGTACATCCAGGGGTCATGACTCGATTTGGGTGATATTCAACTGACTCACCATGTCGGCCCACTTCCTACCAATCAGAGTGCAGAGTTAAGTAGAGAGCTTGTGACCCCTCTATGTACAAGAGATTTTGCAGCTACATGGAGTACCCTCGACGATTGTCTTTGATTGTGATGCACATTTTACTTCAATGCTATGGAATTGGTCTTAGGAGGATTTTGGGATGTAGCATTGTTTTAGCACTGCCTTCCATCCTCAGAAGGATGGTCAGACAGAGCGGACCATTCAGACCCTCGAGGGAATGCTGCGTGCATGCATCCTCAACTTCAATCATAGCTGGGAGGATCACTTTCCTTGGGTGGAGTTTTCATAAAACAACATCTATCACTCCTCCATTTGGATGACACCTTTTTAGTTGTTGTACAAGAAACCATGCAGATCACCCTTATGTTGTACTAACCCAGGGGTGTCAGCACTAGTGGGACCAGAGATGGTACGAGATACCACTGAGAAAGTGCAGATCATCCAGGAGCGGATGAAGACTACACAGAGCAGGCAGATGTCTTATGCGGATAGGAGATGAAGACCTTTTTAGTTCGAGGATGGAGACCACGTCTTTCTATGGGTCTCACACAGATGAGGTTTACAATGATTTGACAGAGGCGAAAAGTTATCTCCGAGGTTCATCAGACCTTTTCATGTCCTCAGCAGATTTGGCAAGGTGGCCTACCACCTATCACTTACAACTCATTTTCATCGGTTGGACGACATCATCCACATATTCTAGCAGAGGAGTTACATGCACGACCCTTCCCACGTCATAGACCATAGAGAGTTGGACGTCGACGATGTGGTGAATTTTATAGTCGTTCCATTTGAGATTCAAGATCAATAGGAGCGGGTCCATCGTGGGTGGTCGATACCTCTGTTGCCCGTTCAATGGCCGCATGGGAACCTTCAAAAGAGCACATGGGAGTGGGAGGCTCAGATACCTTCTTAGTACCACCACATGCTTTCCTTGTTTTGGGATGTGGCTTACTAGGACGTCATTCCCTGAGGCAGGGAGAATGTAAAGACCCAGAAATTCCATGTAATCATTTTAATTGAATGTAAATTTTACGAGTCTACTAAAATTGACGGCACATGAATTAAAGGCCCGGTGTGCCTGGAATAAATTTAGGAACATTTTTTCAGGTACGTTCAGTAAATGTGCAAGCAGGTTTTTGTATCTTTTGAACCGGTGCTTAGAATTGAAATCTAAGGGCACCATTGAACTCATAGCGCCAGAATTCTCGTAAGGAGACCTTCATCTCGACCACAGTAGGTCGGGGGTGGAAGATAGTTTTTCAATTTTTCATGGAAATTTTTTTTTTAATATTTTTATTTTTATTTGAAACTCCCATGTGAAGGTTCTAAAGGTGGGGGCCACCTGAACTAAAACCTCCCACATGGTTTATGGTGGTGGGGACCACCCGATCCTAAAACCCCCAAATTTTTTAATTCCTAAATGTGGGGGCACCCGAACCCTCATAATGGAAGGAACTATTAAACTCCATCTTTAATGTGGAGAACTCTCTTGAAATTCCTCCACATTAATTATGCCAACAACTCTTGATTAATGGTGCATATTCAAATTAAATTAATAAAACATAGTTTAATTATATTTTCTATTCTTTTGTTGGGAGATGTGATGTAAAAGAAATTGGAGAAACTTTTCCCTTTGCAACGAAGAGCACCTCCCAACGAAGAAGAACCACCGGAGATCGAAGAATGAGGAAACCGACCCTGAGCCAGATCATAATCACTTTGTGGAGGCAACCAACATAGTAAATCTTCGATGAAAATGAACTGACGATCATGGAAACGCCGATTTCACCAACTTCACACCTTCCATCGTCAATGGGTTGTCAAGGAATGTTGGTTGTTTGAATTTATTCCCTGTTCACGTTCATGATAACTCATCATAAAATCAAGAATTGATTTTAGAAGCTTCTACACTCTAACGAGAATAGAGCGGGCCAAACAAACATGGCCTGACCTCTGAAAATCATGTGTGTAATTTCTGTGTTCTTCGCGATGGAGGAGGAAGACAACCAACCTCGGTAGGGCATGAGAATGGTGGCTACCACCCCACGGCCCCGCTCCATCTGTGGCCTCCACATCCACCATGGCCTCACCATCCCACGACCTCGTATAGTACTACAGACTTCGTTGTCCCGTGTCCCCGCGACCCCCCGTAGCCTCCGTCGTCCCATGGCCCTCAGTGGCCCCCGCATCCTTCGTGCCCCGCGACCTCGCGGCCACCCACTGCCTCCATCATCACACAACCTCGTGGCACCTGCAGCCTCCCCACATCGCAGCCCTCCATAGCATCCGTGGCCTTCACCGTCTCGAAGCCCTGCGGCCCCCCGCAACCTCTGTCATCCCGTGGCCTCGCGGCCCCCGCAGCCTTCCTGCCTCACGGACCTCCGCGGCATCTATTGTACCATGGCCTCACCACCTTGCGGCCCTCTATGGACCTCTGTGGCCCCCGAAACCCCCCGCAGCCTCGAAATCCCTCGTCCTCCCTGCCCTCGCAACCTCTGTGCCACCCGGGCGGCCTTCGCGCTGCCCTCGCGGCCTCCCCACCACCCTCAAAGCATCGCGCCGCTCCGCAGCCCCCGCATTACCCAGTGAAGGCCGGTCCAGACCCGGCGTGGGCTTGTCCAGACTTAGTGTGCAGGGTTGGGCCGGGTTGGTCGGATCGAGTTGGACTGGACCTAGACCAGCTCTGAGATTTTGGCTCTATCAGCCATAACGTTGTCACCAGGCGTCCATTTTAAAAATCTGTCAACGGTGCTATAATCAAGGGACTGAAATAGTCCATTTGGTATACCCCACTTGATATTTGGATAATGTTATGATACTGGTGGTTTGTATCGAGCACGAATCCAACCGGGCCCTCGGGACTAAAAGGCTAATAACTTACAGACCGAGCATCCGATTGGCGCACCATCTATTGCGTTGAGACCCTAATGACATGGAAGTCCGTTGCAATAATTTTTCATGAGAATCCATGGTAGTTGGAGTATATAATAGTGGTGTGAGGAGAAGACGCTCTTGGAGACGAGAACACTTAGTGTGGGAACCCAGTTACTGGCTGTGACGTAAAGAATTAACAGTGATCTAGTGTGGGTCATCACCGAGAGATCATGTGTGGGTCTACACCTTTTGATCCTGTGTGGGTTAGCACCAATCGATGCTATGTGGGTCAGCACCAAGTGATCCTGTGTGGGTTAGCACCGAGCAATCCTATGTGGGTCAGCACCGAGCGATTCTGTGTGGGTCAACACTGAGCGATCCTGTGTGGGTCAGCACCTACTGATCCTACGTGGGTCTGATTATTATTATGGATCCTTTGTGGTTATTCCTCTAAATAGAGTTAGATAATTTAGTAGTTCCATCTAATCATCTCTACTATTATACCTATGAAATAATTGGTGTGATCTGAGTCTGTACTTTGTGGTACATTCCTTCGTGGTAATACATTGGTGGTATTCTTCTGTCTCGCATACCAGTGTGGTATATACCTTTGTGTTATTCTGAACTTTATCGAATAGTTGAGCATTGGGATTTGAGTTGGACTCTGTGTTTTCCTAATTATTGAGATGGGTATACATGATAGCTTAGGTATATGTATGGGTATATACCTAAGTAGGGTTGTCAGTAGATTTCATGATTTTTGGTTTATCCATTGTGGATTTTGTGAGACATTGAGGGTCTTAGGGTCCCAACTGAGTATCGTTATACTCACCCATACACAGAATATGCCCATACTTCGTTGTATTTAGTGCAGACGATGGAAAACGCTAACTGATCATGAGAGTGCTATGACTGGAGGTAGCTCAGAGGTGGATCATAGACGAAGCATACTGCAGAGACGACCAATCGAGAGCTGTACCTACTCTTCAGGTAGGATCCTTGGCGGGTGTACATAGGAGTTGTTCCAGTTTACTTGTAAATTATTGTTGTGATTATATTCTAGCCCCTTTTACATACTACACTCACACTTTTTACTATTCAGTTTACTTGAGTTTGTATCTTCATGTGTTCTTCGTTGCGTGTTCTTATAGGTTATAAAGGAAATTCCTTCCCAGTTTTAGGGAATACGCCTTTCGGATCTAGTCACCTGCCCCTGGCCTATGGGAGACGGGCTTGCGATAGTCACAGCACGGGCCCTGGGAGAAGGGTCATGATAGAACACTTCCTTTTAATTTTCTGTGGGTGCCAATATTTTAGGGGTTCCCAAAATATTGTTATTTTTCTTATATTTTTTCCAAATTTTGAAGAAAAATTTCTAATTGGAAAGGAAAATACCTCTCCATGGATGGTTTTATTTTCCTGGTTATGGATATCATTGTTTAAAGAAATTATTACTTCATGGTATACAAACAGAATATATCCTTTATTAAGTCCATTAACACCTCTATTAAGAATTTCATTTGGACTGGCAATATTCTTGAACAGAATTTGGCCACGGTTTCAAATAGTACTTGTTATAAACCTTCTGATGTGAGGGATTTAGGCATCAAGAACCGTGAGATCTTTAGTGGTTCATTGTAAGCTTTTTTATGTGATGACTAATTAATAGAACCTATGAGGATCTTTATTTCCATTGAAAAAAATTCATGTATAAGCTCAAATGGAGTTTTTAATCATTTAGATTCCTCAGTATGGCATGATTTTCTGTCTAGTTATGCTTCCATCATTTCTCATTCCAGATTGCTGGCCTCAAAGAACTCATCTCTTCCATTTTGGAGAATTAATTAAACTGGAAGCGTCCTTGAATCTACCTAGGTGTCTAAGGATTTCATTCTGGATATGGACATCACTATCAAGGATTATATTGACAACTTGGAGGGGATTTTAAATTCCATCAATACTATTATTAATAGCTATTTGTTTTCCAACTGAAGTAATTTTTGGGCTTTAGAACCTTCTACTAATTGAATTATATCTTCTCCAATATTTTAAAAGAACTTTTTGCAGCATAGCATGGATCTTCAATGAATGGTATAGATTCATAAGAATTTTATCAGACCTTGTCGGTCAATCCTTATATGGAGATTGGATCATTGGAAAATCACAACTTATTGTTATCTTCAGTAAGGTGGAATTTCATTATGTTCTTCATGTGCACTATGTCATCAACATAGGTAGGATTATGATCATTTGATTATCAGTTGTGTTTCTACTTCATCTATATGGAGATATGTAGTAGATATTTTTGAGATATCACATCCTTATGTGGTTTTTATCTGAGATTTCATCAAGGGATGGCACTCGATTCTTCTGTCTGCTCAAATTCTGGATCTTATCTAGGTTTCAGTAGCTGAAATTCTTCATTTTATTTGGAATTCTCGAATCAAGATTTTTCATGATGGGTTTTCATTCACTACTGGTGCTGCTATATCAACAGTTCTTCCTGGAGTTCGTTAGGATTGCACACTAAAGAAGCATTTTTCATAAATTTAGTACATGACATGTTGGTGCATAACATGATGGGTGTCAATGTCTCTTTCCAGCCTCCTCTTGTCACTCATGATTTCATATTACAAGAACCTTTCATTGGATGAATAAAAATTAATTTTGATGGCTTTTCTAGAGGCAATTCTAGGTTATCTAGATATGGTACTATTTGCAGGGATCATTGTGGGGGGGGGGTCCATGGATGATTTCATGGTTCATGTGTTTTTTCGTCATCACTTGTGGTAGATATTCTTGTTGTTATTATTGTAGTCAAACAAGCCATCAATCGAGGATGGAATAATATTTTACTTGAGAGCGATTCTACCACCATCATTTCTGCTATCAGGAATTGTGTGTCTCGCCTTTCGTGGAAGCTTGATAATGGGTGGAGTAATTGTTTGGATTCTCTTTTCTCAATGGATCACATCATCACAGATATTTATCGAGAAGGAAAATCAGTGGCCGATAGTCTTTGAAATAAATTAGTTAATTATGATAATTTTATATGGTATTATTAGGTTCCTAATGAAATTCATCCCCTTCTAAATAGGGATTGTGGTAAATCTCTGATTATTAGACTCATGTAATTTGGAAAAAAAATTTCTCAATAAAGGAGCCTTTATTTTTTTGGGAAAGGTCTCATATCAGTATTAAAAAATGTTAGAGTGTGAACATAATGATTTATAATTGAAGATTAATATGGTATAAAATGTATCAAATCAAATGATTAAATTCACATACTTATGAAATTATTGCTAAATGGGATAATACACATAACAAAGTCATTAAATCTCATAAATGTTCTCTTCAAAACATAAATTCTAGAATTATTCTCCCCATTTTGGAATATGAATGTTTTCAGGAAAAATATATTGAATTAAAAAATTAAAAATGTGATAAATGAGATTCCATTAAGGGAATAAGTGAGTATATTACATCCAAAAATTATGATACAATGAATTACCTATCAAATAAAATATAAAATCTCAACTGTTCTAATCCTATGAATGATAAGGTAGAATTATTTTTTCCCTTGTCAGAGGTGGGGGAATAGAGGTAGAGGCTAAAGTTAACGAAGTAGTGCATGTCAGGATATAGGTTGAATTGGTTGGCCCTTGGATAATAAATGGCCGAATATATTGCACAAAATCAAATGGAGAAAGAATTCAAGGATGATACTATAGAGGTAAAGAAACATTTAGATTTGAGATTGAATTTAGTCTGAAATACAGAGGTGAAGTGGATAATGTAGTTAGAATGTCAGTCACTACAATGGCCACCTTAGCACGTGATGTTGTACTAGGCACATGGTTGAATGGATTCATCAGATAGATAAAGTCCACAATGATGTTTACTCTATACCCTCATTAACTACATGAGCCCATATTTTCCACCATAAATCACATTATCAGATTTTTCATCTCATTATATAGAGTGAAATGATCACTAAATTCAATAATAATTGTTGTAAACAAGTGTTTATTATATAAAAACATGATGTGATAGTTTAATTAATGATTGGTGAAAATATAAAAAAGGTATTACATAATACCCTCAATAATTATTTCTCACTCACCTCTTGATTCATTCAAACATTCTCATACCTTCTGATAAACATCATCAAAGTGATGTATGACATACCCAAAATACTTCAAAAGTGTGGAAGAAACATATACCTTATTATAAAAATGTTCCTCATTTAAAACTAATCTGATCAACTCTATATCAAAAGATGATGAGGGTGCTGGAGCACTGGAATTATAATCTACTAAATATAGATACTTAAATTTCTCCAACAATCAAGATTGTTTATCTGTAAAATTTGTATTCAAATCCTACAAAATATATCTTAAGATATGTATTTAACTATAAAACTAAATTTTATTTATCTCAACCTATTTTATATGATGATTCATTTTTAGCAGAATGTTGCATACCACAATCTCAAAATGGTGACTACTGTGTCTCTCACTATGATTGGTGATAGGAGATTCCTGAATACTAAAAATTATTATAAAATTAGAAAGAAATGTCTCTATCAAAATATCCATATCTGATCTGGAAACATAATCTATATGGACATAAGGATAATAATTGTATTGTGTTACGTACTCTCTCTACACGAGGAATAACATCCACTACTAGATCAGATCTGTCAGAAGAATCTGATGTGGATCCTTGAATCCCTCATGTAACATCAATCATATCAACCATCGATCCCTTAGGATTCGTCTCATCTCAAAATGGGGTAGTAGGTACACCGTGATTTTATCAAATTCACTCATCATTATCTATAAAAAAAATATTCCAAAAAAATCTTTACATTCCATATAAATAATTCCCTTCCATCAAATGTTGTGATATCCATCTTGGTGGAAGACACAAATATAGGATCAACATTATCACCATTAGTAGGGTCAACTAGGTTACTAGAAAAAATAGGGGATTACTCCCCATTAATAGATTCAGTTAACTAATCTTTAACAATTTTAGAGTCATCATCATGTTGAATGAAGTTTGGCCTCTCCTCAATCCATGATGAAATAGACAAACCTAGGGAAGAATGATGTTCCTATGTCATCTCTTTTTCATCATAACCACCATGATAAGATCCATCACCACATCCATGTTCATCACCATATACATCATAATTTTCATCTTTACAATTATATTACTCTTTATTAGTATTAAATTTTTATCATATTCACTTATATCAATAAAAAAACCTAGAACATCCTTAAAATATTTCTGTGAAAAACATATAAACTATTATTCTCTGGAAACTTTTGTTTCCCCTTATTCACCCACATTACTCAAATGATATTATCTAGTAATTAGAGATCAAGTAGGCCTATATTTACCAATGGAGAACAACAAGATCTTAGATATTTTACGGGCACTTCCCTTCTCAATTGAACACTCTTCCTTGTTATCAGCCGCATCAATCTCCAATTCTTCATTCTCATCATCTGAATTATTATTACAACATATGGATATATTATTGGATCAAAAAGGATCATTGGTATATTACATAGATAAATAGGATTAAACTTCTCATAGATCATATTAGCATCATAAAACCACTACTTCCTCCATGGGTTCCAATTTATCATCATTATCTTAATAATGAATTTAGTCAAGAAAAATACATGGAACATCACATTAGATACTTCATCTTAATCAATTAATCAATTAGAATTAATAATGGATGAAATAAATATTAGATACATAATGGAGTTTTACCTCAAATCTTTTATGTAAATCTCTATCGTATTCACCATCATATACATGATGAAATTTATTCCTTCTCCTCTCTTCATAATGTGTAGCATTTATAAATCATGATATATCATAGTGCTAAATTATCCTTTCATATGGAATAGAATTAGCTGTAGAAACATAAAAAAATTGTTACTCACCATCCAATTTTGTTACAATAGATCTTCTTAAATTTACATCTCCTATATGCTCTTTCAAGACATTCTCAGACATGAAATAATCACTATATCATATAATTTACCATAGATATTAACTATAAAATCCTTCATGAGGTACATTAATAAGTATATCACATCATTTAAATGGTAATACTACCTTCTATCCATATATATTTATTTACATATGATATTTATTTTCTCCAAAAGTAAACTCAATATAATGATAAAACTAGAGTACTAATCTAGGATATAGTGGCCCCTCAATATCCCAGAATAGCTTTACCTATCCCTGATCGTGGAACAATTTTAGAACCATTGAAATACTATAAAACAATAACTCAACATTTTATTCATTCTCAGAAACTACTATACCATTCAAGAGTTTAGGGACCCTTGGAATGACTACCAATCTACTCGAATCACATCTATTCTAATTCAATGGTTGCAACTCCTAAAGAGTTGGCTTAGTTGGTCACATCACTCTCACCATTTAAATAGATATATGTTTAATACTAGAATGAAGGAAGGATAATTTTTGGGAGTGAAATGGAACTGAAGAGGTTCAAAGGGTATCTTGGGAGAGTGTGAGTTGAACAAATATTTCAATCCTAATTTATATAATTTAGTGATTTGAAATCAATAAAAAAATATAAAATATAAACACTTAAATTACAAGTAAAATAACTAACATGAAAGAAATGAAAATGGTGGATTAATTCTAAAATAAGAAAATTCCAAAAATGGTTTAATTCAAACGCTATTGAAATTCCAATGGTTGGTAATTTCCAAAGGTGGTTAAATTCCATTGGGGTTTAATTTCAAATAGTTGGATGTTTTTTTAAAATTGGATAATTTTGAATGTTATTGAATTTCCAATTATGGGTATTATCCACCTATGGGCAATATTTATTTGTGGGTAATGTCTAATGGTGGGTTATTTAAAATGGGTTTTTATCAATAGTTTCAAAAAATTGATGATTATCCAAAATTTAACATTCCTAATTCGTGTTTGATGTTATTTAATCCTTTAGAATTCAATGGATAAGTAAAAATATAAGTATGGTGATGTTCAATTCCAATGATTTCAAGAGTTAAATCAACATTTTAAAAATTATCTCCCAAATTGTGATGTACTGAATAATTATTCTTTGTTGTTGTGTAACACACAAGATAAATGGAAATATTTTTTTTCACTTTTCTGGTAATAATTTACAAGGGAATATCTTATTTTATATCAATTTTTTATTATAGCATGTTTCAGAAAAAAAAAAATATGAGCATAAAAACTACCTGCAACTATGTATTTTTCATCATTAGTATACAATAAATTAGAATATTACTTCTTAAAACACAATGATAATAAATACCTTCCCAAAAGATAAAATGATCCAGAGGATCTTTTTCTATCTAATAGGCAATTACCAAAATCAACATTTGAATAAATTTCTATGTCAAATGATTTACCACTAGGGTAGATAAATCATAAATTGGTCATATAATTGAATAATTTGATAATCCTTTTAATAATAAGTAATTGTGACTCTTTATGGGTTTCTTGAATATTATAACACGTACGCACACTATACCAAAACGCAGGGTGGCTGGTAGTTAATTAGGAAACACTACAAATCATACATCAGTAAATAGTTTTATTAGGTGGTATTGATGCTTTAGAAAGATCCAACTTACAAGTGGTGCTAATGAGAGTTTCACTAATTATATTTCTACCCAATCCAAAATGTTTTTGAATATATTCCTTATATATATATAATTTTAAACAAATTTATTCTTTATTTTTAAAAATATATAGACAATTAAATAGTTTAAGATCACCCATGTAACTCATTTCAAATTCATTTTGAATCATTTTTGAAAAAATACACAAATATTTTTTGGAAATTAAGAAAATAATATCATCTACATAGATTTGAATAAATAAAACAACTTTTTGAACAATTTTTATATAATTATTCGGATCATTTACAACTTTTAAAATGAAATTAGAAATAAGAAAAGAGAATATAAAATCATACCAATCTCTAGGATCATGTTTTATACCATATATATAATTTCTTAATTTAAAATCATGATTTGGAAAATGAGGATTTTGACAAGAGGGGATTTTTTTCAAACATAAACAACATATATTATATAACTATTTAATAATTACCTTTTAAAAACATTAGGTATGGTTTTATAACAACATTTTATGCATATAAAATAAGTATTCTTATGGCTTCATGTTTTTATTAAATTGAAAATAATTCCTTCTAGTCAATACCTTGTTCTTTAATATACCCTTGTGAAACAATTATATAATTATTTCATATTATAGTTACAGTTTCGTGAACCTTGTTTATAAATTACCATTTAGATTAATTACTCACGTTTTCATTAGGCTTATCATTAATTTCCTAAAATTATTTTATTTTATCTTATTTATGTTTATTTTTATTTTAGAGTACCCAAAATGAATCATTACATCCATCATTACAGTTCATTAGTTCATGTTGTGACAATAATACATGATATTCAACAAGATTCCTAATAAGACATTATTATTTTTACCACTACCTTTGTCTCTACATACAAAATTTAGTGGATGAAATATATTATTCCTAAAAACTAATTGAAAACAAGTGATGATTATCCAATGTTAATCTATAGGTTCTGGATTTGGTTTTTTCTCATACCTGAATGGTTTTTTCAACTTATTTTATAAATTTTTAAGAAGGATTTTCGTTAATGTATAGTGTTGAAAATCTATCATCAATGTTTTACAAAGGATTTTTCATGTGGATATTTCTTATTGTATATGACATGAAGAAATTACACCACAGTCTTGGTTCTTCTGTAAACACTATGTATGATTTACTATATACTGAATAAGAAGGGAAATCCATTCATCACACATGAAAGAAAACTTCTCATGATTATACATAGTGTTATTAAAAAATAAATCACAACCAAAAACATTATGTAATTAAAAATAGACTTCCTATTATCAAAATTAATTAACAAGGTTTATATAATATATTTCATACTAAAACAATATTAATTATATAGAGGGTTTTATTTACAACATCTTTCCGAAAGTAAAGAGGAATTTCATAAGGAATTTGAATATTCCTATAAATTCCATCAATTTACCTATTTATTCTTTCAGGAAAACCATTCTGATGTGTTATCCCAGGAGAATAAAATTTTTTATTTATCCATTTTATGAGAAAAAGGATTCAGCTTATTTATTTTCAATATCAAGGAGGATTTAATCCTAATCCCACTATGATTTTATACATATATAGTATACAATGTAAAGTAATAGTAGGAGAAACTTTGGTGGCCTAAAACGAATACCCAAGCATACCTAGAAAAGGCATCTACAATGATATTGAAATAGTTGTTTATATTTAATCATGAAACAATCTATGTTTCAAGAAAATCCATATGAACAAACTCTATGGGCTGAGAAGTTGAATACTCTTTCTTTGAATTGAAATATATAAGTTTTGTGCTTTCCATTTTTGAAATTGGTTACAAACATTGTCATTTAGGAATTAATATTTTGGTATATCTTTGAACAATCCTTTCCTAGTAACCTTTTTATGTTAGTGGATTTTTCATATTTATAGTATCATATTACAAATCCAATATTCCTTATTAAACAAACTTATATAATAAATATTTTGAGAAAATAAAAAATATAAATTAACCAAAAAAATATTTTCACAAATAATTAAATAATAAAAAATATTTAGAAAAACAAACATTTTAAAAATTATTTTAAAATTCCACATGAAATAAAGAATCACATATATTTGACATGCTATTAATATTTTATTTCAATCCATCAGATAATAATACTTTATAAATTAAATAATTCTAGAACTACTGATTTAGACAAGGCCAGTTTTTTTTGTTTCGCATTGTCTACAAAGGTTACATGTCCACCAAATACCATTATCATATATTTTAAATTTGTTTAATCTATATTCACGTGTCTAGAATATTCATTGTCTAGTTAATAGAGGCATTTACTAGAGCTACACGTATAGTTTTCCTACAAAACAATTTTATACCAAAAATGATGTTCAAAAAAACTATTCATGGATCAACGAATTTTAATAATTAAGGATTTAAGAACCAAATTTTGATTAATGGGTTTCATATAAAAACATTGTAAGATATTTATTTTAAAAAATAGGTTGTTAAATGGAATGAGAACATATATTATATATTCTAGAATTTTATTTATGAATGAAACTATTCATTTCAATCCTTTTATATCAAGGATGTTAACCTTGGACAATGATGTACTTAGGGGATATTTGTTTTCCACTTATATGTGTGAGATTATATACACCGTTATTTAATCTCTATATGATATTTTTAGTTTCTCATTAGAAAATATCAATTCACTACTTTCTTTTAACATTTTATAATTTTTCTGTTTTTCTATAATAATATCATATTTAATACTAAC
Source organism: Viscum album (assembly GCA_963277665.1). Classification (NCBI taxonomy): domain Eukaryota; kingdom Viridiplantae; phylum Streptophyta; class Magnoliopsida; order Santalales; family Viscaceae; genus Viscum; species Viscum album. The sequence goes on from OY728133.1 coordinate 67,068,510, forward strand.
AATCAATTCATGTTATTTCATTATAAGTTTCTTCTCATAAATAAGCTCATTAAATATATCCTATTTAATTTCCAAATATTCAAATATATCTTAATTTTATATATATTTATAATTATTCTACTCTCTAGAATGATTTAAAATATTTGCAGGATAAGTTGTGATTGCGTGGAATATATATGTTGTTTTTTCGATGAGACACATATTAGATCTATCATTCTTTTCTTCATGATTAGATTTTAAATTGTTGGAGATATATTCAGAATACTTCCATGTTTCATTCATTACATTCTTTTATTTTCTATAATTTTCATCATACATTTTTTAAACTTATTTTTTGGATAATCATTTTTTCATTCCATTTCCACATACATTCATAAAAGATAATGTCATTTGCAGTGTCAAACCTCTTCCAGTACATTTTATAAGTATTTATATTATTATATATACCTTCTTTCGTTGTTTATTAATTGATTTTTACTCCTTGTGATAAATTATAATTCAATTGGAAATATGATTCATCTCTTCATCACTATCAGCTAGTGATTCCTCATCATAAGAACCTTTACCATGGGCTTTTTCTTTCTATTTTTAAGTAGTTTACATAAATGAAATATATTATCTATTAGGTTCATTTTACTCTTCACTACTCACTCTTTATTCATCCTCAAACATTATTCACTTTCCAGACAACTCCAACATAGATATTTCAATAATATCCCATGATTCATTAATCAATACTAAGGATCCTCCAGATCTTTGTGGAATACACCTCAACAACAACATTATTTTGTCTTTTTTAGAAACCAGATTCCCAAAAGATTTCATGGAATTTAATATCCAATTCATCCATGTATACATGTAAGAAATAAAATTATTTGGATCCAACTTAAATATATAATATTTAATTATAGAAGTATTTAATCTTATATCATTCACATTTGTTGTTCCACCATAAGAAAACTAAAAAACATAATAGATTTAAAATATAGTTTTACAAGAAGATATTCGGTTAAATTATTCATCTCCTAAATCATAATAAATTGAATTCAAGTTTTTTTATTTATTGTAATAATATGTTTATTAGGATCAACCAATGTAGCTCTATCTGTTTTATGTAATTCATATTTGTCTTCAATAATTGTCCTGAATTCATAAAACATGATTTCAATGTTCATTTTGGTCTTAATTTTCCATTGATAATAATTATTTCAAATAAAAAATCGAATTCCTCTTTATTAGATCTTTCTTTTTAATTATACTTTAAGGAACTAAATTTAGAAGTAACAAAATTTTGGGCCCTTAATACCCAACTAAAATATAAATTGACATAATTTTGAAACCCTCTAATCCTAAATGTTGGTTGGAGTGAGTAGTTTAGGAGGGGGTTGAATATAGTACTTAATAAATATTTCTGCTAAAAACAATTTTTAAAATATCACACAATTTAAAATAAAATTTCCAAGTTAATAAAATGTGTAGTTTAATATAATTTTGATCTTTAAAAAGATTCCATAGAGTAATATTATAATTTAGTTAAATAAATATTAAAAATGCTTTATATTTTCAAATAAATTTACGCAATCCAAAACGTATATAAAAAATAGTTATGATTAATTATAGAATTATAAAAAATCACGTAAAAAGAAATTAATTTTTTAATATTTATAAATATTTAAACAATACAATATCAAAAAATGAAAAAAATATTTTTAATCCCAATCAAAGACCTAATCCCCAACAAATGTATATAATCTTTAATTGGGAATATTAAATAATTATAATTAGATCCACCACTAAAATTGAGTATTTATAAAAAATGAATAGAAGCTATTCAATCCACTAATGTACCACTTCAAAAATAACCATAGGATGATATGAAATCACAATACATAGATAACCCCTTCCTCAAACACCGTGGGTAGGAAAATTAAAATAGATTTAAGAGAATATATAAAATCAACATGATATGCTGACAGAGTCAATGTGTGTTGATAAAAAAAATTTATAATTAGTACCATAATATAAATGTAGAAATTGGAATGTGATGGGAATGAGATGTAGGAAAGAATGTTATGATTGGTATAATGTTTACCAGATGCATGAGACCTATCAATTGATTCTTTAAGACTAGATTGATGTAATTTTCTGTAATATATAGTTAGAAAAAGTGTTTTAAGCCATCACGGTCATTAAAGTTATCAATGTTGATGGTATTCAGGATTTTAGTTCGTAAGATATTATGTGATGATTCTTAGAGTATTTAGTTAATGCGCATTTGGATCACACATAAGGTTTCTAAACATAAGAGAGAGAGAGAGAGTTCCATTTGGGAATATATATGAAAAAGGGACAAAAATCATTGAAGGATAACCATAAATATTTCCTAGAACCTATAATTGGGCTCTAACATTGTCTTTAATGTTCCATTGGATATTTAAAGAATAATAATAAATTAATCCCTTGAATTAACATCAATAATATATCATTTTGAATAATTTAATTCATATATACCAAAATACCATTGGTGTCCCATGCAGATGGTGACTCATGTCTGGAGGTAATTCATTCCAAAAATGAGTTACCCTCGTAGTAGATCATATTATGGGATGTCATCTATAAGTGACTCATTCTTGATTGTGATTCATGTTCAGTGATGACTCATCTTACACGATGACTCTTCTAATTGTAAGTAATCTGTAGGAAGTTCATCTAGTAGTGGCTCATGTTTTATAGTGGAACAACATCAATGGTGAGCAATGTTTAGTGGCGATTCATGTCCTAGGGTGACTTATATACTACAGTGATGTTTTCTATGGTGACTCCTTTGGGCGGTGATTCATTACTAATTATAGGTATGGTCACATGGTGAATCTTTATAATCGTTGGGTATTTTCTATATGTAGTTTATGTCTAGTGGTTACTACTTCAAACACATAGCCACATTTTCACCATATTCATTATATTATAAAATTCTATCATAAAACATGGATTTCAATAAAAAATAATTAAAATGACTTGTGAACATTAAAAAAAGGTGATTCCATCAATTTTTTTGTGAGTTATTCTAGTTTTTTTACCAACTACAATGGAATATATGTTAAAAATTATTTTTCCACAAATAAGGATGAGTTCCTATATATAGTGGTTTAATTTTAGTATAATAAAAACGCATTTTTATAAGTTTTATGTGTTTTCTAGGTATTATTTTCTATATTTATTCATGTTGGAGTGAGTTTGGGGGATTTCTATGATATTTCATGTCATGATCTGAAGAATTAGTGATTCAATGATTTGATTAATTTTGAAGATGGCTGGTCATTTTTTTCAAGTGTGTTTTTTATGACGATTGATATATTTTTTATAAAATTATTTAAATTGGTATTGGTTAATATACAATGAAATTTTTGGTACTTATTTACTTCACAATGTTAATTTTTAGATGCCACAATTTTTAAGGAAAAATTAATGTAGTATTTCGAAAAAAAATTATATAAGATTAACTATTTTTCTAGGATAATCCCTATAGAATTTTTATCAATGTAGTTGTGATAAAATAGAATGGATTTTATTTCAAAATTAAACATATAAATTTTAAGGGATCAAAAAATAGCCTTAACTTGAGTAGTTTTGAAGTTTTTATTATGAATTTGGTCCCTGGATTGATATATTTCATGGCATGTAATATGATTATTTGAGAGTGAAAAAATAACCTTATTGGACAATTAAAGATAATATAAGGAATACTAACATGATTAATGGGGTAAAATATGAGAATTTGTATGAAATTTATTTCATCAGCGTCAAATATTTCATCAGATACCCATGATACTTCCACCTTTACCAGAATATAACCCCTCGATGATTCTATTATAATTTTTTCACTATAAATATTCATCTATGTATTAATGAAATGTATTCATATAATAGATCCAGACCTGAACTGCCATATAATCCTTACAACATAAAAAGAAAAACATGGATCCCTTACAATCGTTTTTTCCTTTTAGGTTTAGGTTTTTAGAGAATTATGAAAAATCCTATTTAAAAAATACGCAATTCATAAAAATTAAATTTCCTCCATTTAACAAATCATTCCTTATTTAATATTTGGTCACAACCATCATTCTTGTGAAATTATTTACAGACACAAATTGTTCAACCTCATTCTTTATAACCCGTGGAAGTGGAAATATAAGAAGGGTGAGATAAATTTCATAGTAAGGATAAATATAATCATTAAAAATTCAATTTCATCAATAAGAATAAGAGACAATAAGGGTATGATGACATAATCAAAGTGAATGAGATAATAATAAAGGAACTAATACCCTTTATTACCTAGTTCAAGAAATATGATATCATAAATAGGGAAAGAATCATCAGAGTCAATAATCATTAGCCATTTGATATCAATAATTATCATAATAGATATTATAAAACTAACGAGTGAATTGATAAAATAGATTGGTATCCTGAAACATCACCTCATATATTACATACACAAATCTTAAATAACTCTTACAGAACCCATATAAATTGTAACAAACACATAGGTGAATTAAAATACAATTATACAAAAACCACTATAATTACTTAATGAATTGGAGTTCTATCTAGGAATACCCATCATTTTAGAAATAATTGGCTTAGCATGTGCTATTTGCGGACACCCCCCATTAATATTTTTAATGACATGAATAATTAATCAATCACTTATAAAATTCAATTCATCAAAACTCATTTATAAAACCAGTATTCCTTTCAGAAAATGATTAAAAATGGAAAGGAAATGGGTTCCATAACAATATCATTGAAATTTTATAAACCCAGTGAAATAAAACAGGTTCCATAACAATATATTTGAAAAATAATTAACACATGGAAACTAAATGGGTTCCATAACAATATCATTGAATCAGGGTTATCCCAAGATAAAATGGGTTTCATAAAAATCTCATTAAAATTTTCATACTTCATCCATAGAAAGCGTAATGATTTTATCAATACAAAATATCCCAATTGGATGATAAATAACACAAATTATTTTGGATTTTGATGAATTCAATAAATATATCATTAAAAAAATAATTCAATCATCCTCTTATTTTTGAAAATTAATATCTTAAAATGAATTTTTTTAAAGTAAATTTCATTTAAAAAATAAATGAAACATCAAAGATTTTTTAAAAATACTTTAAATCATATATCAAGGAAAAATTTATTGGTATTTTAATTCCCTTTTTAAAACAGTTTTTAAACCATTTTTATAAAAATGTTGAAAAATATATATTTCCCACCAAATAGATAAATGATGAGGATTTTAGTGAAAAACATTCTCAAAATTTTATGTACCATAGAGTTCAATAAATGTAAAATTACATGAAAATATCATTAATAACATGGTTGGAAATTATTTCATATAAAAATTATAATATTTCAAAATTGGATTCATAATCAAAAAAAATCCCAAATAAAATAATGCGCCTATAAAAAAGATACTTATCAATTGGGTAATGTTGAATCAAAATCCCCATCAAGTAATAATGTTAAAGGAAACATAAATCACCATGAAAATTAAAAAATTATTATATTACATGTCATTGGTGACAAATATACACATCATAAAAGAATATTGGTGTATTCCACAACATTATTCTCAATGAATGAAAATTTTGAAAAAAATACATTACATCATCGGTTTCATTGAAACTGTATAAAAAATTAATGAGAAATCATTAAATGGGTTTGTCAATCCTCATAAATTTCATTAAATAAATCATGATATTATTTCTTGAGAAGTATAGACACAAAACAACAAAACTATGTTCTGACTATAGCATGTACATCAGAGAATCAAAAGTGTTATGAGAAAAACTCTTACCTCACACTTCATTTTGATTGAAAATGAATGAACCTACTATATAGTAGTTTTCAAAAAGTTATTAACATATTATAGAATGAGATTAATATTTTTAATATCATTTATTATTTTTTATGACAAATTATTACCCCTTTATTAAAATTCCATGGTAATGTTCTCTTCTAGGTAATAATCACATTGTTTTTAATATATGTTTGGAATTTATATTTTTTGTTAACATACATAAATCATTGATTAATAATATCTAAAATTTAATCCATGAATTAAATTTCCTATATATTTAGTATATATTTATTTTGAGTTTCCATAAATGTGTAATGAAAGTGAAATGAAGATACTGTTCGTGGAGATTATAAGTCTTACATACACATGAATAGTTTTTCCATTTTCATGTCACATTTGAATTAAGAAAAGTAAATGATATATATATATATATATTATCATTCTTCTATTATTTATTCATATAATTCACAAATGTTTACTAAACCCGTCTTTAATACATTTTATGTAATGCATGAATGAATCGCATCGCTTCATGTGGAGGTAGTTTGTCGTACACATGAATTATGTTATCGTATTCCAAAAAATGGATATCAGGATGTTATGTGTTATATAATAAGTACGTAAGCATAATAACATCATAAAAATTATAAATATCATATTAAAATAGTAGTAACCCAATTGTCCCAAATTTATTTAACATTTTCTTATTCCAAATTCAATACAAAAAATAGTACAACAACTAAAATTGAATTAATACATATATAAATGATATAATTTTACTATTAACACAATTTAAAATTGAATTAAATATTACAAAATATTTACATGAAAATCCATCTTTATATTAAAATTTATTATTTTTCACTAATCTTAAAAAAATAAAAATTCTCAGAAAAATACAAAAATTATGTTTGTAATAGTTTTAAAATTATTTTTCTAAAAATTAAGCTTTATTTTGAATAAAATAATAAATAGTGTCAAAAATTATTTTCAAAAAAAATTACACCATCAAAACGATAATGATCTATCTTTAGAAAACACTCCCTTATATGCAAAAAATTATACTTATTTTGATAACATATAAACAAAACACATAAGATGTATGTTAAACCATATATTTAACATATTATACACTTATTTCATTAATAACATTAAATAAAACTAATCAATTTATTTAGTTAATATAAAATTCCTTTGGGTCCATAAAAATAGTTTAATTTATAATAAAATTTCATTTCTATTCATTCGATTTTCATTTTCATTTATATCTAATTGGTAACCAATGATTTAATTATATAAATACATATAAACCATATTTTCATTATTTTTGAAATATTATTCATTCCAGCATTTCCAATGGTTATCTAATAACTATAAATTTAAATAATAAAAATAATTGTATATTTTTGTCCGGTAAGACTCAACCTTGTTTGTAACTCATTTTATCAAATAAATATGATGGTATTTGAATCATAAGTAGAACATGAGGTTGGTCATAACTGAGGATATACTATTTATTGCATGTAACAAAAGCTATCAAATAATTAAAATTAATTTGAATAGTGATTTTATAGAATCTAATGATATTAAATCCTTCCCTCCTTAAAATGATTTTTTCCCTCAATATTCATCTCAATATCCAAAGATTACTATTTTATAGAATTAATTTATTAAATCCAACACTATAAAAAGGAAATAATGAAAAAATACCAAAAAAGAGAATGTGAAAAACATAAAGGTCACCAATTGTTAAGCAAAAAATCATTCCAAATAGGGATAACATTGATTGGAAATTAAAGGATGGATTTGGAAGGAAAACTAATCCCATAGACTTATATAGAGTTATAGAGTATAATCTAATTAAGAAGTTAATGTAAATAAACCAATAGAAATATTAGTGTGGAAAAGGTTATTGATATACACAAAAAAATGTAATTGGATAGAATTTTATTCTAAGACCCCTTTCCGATATCTGAATAATTCTCTCACCATCTTCATTAAAATTATAATTAAATATACACACATGATAAGTAAAATTTCTTCCTTATACCAATTTCCAACATAATATTAGTTTTTCTCTAGATGATGATTATTAAAGATGAATTTAACACACCTCAAGCACATAAATAAAATTTTAATGACCATAAACCAATAAACAGGATAACAAGATATTCCCATGTTTATATACATTAAAAAAACAAAATGTCATGCACATTGTAATATAATTACCAAAATGAATAAATAATTATATGAAAAAGTAATCTTTAGAATTAAATATAATAACAAAATCTAAAACTAAATTATTCTATAACCCCAAATCCCTACTATAGTAAAAGAAATAAAAATTGAATAGTGGACTAACCTCTAAGGTTATTTCATACCATCCATATATCAATCCCAAAAATATAGAGAGCTTCTTTGGGAGTAACATTAATCACTTATCCTCTAAATCACAATTCAATCCTATGGTTATCTAAATGATAAAACATATTTTCTCAATATTCAGATTCATGTAAACCATAATGGTTATCAAAATCATAAATATAAATTATATAATTAGGGAAAGGAATATTTCACATTAAACTAATGACTTACATAATCATACACCCAATAAAAAGTTTCCCAAAATTTCATTAATCGCATTAAACTCTCATCGCTTAAAACCTCAAAGGGGCATATATGACTTTGAACATATGATCATCCTTATACTTATAGACCAGTGAAGGTATCCTTGAATCTTAGAATAACCTCACATTAAAACATCCATGTCTCCAATGATATCTAAACATACAATTGACAAAAAATATAACATCATAGGATACAAACACTCAGAAACTCTGTAGAAATTGTGAATATTACATTCCTTACATTGATTTTGATATTTGTCTCCTCCAAACCATAAAAAATGAAAATGTGGATGACATAAAATAATGATAGAATTTTTGTTTTGTTGTTTTAGAGTAAAATGAAAACTCTTACATAAAAATTACCATTATCATCTAATGAATAACTCTTCCATTTAACCCATCTTTTATTTTGTCGAATTAATTCATTAAAATCACCCTTATAAAATCCTTTATAGACATAAATATTTCAAAAATATTATTTATAAACTTTGGAAAATGAGAATAATAAGGCTGAGATAACATTATCAGTAAATATAAACATAATCTCTAACAATTTAATTTCATCAAAGATCATTATAGATCTAAATGGTATGATGACATAATAAATGTGCATGAGGGAATCCTGAAAGAACTCATTGCCATCAATACAAGGATCGTAAAATATAAAAACATGAAAAGTGAAAGAGTTATATAAACATGTAAACATGATCCATGTCATATAAATATTCCCCATAAGAAACATTATTCACACATAAAAATCGTAGATATAAAAATTGGTTTCGTGGATAATAATCTCATAGTGGACTTACACAAACCATATAGAACCCTTTCAAATTTTAAAAACCATATGGATATCTTATAATATAATACTATATAAAACATGGTCATTACCTAATGAATTAATGCACTATTTGGTCTCACAAATCATTTAACCTCTAATAGGCTCACCTGGTGATATTAGGAAAAAAACATAATTAACAATGTGTGATAACAAAATAATGAATAAACCACCACTATTAGAAAAATACCATATACCAATGGTTTGAAACCATTGGTATAGGCCTCCAAACCATTGGTGTATCCTAGACCAATGGTTTGGAGAACCGTTGGCTCATAAGCCATGGTGATAGGTCTATACCAATGGTTTTGGAAAAACTATTGGTATAGACCAATACAAATGGTTTTCAAAACCGATGGTATAAGTAATATGAAAAATATATACCAATAGTTCCATAAAACCATTGGTATATGTATTTAAAAAAACATTATGTTGGTATTGATCCCATTATGTCCGGTTTATGATTGAATGACCTAACCACAATCCTAACATGACATTTTTTTAACATAATTTCATAAATATATAAATATATATATATTATAAATATTTTAAATTTTGATTTATTTAATGTTATCTATAAGAAGATTCCATAAAAATACATGTAACTATACCAACGGTTCTCAAAACTATTTGTATAGACTTATACGAACGGTTTTGGACAAACCGTTGGTATAGGGGGGAACTATACCAATGGTTTGGGGAAAACCGTCGGTATAGGGTCTCTATTAGAGAACTATTCCAACGGTTTCGCCAAAACTATTGGCATAGGTCCATATAAGTGACAAATACCAACGGTTTGTCCAAAACTATTTTTATATGTAAAAATTAGTGACCTATACCAATGGTTTTGGCCAAACCATTGGTATAGGTCCATATAATTGAATAATACCAATAGTTTTCCAAAAATAGTTGGTATAGATCTTATTTCCAATAGTGCACATAAAGAATTCAACTCACTGTAACTCATTTCAAAAACCTTTATTCTTTTCAGAACTTCCTTAACATAGGAAAATGAAACATGTTCAATAAAAGTATCTTTCAATCATGATTATAATGGGGAAAAGTGATGGGTTCCATCAAAATATCAATGAACAATAATTGAATTATTTAGAATTAATGTGTTTTATTAAAATTCCAATGAAACATTGTAAAGCCATGGAAAAGAAATAGGTTTCATACAAATATATTTTAAATAATATTATTCCTTTAGAGAAATAATGATGATGGTATAAATACCAAATATCCCTAGTGGATGAAAAATAGCAACATTATGTGTAGATTTTTATGAATATAAATTATTTTAAAATAAGCTTTAAAAATTATTATTGTAAAATAAACTTTTCATTTTGAAAATGACTTTTAAAAAAGTATAACATTATGAAAAAAGATTTCTTTGAAAAAAACAGTGTAATAATATAAACGAAGTTATAAATTTTATTGGAAAAAATATATTTACCAAATAAATTATTTTTTGATATATGAATTTAAAAAAAAAGACGATATCATTTTTAAAGAACATGGTTTTGGAAAATAATCTATTTCCGGCTGAAGAAATAAATGAAGATAGATTTTCATAAGAACAATTTTCAATAATTTTATATACCAAGGAGTGGAAAAAGGGAAAAATCACATTAAAATATATTTAATAACCTGATTTTAATATATTTCATGATAATTGTATGATATCAACATTGGATAACTAATCACACACAATCCTAATATACAATGAGTCTATAACAAAAGACTCTTACAACATTTGTATAATTGAATCGTAATCATCATAAAGAGAAATTAATAATAAAATAAAATAACATAATAAAAAAGAAATCCGTGAAATTAAATGTAAATGGTTATGTATACACCACTCATAAATGAACATTGGCACATTATACGACATAAGTATTAGAGAGTGAAAATTGTGATGAAAATCCATTACCTCTTTTGTGACATTGAAACTATAATCCCTATGATGGAGAGACCATAAAATTAATATATAAATCCTAGAACATTAAATTATAAGAATAATAATATAAATTAATTGTTATTCTTAAATCACAAAACAAAAAAGTGGTTAATATAGCATGTATATCATAAAAATAGATTAGAGATAAAAAAACCCATACCTCACACTTCTTTTTAGTCGAATTTTTTTTTAAAATCCTATATAGTGTTCATAAACATGTTATTAATTTATTAATGAAACATATTATTATTTTTCATATTATACATGATTTATTATGACCATTTATTACTAGTTTATTGAAAATTCCTTTCTCATGTTATGTTTCTTGTAATAACCAATTTGTTTTCCATTTATTTTTTGACTCTGTATTTTTTTATTACATTTTTTAAATAATTTTATAATTATATAAATAATTTAATCCATGATATAAATATAATATATAAAAATTAAATATGCTTTTAGTTTACTAAAAAATATTTAATTATTGGAAATTAGATAAATCATTCGTGGAGATCGTAGACCAAATGTATGCATGAACGATATTTCCATTTTCAGGTCATGGTAAAAGAAAGAAAAGTAAATGATATATATATATATATATATATTGTCATTAAAATTACGTTTTTTTCAAATATATAAAATTTGTTTTTTGAACCCATTCTTATTACATTCCATTTAATGTGTAAATTAATTAAATAAGTTTAGGAGGTGTTATTCTATCATACACATGAAAGATACTTTCATATTCCAAATAAAGAATATTTTTGGAGCTATGTGTTATATAATAAATATATAATAATAATAATATAACAAAAATGATAAATATAATATGATTTATTTTTAAAATAATTCTTTCCAACCTTGAATGGTTGTAATCATAAAACATACGACAAAAATTCGTGAGGCTATTGTCAAGTATCCCCACACATAATGATTTTGAAACCCATTTTATGGATCTGTCTATAGTTCTAGAAAATACATTTAACATAACAACATCTAAATATATTAGGGACACTATTTTTATTATATAATCATGTTATAAGAATAATTGTTGGGTCGGATGATGATATAATCTAAAAATACTCAATGTTTAACATAAACCCTTCTTCAAAAATCTCTTTATGGTTTTCAGAAAAAGTACATTCTTTAATTTATGAAAAATTTAATTTATATAGGATGAGGGGGTGGAATAATATAAGTTATTTTTTAATTATTTTCTTATCCATATTTCAAGAGATGTGTGAAGAAAGTATGAGTGGGGAGGCCTTTTATATGTGGGGTGAGTTGAAAACATGTAAATCTATTAAAGAGGGAATTCCAGAAACATTTGATTCATGAATAATCGATAAAATAATTGACCAAATCCTATAAAAATTGGATATGGTCTAAATATGGATAAAAATATGTTTTGGACATTTTTATAGGTCATTGGGCACATAATGATTTTAGATAAATCTCTAAGTAATCGCGACATTAATTTAAACTTGGAAATTAATTTTACCTAGTTTCACTAATATTTTTGGTAAAAAATTAATTTTAACAAATTGGAAATTATATTTGTTTTATGAGTCAGAATATGTAAAACTATATTCCTAATTCTAATCATAGGAGTTGAAAATTTTAAATTTAATGTAGTCATGATGATGTGATTTGAAAAGTAGTTTTTAAAGTGAGAATGTTAAAAAGATCAAAATGTTCTTATGTCAAAATTAAATATGAAAATTAATAAAATGACTTAAATTGGATTAATATAGTTATTATTTATCAAAATTTAATTATAATTAAAATTTAAATATAATTTATCATTATAAATTATTTAGATGAAAAGATAGTTTTCAATATAATTTTCATAGTTTTCACTCTTTATAAAATATGAAACCTCTTAGAAAAATATTAATAAGTCACCCTAAGATACTTTTGACATTAAAAAATATAAAAAGATTTTTTAAAATATAAAATTTATAAATGTGTGAAAATTATGTTTTAAAAAGTGTGTTCTTTAAAAAAGTGGAAAACTATCTTTTGAAAAAAAACATCTTTTGAGTAAAAAAGGAATTATTTTTATTTCATGCTTAAAAAACATATTGGACAGATGTTAAAAATATTTTTAATATATTAAATATACATTTCATTAATATCATTAAAAAATGGAAACCAATTTAATTTATTATGATAAAACACCTTTGGCTGCCTTAAAAACATATTTGTTATAAAAAAGTTTCCTTGATAATATATTGGTTTTTTCATTTATAATTCATTTTTATGCCACTAATTCATTATATAAAATTGTATGAAACTGATATTAATAATTTATTTAATATTATTCATTCCCTCTATTACATTATCAAGGTAATAAATATCATTTAAAATAAAAATGTTACTAATAATTGTTATCTAGTGAGGCACTACCTTGTGTGTAACATAATTTATAGAAGAAACATGATTCTATGTGAATAACTATAAAAATTGTTTTTAGCACAATAAATAATTTAAATATCACATAACTCAATCTGTCATGATATTTAATTTTATTAAATGATTATATTTCATAATAACATGGGAAGTTACAATTTCACTTCATAGGATCATGTACATATTTCTTTCATCCTTTATGTTTTTCTAAAATACTCACATTGGGGGAAAATTTTATTAACATCATATTATGAGATATATTTTGTTATACTTTAATAAAAATTATTACATTTATCTTATAATTTTTTTTATATTTATTATTTATTTATTTAAGGATTCATTCTCTATTAATTGTTTATTAATTATCAATATCATGTAGTGGTTATTTTTTTATGTTTAAATTATAATATAATTTTTTTCTTTGAGTTTTACGATTCAATTATATTTTTTTTGAATATTTATCACTCTATTATTTTACTACTTCACTATATTTTTGTGTGACATTCCCTTCTTAAAGGATGTAACCTCTACTAATCTATAATGGTAAGATAAAATTTTAATCTAATTTATATAATCAATGTTTTAGTTGTAATATTGAGCATAAAATTATTATTTCCATGTTCCAATTTTATGATAATTAAAAAAAGTCAGGGATGGTTCAAAGGGTGATGGAACAACCCGTTATTTCATACACAATATTTTATTATTTATTCAATTTATTTTATCTTTAATTTAGCAACATTTTGGATCGGAAGAGTGATTTATTTTAAGGATATGTGATATGTGACTTAACAAAATCATCATAAATTGCACATGAAATATATATAAAGTATCCAATACATTTTATATTACATTATAATGAGGATATGTCACATCTATAAAAGAATAAATTAGTTTAGAAAAGGGAGAAATTAATCACTCTATTGAATGAGTTCATTTGAAAAAAATTATCACTAATAGAACAATGATAAAATGATTTTCCATTTGAATTTTCTATGTACTAATTTGTTATATATATCATATATACCATTAAAAACATTTCAATAATCCGAAAATTTTGCCTTTTATTATTATTTTCAACATCATCTTACAATGTTTTCAATCATTTTCAAAAATATTTAACAATGAAAAATAAAAACACATGTTCAATATTTTAATATAATAAACTTTCTTTCTTAAAAGATCAACCGCACTAATAAGATGCTATAATGAATTAGAGTTATTTATAAATTGATATTTAATCTTATATAATTACAAGGAACACTATGGTTCATTATGTTTTTTAAAAATTTTATTCTACTTTGTAACGATATTTTTAGTTGTATTCTATACTTATAGAGGGGGTGTGGTAATGATTATTTAAATGAACATCATATCACAAATTATCATAGTGACAATGGTTACCAAGGAGTTATTGGGTTTGTAAATTTGTGATTTATTATATTTATAGTGTGTATACTATCGTTTTTTATAATGAATTATTTTTTATTTAATTATTTATTTTTTAATTTATAAATGATATTTTTTTAAATATATATGATATATATATATAGATATTATGTATTGGATGAATTTCATATAGTTATTTGAATTATGTTGTGCCAATTTTTCTATTTTAAATTATAGTATACATTATATCAATTTTTTTTGATGATGTGTTCTAATTATTAAAAAAATTAATTTGAATTTGCCATAGTTTTTTATTATGTTCTATTAGTTCCGTTAAACAACCCTTATCTAATAAGTTGCATGATTGATTGCAGAACTGAAATACTCATAATTCAAATAATGTTTCTAGTGTGGAATTTGTTTCTGTATAAAATTGTTAATTTATTTATCCAATAGGGGTCATCATATCCAAAGAGAAGAGAAGAAATTATGAAATCCATAATTAATGTTCTTAGGTACCATTATCTAAAATAGTAGTAATATTATAATATTTAAACATTAGAAATGTTTTCATACAAACCCCTAAATAATTAAACAACACATATCTTCTAAATATCTGAGATGAAGTTTCAATGTATTGAATAGTTTATTTTATGATAAAAATTTAATTTAAATGAAAATAAAATTGAAAAATGAATAGTTACATCAGATAACCTATTTGACTAAAAAATAATTAAATAAAACAAATAGACATGGATTTTAAAAAAAATAATGATATATATTCATAATATATGAAAATTGATTATTTTATAAACAGGTAGGAATTTTTTATATGAACCTATATTTAATAAAAAATTAAAAATAAATTAAATTCCTTGAAATTAAAAAAAAAATTATAATAATCCAAATAAAGTGTTATCTATTTATAAAAAATGGATTCTTAAAATAGATAATATTAACCAAAAACAATCAATTTATTACAGAACAGCATAAAAAGTGGTCGGGTTAATTTACCCATGTTATGTATAATCATAGAAATATACAAAAAAAACATGAACATATGGTTTGAGAAATCATTATATAGGATACCAACATTGACTATAAGTTGTTAAAATTTTAAAAGAAAGTATCAAAACTAGATTTAATGTAATTAATAAATTGTAATATCAATTCTTAAAAGGGATAAAATAAAAAATATAACATTTTTATCCTTATTTGAAGATTATTTTAGATGACACATTATCAAATAAAATAATACAATTATATAATATTAACCAAATAAATAATAGTTGAATAATACATTTGATTTATAATGGATTTGTAATAAAAACATATTATAATTTTCAAATTTATTTTAAAAAATTATTTATACAAAAACATAACAACTGGAATAAAGAATCCATAATACATATAAAAATAAATAATCAAATTAATCAATGTATGAATAGAATTAAAAAATAAATTTTATTTATGAGAATAAGTTACATTTTTTTTAAAATGAAAAATAAAGTTGTACATAATTTAATGAGAATAAAAATCCAAGATAAAAAAATTAATTAATATTACAAATACTAAATAACTACCAAATCACATCCACCATTCTATAACACCTATTTTTTTCTCCCTAAACACAGTGCCTATAAACTCCCATAATAAATGAATGATACTCAATAACACTATCTAGATAAAATCCTAATATGTATTTCACTCATTATTAAATTTCCCACCATACTACAGTGGTTTCCATATAATATTTAATATTAAACCTTATTATCATAAATAAAATTTTGAAAAGTATCATAATTTAAAGGAGAAATAAATATATAATTCATAAAATCTCACACCTCATCAAATATAATATCTGTATAAAAACATATATTATTATACTACTATGTTACATATTTTAATATATTCAAATTCAGTGATTATAATGATAACAATAATTGAAATATCTGACAATAATTTATAAATCTTCAAATTAATAAAATAGAATTTCAAAACATTGTTATATGAACAATTAAATTTCAAATATAATAAGACTCATTATAAAATATTAAAATTGTTTTTATAGTTCAGTAATTATTCTAACAATCTTTAATAAAATACCATATTAATTTTATAAAACACATAGTAATAAATAAATTATGTTATAGAAATAGAGATATTTTTTGATATGATATTGAATACCATATGTAAAAAATAAATAACACTACAACAAAATTAACAAATCAAACATATTTATTCTATATTAAGATAATTTTATTAGAAATAATATTTTGAAAAATCTATGAAATTATCATCATGTAGTTGAAAGGATATAAAATAACCAACATTAAACCAAAAAACAAACATTAAATAATAAACTTGAGGTACATAATATTTGGAAATGAAAATTCCACAATATATATAAAAAAATTAACACTACAAAACATTAAATTCAACCATCATAATAAATATATATTCTAAGATTAAACAAAAAAAATTGATATTTGAATTAGGCTCATGGACAAAAATGGATAAATCTCTAATAATGTAAGAGGAATATGCCAATAGTGGAGAACAGAAGATGAAACACCACCTATGTTTACCAAAAAAACTTCTGAATAAAATCACATAGATAATATAAGGTGAATGAATAAAATAATACATAAAATTTTTTATGTAAAAATATTTATTTATAGACATGACTTAAATAAAAACCTTGAATTGTAAGAAATTCGTTGGAATTTTAATAAGGAAAAAAATAATCATTATAAAAAAAGAAATATAGAGAAATGAAATAAATATATTCTTATGAAATCTTTGGATTCATAATTATCATTAACATACAAAATTATTTCCCAAAAAAATATTGGGTTTCATTATTCAATGGTGTGATAACATCATTTCTCTATAATCAATTAAATTTTCACCCATGATTCATATTTAGCAATTATTCAATACCATAGTTCTTGAATGAGAGAGAGTGATATTAACCATGTCATATTAATCTGGTGATCTATGATTGAGATATAATTTTCAAAATATATATATATATATTTCATTTCAAATTTTAATTGTAATCATGAATAGAAGGGTCTTGAGGAAATTTCACCGACTAGAATTCATGGAAAATATTATGACCTAAAATCAATTTAGAATATATATTTTTGTGATGTTTCTGATTTGAAGGAAATTTTGTGAATTCAAATAGACAACATATCAATGTATATGCATTCAAATTTTTTTCAATATCTTATGTCTCTATAGAGAAAAAGAAAAATACACATGATCACAGATCAAAATATCTAAAAGGTCATTGTCATTAATCCAAATATAATTTAAATTTAATTTATGTGATCTAAGTTAAATTAATAACAATATGGATCTCATTTTTAAATTTTTTGGAATAAATTTTTCATATGAAAATGGTTCCCCCACATTAGTCCAATGATGTGGGAAATGAAATAGTTAATAAAAAAACATTCATTATAAATTATTTAATATTATAATTAAAATATTTAATATAAAAATTTTTATTCAAATATATATGAATCCATTGTAACTTTTTATAACAATGAAAACAAAAAAATAATATAGTTGTAATAATCCAAAAAATTTATCTATTTTTTTACAGGTCCATTAATAATATACCTTTTTCTTATTTAATTGGGTATCCATAATTATTTTGGGTAATCTAAATACTGAGTTGGATAAAATTTCCATCTAGTTATACAAACATGAAAACTCAAGAAAATATTATAATATAATATTATAGAAATATCAAAGATTTTCCAAAAAAATATAAATTATATTATGTAAGAGATATATTCAATGAAATATGTCAATAAAAATGATAATTCTTCTATAGAATTATGATATTTATTAAAAAATGATACAATTCTTCATTAGTCTTTTCAAAATCTATAATTCTTATATTGCATGAGTAGTCATACAAGAAAACTATCCATTTTCAAATACAATAATCCATGGAAGGTGTGACATTCACAATTCGATAAATATTCAATTCATGTGTTGAATTTGATTGTTATTTTTTCAATTGAAATATTTATATCACTCATTCTCCACTCGTTAAGTAATGACATCAATGACATTTCATTCAATCAAAATACTTGTCCTAAAATTTTATCAATGAATTTAATTTAGTACCTTGTAAAACCTTTGAATTTATCTTATCATCTTCAAAATATATATTTAGAAAATTGGGACATTTGTTATTATTTTTTTAGGATCAAAAAATGATCTAAATTTTACCATCTGATTCATTATTTCTCTATAATTAATATTATGTAACAACCACTAACACCTTTTATGATTTTTCTAGTTGTTTATAGAGAATTAATTTTTTTAATTGACCTGGAGATATCTATAATATTCATAAACCTAAGATAACGACTTGTATTAAGAAACCCCCTGACATGTTGATATAAAAATTTTTCATTGCCTATATCATATATAAAAATAAATTAATAACCCACTCTTTCATTAATAGTAAAATTAAAAATTTATATAAAATAATATATAGATATAAAATATTCATTATGTATAATACCTTACACAATCATTGTTTTGACATAAAATTTAGTATGTACCAATTTTCACCAGTGGTTTATTGATATTAGAGTTGTTTTTGAGACTTCCAATCCTATTAAAACTCATTCGATATAATGTTCTCCAACTGATAGTTTCGATTCCTTTTATTAATTTTTGAAATTGTGGAATCATAATTATTTATAGATTATAATTCAGTTAGGACCCTTTCCATAACATATATCGTGAACCCTAGTTATTTTGATATTTCACTTTATAGAATTATTAATGGTGAATCATCCTAACATAGTCATTTATTATTACCATCACTTTGATATCTAAATGTGAATTCATAATCCCATTTTTGGATGTGAAACCAAAATTTATTCCTAGTGTAGATTAAAAACCTCCAACACTAGATGTAAATATTAATTCATGTCTTCCAACAAATCATGACTCACCACATCTATATCTAACATTAGGTCAAATCAGAACATTTTTATCTATTTCTTGTGAAAATTCCCCTCCAAAACTGTTGACCTATTATAGTTTCATCCATAACCAACTCTCATTAAAAAACCAATCAAAAAAATTTGTGTTGTTATCTATCTCTATCTAATTATTCTACCTTGGGACTATGAGCTCAATCACATTCATGGTCCTCATAGCCATAGAATTATTTTATTGAAATAACATAATCTAAAAAATTTCAAATTCTTGTCCTTATATACCTAGTCAAGATTATTGAAATTACTTTTTTTAACTCCAACAGATATATATTGATGTGGATAACTCAATAATTTAGCATTTAGGAGACTTCAGAATATTTAGTATTATCTTGATCCATCCATGAAACTCATCATCACATTCAGTTCATTTTTGATATATTAATGTTCAAATATTATTCTTAAAGAATTTCAATGACATGGTATCTATAATGTGTGATAATAGGTTATGAACATATTTATATTATAAATATATATCATTATTTCAAAATTTTCAATATTAATTTATAAGAAGATTTTAGTGTAAAACCATTTCGTCCACTCTACCTTGATCATTTAAACTTCATTCTAGGTGGAATAACACTGAATTATAATATTATAAAACTTATTAAAATATAACTATTAGGTAAAAATAAAAGAAATGATTTCAAAATTAATGGATCAATATAAATAACATATATAATATCATAATATCATTCTAAAAGATAAATAAATAACAATGAGCATAATATATCACAAAAAGATAGAAATATGGAAAATTAGAATATTTTCTAATGAAAATCCATGGTTCATGTTCCTAATACCATTCTTCGAACCATTTAAATCTAATGGATGCATTATTGTGAGAATAATTTCCCCCATGCATAATTTATTGCATGCGAAATATGATTATTAACCCAGCCGATTCTTTAAATATTCAAACCAAACACTAAAATGGACCAAAAAACACATAACGATCTTTTATAATTCATAATAAAACTATTTTAAATCAAAATAAATAAATAAATATTAACAAAATTATATCAATAAATTTTTTATAAAAAATACATTGAAACATAATGCTCTTTAATTGGTGTGTTTTTCACTCAATTAATTATGTTCTGAAACATGAGTTTTGAAGTTCCCGTATCTTATTCCCCAAGACACCCAAATTCTATAATTTGAGGGGTATTTTTATGAATTTTCTATTAAATCAAAATATCCATCATATCACAATACCAAAATTGATCTAGAATATATCCTATATAATTTTTTTGATCACCATAAGAATATATATGCATCATGGGTAAAAAAATTATTTTTTTGGGAATGATATCACCCTCAAATACTCTATAAAATGAAGCATTATATACCATCATGAAATTGAACATGAAGTGTTGAAAAAAATTGATTCTATTATATACAAAACATATATAAAATTTTTGTCAATATTGAAATGGATAATCATTGAAAATCTCCTAGATTCACTTATAAAAATACCATATCATAAATCATAAAAAAGGGAATTTACTAAACCAATTAACCAAATTTATCAATAACATATAAAAAATGAAGATTTTACAAAAAGGGGTAGAAATTTTTATATGAAAAAATTTAGATACAAGTCTAAAAATATTACTAAGTAACTAGAAATTAAACTAAAATAAATCCAACTATGATGAGTTTTTTCACAGTGTGATCCATGGTCGCCACAACATTCTCTAATAACCAAAAAGTGTATATGAAAATACATTAATTTGGAGATTATAATTCCCATTACCTATATTAATGATAATAATGGCTATATATTAATTTTAATATTTATTTAATTTTTAGTATATGACTAGTAAGATAAAACTAAATAATCTATACAATTTAATTTATTAGAGAAATATTATAAAATAGTAATAAAAAAGATGAATTAAATATTCATTACTATTTAGATATTTTATAAATAAGGTATTATTTTAAATACTTTTCATTTTAAATGATTCTTATTATCAATTACCAAATAAAATATCATAAGGTAAATGGGAAACTAGATGAATAAATGTTGAAATCATCATTTTATTTCTAAGGTAGCAATAAAAAAAGTACAATATTTTATCTGTACAATTTAAAACTATAAAACTTAAAAACTATTATGATATTTAATAATGAATAATTAATAAGTTATATAAGTAAATAACCATACAGATTAATTTAAATAATAAAATTTTAAAACAAAATGTCATTCAAAAAAACAAAACCAGTTTTTCATTTTTTTAGAAAATTACAAAAGGATCATAAAATAAAATTTTAGTAATAATATATCATAATTAAGAATAGGAGAATCATAATAATAAGTATCTAATACATATCACACATCATTAGAAAATACCCCATATCTAATTTATATAGTATAGGTATTGGCTATGGTGGAAGCAATGACAACCCTCTAATGTGGTCCAGGGTTTATAAACACTCAACACACTCTAATTTTCTTGAATATGTGGAAACCCCACTTTTTTTATATGATCCTGGTAAGTTTTTTCTTTCAATAGTATAATCACAACTGGTAAAACTAAAATATCATAGATTCCCATATAACATCCCATGATTTACTATTTTTTTTCTATATCACAATAATGAAAGGTAAATAATTTAATGAAAAAGAACATCCCATAAAAATTATATCAATGGATGAATTTTTTAAATCATAATTTTTGTCTCACAATGAATTATGTTAAAATACATCATTTGACCAAAATACCAAACCATCCAACCCAAAAAAATCACAAGTATAAAAAATAATACAAGGAATAAAAAACTAATTCATAATTAATCAACATGCTTTTATTAGACCAAATACAAATATAAATTTTTATTAAAAATCCTTGTAAAGGGCCAGTGGGAAACAATCGTTCGGGAAACCAAAACAACTATGTGCTAAAGGAGCTCAAAAAATTGTTAACCACTAGACTATGGTTTTTTGAATCATCCAGTGTATATAATTCTTAGTGCAAAGTGCTAACCTGTTTTTTTGGATACTCCCTGAGAAGTTCTTCAAGATGTGAGATCATCCTGTCCATTTTCTGGATGAATTCTTCTAGAGATATTTTACCTTGATTGAAACCCCGAGCAATTATTTGATCCTGCTTGTCGTTCCACGCTTCTTACTCCTCAGTGGCCTCGACATGCTTTTATTCCATGTGAAAAAAATTAGGTAAATCAAATTAAAATTTAAATATTATGTAAATCATAATTATTGTTTAAATGAAATTCAATCAATCAAAATTATTACATATAACTATAATTGTATTTCATTGATGATTTATAAAACACATATTGTTCCAAAAAAATTACTTTTGAATAATGTAAATTATTTATGAAAAAAATTATTTTTAAACGAGTAAAATATCTAAAACACTTGATCTTGTTTCATAAATTGAACATACATAGACTATATTTTGATTATTTCAACTGAAATAATAATTAAAAAACCATAAATACATAGTTGAAAAAAATTTATGGTAGTTTAAAGAGTTACCTACCTTTTTATAAATGAATTTGGGTTCATTATTCACCTAGTGGTATATCTATTTTTGAAAAGAATTTGTACACCATATAGACAAAAAAATAAATATTAGATAATCATCGACAATAGATTCATCTGCTATAACAAAACTACAGAGAAGGAGTAGACATAAATCTTTGTAAGGATATATTATGAGAGGATTAAATGTATTAAATTGAGAAATATCTGATAATGTTAAATGAATCATCCAATAGAGGAGTGGTGAGTATGAGACTCAAAGTACATTTCCTGTGGAATATTTATAAATTTTTGAGGGAGAGGGTAAAAAATAAATAATGAAACTCGTATTGTATAAAATATAAAAAACCACTTTTAATGAGATTCACTAATAAACTACATAGTCACCATTATTGTGCATAATTCCATGAAAATCCTACCAGTTCAAAATCTTATAACACATAAATTTTCCTTTCATTTTTCATTGATGACATGCATGTTGACTTTTTATTCATCAGAATTACAATAATATTTTAATTATGGATTTAAACATAATAACCACATGTAATAAAATAATATGAAATTAAATATATATCCATGATATCATGGGGTTATGGACAAGTTATAATATTAACCATTGATAGGTTAATGACTCTAAATTTTGATTTGTCTAATGGGATATGGTTATATGGCAAGAATGAAGATTTATTATGGCTATCTCCATCTAAGGACCCTTTTTTATCTTCCAAAAATTTTGATAAGTTTTGAATAATAATAAACCCATGGGTAATACATTTATTTATTATAGGTCATTCACCATCCATTTGATTAATCATTAACTTATTTCCATGTAACTATAAAACTGGAAATAAATTTTTATAATTTATTTATGAAATGATACATAAGGCTCCCACCTGATCCTAATGAATCAATATCATCTATATATATATATATATTTAAAATTATTTATCAAATCTCATATTTAATTAATGAAAAATTATTTATATGTGAACATTGACAAATGGACATCAAATTAAGTACATATTTATATTGAAATTTTAAAAAATTGAGAATTTTTTGTTACCTTAGATAAAAAAATAAAATTTTTAGTGATTTTTTATGTTTTCATTTTAAATAATATATTATTCATATTTTGGTAAAATCATAAATTTTCTAAATGGGTATAAATTTATTTTTTAGGTTATATTTCAAAATAACATATTTATTCATTTTTTCATGATAAACCCACTTTTTTATTGATTATGGGAAACCCCAATATATGTTAAATTTTAACACAATGATAAATTATAATCTATTATAGTATAATAATATATTTATATAACCATGCATCTTATACGGGTTAAGACTTATTATAAATATACTAAAAACTAGATCGTCATTAATATGATCTTTATGTAATGATGAAATCGTGTGTAATATTATAATGATTGTAATACCTTGGTCCATTATTGGTTTTGAACTGTAGAAAAAGAATTTATTTTTTATTTCGTGACTGGTTTTTTCTAGAATCAAAACAATAATATTGTAATTAAATGTGTTAGGACTTTTTATATATATATATGGGGGGGTTGAGTCATACTTTTTCAAATTCTATACTAATATATATATTGAATTTTACATTTTAATAGAAAGTGGATAGAATAATTAGGTATATAATGTAAATTAAAATATGAAACACAAAATTATTAATTATATTATATTTTAACATTGGGATTATAAAATAAATATATCCATTTGAATTGGGAAAATATTGATTAAAAAATAAATTAAAAAATTATTTTCAAGGATAAGAAAATTTGATCACATTGTTGCACTAAAATCATCATAAAAAATAGTTTAAATATAGAATATTTAAATTCCAAATAAATATTAAAAATTTAAATTCCAATTCCTTGGGAGTATTTGATGTAAATATTTAATAATGAAATTAAATGGTAGTTATTGGATATAATATGAGCATTGGAATAGAAACATAAATGTAAAAAATAGTAACCTGACTAATTATAATACTGAACTAGTTATTGGAATTCTATAAATACCTCAACGTAGTAAAATATTATTTAAATATTATGTAGGATAACTAATATAACAAAAAATAATATATTTCAATGTCATGGATTTAATATGCAGTATAAAAGTCATTAAATATATAGGAACATTTTCTATTAATTTGACATCTGATATTCTTCGTAATAATGACAATATTTTGTTTAAAAAAGAAAATATATTGTTTTTAAAAATTATTTTGATAAAATAGACATTGTTTTTTAAATTGTTATGTCAAAATTTTCTAATAGTTTTATTTTTTAAAAATTTACTAAAAATCATCGATTTTTAGTAATTTGTAAAAATTTATTTTTATATAATCATCAAATATTCATTATATAATCAAATAGGTAATAAAAGAAATAAATTATTTAATATTTGTATTAAAAAAATTTCATTTAATAATAAAAATGATAATTTTAAAAACATTAAATATTATCTGAAAAGATAGAATGATCTTTCTAGTGTTTAAAATGATAATTTGTACTATTAAAATTAAAGGTAGTAATTTTTCCAAATTCATTTATAATAAATTGCTGATTTTTTTCGATAATTATTTTAGTTTATTCGAATGTGAAATAAAATTTCAAAAATATCAATATTATAATTTTTTCAATTTAAAACATGATTTATTTTTTATTTTACCGGAAATACCCATCTACCTTCACATGGAAGAAAAATATATCTCACTTATGAATAAAATATATCTAACCCAATTCCCTATATTAGGGCCCTTAATATCCTAAGGTATGTTTCTAGGTCACTCAATTCTAATCCTTTAAGGATTTTAGTAATTCAGAAATAATGCAGCATTGAGAAATTGGTGTCTTCGAAACAACTTTCTCTCTCATCTTCCTCTTCCCTTCGTATTTTTCTTTATCCCTACCCTACCCAGTCAACATACTATTAATTAATTAGTATTTTAACATTTTATTAACTATATTATTTTATTTTAATGACTATATTTAATACATGACTAAATTTATTCCGCTTTTTCCACGCCTTTTGATAATTCCCCATCCATGGCCAGTTTACCACCTACAAAGACATTGTAAACTATCTACTTATAACCAAATTCAATAATAGTGTGTATGAATTTCATAAAATATATAAATATGTAATTAAATTTATTTTATGCTTTTGTAATTATTTTTACTTATATATTAATTAAATTTATAAAAATAGAGAAATATTAAGACAATGTGATAATTAAATGAAAACATGACATAAACAAATATAATGAATAAAAAAGTATTTTAAAATAGTATCCAATAATTATAATCAATCAGTAATTAAATATATTAATAGAAATATCATTTTTCATTTATTATGAAAATATAAGTTTAATATAAATGATGCGGAAACATGAAAAAATAAATTTATATATATTGTAAGGGAATTCATGAATCTAACTCTCTCTTTTTGGGTTATGTCCACTTTTATATTATTTTCAATATGGATGCAAATATATTGTATATAAAATATACATGAACTACTCGCTCACATTTATTTCAATGTGTATACATGTTTCCAAAACGACTAAATGATTTTTAATCTACATAAAATTAATTATAAAAGATCATTATTTTTTAGAAAGATCATTTACTCCTCCTTTTTTTATTTTTATTTAACGAGAAATGATATGTTTTAACAAAATATTATCTCCCTTATTTATATGGGATCCCCAATTTTTAATCAATAATTTGTGATATATTATATCATTTTCATATTCATTCATGTACATGACTTTATTTTATGACTTAGATTATTTTGTATTCTAATTCTAAGTGGAATGTGTCATTATCATCATTTTATGATGTGATGGGTGGTCCATGGTTAATAAAGTTCTCCAATGAAGTGGTTAATATGATATATTTCATGGACTTATGTGTATTATAAATAATTATTATTCTATATCTATACAGGATTATGATGTTATTATTTATGGACATATGATATTCGTGAACACGTTGATTGTTTTTTCACAATAATGTTAGTAATTTGACAACTACAATGTCATTTTTCATTATTAGGAATATACCACATTAAATATCATTTACAAATGACTCCAGAATTTTTATGGATATGACAACGTGATTATGATATGAAGGTGATAAGTATTCTCCCCCCATGTAATATTGATTCATGTATTTGATTCATTATATTGAATTGCTCGCCTTACCAGCCCTTTAGTTCACCACATCATTATATATACATAATCAAGTGAATATATTTTGACCACTAACTTCAAGTACATGACCATATTTTATTTATTTTTAATATATTAAATATTTAGGTCATGTTTCATATGGTTTTGCGCATTTTTTGAATATTTTATGGATTTTATTATGGTTTATAGTTTTAGAATGGTCAGTTGAAACCATGCATCACCTACAAGAAAATTTTTAAAATAAAATAGAGACCACTAGGTATACACATGGTTGGAACATGTTTTTTCCAAAATGTTCATATTCCCATGTTAAACCATTCTCTTTGAGATTGCATTGAAATAAGTAGTTGTATCAAAATATGTCTATCTATGAAAAAAATCCATCCAAGGTGTGTTTTTAGGATATATATCATGCACAATTAAGGAATGGTTTGTCTAACCATTCATTTTGATGTCTGAGATCTACAAATATATGATAAAATACAATTTATCTCTGCAATCCCTCATTTTTTATATAACATTCACAACACAAATTCCTTTTCCTCCCAATCCCTAAAATGTGACTCCCTTAAATCGAAAATATTTTCTAGGAGATCCAATGTTTGTTAGAGATCGTTTTTATTTTATAAGTGTTTCTTCTTCATCATTATTACAATATCCAAGGATTATCCTTCTCTTAGAATCATTGTTCAAATCTATTGGGGAGTTATCTATGCTATGTGATGTCAATATTAATGATATATGAGTGTTCTGTTTTAATAGAGTGAGATCAATGACTGAATTTAAAATATAGATGTCATGTAGTTGATTCACACATGCCTTTAGTTCTATTCACTATATTTTGATAGGATGGTGTATTATATATCTATTAAAAATTATTAGAACATTAATTCATGTTTTCAAATTTATCTAATTTATTCATGTTGATGTTAAAACCGTTTATATATGAGGAAAAACCCATTAGCGATTTTTCATTGAAAATATGGAAGTTTTTTAGTTTTCTGGAAAACTAATTTCGAACATGATTTTAAATTGATGGATTAAAAATTATGGTTTTTTTTATTAATAGAAAATGGTCATATATGTTATTTTAATAAAATAATTATTTTATTGGAATGCATTGGAATGGTAGGTTTGGCATAGAATTTTACAAACACGGTTGACCCTATAGAAACGGGAATCTCCCATTGAGGCACCAAGTGTTGGTTACCTTGGGGAAACTTATTAGATCTCCGGGAAGCATCTCAGGAGTTTTTTTACTTTCATCTAAGAATGAATGTGTGTATCGATGAAGTGGGTATTCTAAATGGCACTAAGAAAGGATTTTATATCTGGTTTTACTACTTTTCATAGAATACATTATTGTGTCTAAAATTTGTTTGAGCTTGGAAAACTATTTTTGAGTGATACACACTACATTAAATTGACTTAATATATATTATATAAATATTATACCATGTTTTTTCATAGTTACGTGATTTTGAAATTAATATGGAAAACTATACTGAGTTTTGACTTTCCCTATTCTAGATAACTCTTATGAATTTTACAATGTTATCTATTTCTAAATAGTTAATTTCACGGTATATCATTTATTTAGTGACTCTTATTGAATTTTTGGGTGAGGCTTGTTTAGTTGTATCATGTATAATGTAGTAATTTTTTCTTCATCTTTTTGGATTTCGTTTAATTTTTTTCATCAATTTACCTTATTTGTTTTCACTCGGTTTCTTTTTTTTACTCAAATGTGATTATGGATTGAATCATTATTCATGGTGTTTTATTTCCATGTAATCATGAATCATGTAGTTACATTTTCTTTGATACTATTCATTTGTTGGTTATTTTATTTTTAAGTTGAAAATAATCCCCACATTTATTATTAGGCCATGTGAATATATTCCCAACCATTGGTGTCTTTTGGATATCACCTTAGGGTAGTAACACCTAATACCTCATCCCACTCCAATGGGTGAGGGGTATGATATTACAAATGGAATCTTTTTTTTAGATCTATGAGTATTTGTAGTTCAATACATGATTTGGTTTGGTATCAAGTATTTAGATTATTGCAGTATGATATTTTGAGCATAAAAATTAATAGATACACTATTTGTGTGGAACAATATGTTATTAGGGAGTTTTTGTACATAAGTGTTTTGAGACACTTCTTAGAGTTGTCATTAATTTATCAAATTTTTAGCTGATAAGAAGATAATACAATGTATTGATAATAATTAATTCCTATAATTAGTGCATAATTAATTTTTAGTAATGTTTTATGTTTTTTTGAAAAGGTGTGGTTTTTTTAAAATAGATGAAAATTGTGTAATTTCAAAAATCATGGAGGAATTTTCAAAAATAGTTTTAAATAAGAAATTGTTATATTTCGGAAAGCATTGTTGTGTTATGTGTGATTTGTTAAATTTTCAATTTATATGATTAAAATATTTATTAAGTGATATGAAATGTTTTTTGTTTTATTTAAAGATAATGGAACTAGGTACGCACTATAGAAACCCACTGAGAGAGTCTATTGATAATGGTCTTTCATCATTTCCATAGGTAAACCAACACAAGGTACTAATTATTTTAAAGTATTTTAAATATATAAATAGAGGGAATAAAATAATAAATTGAGAAAACTATATCATTCGGTTCATTTACAAAAATACAATTTGCACATATTTTGGGTTGATTTCGAACATGAAAAATAATAAGTGTGGTTATATATGATGAATTGAATATTATATAACCTTGGAACACAAGATGAGTTGATATTGATGTTGGAAATTAAGATTTTATAGGTTATATCACACCAATGGTGGGATTTTTTAGTTCATTATAAATTAGACAAAGGAAATTCAAGGGATGATTTGAAGAATTTTCTATTTAAAAATTCAACCCTCACATATATATAATTTATATAATAGTAGAATTATTCATTTTGAAGTAGTATAGTCACTCAAAAAATAGAGTTCCTAGATTATTTTATAAATTTAATCTTATATTCAATTGAATTTATTGCATGAGTATCCGTGAAGGATCGAATTTTTGAATTAGGGATGAAATCATAAATTATCTCAATGGTTGTTCAACTATATATTAAGGATTATACAGAGATGTTCAATAGAGATATTTTATTAGAGATAGATATCTTGGGAATGATATCTCAATGAAGAATGATTATTTCTATGGATATGAGTGGGAACTCCAATACTAGAAACAATAAGATGAGGGAAACATATTATCATGGGGTGTTATATATCATAATAATAATATGGGGTCAATAAATGTAAATCCTAAATAAAGTGTGATCTATGATGTTTTCAGTGTGGTTCTATTGAGCATTTTAATTGCGATTATTTGGTACTACCTAGAAAATGTCATAATTTCAACCAGATGGGACATCCAAACACAATTGTCGTAGTGATTTAAGGTCATTTGTTTTGAAACATCATATATTTCCCAATCGTCGTGTTCTTTGATGACTAATTACAATATGATTATACTCATCAGAAGAACTAAGTAATGTATGAAGATTTTAGGAATTCCATTACTCCACAACAAGTGAATTTTCAATTAAGTTATAAAGAGAATACTAAAGTGAGTAAGAAATTTTATAGTGTTAAGACATCAATTATGGATTGCCAATCAGGAACATTGGAATTATCATATACGATTATTTTGAATTTTATACCTTTTATCTCTTTGTTTGATATTATTTTACTATCATTTTTTATTTTTTTCTCATCTTATTGATCTTGAAGATTTTCAGGTTGATATGATGGCTTCTGTTTTGAATCATCAAACACCTATGAGAAAATGAGACTAGCAAGCCTTTAAATTTTCATTTTTTGATAACAATCAATGTGAATGAGTTTTTATGATATTTAACTATTATATATAAATGTGTCTATGACCTCATTTTTTGAATGGATTGGATTATAAGATTTGATTCCCATATTTTTTGATGCATGGAGTGTGAGTTTATAATATTATGATATTGTTGGACATATATTTAATGAATATTGGTAAATGTATGGAAGTAGGGATGGAGCATTGGGAAATTTGGTTAGAATTACGTTTTTACAATATATTCTTTAGAATCGGCAGATGATATAATGGATATATATTTTCCAACCATAATTTAATTGTTTCTTAATGATTCCTTGACAATTTATTTTAGTTTCCAACAAATAAACATAAGTGGATTTTACGATTCTTCTCATACTGGGGGCAAGTCCAATATAGAATAAATCTTATCATATGGATCGAATAGAATTGAAAAAATTGAAGGATTAGTTGAATGTTTTGGAAACTAAAAGGATTATCTGACTGAGTACATATTTATGGGAAACACTGATTCTTTTAGTTAAAAAGTTTTATGCAACTCTTAAAATTTGTGCCAATAATGAAAATTTTTACCAATTTACAATAATGAATATGTATTCTCTTAAATATGTTGAAAACTTGTTAGATTAATTTTGGAGATACTATTTGTTCACTAAAGTTAAATTATATTCAGGAATCATCAAATGCATGTTCGAAAGGATGATGTTCTGAAGAATTCTTATAAATGATTTTATAGCCCTTACGAGTTCTTTTTTACTTTTTTGGCCTTAAAAATTCCGAATTTGTCTTTATTAAATATATGAATTTGATATTTCAAATGACTATGGATTCCTTCATGGTCATATTTTTTGAGGATAAACAGGTGTATTCAAGGAAAAGGAAGATCATGAGAAACACTAGCATAATGTTTTTGGAACCTTTTGGGAGATAAATCAATATGGCATGTTATGAAAGTTTCATTTATAGATACAAGAGTTAAATTTCAATATCGTTTTCATTTTTTAATATGTAATTTCTATAGATCCCAAAAATATATTAGTTGTTTCCTCTTAAAAAACACCAAATATAGTATTTGACATAAGTAGTTTCCTTGGAATTATGGGATAAATTATACATTTTTATGTAAATTTTCATGTTTTTCATCACTAATGATATCATTAATGAGGAATGACATTACATTCCAATGTAAATAAAATTTGAATTATTTTCAAGAGATTATGTTTTGAATTATAGCAACACCTACACTTATGTCACCAAATTCTAGATTGGGATATATATATGATTTTATGATGCAACAAGATTGTGGTTTTCATCTATTTTTATTTAGGGAATCATATTATATATTATATCTCATCGAACTTATTGTTTCATGAGAATAAAAATCCAAAACATGATTTAGAATTAGTTTTAGTATTCCATTCTTTGATGACCTAGATTCATTATTTTTTAGGGGGAAATTTATGGTGTTTCAAAAGATTCTAAAACACATTTTGTAACAATGATATAAGAATATATTAAAAATAAGATTCTTGTAATACAATAAAATTGTATGAACTCGGATCTTCATTTCAGGTATGTCATTGTTTTTTTTGGATTTTTTAGAATTTTTGGAGTTTCTGGAAATTTTTGGAGTACAGCCCTTGTACTTTCTGAGTACAAGCTGTGTACTCTTCCCCGGATCAAAGCTGTGTGTTGGTCGTTCCCGGGCCACACACACGGTGTGTAGGGGTGATGTGGAGGCCTATTTTGGCGGAGTTATGAAAAACCCACTACACGTCGTGTACTTTTATTTTTTTTCACTAAACAGACTGGGGTTGCACCTCACACAATATTCATCTTCTTCTAGGCCTAGTTCATCCGAGAGCGATTCGTATGGCTGGATCTTCGACGAGCCCATGCCTCTCCGTCCGTTCTCCGATTCAAGGGTGGTCCATTTCGTTGGAAGTGCAACGGTGAGTTCTACCTTCGTCTTGAGCCTTGTTTTCCAATTCATCCTCTTCCTCGAGTTATATATGGTTTAACACTTTGTTTATTTTATGAGATCTATGATGTTCTAGGGAGAATCAAACATCGTGGTTCAAGTATATCGATCTCCAAGGATCTAGGTAGGATGTTTGTGCATTACCGTTCAATGTCTCTGAGTTTCATGTATAGAATTCCACCAATACCCGTGAACGGGGTATCGTGTGTTACCTTTTTTCCTTCGTTGTTTTCTTACCTTGCTTGTATGCTTGTGTAGAGGTAATTTGACGATGATAGAGGATAAATTGTTGTGCATGGATGTTTTTTCCATTGATGTTGCAGTTCTATTTCTGTCGCAACCCAATGAGATGAGGGTATGCCATATCATGCATCATCTAGGCAGTTGTAGAAATCACATTCTATGCAGTCTTTCCATGTCATCTAGGGTGCATTACTGATTTCATTCTTTTGTGATAGGATTTGTGTAGATTATTCACGCTTTTTTGATAAATGCTTGATAGAATCTCTACTGCTTTGTCATAGAATTGTTTTTATGGAACGTTGAACAAATGAACGCCAAATTTTGATTCTTGAGGTGTTATGGGCCCTCTTGAATCCGAAGTTGGTGGATCATGATCATATTTTCTCTAGTACATGACTGTTGGAGATGCCAAACTTTGATTAACGAGGACTATGGGCCTCAAGGATCGGTATTTGGAACCTCTTGTCTTGGTTTTCTGTGTTTCTGGGTATTCTGCGCGGTTTCATAACTACTGCCCAGAAAAACCCAGAATACACGGCATGAACTTTCTGGTTACACGCCGTGTAGTTTTCAGGTCGTGTTACTGACTATCTGTGCAGGATCACGGTGTTGTAGAAATCACTTTAGGAACATGCCTTGTACGGCAGGTACACACTGTGTAGTTTAAAGCCATGTACCCACCCATGTCACCAAAAACACGGGTCGGGGTAGCTCGAGTAGACACGTAGTGTGGCTTTCAGAAAACGCCGTGTAGTCCTGCCCTGGTACTCGGCCGTGTCACGAACAACATAGGACGATGTCACCTTCACCTATACATGTCATGTTTGTTCGGAACACGCCGTGTAAATTCCAACCGTGTAGACGACTATGTAAATAAAAACACGGGCCGCCGAGTCAGTGTCTAGTTCACGCCGTGTCCCTAGGGAACACGCCGTGTAGTATATGGTCTGTTTGATTGTGTGAGTTAGCCATTTAAAGAGACTCGGGAAGCTGATAGTTTTCAAGTACACACCGTGTGTTGGGTCAATATGTCGTGTAGTTGGGGTGTTACATGACCTGTTAGGCAGGTGTACACACCCATGTCAGTGGATTAAGAAGACACACCGTGTAGTTTTTTTACACGTCGTGTAGTCGTGATTTCTACATTTTTTTGTTTTTCTTCCCATGTTCCTATTTTGTACTCTTGTGTTCTCTGCCCTTGTTTTCTGATCTAATTTATATTTTTGATCTTTCAGAGCTATGCCTCCGAGACGTCCTCTGGTTGTACGTATGTTGTCAGGCAGTGATAAGACTCTAGATATGGCTGATCAGGGCTTCCTGCCGATCCTCCAGTCGATCCAGCCATGGCACCGGCTGTCATACCCGTCGCAGGTGCCAAGGCGCAGTTCAGGGAGGACTTCCTTTAGATGATGCAGACCATCCAGGGAGCACCGCCTCCTACCATGTCGATGGCTGAGTTGAAACAGGTTTTCCAGCAACAACATCCTTCTACTTTTTCAAGGGATGGAGGACCTCAGGCTGCAGAGTCATGGATAGAGGCCACACTAACCATATTTGAACACCTTTAGATCCCCCCAGAGAAAAGGGTAAATCTGGCTACTTATATGCTCTAGGACACCACCAAGAGGTTGTGGGATGTGATCTCACAGTTAGGGTGTCAGCAGGACATGTCTTGGGATGAGTTTCGATGCACCTTTTATGAATACTTCTATCCGGAGACCCTGAGGGCCGATCGAACCTGGGAGTTTATGAGTCTGTAGCAGGTTAGTCCCTTTATTATGGACTACTTGTCTCATCTCACTAATCTGCAACATTTCACACTGATCCCAGCAGGTGATGATTGTTTCCTTGTTATGATGTTCGAGGACGGTCTCAGGCAGTAGATCCATTCACAGGTGAATATCTTCTAGATTAATTCTATATCCTACATCATCAACCAGGCACTAATCACTGAGCACAATCTGAGAGATTCTGGAGCAGTGAGTCGGGGCGGTTAGATATCTAGAGCTAGTGTTCCTCATACGGACAGTAGGAAGCATCGTAGAGAGTCTCCTCGAGGAGACTGAGGTGTGCGGGATGCATCTTCTAGAAGCAAGGTTTTATGCTACCAGTGCGGTAGAATTGGGAATACTAGGCCTCGGTGCCAGAGGGATCCAATGGAGTGCCAGTCTTGTGGCAAGATGGGCCATCTTTAGTGTTTCTCTCACATCTTCTCATCTTCAACTAGTTGTAGGGGTTCCTCGATGACCCCGCATTCTAGAGATGCTTCACAAGTTTCCCACCAGTCATGGAACTGGACTTCTTCTGTTCAGTCCGAGGTGGAGGTCACGGTCGTGGTGTTCAGTCACGAGGTCATCAACAATAACAGAGTCGATCAGCTCAGAGCGGTCAGCCAGGGGCACAGGGCTACGGTGTTGGCCCGTCTTTCGTCACAGACCAGACCTATCAGGAGCAGGATCCCTGCCCTTCTATAGTTTGAGGTAAGATCCTAGTAGCCTCATTTTTATCTTCAATCCTTTTCGATACTGGTTCATCCAATAGCTTTATCTCTGTTGAGGTTGTAGAGAGCCTGGGGCTCTGTATCCTTTCGTCTGTCGACTTGTTGACTCTTGACACACTGTGGGGAACGAGGACATCTAGATTACATCAGTGTAGAGAGTGAACTCTCGAGGTTTTAGGGTGTCATTTCTTATGGTACCTCTATGTATTAGAGATGACGGGATATAATGTCATTCTCGGTATGGAGTGGTTGGTTCCCTTCCAAGCAGTCGTCGATTACTATCGCCGCAAGGTGAGTTTCACATCACCAGAGGGTAGATCTATCCTTCATAGAGGTGAGTGGGATGTCTAAGTGGGTAGAGCCAGACTAGATCATCATGGGTTAGGGGAAGTTACATCCCAGATTTCCAACCGTTATCTCAATGACTAGGGGACTTCACCGATTGACTTTCCTCTAGTGGTGGATCGTTTCAGGGATTTCTTTCCAGATGACTTTTTATGTTTCCTTCCAGAGAGTGAGGTAGAATTCTCTATTGAGCTCATCCCAGGAGCGGA
The DNA here is from genome assembly GCA_963277665.1 of Viscum album. Taxonomy (NCBI): domain Eukaryota; kingdom Viridiplantae; phylum Streptophyta; class Magnoliopsida; order Santalales; family Viscaceae; genus Viscum; species Viscum album. The sequence goes on from OY728133.1 coordinate 67,105,522, forward strand.
ATAGGTGTCCATTCCTCTTTATAGTATGTCTACACCCATGTTGCATGAGCTCAAGAAGCAGTTGTAGGAGTTACATGTGAAGGGTTTCATCTTAACCAGTACTTCTCCTTGGGGTTCTCCTGTCCTGTTTGCAGGGAAGGAAGACGGTACCATTCGTCTTTGTGTGGATTATTAGAAGCTGAACCAGTTGACGATCAAGAACCAATATCCCTTTCTGAGGATCGATGAAATATTTGATCAGCTTCGAGGATCCCAGGTGTTCTCAAAGATCATGTTGAGGTCTGGTTATCATCAGTTGTGCGTTAGACCATTGGATATACCTCTAACAGCATTATGGAGCAGGTATGGTCTTTACGAATATAAATTCATGTCTTTCGGGCTTACGAACGGGCCTATAGTGTTAATTCAACTGATGAACCGAGAGTTCCATCTGTACATGGACTCCTTTGTCATGGTCTTCGTGGATGATAACTTAGTGTTCTCTCACACTGGATAGGACCATGCCGCATATCTTGAGATCATTCTGAGTACACTAAGAGAGCATCGTCTGTATGCTATACTCTCAAAGTGCCACTTTTGGATGGATCAGATTCAGTTCATGGGTCATGTTATCTCAGAGACAGGAGTGTCAGTGGACCTAGAGAAATTGAGAGTTGTAGTTTCCTGGGAGCATCCGAAGAACATCTTTGAGGTATGGAGTTTCATAGGGCTGGCTGGATACTACAGATGCTTCATTAAGGACATCTCACACCTAGCATCACCATTGATAGGTCAGACCAAGAAAGGGGTGATGTTTTTATAGTTAGATTTTTATGAGTCAGCCTTTGAGGAGCTGAATGGGAGGTTGACGTCAGCACCGATACTGGTCTTGCTAGAGATGGGCAAGGGCTACACTGTTTACTGTGATGATTTGGGTATCGGGCTAGGAGCCATTATTATGTAGGGAGATTGAGTCGATGCATACGGGTCTCAGTAGTTGAGGCCACATGAGAGAAAATACCAGACACACGATCTGGAGTTAGTAGTAGTTATTCATACCTTACAATATTGGAGAAACTATCTTCTGGGAGAGCACTTTTTAGTTTTTACTGACCACAAGAGTCTCAAGTACATATTCACTCAGCGTGATCTGAATCTGAGACAGTGCAGGTGGGTCGAGTATCTTTAGTCTTTTTATATCAAGCTCACCTATACGCCTGGAAAGGGAAATGTAGTGGCAGATGTGTTGAGAAAACGAACTCAGATTCAGGCAGTTCAGGAGGCTAGTAGTTAGTGGCAGCTTATGGCTCTATTCTCTGAGATGCATCTGGAGGTACACGATAGGCAAGGACAGACTGTCCTATCTTCTGTGGTTGTTACCTCTACACTTCTTGATCGGGTAAGAATGAGGTAGTTATAAGACTCAAAGGCCTTGATCCTGTGGGAGATTGTGTGAGGAGGGGACCCTCTTCTTGTATGGATAGTGGGAGAGGATGAGATCTTGAATTTCCAAGGACGTGTATGGGTGCTTGTAGACATATGCGTGGAGATGATGTGGGATTTTCATTCCTCAGTTTGGGCGGTTCATCCTGGGGTCACCAAGATGTATCGGGATATTCATTTCCAGTACTGGTGGCCAGGTATGAAGAGAGATGTTGATGGTTTTGTCATGAGATGTTCTACTTTTCCACAGTTGAAAGAAGTGCATTAGTGACCTGTAGGGATTTTGCAACAGTTTCCCATTCCGGAGTGGAAGTGGAACGATGTCGTGATAGACATCATGACCGGTTTACTGAGGTCACCTCGGGGAAGTGATGATGTTTGGGTAGTCATCGACAGGCTTACTAAGGTTTCATACTTCATGCCGATCATGGATAGCTTCAATGTTGATGATTTGGGATGACTTTACATCAGAGAGATTGTTAGTCTGCATGGAGTTCCACAATCTATTGTTTCAGATAGGGATGCGTGCTTTACATCTTGGTTCTGGTAAGGACTTCAGATGGCGTTGAGTACATAGGTACTTTTGAGTACAGTATACCATCCCCAGACTGAGGGCCAGTTCGAGTGCACGATCCAGGTACTTGAGGATTTGCTCTGAGCTTGAATTTATACTTCAGCTCTACTTGGGAGAATCATATACCTCTTGTGGAGTTGACCTACGACAACAGTTTTTAGGCAACCACTGAGATGGTACCATATGAGGCTCTGTACAGTAGGCCATGTCGATCGCCCTTATACTGGCTGGAGGCGGGAGAGGTAGCTTTTATTGGACCTCAACTTGATTAGGAGACCTCGGAGAAGATATAGTTTATTTGGAAGAGGATGGATATAGCACATTCTCGACAGAAGTCTTATGCTGATCAGCGGAGGTGACCTTTGGCATTCGAGGTCGGAGATCATGTTTTCCTGCGTGTCGCACCGTGGTTAGGACACAAGAGGATTCAGAGACAGGGCAATCTTTCACTGTGGTACGTCGGTCCGTTTGAGTTTTTGGAGAGAGTTGGGCAGGTTTCCTATCGATTGTAGCTAACTAAGAGGTACCAGGCCATGCACGACGTCTTCCACGTCTCTCAGCTCCGACATTACTTCTCAGACCCATCTCATGTCTTCCAACCCGAGGAGGTTGAGCTGGAGGCAAATACGTCGTTTGAGGAGCATTCTATCCGGATTATCGATCGCAGCACGAAGGTTCTCCGAGGCTGGTATGTTCCTCTGGTATGAGTGTTATGGCAGCACGGGCGAGTACAGGACAAGACATGGGAGAGGGAGGCTGAGATTCGATCATAGTGGCTGGAGCTATTTGAGGTTTCTTCTTCTACACCCATCTAGGGAAATTCAGGGATGAATTTCATTAAGGGGGGAAGTTTGTATGAACTCGGATATTCGTTTCAGGTATATCGTTCTTTTTTGATGTTTTGAGAATTTTTGGAGTTTCTGTAAATTTTCGAAGTACACGCCGTGTAATTTCTGAGTACATACCGTGTACTCTTCCCAGGCTCGAAGCCATATACTGGTCATGCCCAGGCCACACACACAGTGTGTAGGGGTGACGTGGAGGCCGATTTTAGCAGAGTACGGAAAAACCCACTATATGTCGTGTAATTTAAAAATACATGTCATGTTCTTTTTTTCACTAAATGGAACGAGGTCGCGCCTCATCACGATATTCATCTTCTTCTAGGTCTGGTTCATCCGAGAGCGATCTGTACGACCGGATCTTCGCCGAGCCCCCGCATCTCTGTCCGTTCTCAAATTTGAGCATGGTCGATTGCGTTGGAAGCATAGTGGTGAGTTCTTCCTTATGCTTGATACATGTTTTCTAATTCTTCCCCTTTATCAAGTTATCTAAGGTTGAATGTTTTGTGCATTTTATCAGATATACAATGTGTTGGGGAGAATAAGCCATCATGGTTCAAGTATATCAATTATCTAGGATTGAGGTAGGTGGTTTGTGGCTTACCGTTCAATGTCTCTGAGTTTCATGTAAGGAATTCCACCGATACCCATTAATGGGGTATCGCGTGTTACCTTTTTGCCTTTGTTGTTTTCCTACCTGGCTTGTATGCTTGTGAATAGGTAATTTGACCATGTTAGAGAATAAATTGTTGTGCTTGGATGTTTTTTCCCTTGCTTTGTTCTGTTTACGACCTTTGGGTCTCGTTTGCCTTTGGCTATTACACCTGTTTTCATGCCTTGCGATTATAGGTTGAAGTGAAACTTATGACATGATTTTTGCCTTGTAGACCGTTTATCCAACTAGCTCTATAGGTTTACTTTGGAATTATAGCGTTATTATGCATTGACCGGCATGGGGCTTAGAGAACCTGGTGCTATAGACTATAAGGGATAGACAGAGTGAGCTTCCCAGAGAGACTTGGATATTACAGACTACAAAGGGAATGGACCGAGTGAGCTCCCAGAGAGAGTTAGATATTACATACTACAGGAGGGTAGACCGAGTGAGCATTCTCAGAGAGTCATACCTTGTTTTAATCTCATTAAGAACCTTCCTAGGCTAGAGGGGGAATTGACCGAGTGAACTTTCTCAGAGAGTCTGTGGTATACCTGATTCTATAGGAGGAATTAACTGATAGAGCTTCCTTAGAGAGTCTCTAGACCTTGGGGATAAGATGGTTAGACCATGTGATCTTCCTCAAGAGTGTCCCTGACTACCCTAGACTATAAGTGGAATTGACCGAGTGAGCTTCCCTATAGAGTCTCATAAATTCGTATGACCATGCCAGAGGGGCTAGGTAGAGTGCACTGCCCAGAGGGTTGTGGTACTTCTTGGTTAGGACCAGAGTTGATGGTTGCGCGTACTTCCCATAGGGTTTCCTGTTTGCTAAATTTATGCTTCACTGCTGTTGTTGGTTGTGGTTTCATTACTGTTGTATCATTCTGCCTTACTGCTTAATGTTACTACTTATTTCTTTTTGTTTCTGTTTACTATTTATTTTACTTTTACCCGGAATATACTCACTGACTATTAGGAACAGATCATCAGGTGAATGCCTACTAGGATTTTATCTCACAGCCTGTTTGTGCCATGCTTTTGGTCCCAAGCAGAATATGTTGTTTCAAGTCTACACAAGGGCAAGTTCCCTTCATCTTCTTGAACTTGATTGCTTGGAGCAGGGGAGTATGGGACCAAGCTTTGGCTTGCGATTCTGAGGAGCTATTTACTTTTCTCTTTTGTACTTGTTTTTGTACTATAGTGTTTTCAAGAATTGTGACTTGTTTGGCTATTTTCCGGTTATGTATCATGCATCATTTGATAAACATACATATGTGCTCCGGTTTGTTGATTTAGTGTTCCGCTGTTTATGTTGTTGGTTGTTACTGCTTCCGCTATTGTATGTGTACTTTTATTTAGATGTGTACTCTGCCAATTAGGGCATAGTTTCCCCACTATCACACCCAAGGCCCTCGCTGCTAGTCGGCAGCCTGTGGCATTTGCAGAAATGCGCTTGAGGCCATGTGACCAACTGGGTACAGGGTGCCTCCGGGTGGCTTTCAGAACCGGGACGTTACAAAAATGTTCAACTTGACATAATTTATATACTAGAAAAAATAAATTATTTGGTATATGCATTAATCATGAATTCATATAATTTGCTGGTTGAAGAGAATTCAGATTTGTTTTATCTAATTTTAGTTTTAGAAGACATTCACCTTGATTGTATCGAACATTGTGATATTGAATTTTTTCATAATGTTGTTTCCTCCTGATTCAGTTCATCATCTGAAAGAGGATCATATATTTTACTGTTATTTTTATGAAAAAAACTCAATGGTTTGGATACCCCTATGATATGGAAGCTAGATCCGATTTTGGTTTTCCTAGTTAGAGATCAGATCAAAGTACTATAAGATCATCATGAATAAATTCATAATGCTTAGAGAAAATCAAAATGTGAAGTTCATACAAACTTTCATGTGATTTAGGTAGAATATAATTCATTGTTTTGGAAGGATACCATGAAAAGGGAAGCAAACATGTTTGTTACAATATACTTCCCATGTGAATAGGTCATGGAGGAACACCAACGACCAATGGACAAGTTCTTATCACTACCAATTACTATTTTGGATTGGTAGAATATAGGTATAAACATTGTAACAACATTTCAATATTTTTTATGAAACACGATTCCATATTGGTAATTTTTTATGAGATCAAAATTTTGTCTCATCTTATCCCTATTCATTAATCTCAAACATTAGAGGATTTACACAAAATAAATATCCAAGAACATGTAAAGAGGTACAAAATTCTAGTATTTATTATATCTGATAGAGACCACATGATTAAATTTTATTTTTGGAAATATTTATAGAAATCCCTTGATACTAAGGTTACTATCATTATGAAATTTCACCCCAAAACAATTGTATAATCTAAAAGAGAATCGAAATATTGGAGTTCATTTTTAGGGATTGTGTAAGGGATTTTGGTGGATCATTGTGATATGTACAAAAAATTAGTGTAGTTCTAATAAGAAAAAAAAAATTCATTCCTCGATACATATGCCTTATATTTCATCATTTTATGGTTTTTTGTTTCATTATCTACTATTTTGGGTTGGAACATTTGAGACATCTTTAAATGGACAAATACATATGCAGGAGACTACGAATAAGATTTAGTTGATCAGAATAAGAATGGAGATGTCTATGAGTCATAAAAATCAATGTGGATAATAGTCGATGACAGTAGTTATTTTAGGGGAATGATAATGTCGTCTTGTGAATATCTATAATGATAATTAATCATTATTTTGTTAAGAAGGAAATGTTATCTTAGATACATATTCCCTTTTCAGATACATAAACAGGTTGTTGAGGTGTGTTATTGTTTGGAATTCCCACCAAGGATTTTATTAGAGAATAATAAATTTCATTTATCTCAATTGAATAAATATCTACTTGATCATGACCATGTGATTCGATGGGATCACATTGACCTAGTTTCGGATGTTATATTGGTTCATGTGTTGGTATGGAATGTAGATAAAAAGGAAATTTGATTTGTTGTAATGGAACATCCCTAGTAATTTTTTTAAGGATAAACAGTGGCATATAAGAATAAATATTGTATTTTGAATAAGAAATATAGTGTAAATGGATAGAACTAATCCAATTAAATGATTCTTTTCTATGTTTTGGGGACAAAAATAAAAATAGTGGGGAGAATATAACCCATAGGATTCAGTAAATGGCCCTCTAATTATTTTTTTGATGTATATAAAATGTATGTTATGTGTTTTTAATTTTTTTTGAAGAGTTTTTTCACATTTTTCAGTATTCATAGAGCTTCATATTTTGATAATTACTAGTACAAACTATTAAATAACACCACGAAACCATAAATTATTGAAAATGAGAAATTTGTAGGTACACGGTGGGCGTAAGGCTTGTCCTAACCATGTGGATTCCATGAAGAATCCATGAAAACTAATGTATTGGTGAAATTAAGAGGAATTTTATGTTTTTTATAACCATGAAATAAAATCATGTGAGGTGTTTCATGAGGTAGTAATTCATGTACAGTTAGTGAATTGGTTCTCTAACTATGTCCCCAAGTTAGGAATCATGAATTTTCAAATCCAAAATTTTAGGGATCTAATTAGGTTTACATTATAAAAATATTTTTAAAAAATTGGTCCCATATTACAAATTCTATTTAATCCTTGGTGAGAGTGGTGATTCAATTTGATTTGGTAATATTTATTAGGAGATCCAATGTTAGTGGGAGGTTCAGTTTCATTAGTAATTTCTTTTTATTGATTGTGCTTCTTAGAATAATGACTTCTTTATCTCTTGTAATTATATATCCATTCTTTTACGGATATATCTATGTAATTTTATTTCAATATTTATGAGATTTAATTTTTTAGTTTGGAGGTAGTGATACTTAGGATCTAATCGAGAAGATCTATGTCAAGTTGTTTATTATATTGATTCATTAATTGTTTAGATAAATATTTGAGAGTTTGGAGGGTTCTTTATTGATTACATGAGATTATAACTTCAATTATAGTCTTCAATTTAATTTTATTTCATAAAATTTTTGTGAAAAACTTGTGTGATGTTATTGAAGAAACATTAATGATGTTTTCATTAAAATTATATAAATTGGCTATAATTTGAGAAAAGTGTTTTTGGTACCTGGTTTTAAAATGATGGTTTTAAAATTATTGTTTTTTATGCATTACGTTTTTTAAAAAAGTTTCCAATACAATAATATTTTTATTGAAATGGCTTTTCATGCTTGGTTTTCATTGTTTATTTAATACATTATTGGTGTTGGTTTATTTTTTATTAATTATTACCTTGTGGAAGGGGTGTGTCACATTTGGGCACCTTGTATTGGCTACCATGTGATGACTTGGTAGATCAATGAGAAATACCTAATGAGTATGGAACTTTCACCAGGTAAAAATGTGTGTATGTGTAGAATGGGTATGTGAAATAGAATTCAGAGAAATTTTAAAGGATAGTTTCATTACGTTCCATATAAAAAAATTCCATGGAAAATAGTTTTTCCTAGGAACACTTTTTAGGATATGAAATGAAAATCATTAAAATGATAAAAATATTTTCTATAAATTTGATAATAAGTTTAGGCCAGGAGACATGATTTGGGATTTCAATTGAAATATCCTACTAAAATTATACTCAACCACTATATAGGAATTATTGTACTATTGAAAATATCAACTTTTGGGACACAAGTATATAAAATTTATCTTGGTTCTTTTGTGACTCTTTCTAATATTATGGGCAAGGATAATTATGTTATATATTAAACTATATTCATTTTTTTATGTCATTGATTCCATTGGTTTTATTTCATTGGATTTTCATTGATGTTTTCACTCATTTTCCTCTTTATACCCTAATATATTTCTGCTATGGTTTTATTTTCCATGAGTTATATTTCATTATACTAATTTATAATTTATTGGTTTCTTTGCTTAGTATATGCTAGTTTGGATGTTTTTTTAATGTATAAATAATCTCCCATTTTTTATGAGGTCCTTGGAATTTGTTTCCAGCCTTTATTATGTTAGTCATTTCACATAAGGCTAGAAACAAACACTGGGTCATCCTAAGAAAATGTGTGAGGGGAGAGATGATGTAGTATATGTATTGAGGGGAATATTTTATGTAGTATAAGGACAATGATGAATGATTAAAATATTGGGTATGATTTATTCTATTAAGTAATGTATTACCTTATTTTTTTCAAGATACTAAAACTTTATTTCCTTGATATTATTAATAATATGGAATATCTCATAGAAATGATATAATAGTTATGTAATAAAAAATTGTATTTTTATAAAAGGATGCAGAAGTATGGAATAGTTAATTTCAAAATTTGGGCTAAAAAAAAATTACTGAAACCACAATGTATAATATATATATAAAGGTAAATATCCTAAAATTATAGTAATGTATAATGCATGTGGTTTCCATGTAATTAAATTGATGTATAGATACTACAAGTCTATGTGTATTTATAAAAATATTACTTTTGGTAATAACCATGAAACAAAATGTTTCATATTAACCAAAATTTTACCTAGTGCACAATAAAAATTCCTTTATACACACTTAAATATACACTCATATGGGGTATGATTAAATTTTTCACAATCCCTATATAAAACTTTGAAATATATATAGCTAATGTAATTATTTATTTTAATTTAATATTGATTTAATATATGTGATCCTAAAATAAAAATTTTAGGAGGAGGATTTCATAAACAAACTAATCTAATAAGTTAACATTTTAGAATTTATGTATCACTAAAAATATATTTTTTATTAATTCTTTATTTGAATAATTTTTCTTCAAATATTATCAATTTTATAAAATGTTGTGAACAGAGACAAACTAGACCAACAACACATATTAGGGACAATGAAATGATTTTTTGAAGGAAATTACAAATACAATGTGAGATGGTGTTTAAAAAGTTAGGTTGGTATATACCCATCAATTTTAGGGTATCAAAAATCATAAACCACATCGAATATTCCCCTTTATCCAAGAATGTGGAATTTTCCATTGAATATCTTATACAACAATAACCCATGATGTTAATAATTTATTCTTATCCTATTATCGCAGTATAATGAGTTTACATGATGGAAAAAATTCGTTTATATTTCCCTCTATTCTTATAAGGATAAGGTTATTGTTGTCAACACATATTTAAATGTATATGAGTATAAATTATGGGTATTGATAATGAATAAGAATACGAGATATGAAATAGAATAATTAGATTTGGAAGACATCAACAATTTATTCATCAATGAGTATTTCACTTGAACTCTTTTAACTAAGATAGAGACAGAAATTATAGATAATAATAATATGTACAGTGAATCATTTAGATCTTGGGAGTAAAATTTCACAAGACTTTTTTGGATAAACCAGAAGTTTTGTTTTCAATAATTTTTCAATGTGAATTGAAAGTTTTGTTGTTTAACTCCACATTTTTTAATGGATTTATCAATCAGATTTTACGGGAGGTATAAAGGGTGTTTTATGTTCTCTAAATTATTATATGTATTTTAGAGAATGGTTCATGGTGTATAGAGGCAAGATTATTCGAATGTAGTATCAGTATTCGGGGATAAAATTATATATATGGATAGAAGATCGAACCACCCACAAATTTATGATGATTAAATAAGAATCCTAGGATTTTACACAAATAGAAAATGATATTCATTAAGGGTAGGAGATAATGACCCCAAGCTCATGAATTTTAGAGAGACATTAATAATCCATCTAAAATAATGGAGGAATGTAATCGACCATTAAATTAACCACTCAATGATCAATTATTCTTCAATTAACATAATGGTAACAATGTATGTCAGTACACATAAAACTAGGCATTTAATGTTAATCAATGTTAGAAACAAAACATTATTAGGATTAAATGGAAACATTAATCCTTTAAAAATATTTATGTGATGTTTCAAAATGATGTTTTATGAGATTCACTTCATATTTACTCCAGAATAGAATTTTACTTTATTTTATTAAACATGTAAACATTATTTTATATCATATATGTTTTATAGAATTGTTAAAAATCATCCCTGATACTATGCTGTTGAAATATCCATAAAAAACAAAGTGGTGTGATCATTATAACCCATATGTTGGATTGTATTCCTATTAGTACATGTGTTATGTTCCTTCTAGTGAATCACCTAACCCATCCCTTAAATGAAAATGATGATATACTATGCATTGACTCGATATCATTAGATAGACCCCACATAAACTTTTTGGATAAGTAAATATAAATATAAATATATATATATATATATATATATTCTCACCAAAACCATAATACAATAGAAATTTATGTAATATCATGAATATCCTTGTGAGTGTCATCAATGATGTGGTTTTTGATACCCATAAAATAAAAATACATTTCCCAAATGGATATGTTAATGGAAAGAAGAAGACATATGGAAATTCACCTTGTGAGGGAATATACTGATGTATATCTTGACGATTTTCTCATAATTCCCCCAATTTATGAGGTATAGATATCCGTATGACTCATATATAGAGATACTCCTATATCAAAATTCCACTAAGGTAGGTCCATGATAGAACTAGAGGAGTTAATAATGAAACTGAAAAAGAAATTGAAGAATGGGTTAATATTCCCTAGTGCATCACCATGGGGTGTTCTAATAAATATTTTCATTAAATATGATAGATTAATATGGCTAGTCATCCATTATGTGGAGCTCAATATGATAACCATAAAAGAAATCATACCTCCTTCCATGGATTGATGAATTATTAGACCAACTATAATGATCTAGTACTTTTAAAATATGGAAATTCAATATGGATATTAGTATCTAATATTGAGGAAGAAATATATTCATAATATGTATTTTTACTATATATTTTTACACTATGATTTTATTTTGACTGCCTATGGAATTAATAATTACATTGTCCTCTTCATGTAAGTGATGAAATGTTTATTTATAAACTGCATTGAATATTTTTTGGTAGTATTTATTGATGAAATTTTCATTAATTCATGAGAGAATATAAATAAGAAAAATATATATGGATTTTGATGGTGATATAAAAAATGGAAAATATGATTGATATTTTCAAAAAGTGTGAATTTTTTATGTATTAAGATAAATTCTTGAGGAATAAAATTCATAGTGATATAATTTCGATAGATTATTCAAATATATAGCATGGTTTATAGATATGTATTTCTAGACAATAGAATGTGGGGAAAGATTGTAGGTGCTCATGAATAGTGTAATCAGTTTCCATGTACTCAGAGTACCCTCATATAGTGAAGGGAATGTGATATAATGTTCTCCAGAAATCAAAGGCTCGGGTTGTGTACTCATTAAAAATAAAAACAAGATATATTAAACCTTGTGGAAGCTCAACACCTATGACCATAACAACCTAATGGTTTATATGTATAATGGATATGTTTTATTCTCTTTAATAATTTTGAATCACTATAACTTTTATGAGAGGATTGAAATATACACATATCAAAATAATCTAATATATATATTCACATTTAATGGATTCACATATGTCAATTAAGATACTTAGAGATGATCCAGGAAAATTATTTCCTTAGTCACTGCCATCATATAAGGGAAAATTGGGTATTTGTTGTCCTTATTATAATGTATCCTACTATACAATCCATGGTGTGGATTTATAAATAACCTATCATCAATTATACGAATAGGATATATTTATAACTCATAATGATATGTAATAAATCATGTCATTCTAAAATTATTTCATATCCAACAATCACAGATAAGATTGTCGAGGTATATTGGGATGGTTTTTCTTCAAATGAATTATAATTTGTTAAATTAAGGAAATAATCATTATTTCAACATCAATTAATATAGTTTTATTTGGGTTATAATTAATATTTTCAATCCTTTATCACCAATGATAAATAAAGAGCTATTGGATACTGATCATTGATCATATTTTTCAAAGTATACAAAAAATACCAAGTTGTACCAGGATTGTTTTGAGAACTTATTGTGGGAAAACATATTGAAGGAAATCTCTAAATACACATAAAAAATATTTGAATATCATATATCAAATGTAGAGAGATATATGTCAAGGAGGATGATTCCTCAATTTCCATACCCATGTGGTAATAGGAGGACAACGTCATAAATTTTTTCACTAGTCTCATATAGATAACTAAATAAATAAACACAATATCGGTTGTGGTGAATCTATTATCCAATACATTTATCATTATTTCAGTTGGGGAGGATGTATCTCTTGAAAAATATTCCATGATATACATAATTGATGTTTTATGTCAATATGGGATACAACATTAAATCATCTATCATCATGATTTATGGATCACATCTACATTCTAGGAATGTATTCAATATTATTTCAATACTGAATTAAATTTTACTATGCTCTAACAACCCATACTAATTGAAAATATAAATGGACGTTTTGGGAAATTGAGGATTGGATGAGAGCTTCCTCTATTTAATTAACGGAGGATGGGACTAGAATATCCAAAGGGAATGGTTATTATACAAATAAAATTCATCCAAAGGAATATTCAAATGGATCTATGTGAAACAATATGTGGGAAGTGGTGTAAAACTCTTACATAATGTGATAATGTTGGTCAATAAAATCTATATAGACCCAATCCTTTTCAAGAGATGATAGAGAAGGTTCAAACAATTTAAAATTCCTATATAATCGAATTAGAGTCTCTAAAAGTGCTATGTAGAAAACAATAAAAGGGAGATAGAGTTTTAGATTATAGAAAAGGTGTTCCACTCAATAACACCATCAAATAGGCTCACATATTAGGAAAATAACGAAAGCATTATCTTATGTAAATTGGCCCATTTGAGATCTTTGATTTCATTGCAGTAGTATCCTTTGGGATAGTCCTTCCAACAAACATAAGTTATGTTAGTGATGTGTTCCATGTATATTTCCTATGTAATTGCACACCTAATCCATCACATGTTATGAATCTTATGGTGGTACAATAGGATAATGAAATCACTAATTATGATAGTTTGGTGATGATCTTGGACCATAAAAAAATATCCACAAAGTAAAAAAGAAATTTCCCAAATTAATGTCCTTTGGGGAAGTTAGTTTTATGAATAATAAATATGTCAACTAAATGAGAAAATTAAATTTTAGTACCATTATCTATTCACAGATGAAGATATGTTTAAAAAATGTGAGGGTGAAATTTCTAATCATGGGATAATGTAACAGGTCAAATTTTTATATATATTAAATTTCTTTTATGAATATCTAATAATTTACATAATTTTTTATATTATATTTCTTAAACACATTCAACACAAAATGTGTTAATTCATTAAATAATAACATTATTTTATAAAATTAAATATATTGATAATAATTGAAAATATAAAAATGGGTAAATTAAAATAAAGTTCTAAAATTAAAATAATTTGGTATTTTGGGAACCATTCATCCTGAAAAACCATCATTGTAAATAAAAACACTGTACAAATACAAAAAAAATTTAATATAATAAAAAAATGTTAAAAAATATAAATCCCTCGTATGAATTTATTTATCCATTATCTCTCATGTTTTTAGTAATCCCAAACACCTAATTGTGTAATTAGTAGTTTCATTGAGTTTTTAACAGTTAACTAGCACAAATTACAATAAATTTGTTTTAGAATCATGATAAAGAATGTTTATGATTATGGATTATCTATGTAAATATATCGATGAATTCCTAACAATCATTACGAAACCCATTTTAATATAATTATTCTATATATGGAAACTCTATTATCAAATTGATCCCATCAATTTATTTGTATGAGAAAATTATTGAGTCTTGAAGAACCTTGTCACTTTGTATTTCCAGTGACATTGGAAAAAAACTAAAAACCAATAGTAAACCCATCGAAATGCTAGTGGAGTCCCACAAAAAATCCAGTGGTAGTAGAAAAAATTTATAGACATCTAGGTAGGACATTGTGAAGATATTTTTATCATCATTATACATAATTAATTATTTATTTTTATATAATTTCATTATCTTCTATAGCTTTTTAACCATGAATAATTTGGCCCAAAATAAATAAAACATGTTATAAATTATTTCTTAAACGTGACCATTATAACCACACTATTATGTTGGATGATGTTAATAAGAAAAAATAAATTATTAAAAAAAATATGTTTTATAAATGTATAAAATTAATTCAATGCTATTATATTTATTACAAATAAAATAAGAGTCATTTAGAAGAAAAAAATATTTCTAAATAACAAATATTTTTATAAACATGGTATTAGACTTTCTTAGGACACATAATTTAAAATTAATTTTTAATAATATCAGAAAAATAATATATAAAAATAAGAAATTTATGAAAAATTTATATCAAAATTAACCATGTTTGATTTTTTTGTATTGTTTTGGAAAACATTAAACTTTAGTTGAATAAAGATAATTAGTGATTTTTATTAAAAACATCATTTATGTTTAACAAATTTTGAAACTATAGTTATATATTAAATATAATAAAAATAATTATTAGATAAAACATATTTAATTTATCTAAATTTGTTTGTATGTTTAAATTTTATGCTTTTTCTCAAAAAAAATATTCCTTACTTATTAGAAATAATCTTTGGAAACAGGATTTTGTATGCCTTCTGTGGGTTTTATTTTATATTTAATTATACCACCTATTTGAATTAAATTATTCAAAATAGGTTCCATGTTTTCAATCATAAAAATTTATATTATCTAATAATTTAAAATTAATTTCAAACCCTTTTGAATAATAAAATTAATAAAAATTAATTATGACAATTAGTTTAGAAAGTGGGTTTACCAGGGGTTAAACTAAGTTGATAAGGGTCAAAATAATCACTATTCATTGTAATAAATCTTTTATGGATGTATTTACACCTCATAATATATAAGTGGTGATAATGGACAACATTGGAGGATTTTTGTCATGATAAAACTGTGGTTATCCCTTTATCTCTTCAAAAATTCAATGTTTGTCATCTCCCGCAATTACTAAATGAGGCCCCATCACCACTCTTGTTCACACATAAAAATAAATTTGGATCAGAAAATCCTAACCAAATCACATTATTAGATACCTCCCAACATCTTTGAGATATTTTTTTATCAGAAATATATCCAATTATTCCTCTGGTGCCAACCAAATGAGTTCTTATGAAGAATATGTAACATTTTTACAGATAAATTTATTTTTATTACTTATTCAACCTCCAAAAAATTTTATTCAATCATAAAAATAAAAAAAAACTTATTTAACATGTATTTTTATTTTATTATGTTAATATAATAACCTATATCTATCCAATTTTCAAGAATAGGGGAAACTAAATGATTGATCATGTGTATGGTGAACTACCATCTCACAAATTATAGTAACTTATTTTCCATGAACACCCCACAAAGTTGTGTATAACGATTGAATAAATGTTTATATATTATATTTATGATATAATTTTAATAATTTTATTATTATATCGCATATAAGATATTATTTTCCATTCTGTTTAAAATATGATATTGTCGCTCAAGTGTGTGGAAGAATACTAACCTACAAAGTGATGGGATATGTTTCTAACATAAGATTTACATATAATTTGATAAGGATATATTTAATAAATATATGTGATATATATGAATTTAAATAAATTATGGAAGAATAATATATCATATAATTACTTACCCTTCCACCTATTAAGCGAAAGATAACATCATTTGTGCGTAGGTACGGCCTATCATTTCCATGAAGAGAAGCAGATCATTTTCCACGATCAACATTCAAGAATTTTTCTAATAATATATATTTAGAAAAAAATATATTTATTACATTAATATTATTCGTGAGATGATTATTTTATATCTTATTTATAGTAATATGAACTTTCATGATAAAACATTCGTGATAAAACATGAGAATTATCACCCCAAACAATAAAAATAATAAAATATTTTTAAAAGTTATGGTAAAATGTTATAATAATTTAAAATATAATGATATAAATATTATTATGGGTTTGGTATAAATTAATAAAAATTTTAATTCCATTATACAAGAGTTTAAAGGAAATTCTACTAAAAGAAAGTGTGAGGTAATGGACATTGTATTAATTTCCATTTCATTATGACTGATTTGTTAATATGAAACTATTGTAATATAAATTGTGTATATATTTCCACATTGATGTATTTATCATTAATTTATATTTATTTTTATTTATTGGTGTTCTAATTCTTGATTACTCTTCAAGGGGTTATAATTTAAAATTTACCAAAGTGGTAAATATTATACTACAATATCACATTCTTTTTTGATTGTTTACTTTTTAATTAAATAATCACATTCATGGGATAAATTTTGATTGGAAATTAAATTAATAATATATATATAAAAAAAATATTATGATGTATATTATTATTTCTAAAAACAAATTCCACTTTTACCTATGGTGTTTACAATGAATGTTATTTGAAAGACATGGGAAATAATAAAAAACAAGAATCATTTACATAAAATTGATATTTAATGATAATTCATATATTTTTTTGAATTATAACAACTATACAATTTATAAGGAATGTTTTAAACTTGTTTCTATGAGTGGGTGATAGTTATAGAAATCCCCTTAGTGAATCAACAGGTCTAATGAGAATAATTAATTTCCTATATTAGATGTGTTTTACCTTTTTTTAAGCTCTCTTTTGAAATTTCTTGATAGTAGAGGTATTATGATGCATTATAATATAAATTCTAGTAATTAATCATTTCCATCATTGATAATTTTTTTTATTTTTATCAAAGATATTATCACATTGATTACATCTTTGGGTGAATTTCATTCTCAGTTAAATGATTAAATGGAATGTGTTTTTTGTTATTTTCCTTGAAATATTTATTATTCCATATCCAATTAAGATAACCATGTTATTGATTCAAGGAAATGTGTGTTAATTTATCTAACTCACCATATCTTCATTTCCATATTGATTTATTATATATTTGGTTGTATGTAACCCTTATAGAGAATTGATTCTCACTCTTATTTTGATACCAATTAATTGAATATAAAAAAAGAAGACATTTAATGAGTTTTAAGGATTCATATAATAGAGTTTTTATGTATGTTTTTAATATTCCATATGTAAAATTGGTATCATGTATGTATTTAGTTTTTCAATAATAATGAACTATTCGGTCTTCTTGGATGTAATTTCTTTGATCTAGTCCCAATGTAATAATGTACACATTGGATTTATGTTACTACTGTAGAGACCCATTTTTTGGCATAATAATACTTTGATATATTTCTACGAATATTTCTAAAGCTGGACGTTGAGATGGTGTGCAATTCCGAGCCTCGGTGTGCCCGAAATTAATTTTATAAAAATGGTAAGTGTTTTTATATTATGCACACATGGATAAATATATAAAACATTATATCTATTAAACGGTTGATTGGATCAGAAATCCGAGAGCATGGTTGGGTCTGGAATGCAGTGTTTCCCCCAAGCGTGACATAAAATAAGTCATCACGAGATGTTTGGACCCCTCGCACGTTGGCGGTGTATTAAATGGATAAATTAAATTATTAATTTATTAATTTAATAGATCTAACCCAAATATCTCTCGAACAGGGACTCAGATGATAAATCTGATACAACCGATAAATTCAGAATGTAGGTTTTACCCTATGAAAGATATAACCTTTTTCAGTGTCAGGTGTTTGGCTTATGCGCCATCATGGGCGAATAATTAAATAAATAAATAATTGATTATTTAATTATTTAATTAATGTCCTTTAACCTGATGGGAGGTTATAAATTCATGGTCATGAGTTCTTGGCCTCACAACCCTTTTTTCCAACAATGACTTCTCCACCCATCTCTTATCCTCTCCATTGACGAAGAGCAATGTAGCCTCAGATCCAGGAAAATCGAAGAGTGACAAACGCTATATCTTCTTCTCATCTTTGTGCAACTTTGATCTTTGTCAACACCAAACTGATCTTGATGAATGCGATCTTCACCAACGATCAATACAAACCTTTTGTATGATTTATCTTTTCAGATTGCTTACCCTGGTTTAAATTTCTCAAAAGGAACGTGAATTAAATGAATTTATCCATGAATCAAAAAAAATGGGTTGAATAAATTTGTTATTCTCTTTTATCTTGAGATTGAAAATCTTAAAGTGAGATAAATATTTATTTTCCAATTACTTTTGTTCTTTATTATCAAAGATGATGGTCAAACAAACATGGACATCAATTCGGACACAGTCCATGACCCTTTTATATTTCATTCTTCGCACGCTCTCCACGCGTTCCTTCGCACCAAATAATTAAGCGTGTCAAAACATCGATGTTTCTTTGAGTGCGACATACAGATGCGGAGCTCTCGATCCAAGGATCAAGAATCTGTGATCATCATAATTTTTGGGGTTAGAATGAAGATGTGGCGAACCGGAGGCGTAGCGGCATGGAAGGCCGAAGGCCACGGTGGCGGTTCCTATGGATGCAGCGGGTGCCAAATGAGCTAGCGGCTAGGGTTTAAATGTCGGAGGCGTTGTTTTGGTGTTAGGAGCGCGAGAAAATTGAAGTTGAAGAAAGAAGATTGGAGAGAAGAAATTAAAAATAATGATGATTAAAAAATGGGGGAAATAAATGATAATGGTGGATGGAATCGTGGGGGATTGTGCGCTAGAATGAATAGAGTGTGAGACTCCTTGGAAAATCAAAGGTTGATTAAATAAAAATAATAATAAAATAATAATTTTATTATTATTTTTGTTAGTAAAACATTATTTTGACTGTATCTATTTTGTGTGACCTCAGTTTCATGAACCCTCTGTGGTAGTGCGACATAGATTCCGAGGACATTTTGAGTCCAATATTGGATGTCTTTTTTGGGTTTTTGGATCAGGTACCCAAAGCACTCGTAAAATAATAGATTTAAAATTATTATTAAATCTTCGACCCGATATAACTTATGCGAGTGACATACGATTGACATGTCATTAGTGGTGACATGACTGCATCTTTAATACGATCGTTTCAAGTCAAATGATGGGTACTAAATTCTGGTTTGTGGCTCGCGTCAACAAAACACCCAATAATAATAATAATAATAATATGAGATCTTGTATCTGACATATCTCCCTCATATGGTGTCAGAATGTCAAACTGTCTGTGATGTTCTGACCCAGGATTTAAGACGAATGTTTCAAGACCAATTTTGGATATTTTAGTCATGGTTGAGGCATGGGCCCCATGAGGCCCGGTTCGCGTTTTTTGCGGTGAAATGCAACTTTTTCACCAGAAATTTGTTTTGGACAAATGGGCAGTACATCTCGTGTGTTTTTTCCATGTGGATCGCAATGTTGTGACCTGTTTGGTTATCTTGTGTC
The DNA here is from genome assembly GCA_963277665.1 of Viscum album. Taxonomy (NCBI): domain Eukaryota; kingdom Viridiplantae; phylum Streptophyta; class Magnoliopsida; order Santalales; family Viscaceae; genus Viscum; species Viscum album. The sequence goes on from OY728133.1 coordinate 67,125,559, forward strand.
GTTTGATGTATGACTGGGTTTGATCGAACATGAATCCAACCAGGCCCTTGGCACTAAAATGCCTACAACTTATAGAATGGGCGTCTGATTGACACGCCGTCTGTTGTGTTGGAACCCTTATGACATGGAGGTACTTCGGGTTTCTACCTTGTGGAACATTATTGTGGTTGAGTTGTGACCAAATATCTGATGAGCAGAGATAGGGAGTTTCTTTAAGTGAGATTTAGGATGGCTACTCCCTTGACGGCTCAAGGTGCGGGTATTTCTTACTCCTCTGCTTCGGTAGAGATGGGAATCCCCACCTCATGAGTGCAGTTTCATTTTCCTCTGAGATTGTTTTACTATATTTGGAGTTGATAGTCCACCATACGGCCAGACCAGGCTGGTTGCATGGGTCACCTTGTGTTCCAATTACATGACTTGACATACATGGGTTGAGACCGTGTGCGGGCACATGTCCAGCATACACAGGGCGGACCCCCTATATATTGAGACAACTAGTGATCCTTTCTATATGTTGTGTCGTTTCATTTTACATGACCAGCCTTGGCACACGGTCCGTTGTACGCAGGTAGTATACGGGGTCAGAGGACGCGACGTGTAACATTTCTACACGCCGTGTACGTTTCAGTACATGGATTTATCTTCTTGCCCACCATATCTTGGACATCCTTCATTTGGGTTAGTGCCCCTTCTTATCGTCCCCCTTAAATTCAGGCATCATTTTCTAATATAGGAGTATGATTCCTTCCGCATGAATTTCTGTGATAGAGTCGACATCCATCTATGATTCCCAGAGCGAGATCCAATATCCATTCCTGACCCTAGGTAGAGTCAGGCATATATGTGACTAACTCTACTGGGCCTTGATCCTCTACCTAGCTGGGGAATCACCTAGCTGGTAAATCTGGATGAGTCGTGGTATCTGCCATGGCCCTGGCAGTGATACACATCTTTGTATCATGATCTTTCCCACTCAATAGTGTGTCTCACGTAATGAGTGCATCTATCTATCGTGATCTTTCCCCACTCAGGAGTGTGTTCTCCTGTAATGAGTGAATTTATCTCTCATTACCTATCCGACTAATTATACATTCCTAACCGACGTGATCAGAGCTATCAGACTCGTGGGGTGAGTTCTCCCGGATGAGTTCTTTGGGGAATATTCAAACTGGATCCCTAGTGTGGGTATTTAGTTTTGTAACTTATCTTTAGACTATATGTGTGAGTTACGATTATATTTGGTTTCCCTTGTTATATGTATGGGCATATACCTGGTGTGAGCTATGATATAAAGATCCCCATACTCTCTCTCCTTTGGGATTCTCTGAGCGATCATATCTATTATTGTGTGGAGTTGTACTCTTTTTGTTCACTATTGTTGTACCTTGTTCTCTCTTAATACTCTCCTCTTCAGTACATCTCTTGCTGCTCCATCGAGGCTTCGGTGCATACTATTGAGTATTATTACACTCACCCCTGTTTGGGATTTTCCCGCATTTGGCATGCCCATGCAGACGACGAATAGATTGATTGTGAAATCAGAGGAGCTTCAGGATATGGGGTTCTTGGACCACCTGTGGTGGTCATAGCTTGGGATTCAGGATTGGGACACTTCCAGCTATTTGACTTTTTCACCTGTTGCAGGGTTGTGGAACTTTTCTAGTTGGGTGTGTATTTTTCCCCTTTCCCTTTCAGCTTTACTTTTCGTGTACTTGTACTGTTGGAGGATGATGCATTTTTTTGGTTCCCTTTTAATAGTAGTGTGTAACGTTGCTTTCTTTTCATTCTCTACACTTTTGTGTTTAGTTAGTTGTGTGTGTCTGTACATGTTCTTAGGCAAATGCCTCCATGAGTTTTTTGTGCCTTCGGCGCTAGTCGCCTGACCCTGGCCTATGGAGGCGGGCATGGGGTAGTTACGGTTCGAGCCCTGGTACAGTTCAGGTCATGACAACTACAGTAAGGGTCATTGCAGTTTTTAAAAAAAGATGTTTCATAGTAACATTTGGAACTAGATTAAGAATAAAATAGATTATAGAACATAACCCTTTGATATAATTTGAGTATATGTATAAAATAAAATCCTACCATTTTGGTAATGTAGATATTATGTGGTTTTCCTCGAAATGTATCCATGTATGGATAATAATAGAGGATGTTGCTCTAGAACAGAGGTACCTATGGTTAATAACTTCAGGAAAGGTGCATCGGTCATGACTCGAGAACTATATGGTACTTGAAAACTAGCCTTATTGTGCTCCTAATTTGAGACACCAATGACATATTATTAGGATAAATAATATCTTCCATACAACTATTAATATGGATTCAAAAATAAATATATCTCCAGGGAAACCAAGTATATGCTTTAAATATTCAAAATTAATTTATTTTTATATTCTATTTAGCGCTTCACCTAATTTAGAATTATGAATAATGATATGAAATTAAAAAAAATTATAAATTGATCTAGTATATAAAATAATTCAGAAATAGTTAGTAAAAGTTTGAATGGTAAAATTACACATGGAAAATGTAGATATTTTCCTTATGATCAATGTATTAATGTTGTTATTAGAACTGAGTAGATTATTACTATATTTTAGAAAATTATTCAACTTATGACAAATAACCTTTCCTAAAAGGATCAACATGTGGTTTCACAAAATTTATCTCATACATTGGATTTTGTAATGCGAATTAATATCCCATTATTTGGTGTGACCACTAATCCAATCGTATGTGTGAAATGAATTATGTCTTGTGAGAAGATATTAGTGACATCAGATGTGATGAAATAGAAATGGTTACACTTTTAGAATATTATATCAAAAGATATTGTGGTAAATGATTTCCAGTGATGTATAATTCTAGGGATGAATATAAAATAGAACACATAAAATATAATTAATTTAAGGATACATTGTTTTAAATATATTTCTCTCATTATCAACATACTAAAATGAATTGAATGTTACTTAGATTAATGAAAAGGTAAGAATCATTTATTTTTTATGTATTAATAAATTATTAAAATTCTATCTAACTATTTTATGGATAACATACATAATAAAAAATCATGATTTACCATTTAAATGAATTGATTTTGGCCAGTATCTATCATGTCTTGGTCCCTCAAAAAATTTCATCATATGATGAAATAATATTATTTACCTCCAAACCAAATAAGGAAATATCTAGATCCATTATGTTTAATTGGAATCACGAAAATAAGAGGATGACTAAGCACTAATAAAAAGATCATTTTAAAATGAATGAGAAGATAATGAAGTAATTTAAAACAAGTGAAATCTGTAGAAAGAATTATTCTATAATATGATTGACAGGAATAATATTTTGTTACATGTGTGGGGATAAGGGTGTTGGACCAAAAAAGGCCTACATTGACAAATTTATTGAGAGGCGGTTAATCATTGTATGAAACTCATTTTCATTTTCCGATGGGTTTTTAAAACTCTAACTATCCTAACTAATCATGAACTCGTTTTTTAGTAAGTCACTCTTATTTTAACATGCTATATAATGATATAATTTTCTAGTGTGCTTATAATATCCTTATACAGTTATGATTGATGATTTTCTCAATCCACATTTACTTAATATCATACTTCAAAATATAAGAAACTAAATCACTCATGACATAATAAATTAACTTGGTTCACCTGCACTGGGTTACGTCTATGGAGAACATAAAAAAATTGGGTCTATGTTCCAACATCATTTCATATTCACTCGACTTTTTGAAATAAAAATTTCGATATGGTCACTCTACGATAGGATCACTTACCTCAATATATTTTCGATAGGGATCTATACCACCTATGGGTCACTCCCTTTTTACTCACCCTTTTCTTAATACATCGGCAGGGAATCCTTTTGGCTCACAAGCTGATACACGTCTTTATTTTCTATAGATGATTCATTAATTAGTTCCCATTGAACATCATTTCTATCTTTCACAAGTTGGTTGTGAATATAAAAATTTATTCATATTCACATTAAATAATAAACCATACTTCAAGGAATACCAAATTCATTTGGGAAATTCCACAATTAGTGCCTATAACATTATGTGTAATGAAGCATAAAACATTCATGAAAACATTTCACCAATTTCTAAAAATTTTATTCTTGATTTTAAATCATTATAATTTCACAAAATTAGATTTCCTTGTTGTAACTCCTATAAATTTACAAATATTTCAAAACCATTAGGAAATCCCATAGTTATATTGAAAAAATTTTGTTATTCATGAAACATATAATTATATGAATTCTTCATGAATAAAAAACTGTTGTGACACATTCATGATAATATATATCATTTTGATATTTAAAATGTCTCGCTAACTTACATTTGAGGGGTAATGAACTATTTATAGAATTTACCTCCCCTTTTTGAAACATTCTCACTCACCACTACATTTTATTTAAAATATTCACTCATGTTTGAGAAAATCCATATCTTTGAGAAAATTCTGGTAATTTTTTTTCGTTCACACAAATTATCATAAATGAGTAACATTATATCTTTCCATAATGAATCCTCCATCATTCAAAAAACATTATTTTTACAATATAAAAACCATCATGACACCAAACTTTTATGAAACACATATCCTTTGTGATTTAATGACATTGAAATACTTTTATGAGGTATCCCTAGAAATCTTTCATTTAGGAAACAAGACCATCCTATAAATTGTATTCATGTTAATATTAGAAAATAGTAGTAAATAAAAAAACCTTGAATAAATTTTTTTTTTAGAATACTTAAATATATTTCATTACTCTTCTCGGATATTTTTTCAATATAAATGTTTTAAATTCGTATCTAAGAACCAAATACTAAAAATTTCATGATAAAATAATATCTGGGACCTTTTTGTTCTTTAATAACTTCATCCTTCCTCTCAGTATTACCATGATAAATATTTTAGACATGCACAGTATTTCATGCTTGTTTCCACATTCATTATATTTGTGTGTCTCAGGATGTTTTTAATATAGTGAACATTAAATTCAAAGTTCATCAGCATACGATGTTAATAGAAAAATATTATCCAATACACTAACTTACAAGGTTTTATAGTTATAGGGTTTGAACTTAATCCAACTGTCAATAAATGAAAATATAAATTCTCATTGGATTTCATCAAATGGTTATCATAATAATGAATTAAAAAGGTTGAAATAAAAAACTGATATTCATTATTTTAATAGTGGGGATATGTGGAACAATAAAAATGGATTCTATACGAATCAAGGAAATCTACCATAGAAGATGAAAAGTGGATAATCCAAGAATATGCAATAACTACCTTTATGTTGGAAGTACCCAAGGATCTGGTTTATGTTACTTTAATCATTGAATCAAATTTTACCAATTTTATATTTTATTTTGTATCATTTCAATGTTTTTTTATTATCAATTTTTTATAAAAAAAATTAGATACTTTTCTAGAACCGTAATAAAGGAGTTATCTAGAAAAAATCTTAATAGATGTATCACTGTAATAGAGATGTGTCTAGAATTCCACATTATGACACATAAATGTCCATTAAATTATATCACTTTTATCATACCTATTATTGACATTAATATAATCCTTTTTATGTATTGGATTTCAAATTAAGATGAAAACAAATATTTCAAGGGGAAGGAAATTATGATCCATAGTGAAGATATGTAATTTAGTTTCCTTAAAACAAATTCTTAATTATTTGAGTTATGTCTATATTATCTACTAGTAACTCTTATGGATGAGATTATTAAACATGAAGATAAACAAATCATTAGATGTAGAAGTTAAAAATAAATTTGTGGATGTACATATAGTATTGGAATACTATTACGTATTTACTATTAAATTATCTTGACATCCCCAAGATCACAAATTTTAGTTTTCAATTGATTTAATCCACGTTGTGAGACTAATATCAAAGACTCCAAATGGAATGTCCATTGTGGAATTAGTGGAGCTGAAGAAAAAACTAGAGGTATTTTATAAAAATGGATTTATTTTCTATAGTAATCCTTCATTGGGATCCCATGTTTTCATCAATAATAATATATATGAATCCATGATTTTTTTCATTTATTATTTGGAAATAAAAATAATTATGAAAAATAACTTGTATCATGCCCCTTGTATTGATGAATTACTCAATCAACATCTTAGAGCTCAACATTTTTCATTGATTAAACTTCGTTCTAGGTATTATCAATGAAGAGTAATGAAGTAAAAAAAAATTTAAGAAAACATTCAGAATGATTTATGGACATTTTGAGTTTGAAATTATTCCATATTGATTAATAAATTCACCATATTTTTTTAAGAATAAAATAAATAGTGTATTCAATGAATATAACGATTATTTTGATTGAGGTATTCATTAATGAGATCATGGATTATTAAATAATATATATGGACCATGAAAATCCCTCGAACTTCATTCAAGATAATCAGGAAAGGAAATAGGTATATAGGAAATTTAGTAAGTGTGATTTTTAGATTCATGATGTATCTTTTCATGGACATATTTTCTCTATGGATAGAATCTTAGTTAATACTATTAAGGTAAAGGATGATAGAGATTTGATAACACCTAATAAAACAATTGAGGTTAGTAGTTTCATTATTTCTATAGGATACTAATATCATTTTTTTAATTTTTCACAATTGGATGAAAAATTATGAAAATCATAAACTTTAAGTAGTTAACTTCATTTGGATAATGGAATGTGATGACTATTTCGATGGACTGACGTTCATGTCAATCAATGGTCGTAATTAGACCCAACCATATAAACATGATGTGTTTTTGAAATATATATATAAATGAATTGATTAATGTAACATGTTTTCTCCTAATGAAAAATTATAAATTTATTGTATTTGAGTCCAGGAATATAAAGACACATGAAAAGAACTATCGAATACATGATTGTGAGTTCTCAGTTATAATTTTTTTTGTAATGAGACAGATATATTATCTCTATAAAGAATGATGTTAGATATACATGGATCAGGAAATACTATTATAAATATTTAAATATAATAGTTCAATTATGAGATTGATATGATAGCTGGAGCTACAGAGGGTTTTTAATTTCGTGATACATTACAATAAAATGGAAAAATAAGGGTGTAGGTGAAATGATTAGGAATGATCATAGAGTTATGACTAAAATTAATATTGACAGGGATCATATATTCAGGGATCTGATAAATATTCTTATAGTAATTGTTATGAAGGGTGATACAAAATTCTTTTGACAAATTATTATGAACCCATATTTATTTATAAAGTTAAACTTTTCAAATATGATGATGGTAATTTTCAAAAGAAAATTTGATCTTTGAATGATGGTAAATTAGTCAAATTCGTTTGGTAAAATGGATTTCTAAAATTTGGAATGAAATTATGTTCTCTATATATAACTTACAAAAAAATTAATTTCTAGATAAATCTCAAAGCTAAAATTTATCTACACACCCTAGTAGCATAATGATATTTAGGGGATTGAGGGAACAATTTTTGGGGAGAGCATGGTGTGGAAAATTACAGATTATGTGTTTACATGTTTTTTTAAGTAAATGTTGTGAGATATATCCTAGATGATTTATGCAACCGCTTACTATTTCAATGTGGAAATATGATGACATTAGACTGTTCATTTTCACAAGAATATAAAATCCCCCCTAGAAGAAAGATACAATATGGGTTATCATTGAATTCATAACCAATTCATCACATTTCCCCAATATAAAAGATGAATAACCTCTTGAGATCCATTAAATGAACAATATTAATAATGTTTTATGTTTTTGTAGAGATCCACATTCAATTGTTTCTGATATTGATCCATGTTTTACATCAAAGTTATAAAAGATTCATTAAAAGGATCTTGATATTTTGATTCAATTGATCACTACCTATCATCTTAAAACTGACGTATAATCTAAAAGGAATAAAAATAATTTGAATACATGTTGATCTCATTATCACATGGAATTCAAGGAATGCGGGGTCATTATTTAACATTGATAGAGTTATCCTATAAAAATGGATACAATTAAAGTATTAAAATAGTGTTTTATGAAACAATATATGAATGAGATGGAAAATGCCAACTTTTGTTGATGATGCATGAGAAAGGAAACATGTTGGTTTGTAACATTTTGAATAGACAATAACAATGTTAATAACTATTTAGGAACATATAATAGTAACTCAATGTTGGAAAAAGATTTATTGAAACAATCATTAGAAGGATTTAGAATTGTAATTGGTAGATATTTTTTCATTAAAGTATCACTAATAAATGGTGTGATAAATTTTTATAAGAATGTGAAATGGAGCCATGGGTACATCAGACACTTTGAAATCCTTGAATAAAAAGAAGCTATTTTTTATCATTTGGAAATTCCAAATATTCTACCAAATTTACATGATGTGTTACATATATCGTTGTTATAGAAGTACACACCAGACCCACCGTATGTAATCACCTATAACAAAGTAGATTTAAAACCTCATATATCTAACTATGAATATAAAATCAAAATTTTTGATACTAGATAGCATGTATTTAAGAATTGTATGACTCAACTAACAGGGATTCTTTAATGATATCACCAAATAGAGGAATCAATATTGGAACTAGAAGAAGTTATGATGTTGAACTCCACTCATCTATTTAGAAGGTAATTTCCACAAAATTTATAGGTTGATTTTTCATAGGGAATAATGTTACACCCTGAGATATTAATATTTATTTTAGTTTACCTATATTCAATCTCATCAATAGATTTTGATGCACAGAACCACAGGGTAAAATAAAACAAGATACTATATGAAAAAACAATTAAAAATAACCATTATAAACAGGTCCTTAATTTTGGGTGTATGATTTGTATAAAATAAAATATCAAAATTATATTTTTTTTTAAAAATGTATAAAATAAAATCAATGGGTATATATTGATTACATCATAAATAACAATCAATTGAATAAAAATGAAACTTTTTAGAAAATTTATTCTATTAAAATATATTTTGGTCACTCTATATAAACATAATATAAATTATTTATTTATTTATTTATAAAACTTATTTTCAAAATAAAAATGATTTTTTAAATAGAAATTTAAAATTAACCCTTGGTTTTTTAAATATTTTTTGATAATATTGTTTCTTTGGTGTATAGAGAAAAAAAGTAATTTTCAGTGTAAATATAATTTTTTAAAAATTATATAAAAAATTATATATATTTTGAATGTTATTAAAGTAAAATTATATTAATTATATTAATATTTAATTATTTCATTTCATTGGGATTAATTTTATGTTCTATTTCAACATAAAAACATTTCATTATTATGGGAACATTTCTTTCGAAAAAAACATTTTCATCACATCTAAGTGTTCCATTTATAATAGGATTCCCCCCATTTTATGAATTTAATTTGGTCAAATGGATTAAATATTTGAAATAATAATAATATATAATATCAAATAATGTCAAAATTATGTTTACAATTTTGAATACTAAATAAGTAACAGGGTAATTATCGTGGTTTTGGTAAATATGAGTTTACCATGGGTTAATCTAAGAATATGAAGGTTAAAAATATACTATAAATGGTAAAAAATGAATTATATATATATATATTTTGACCTTATAACCTCTAAGGTTCATGACAAATCCATTTTTATGATTTATGTAATCATAAAAATGTTTGTTTCTATTTATCTTTAAAAAACCCATGTGTTACCTCTCCACGACTTATAATTTGACACTCTCTATACTATCCTCTTCACATATCATAATCAATATGGATCAGACAATACATAGAAAAACAAAAAATTTAATACTTTCAAAAATTCTTAGGTACCTTGGTTTAATCATAAATCAATCCTTCTATGGATTTTGGTGATAACATAATGGGGTCACCCGAATAAGAGGTAATGTTCTTAAATGATCATTTTTTCATCCCCCAACTCCATACATTTTTTTTAAACCTGGAAAATATAATCACAATAAAATCCTAAAAATAAATATATATTATTATTAATTCTTTTTAACAAACTATATCAATTTCCACTTACATGTAATAATAATTGAAATCTATTTTAGTTAGTATAGTTGACTAATGCCTAACGAACTAATGTAACTTGTTTTACATTATCACCTCTCATGGATAGATATGATAATTTATATAATGTTTATATATAATATTTATGATAAAATTATAAGTATTATATTGTAATACAACATGTAACTTATTACATTATATTATATTTTAAATATGATGGTGTCGCTCTTATGTGTGGCGGGTTACTGCATCACAAAGAAATGTGATTTATTTTTCCCATACAATATAAATTGATGGTAATAATAATGAATTTATAAAATATATGTGGTATATGTGACATGATATAAATTTTTAAAAAATAATATTTCATACATTTTATACATTTTATTTCACATTAACCCATTAATTTAATGATATCTCCACTCATTCATACATACGTTCTACCATCTATACAAAGCGATATGGAATATTCTCAATGCCCAGAATTGAATAACATTTCTAATATAGAATATAATGGTTAAATTATATGTTTATGACATTATTATAATTGCATAGAAGATTTATTTTGGTCCTATGTACATAAACCAAATATTTCATGATAAAACATGTATGAGATGACAAGAAAATTAACTCAAGAAATAATGAAAATAATGAAATATTATTAATAAACATGTAATAAAAAGACATTATAGGATAATATATGATATTATAAAAATGAAAAATGTTATGTTATAAATTAATGACAATATTACACCATTATACATGAGGTAAAATCTTATTCAACTAATAAAAAGTGTGAAGTAATTGATTTCATGTCAATTTTCATTTCATTGAAAGATATTTATCAGTATAACCCTATTCAAATTTATGTTGTGTATATACAAAAAAAAATTTATTTAAAATTAATATATATTTATTCATGATGATTAATTTTTAGATTTTTTTATATTCTTCAGTGCGTGAATGATTAAATGTTACCAAAAAGGTTATGATTATTCTATAATATCACTTTTTTATTATTTAAATTCTCTCAAAACAAAAAAAATATTCAGGTAATTTTCCATTGGAAATTAAATTTCACAAAAATATTCTTATTATAGTATAATTGATATGATTATTTCTTATATCATATACAATTTTTAAATATTGTGAATAATTAAAATCGTATCTAATTAATTTGGGAAATATTTATAAACCTGTATCCTTTACATAATATAGATATTTGATCATAAGTCATGATGATTTTGAATTAAATTAGTCATTAAATATATGATGAATTCTTTGCAAAATGAATTTATTTTTGGGGCCCAGTTAATGAAAACCCCTAAAGGCATCAACAAGACTCATCAGATAAACCGTTTATAAGAAATTGACCTTATTCAAATCATAATATCTCTATATCAACTATATTAAACTTCTTTACATTCCAAAATATCATTTCGGTTTAGGTTTTTTAGAATGCTAGGACATAAACCACACATATCATCCCAAAAGTATATATAGTGGGAACTATTAAAATAGTTTGTATTCCTTCCAAAACAAAATTTTTTTAACACAAAAGAACAACATGATTTGTTTGAAATTTTGTGACTTCTTTCATTATCCTACACATCCTTATAACATGTGAAAAAACATTTAAAAACATGGGATGAGCCTAAAAATATTATAAAGATGTATTAAAAGAAGTTAAAAAAGGAAATAGTTTAGGAATACGTAATAACATGTGAAATCATTTTCACAAAGACATATTTCTCACCCATATTTCATTACATTGTGAAATGTGAAAAAACTATGAAACATTAAATAACATATATAAAAAAAAACAAAGGTGTAATTTGAAATTACATAATTATATTGTAACCAATTTTTCTACCTTATGATTTGTAACCCTCGTGACTACCTTATAATATAACCCTCACGACTATCTTACTGTGTAACCATCAAAGTTATACTTGGAGAAGCCATATATCCAACCTCAATCATACACATAACCAATGAATTTAAGTAGATATAGGTACTACCCTTAATCATAAACAATTAGTAATAACCAAAACATAATCATACAAATACAATGATTCTATAAAACAATTTCTTTTGAATTTCGTAGAACAAAATTTTAAAAAAGCATTTTAAAAGAATACCCCATTAAAATTTATATAATTTATTTGAGACGTAATATAGTGTATTTAATATGAATATACATTGTAAATACACATAATTAAACATTATATAAACATAATTACTCAAAAAACAATTTTAATTCCACATAAATAATTAAATAAAATTTTAACTTAATGAACATAAATCGGGTTAAGGATTCCCTTACCTCTGGTGCGTCTTACTTAAAATATGATTAATCCACTTATATAATGGTTAAAGGAGTGTTATTAATATCTTAAAAAAGAAGATTAATTTTTATAACACCTTATATTATCATTTCATAACATCATCTTACACATTAATTATTAGTATTTTCTTCCTTCCATTGTTTCGGGTGCCTTATTTGCAAGATTTCCATGGAAAGGTTGTACTTGAATTTCATTTCATATTGAAATGAAATTTGGTAAGTGGATTGAAATGGTATTAATTGGTATCCTTAATATTAAATGATTACATAAATAATTTTTTTATATGGTATTATTAGATTAATTATATAAATCATTAGTAATTTTCATTTAGAACATTTTTGTGGTTCTTTGATAATAACAAAATAGTTTCATTATATAACCTAAAATTAGGTATATATGTCGACTCTAGAACCTTAATGATGATATATAATACACTTTACAGTCATTTCCAACCATTAAAATTATGTTATGACCATATTTTATGGAAGTAAAAGAAATTAGAAACACATCATCTATGATTTTGGTAAATCGGCACATCACAGATGGCATATTTAATTTTTTTAATTAGAGGAATAGTAAGGTGAAGAATAATGAGGGATTTTTTTCCATAATTATGATAAAATAAAGAATATATAATATTATTGAGGTTTCATAACTATTAGATATGGTTATGGTAATTGAGTATAAGAAAGGAAAAGTAATTGAAAACAAAAACCATGAAAAATAAAGAGGATTCATACCTCTTTATCTATTCTCCTTGAGATCCTCCTTAAAGCCTCTGGGTTTTGCCTTTTGGTGAGACCATCTGGTCATGGACTTGGGTAAGATCCTTGGAATGAGTATTTGGCATAACATAAGAAATTCTAAATCTTGATTGGCGTGAGAGGAAGAGGGATGTGAGGTTGGTATATATAGTGAAAGTGAGGGAAATTTTAATTAATTTCAAAGGACACCTCATTAGTTGTATTTGAAAAACCGTGGTATTGACCATGGTTTTTCCCATGGTACTGGTCACATGGAAAAACACATATTATATTTTAATCCTTAAGATTAAAACATAAATATTACATAATAATTATATCATTATGATTTCATTAAAAACCTAAATACATTAAAACTATATACTATTCATCAAAAATTCATTTATCATAGGAATATCCCAAAAAAACACTTACCATTTATCTATGTGTAGTATACAAAAATTAAGTCTATTTTTTGAAAATAATTTTCTTAATATTATTGTTTTATTTTTTAAATAAAATAAAAAATTATTCTAGAAATAATAATTTTTAAATTGAAAATCATTTTGTAACACCTTGAATAGTTAACCATGATCTCATTATCTTATACCAGTAAGAAAATAAAATAATAATTTGGTTTACTATTCATAAGGGTCATACTACTATTTATATTAGTATTCAAAAGTTTGTGATGCTATTTATCGAAAAAAAAATTGGTTTTATAAGACTCTAAATAACTTGCTTATCACAACTATAGATGTATGTATTTCGAAATTTAAATCATAGAAATGGAAAAATTATGTTTAACATATAGTTCCTAACTATATAACTAAAAAAATGTGAAGGTGTTTCATTCATTTCAATTTATTTTTATAACCTTGGGAAGTTAAATTAACCCCAACTTCTATAAATTCTGTCCTCGCAATTTTATTTACTTATGAAACAAATGAGGATACCTATCCCTCATAGCGTTTTTAGATTCCCAAGTTACTTCTTCAACCATGTGGTTTCTCCAAAAAAATGTTACCTTGTGTATTATTGTATTCTACAATACTTGCTCTCTTAGATCAAGAAACTGAATAATTTTCTTTTCAGAAGAATGGTTCTTTTTCAACTGTAGTACCTTATGTCTAAAAACATGAGATGAATATGGAATATACATTCTTGACATCGAAACATGAAAAAATTGTGTACCTAAAATTAACTCAGATGTAAAGATACTTGGTAGGAATCTAGTCCAACATTCTCTAGGATTTAATAATTTATAATAAATCTTTGTCTTATCTTTCCTTTTTACCAAAATGTGTCACACTTTTCCATGGTGATATTCTAATAAAAACATAATCACCTCCCTAGAATGAACTATCTCTCCTCCTATTATCCGCATAAATTTTCTTCCTTCTCTAAGATATCCTCATGTGGTTCTAGATCATATTAACTTTCTCAGCCACTTATTCTACTAATTTTTGTCCCATTAACATCCTTTCCTAGACTACATCCCAAAAATCACCCAAATCCCATTGTTACATCTAGAAGTATTTTGTCATCCAACCATGAAGTCTGTGGATATTTTTTCCATTTCCACTCTAGCACTGGTAAGGGCTGAATAATCCCCTTGAGTAACTCTGACTCTTTTTTAACTTGTTCACATGTCAAAAATTTCACAACGAAATATGCAATATATCTTTTCATTTCATCCCACCAGTAATACTCCTAAAGGTCTCTATACATCCTAGTACATCCATGATGAACTGAAAATGGAGGAATATGAGCTTCATACTATAAATAGTTAATCAACTATGAGTCACAAGGCATAAAAATATTTTCCAAATCATAAAACACATTCTTTATCAAGGTAAAATTCAACAAACATGCCCATTTTAACCAATTATACCTTTTTTGGATATATGTTTTTTCATTATGGGCTTGATTAATTATATCTAACAAAGATGAATACATTTAAACCTAAAACAAAATAGTGGAATTTCATACACCAATAACATCCAAACGAAATTCATCAAATCATTAATCAAGGGGTCATTTTCCAATTGTAACATGGTTAATGATTCATGATGGTTTTCACTCAAGGAATCTTCCACTGTTTTTATTTTCAATGATATAAATTAATTGTTCAATCATAATATGTTATTAGTTCAAGCCATCGTCTTTTCCACTTGTTTAATTCCTTTGGGGTGAATAAATAAATCGGTCTTTTTTTCAGTATATATTTCACATTTATTTCTTTATAAATGATTCCTATGAATTTTGAATGCACGAAACCACATATATTCATTTCAAATAATGTGTCGGATAATTTAACTCAAGAGATTTTAGCTTTCTAGAATAATAAACAATTACATGATCATTCTGCGTCAGAACACAACCAAGTCCCTTTAATGAATCTTCATTGTATATAAAAAACTCACCATATCTAGAAGGTATGTTTAATGATAGAGATTTTACTAATCTTCTTTTTAGTTTCAGGAAACAACTATCACATTCTTTTTTCCATTTGAATTTAACTCCTATAAGAGTTGACCTAGTCAGTGGACTATATAATAGTGAAAGATTTTCAACAAACCTCTTGTAATAGCCTACCAAACCTAGAAATCTACAAATCTCGTTTTTATTTTGGGGGGAATTGACATTATTTTGAAACATTAATATTTTTAGGATTAATAGTTATTCAATATTTAGAATCAATATAACCAATGAATGAAATTTGTTGCATCCAAAATTAAATGTTGTTCAATTTTCCATACAGTTTATTTTCCATTATGGTTTCCAAAACAACACTTAAATAATTTTTATACTCCTTCTTAATTTTTGAAAATATCAAAATTTCACCAATAGGGAAAATAAAAAACATATCCAAGAACTCATGAAATATTAAATTCATAAGACCCAAGAATACAATAGGTGAATTAGTTAACCCATATGGAATAAATGCAAATTCATAAGGACCATACCTAGTTCAATTTTTTTTGAATTTCATCCTCCTTCACCCTTAACCGATGGTACCAAGATATGAAGACAAGCATGGAAAAATATTGTGCTACCTAGTACTGATAAAAAATTAATAGATGTCCAAAAAATGATACTTATTATCAATAATCTTGTAATTCAAGGATCTATAATAAATGAAATGCCTCATGGTACCATATTTCATTTTAGGAAAAAACAGCTTCTCCACATGGAGAAGTGTTAGGATGAATGAATCCTTTATCAAGTAACTCCTAAAACTAATTTTTTAATTCAAGAAAATCTATTTTAGACATTCGATAAGAGGGTTTGAAAATGTTTTAGCATCCGGAACTAAGTCAATTGTGAATTAAATTTCCCAATTAGGTATAACACCAGTTAACTCATCCAGAAAACATCAAGGTGTTAATTTACCTCTAGAACATCATTAATATCAATAGTTCTCTTTTTTCAACAATATAAGAATGGTAATATTTATTCCATAATTAAATTGTTTCTCAACAACCTAATATATTATCAACTATATGGGTTTGTTCATGTATAAAAAATGAAAATATTTCTGAAAAACAACTTCTTTGGATCTATAATCAAGGTTTTTGGGTAATATATTTCCATAGAAAACAATAAAAAGACACATAAAATTCCTTCTTGATGTAAAATTTACCCATATTGTTTTAACAATAAGTTATTGTCTCATTTATTGAGGTTATAATTCCAATTTACCAAAATATTTCTTAGAAATAAATGAATGTGTAGACCCCATATCAAACAAACCTTTAGAAAAATCCGAGTAAATAAACATTGTACATTATACCACATCATAGGATGGCCCGCGACTTTTTGATGTAGATTCAAAGCATCTCACTACAAATTTTTACCTATGTTATGGATTATTTCCATCATTTGGATCTTTTGTTGGGTATGGATTTTATCAATGACCCATCTCACCACATTGAAACACACAATATTTTTTTAGCATTATTGATATTAATATCATTTTATTTATAATATCAAGCCATATGTCCAAACTTACTGCATGGAAAACACTTACTAGTTTTGGTAAGACATTCCCTTGGGTTTTTTCAACAAACATTTCACAAAATAGAAATAGATCTTTCATGCCATTGGATTTCTCTGATTGATTATTACCCATCACTTCCTAGATGGACCTCTTATTATATTTTTTCTAAATGTACATGTGATCATCAGCGAACTCCATTTTCACTCTCTCAGCTCATTGTAAAAGTTTCTCATTAATTTTTAATTCTCCAAAGGCCAATGACCTTCAATATCTTGAATTCAATCCCAAGTAAAAGTGATTGATTTTTTTATAAAAATCCTGAATAATATTTGGAGAATAGATTTTCATTCTATTGAACTTTTCTTCATACACAACAACTAAATAATCCTCCTTTTTCATAAAATCAAGGAATTTCCTCTCCAACCTAATTCTAACCACCTTAGGAAGATATTTTTCATGTAAAAGTTTTTTAAATTATTATAAATATAGGGATTTAATCTACTCTCCATCCTAAATAATCTTGACTATTAACCACCCATGATCGACTACACATTCCAAACAATAAATGGAATTACTCTCATTTTGATTATTTGAAAATCCAATAACATCTAATATATTTTCAATGTATTTAATCTATCCTTCACCCACTATAAGGTCATAATATCCACAGAATTTTAGAGGTTGTTTCCTCAAAAAATATTCCACTATTATCAAGTTACTATTCCATATAATTGTTTGTTTTTATAAATTCATTCCACCTCCATTTATTGCATGCATCAGCTATGCCATTACCATCACAAAACTACTCAGATCCAATTCCCACCCTTCCCAGTTTCAAATTCGAAAATATATCAGCCTCTCAGATCTTTCCAACTTCATCATCCCTATTTCTTCTATGGAAAACAATTTTGAACAGACATATCATTAATGAATTTACATGGTAAGGTAATAATAATTTATCGTATTCTATTAACATCATCCTAACCCTTAATTTTATCTAATCTTTGATCTGATACCAACTGTAAGGAACCATCCTTAAACATATCATAATCTAACTATTTCAACATGATTCTACATCTTTACATTCCAAACGAACGGTTTGTTTTAGAATTTTATAAATTTATGACATAACTGATACTTATCATTTCACAAGTATACAATGTGGTTACCATTAAAACTATTTCCATTTCTTCCGAAACATAAAATTTGTAACACAAAACAACAACATGATTTAATTTCACAAATCTTAACTTCCTTATTTCACATAAACATCCTCATAACATGTGAAAAAAATTTAACAACAAGTGATGAAAATATCAAGATAATTAAGGTATATAAAAATAATAAATGAAACCATTAGTCCATGAATAATTGAAAATATATGAAATCAATTTCACAAAGGTATACTTATTACCCATTTTTTCTTACTTTGTGAAACATGATATTTCCATAAAACATTAAAGAACATATATAAACCCATATACATATTTTGAGGAATTATATAATAAAATTATAACAATCACAACTACCTTATAATTTATATCCCTCATAAGTACCTTACAATGTAACCCTCATGGATACTATGTTTTGTAACCATCATAGTTACAGTTGGAGTATCCATATGGCCCACCTCAAACATTCACATACCTATTTCATTTGAGGGAGGTATAAGTCTCACCCTTCATCATAAAATATTTCCAATAACCAGAATATAACAATACAGTATGAATAATTTCATAAATATATTTCTATTGAGTTTGGTATAACATAATTTTAAAAGATGATTCTAAAAGAAAACCCCCATAAAAATATCATATAATTGAAGTGAAACTTAATAGAATGGATATAAAATGTATATAAACTAATATAAACATAATTCAGAATAATATAACAAATTAATCATACAAAAAAATATAAAACCAAATAAATAATGAAGTAAAAGGTAAACCAAAAGAATGGAACTCAGGGTAAGAATTCCCTCACCTCGGGGTCATAATAATTCAAATGTACTTAATAATAATGGATAATGGTTGAAAAAGTTTTATAAATATATTCTATAAACATAAAAATGTTTATTACACCATATATGATCAATTAATAACATCATTTTACCCTTTAATTAGTAGTATTTTTTCCTTCCGTTGTTTCAGGTGCATTCCTTACATGATTTGAATGGTCAATTTGTTTTTGATTTTCTTATCATATGAAATGAAATTATTAAAGTGGAATTAAATAGAAATAATATTATTAAATAATATTATATGATTCCATAAATAATTTTTGTCACATGGTATAAGGATAAATAATTAGATAATTCATTAGTGATCTTCATTTAGATCATTTTGGTGGTTGTTCAATAATCACGAAATAGTTTCTTTATATTATAGAACATTATTTATGTTTGTTAACTCTATATAATTAAAGTGGTTATATCATACACATTTACATATTTGTATACAATTAAATTTTTTTTATGATCATATTTGATGGAATTAAAGGAAATTGGAAACACATCATCCACGATTTTGGTAAATCGGCACATTATAGGTGGTGTTTTTTTTGGAATGAGAGGAAGAGGAAGGTGAAGAATGTAGATTATTTTAAAAAAACATGATAACATCCAAAATATATATTATTATACATATTTCATGTGTCTTGGATAAGGGGAGGGTAAGAGAGTATATGAAAATAAATGGAATTCAAAAGAAAACACAAGAAAATGAAAGAGGATTCTTACCTATTGATCTCTTCTCCATGAGATCCTCCCTAAAGACTTGGGTTTTTTCCTTTTGGGGAGAGCATAAAGTCTTCGACGTGGGTAATATCCTTAGAAATAGTATTGGGTAAAATATATACAATTCTAAAATCTTGAGTGTTGTAAGATAAAGGAGGGGTGAGGGTGGTATTTACAGTGAAAGTGAGGGACTTTTTAATTAATTTCAAAGGAAACCTTATTAGTATTATTTTTAAATCCTTGGGCTTGACCATGGTTTTTTCTCATGATATTGGCCACATAGGAAATGTGGTATAATATTTTAATCCTAAAGGCTCTACCATATATATTTATTCATCTTTACATCATTATGATGTCCCTAAACACCCAAAAACATTAAAACTATATTTCTAATATTCATCAAAATTCATATATCATAGAAAAATCCTAACGAAACAACCTTACATTTTTAAATATTAGCATTAAAAAAATATTTCAATTTTTAGAAAATAAAATTCTAAATATGATTAATTTAATTTTTAATTAAATAATATTTTATTAGAAAAATATCAATTTTAAAACTATAAATCATTTTATATCACCTTGAAAAATTATTCAATATCTCATTATCTTGTAACCGTAAGAAAATAGAAAAATAATATGAATAAATATTCATAAGGTTAATATTAATCTTTATAAGTGTTGTTACTATTCAACAAAAAACATGTAGGTTCTCTCAAACTCTAAATAACTTACTGATCAAAACTGTATATGACACTTTTTCAAAATTCATATCATAGATGTGGAAAAATTATTTTTCATGTCTAGTTTATAATAATATCATTAATAAAATATTTAGTGTTTCATTAATTTTAAATTATATTTAAAACCTTGGGGTGTTAAATATGTTTTCCATATCAGATTAGTTTTTCGATGAAGATTTAATCTACCTTATAAAAGGTCTTGATACTTAAGGTATCATGACACTTGAGATTATTATATAAAATAATTATGTATTTCCTTCCTTTAAAATTTAGTTATTATTATTATCCAAAATATTTTAACCTTTATATTTTCAATGGGTACATTTCATTCACAGTTTATTGACCAAAAGGATGGTATTTTTAGTTATTTACTATTCCATATTGACTATGCATTATCTGATTATTGTAGTCAATATATTGACTAAATATAAAGTGTGATAAGTTATTTACCTTTCCATATTTTTGATTCCGTATTGATTCATGATAGATTCTACTATATGTGACCCTTTATGAGAATTTGAGCTCAACCTTATTTTCTATTTATTCCAAAGGATATGGGGAAGGATTATTTGACTGAGTTTCTAGGATATAGATAATTTTATTTTATTATATTTTTTTAATATTATAAATTTAAAACATGTATCAATATTTAATATTATTTTTCAAGACTACTAAAAAATTAATTCATTTGTGATATGAGAACTTGTATCTAGTGCCTATGTAATAATGTAGATATTGGAATTTGGTTTTTGGATTTAGGGTTGTTATATTTGGTATCAGAGGATACAGGGTATCTAAATTCAATATTCTAGATTAACTAATTTTTCATTTATTGTAGTAAAAAGGGCTACCTCCATACACTTTAATTCCCTAACTCAAACCAAATACATTGAGAATATTCCATGTTTTCATGAAGGTTATCAATATAGGATAAATGTGTCTTGGGTTGTAACATCATCAATAATATGGTTCATATTTTTTTAATAATTTATTTATATTAATGGGGTATATAAAATGAGTTTGAGTATGTTTTGAGAGGTCAGAGAAGGAGATGAATAAAAATAGAAAATAATATCTATGTGAGTGTGTTCACGCAATGAATGTATATTAATAACATGAATAGATTCTTCATTGAAGACATAATTTTGTTTTTTGAATTTTAACATAGCTTATAATGTGTGCTATAATAACCTCATGAATTGGGAATTTAGGATTTCATAATATGGTGATGCATATTTCAGTATGTCAATAATTCCATATGTTCGTATTGTGAATCAATGATTCACTCCATGAATAATGATTATTTTAGAGGATTAAATATTTTTATCACTCATCTCCATCATCATCCACCTACATCCATCTTCACCGAATCTTATGTATTGTCCAAAAAATTTTGGGAGAATTCATCTCTCCCAATATTATCCAGTTGGAATTTGGATCCCATTTTGATCATATATTAAATTATTGGTATTTTTTAAAAAATATAGCTCATTTAATCATTGTATATTGTTCCAAAGTATTTTTCGTATTCATTTATAAAATCTACTATTCAACTTGTTACATTTATTGATGCTTTATAGAATCCCAATTCATTTATTCATTATGGCTGAATCTTGTTTTGGATGCATGAGGTGAATGTATTTCATGAAGTATGAGTTGATCTGCCTTCCCATAAAACCTTCTTTCAAATTGAAGCATGATTTTATTATTGGTGAATTTTTTTATGTCCACTATTAATTGCTAATGAGTCCCTTTTATTTTAACTATTTTTATTTTGATGTAGTATTTGTGTGAACTAATATGGAAGTTGGTGGTTCTACATATAGCATATGATCTATAAAATTTTGATTATCTAGTTATCTTAAGTTCATCATAAATGAATTTTATCGAGACTTGATTTCTTTTATTTTTTTTTAGAAAAGGTTTTTTTTATATTTTGTTTTACCCATGTATAAAAAAAATCATGTCAATAATAAAATCAATATTAAATTTATTGTGAAAAGGGTTTCCAAATCATATTTTTTACAAATTTGTTTCATATTGTTTGTAATATAAGATAAGACCTTGGAAATAGATTTTCATTATTCCACACATTAGAGACATTGATGAGAATATGGATTTTTTATTGTTGTTCTATGTGCATTGAAATATAAAGGGGGTTATCTTTCAAGGGAGATATTCTTTTCCCGGATCATAGACACAATTCCTCTAAGAACATGATGTAGAAATTCTAGGGGGTTCACTTTCTAAGATTTTCCTTAAGCCCAAGTTTATAGATATATTGGATCTAGGTATTTGAGTGTACAGTAATCAATGTTTATTATTTCAATATTATTTGTGTATTTTCCATTTCCATTGTTATCCTAGAGGTATTTAACTTTATAATTTGTATTTTCACTATTTTTGACATAATATAATATGATACATTATTTAAAAAGTGTATATTATTTATTAACATTATGATTTTAAATTATGTCACCATGATTTGTGTAAGACATTGAAAAAGGGGAACAATTAAAACGTCTTTTGATATAAAAATGTTTTACTTAGTGTCAGTCCATAATTTCTTTATGTTTGATATATTTTTTTTTAATGAATAGAACTATGACGGAACACCATAGCGGGATCATACTGATAATCTTTATCTCACAACCTAGAAATACTCTTTGGGGTGTATAGTTCTTATTTTATATTCTTTTGGTATGGGAATGGTTCTATAGTTAGGCGATGAGGTTTAGTTGATTTGGGTATGGGTAGTTTCTGGTGATAGGATGGGATGTTATCCATATTTCACATAGAGTGGAACATATTATCATGGGATTTCATTTTTTGTTGAATTATATATGGACATGTACCCAGGTTTTTATCTTTTTATCATGGGTTGTATCATTACTACTGTCCCTTTTTTACATTGACACATTTCTTTGATGGGTTTATTTTATTATAAATACTACATTTATCTCATTTAATGTTGAGAAAAAAATTCCATTTAGTTTTATTTAAATGACCAGGTTCTAGTCAACTACCTGTTGGGAAAATAAATACCCTTTATCTTTTCCCTTGAACTAGTTTGGAGACCAATTGTCTTTGTTATCTAGGATTGGATGTGAAAACTTGTTATCCTAGTATTGTTATGCTCCATATTGGGAAGTTGTAAATAAGGGATATGATTTTTCGGACTTGGTGGGTTTGATATAATAGTATATGGAAATAAAATTTCATTGAAATACTTATTCAATAATGGTATTTTGGGATTCATATATCTAATGTTTGGTTTTGACATTGATCTTACACTCTGGTAATATCTTTCATGATTATACTTAGATTGTTTTCCCTTTTTGTCATTATTTATACATTTAGAAATAGAGATACATGCCTTTGAGATATCTTATAGGGTTTCTCTATGTGGATGTGATTATATATTATTCATAAGAGAATTTGCCTCTTATGGAACCCAATTTAACATATCCTCTAACATGGTTAGTTCATAAAATGGACCAAAAGTTTCCACGTGTTCTGAACTAATATATTAATGCAAAACTGTGAGATGGAGTATACATGGATCGATCTTGAGGGTTTAAAAATGACAACGCCCATCTAGTAATGGTAAGAATAAATATTTAGTGGTTGAGTAATTATTATAAAATATTGATTAGGTCATATATATCCTCAAATAACCTAAATCGTTTATGGTGAAATGTAAAAAATATAAGATCGATAGTCCTAGAAAACGGTGGTGGTTTTCAATAAATTATGAAAAAATGCTTAAGGGAATGGAGTGGATGTATTTAATATCCTTGTTGCATCATATATTTTTCTAAATATTTGATGATATAAAATTAATTGAATTTTAGTTCCTTGTAGTAGTTAGAGTGCTCATTGTCAAAATACGTGAACAATTTTCAGGATCTGGATATTTTTTATAAAATGGAGGCAAAAACAAATAAAATAATATAAATACCTACAAGGATTGGGAACAGATACCTGATTACATGTATACATTTTGACACTCAATATCAATTTTGAGAATATTTAAAGGGATATGATTTAATAAAAGTGAAAATGTGGAATGTTTGATTCTTTGGATAATCATCGTAATATAGTGGCAGTGTCAATTGAACACAGGTAAAGGAGAGGAACATTCATGGTAATCTTAATAGTGGTGGAGATGATTCATTGTAGTGGGAAACATAATCACAATAAACAATTTCATGAATTTTCTTATATATGTTTTTATTTTCACCAGAAACTAGGGAAACACACTGGTAATTCCCCCACACACACAAAGTTGTAGTTGTTGTGTCTACTAAAGTAATATGTGGACTTTCTTATTATATTTTTATAAACCCCATTGTAGTCATAAATTTACAAATCTAAAGCCCATTAAGTTAAATTCAGAAGAATCATTTTCATCATTTCTTTTTCCATAGTCCTTATAAGTAAATAACAGTAACATAGTGGATGAGTTTCAATTGAAGGTATAAATGGTCTTGAAAATAGTTTGAAGTAACATCTTTGTTGTATCACCCATATCAACTAATCAATTTGATAGAGGTTCCACAAAATCATTCATATATTATAATTTGATTGATTTGTTTAATCATTTAATGAATCTAATGACATTTATTAAAGATATAGATGTTCAACATTGTAATAGAAAGGAGAATAAGATTCATTTTCACACAGAATCTCATTCAATTATTATTGGGTAACCAAAATGGGACATTCATGTTATCAGATAATACATTTTTTATGTTGTAAGATCCATAAATTATTTTTGAGATTTATCATGCACATTTTTCAGGTTAACATTTTCCTTTTTTCAATATATATTATTTGGGTATTATCCTAGAAATATTTTAGGTGAAATTGAGGAATTTTTTAATGAAATGGGATTGTAATAGTTGCTTCATGATATGACCAAACCATGTGCCCAGCCTATAATATTGTACACCCTTTTTATTGTGGTGTTTTCATGGTTGGTGCATGGTTTTTAAAAACATGATACCTATTAAGAGTAACCATTCACCCCCTATGGATTCGTACACAGTTAAGGAAGACATATTTTCCCACCCATGAACTATATATATAAAACAATTCATGTTGGAAACTAAACCAAAAAAATTATAAAAACAATCTTGAATCCCAAAATTATATCCCGAAACATTCCATCTTTAACTGAAACCAATAATAACAAATAATCTCTTATAAGGATTCATATGACATTTAGACACTATTCTGGATGTATCAATGGTTTGATTAATAAATCAACACCTCTCCTGGTAAGTGATTTCCTTCCATTTATATTCCTTCATATCCAGCCTCTATTTATGATAAAGGAAGAATGTTTTAATAGAAATTGGGAAGGTTTTATATCTTTGTTATGTTGGAACCTATGTAGTTTGATATTGGATAATGTGTTTGGTTGTAGATCTAATTCTTTATTGATTAAATGAATTTTCCTCATCATTTCTATGAATTAAAATGAATGGAACACTATCCAATGACCATGAGTATGGTGGCCTAAATTGAAAATCCCATTGTATTAATTATTGTTTAGTGAATAGAATTTATGAATAGGAATTTCAATGTTAAGAATTTTCATCTTGTATTTGATTAATTAATTAATATTATAATTAATGTAATGATTTGATTATGAAATTAATTGTATAATGGGATTACAGAATAGGTCCATCTAATGGAATTCGATAATTGGATAATTATTGATAGATAAAATTAATTGATAATGGGGATATGCAGATATTTGGATTATCCTTGAAGTATTAATATGGTAATGTGAGTAAATATTTTAAGATAGTTTAATGGTGAATTGTTCATATTCTTTTATATGATTAATGTAATGAATTATGATTCTATTGATAAATTAAAATTTTATACCATGTTGTGATATGTTGATTAGAGGGTTAATGATGATTGAACGTGATAAATGTGATGTGTCTGATATTTGTGGTTAATTAAAAAATGGTGTTGTGGGATAATGACAATTATCCAAATACCCATATGGTTCTATGCATGATATTATAAACCCAAATGTTTTCATGAAGATATTATTGTCTCAAAAACTGACTAAAACTCTAAATACCCATGAGGTTTTGGATAGGAGCTGATGCAGCAAATACCCATGGGGTTTTATACATGATGATTTATTCCCATGAGATTGGATTTCGAATATGGTTTCTAAGGAATGTGATTTGATTTGGAATTATATAGATAGAGAAATACAATGTCTTATAATTTATTTTGATTCCATTTGTCATTTTTTTAGACTCTAGAATGGGCTGATGTAGGTATTAGTGGAATGGGTGACATTATGAAATAAACGATTTATGTTGTTAAATATAGAATAATTTAATATGTAAAAGGATTACATTATTGATTATGAATTATTATTTACATATATTCATATATTATTATTTATTTGTTATTAATTTATATGTCATTGGAGGTGGCCTATTGAGATGTGCCCACACCCTACTCAGGATTTCTGATCGTAACCCGAATAGACTTATTGTTTTTATGATAGGATAAGAAAATGACCGTGCATTTAATGGAAAATTTGGGATGAATCATAGAAGAGGGAACCAGAATTTGTGTCAATACCTTCTTTTGAGTGTCAACGTCTTTAATTTGGTTTTCATTAGACACTTGAAACTTATTATGGAATGAAATTTTTGATGTTTAGTTTTTTATATTGTTTCAGATTTTGGTTCATCTATCGAGACATGTCTTTTGTTATTATAATATCATGGTTGTAGATTATTTTCTTTTTCTTATTGTTTAAATATTTTCAATATTATAAAACTTTTTTAAAGAGGGTATAGTCCCTCCATGTTTATATAATTTAACCCTTACTGATAGTTGAAATCCTCTTGCATATGGGGAGGAGCACCTAAGGTCTTGTAACCAAGAGGATTGTGGCACTGGTATATGGCACCCAGGTCTGGACATAAAAAAGTGGCATCAAAATATTTTTCTTATCTATTATTTTGTATTACTATTTGGAAATTTAGACAATATATTATAATGATTTTATCCTTAATGATTAGCTCTTTCATGGGAGTAGTTAACCCTTATAAAATGAAAAACTATGTACCAATGGGGGGATTTCTATTATTAATGTTTGTTGTTATAATTTAAAGTTATCTTACCTCATGTGATTCACATTTTCTATGATGTGATTTTTCCTTCTAAAATTTTATGATATTTGATTTGTGTCCTAGTATGGAATTAAAATTGATTATAAATACATGATTATAAGGAATTGGGAATTAGTATGATATGAATCATTTTAGGAATTCTTAGTAAAATAGGGTTTCAGAACTAGTTATTCATGTCTATATAAATTTTGTTCTTGTCTAATTTTTTTTGGGAAAAATATGTGTAATGTAATCATGAAAATTTTAAAATGATGGAAAATGTGGAAAATCAGTGTCTACCATGAAACATGAATATAATTATGTGTTTACCCTTACTTGACCATGTCCTAGATTTAATAAGGATAAGGGTAGTGGTGAAACCTATGTTATGAATGTGTGGAATGGTATAGAGAATGACTTCTTATGGATTTATGGAAGTCCCTATAATTGGATATATGATGTGGTATGTTTCATAAGACATTATTTTTTCATTATATAGATATTCTTCAATGACAGAGCTTATTTCTATGATGATAAAAGGGAATTGCTAGAAATGTTCCACTAGTACCCGAATTAGAGGATCTGATAGTTCCTGGTTATAATGTCGAAGAGTATTATTTTGATAAATTTTCTTGATTTATGAGGTTTATGGAACAAGACCTGTGGAAGGTTTTGAAATGTTTATTTAACATGACATAATAGTTTCAGTTATTTCACACTTCTACATTCACTAGAGTGGGTGGACCATAGGTAGTTGAGTTTTGGAATGAGTCTACCCTTACGATTCATGGACACTCGGAGACTCCATATGAGGAAAGATTAAAAATAAAAACATAAATGTTGTATCACTATAGTTATGCTGGGATATCTAGACATGTTGTGGAAAGGTGGAGAATATTGTATGGAATGACATCCAAGAAAAGTTCCTAGAAAAATTTTATATAGAAAAATTGAGACAACAGTGGTCATCTAGTTTTTTAGGGCTACCCTAGGGGAGGCTATCTATGATGGACCATGCTAGTTTCATTATCGAACTATATCTATTTTCACTAGAATTGTAAGGGGATGAGAAATATAATACAATATGTTCTCATATTAGGCTTCAAATTGAGATTAAGTCTCATTTTAACAACTTTTGGCTAATAAATTTATTTGAGGTAGTGGATCCAGATCGCATATTTGAGGGGAACCTGAAAGATGATTCCAGTGAAGGATAGGTTTTTTCTACTGGATGACCTAAATAAATTAATTTCTGTCATTAGAATCCCCTATATGAGAATGCTGACTAGATTAAAAGAATACATAGTTTCTATGGTTAATGATCAGTTACATGGGATCTTACCTAAGTTATTTACCACTAGTTTTGTAGGTTGGGTCACTTTAATCAACATTTTCTCAAACCATATGTAGATTATAATACATTAAAAATGATGGTATATCAATAAGTGTTTTATAAGAACCCATTATAGATGGTAAATGATAGGGAATCCAAGAAGAATCAGACTACATGAAGGGGTGTCTTCAAACCAATATTAATCTCTTAGTTGAAGTTCAACAGGCCAAGAAGGTTGAGAAAGTGGGTGAGGTTCTTATGGGATAGAGTGATTTTTATAACATTTTTGTATCTTGGATTAATCAGAATGAATCACATGTAATAGGTTCATTACAACCTCATGTAGTTCAGCCTTGACTTGTAGAGATCGGGGATAGACCATTGGTAGTTAGAGGTAATATTTTTTAGATTATATGATTTTTATTGAATTATTTTATAGGGGTTCTTCTAAATAATTAATATAATAACAACATGTGAATGGGTTATTTCTAGTGATGGAGATTTTGAGTGAAGATATGAAAATCAACACAATATTGGGAGTATGGTCGATAGACAATTGTTTTTTCAAGGGGTGTTCTCTAGAGGTTGGGGAGTATCATTTCCCTTGGGATAATTATATCATTGACATGTCAGGATTTGACCTAATTTTGTGTATGGAATAGTTAGCATTATATCAATACCATACTTATTATTATCATATTAGAGTGATCTTTATGAATCCTAATGTTGATAGTTATATACATTGTGTATAATGGGATATCCAAGAAGGATGAGTAAGGCCAGTTCATCTACAATTGGGGGAGCCTAGATAATAGGTTGTGACTATTTTACTTGATGATAGTGGTGTAAAGTAGGATTTGCTTACAACCATAGTTGATTGGTTCCTATACATTTTTCTTGATTATTTCTCTGTGCTTCCTCCTAAGAGATTTGTGGAATTTACAATTGTGATCATTCTTGGGGAAAAGATAATTTACATGCCACTGTATAAAATGGTACCAAAAATGTTTCAAGAGAGTATTAAATAATTAAGATAATATTTTCACTTATTTTTTGATATAATTAAATTTTTATAAACCCACCATATTTTTATTTTAAGGGAAATTGTCACATTTTTTGGGATTTGAATATTTTTTTAGTATAAATGCCATAATTGATGAATTTTGGGATTTAACATTTTAATTTTTTTTAATATTTATTCCAAATATATTACTACACATAATCAAATTTTAAATTAAATTTTTTATTCTTGAAATATTTTACGTAATTTCTTCTTTATTCACCAAAATCACAATCCATCAATGGGTGTCCCAAAACCAACTCACATGTTGGACCTCAAAAACTCTATAGAGATCTAGACACATTTAATATTGAGATTATATATAGAAGTGGGCTAGTCTAATGAGTTTTAAACTATATATGGATCTAGAAATGTATTTAATGAGCGTAGTTAATAAATATTTCAATTACATGATATTATAGATATAAGGTCATAATTTAATGGTAACATTAATCTTGGTTATACTAATAGTCAGCCTGAGAAGAATATGTTTCCAAATAAGTTGTACGTATATCTATTCAAATGTGTCCATTAATGATGAAATCTTTTGGGTCTACATAAAGGATATTTTGTAAAAAAATTAAAATTCACAATTACCTAAATATTTCATTTATTTAGACTACCACATTAATACTTTTGGTGGAAGGATTGGGAGCCAAAATTTTCAACCCATATCCCTATAAAAGAGTGTCACCTATAATTTTCAAAGGGCTAGAAACATGGGGTATATCCATTATTGGTCATTTATTTTTGATTTTTAGTGTTTTATTTTATTTTATTATTGATTAATATTAATTTATTATTCTTCTAAATACATGATTTCTTCCATTTTGGATATTTTATTTGATTCTACCACCATGTTCACTTCTTAACTCCACTAAAAATTGAGAATTAACATTAGCACTTATTCAAATGAGAGAATGGTAGATTGATTATGTTTTATGTCAATTAATTTTAATATATGTATCGTATTCTTAGTGTTTTAGTGATGGTTATTTTTATTATAGGTAGTGGTCACCCTATATTCTCTAACATGTAAATTATTTTTCTCATTTATCAATCAATATTCACATCAATATCTTTGTTTATCATACATAGGAGAAAATATTGGGTAGTGATGGTCCATGAAGAGGTCTCCTAGTTGAATATCAGAAGAGGATATCCATCTAATTAGTGGTCCCAATTTAGGGTAATCATAATTAAAATGAGAAGGTTAGGTGTGATAGTTCATCATCACCTCATTGAGTTGAATATTATGTTATTATTTGAATAATGATTTCAATCCCCATGTAATAACAATTACAATTGACTTCCTTATTTATTCTAACATCAATATATATTTTATTTTCCTTTATATATTTTATATATTTATATTTCATGAATATAAAATCCCCATCATATAAGTATTGGATTGTTTGTTTTATATTAGAATGATTTATAATAAAGACGATTGAAAAATACGTTTTTGTAATTGGACTCCATTTGATCGACCATATGGTGTGAAATTAGGTTTCATTACTATGTAAATAATATTTTAGTTGAATATCGGTTCACAGAAAACAACCACTATCAATTTAGTTCAATTTAAGGGGTGGCTATATTCTTTCACACTATGTTTTTCTTAGAAAAACAAAAATAATAGTAAATTTCAAAGAAAAAATAACTTAATTTAATATCATTCATTTATTAATCCCATTTAGAATTTTATGGGTATTAATTTAATTATATTCCTATTTATTAGCTTAATTTTGATCCTAGAAAGGAAAAATATTTGAAGATTCAAATGGGAAAAAATGCCTTGATGATTCAAAATAATTTCAATGGTCTTGAAAAAACATTCATGATGGTTCCACTAATGGCTGTCAAAGTTGAAGAAGCTAAAATCTTGTTGATAAAATGAAAAAAAATGATCAATAATATATTTTTTAGTGCACCAACATTTAAAGATTGATTTTTTTATTTTTATGAAAAACATGAATATCAGCTTCCCTCTTAAAAAATGAGTTCCCAATACCCTTGCCCGGGAAAAAGTAGTTTATGAAGAACTATTAGAGGAATATTTAACTTGTGATGATTTTTTTCATTCAAATATTATTAATTTTTTATTTCAATTTAATATCCTAAATTTTGATTTTTTAGATTCAGAACCACTCCTGTTGTCCCTGGTTAATGATGACGAAGATGTTATTTGTGATGAGGAAAGAATGGAGGGGACCGTCGATTTTTTCACTTTTCAAAATAATGATAGTGTCACAAAACACCAAATCTATGAAGAATAATCTAATGAAAATTAACTAAAAGATAATACACTTTCCATTCAACTATCTCCACCACCATTGTACAAAAATCTTCTAGATGAGATAATTAAGGAGAACCCCTATATTCTTTTCTCTCCTCCTCTTGATCTCAAGTTTTTCAGAATCATCTATTATGGGGGTTGGGAATATTTTTATTTTTAGTATGGTTTCTCACTCATTTATTTTTATAAATGATTTTGGGAGAAATAAAGTTGGTTGGTTTCTAGTAATTCCACTAAAACTACCAGACTAGGGGTATTAAAAACATTTCACCCACAATAAGGTCAAAACCATATTCTATTCTATTTTAACATTCTATTTATTTTTAGTTATTTCTATTGTGTTTTGGTTAATTTCATTCTTTCTAGGAATGGTGGTATTATCTAGGATCTTAATTCAAGGGTTTCACTTCAAAAATAATGTCGGGCCATATATTTCCTTCCATTTATATTTATACCCTTATATTTATTTTTTTACCTAAAATGAGGTGTATTGAAATTTAGTGTTGGGGGTGTTTCAACATTATTATTTTTTGTGTTGTTTTATTCTTCTTGATTTTCATTTTTATGAACCTTGAGCTTCAATAAACATCCATATAAGTTTCCACACATTAGCTGTTTTTGATAAAATTGATTGGATTTAATTAAAAATTGGATTTTAAATTATTCTTTATGTGAATTTTGTTTCCTTAATTTAAATATTCATAAAAATTTATGAGTTTCACAGATTTATTAAATACATTCCCATTAAACACTAAATCAATATAATTTTCTAGTTCTATGAGGTATTTTGAATCACATTGATATATTCTTCTTAATACCCAAACATTATTTTGTGAACCATGTATTATGTGTGAAAATTGGAATTTGTGATTTTTATCTTTCAAAGCATTAGAATTATGGAATATTTTTGATATGATTAGGGGATCTATTTGGGTAGGCACATTTTACATGATACCTAATCTTTCATATTTCCTTTTCTATCTATTATATTCAAGGAATTTGCATATAGTTCTAATCCACATTTCAATCCAAGTATTCCTTTCCAATCATCAATCATAGTATATTTGAATAGATATATCAAGTTTGAGTGTGGGGTTAGGTCCTTCCATGGAAATTATTTATGATGTGTCTTATATGTGAGTGGAGTTTTGTGTATTTAATCTATTTGGGTAATGTATAAATGTATAATTGGTCTTGATCCATAATTTAATTGTATTTTATTTATTTTATCTAGTTCTCCTTCATAAAATCTAATCAAAAAAATGAAAATGAAAAAAATGAGATAAGATTGAATTTCTCATTGTAAATTCTATAATTAATCATATACCTACATAAAATAAAATTCAGGTTATTAATTCATTCATTTTCTTCAATTTTCATCGCATTCTCCATGAATATATTTAAAAAAATAAACTTGTTCTTTTCGGAAGCTTAAAAAAAAAGAGATAAAATTGGTATAACATGGATGATATCATTCTATGTAATAATATTTTGAATCATGAACAATGTCATTAAAAATGGGAAGTTTTTTTTAATATTTTTAATGTTATTTGAGTGATGTTCATCCTATGTTTTCCTTGGATTAATCGTATATTGTACTTAAGAGTCAAACCTCATCTTTTCGGCCTTAAATGTTTTAATCATTTTCCCACAAAACATACACCACAAAATTAAAAAAGATAAATTCATAATGATTGAAAATATTATCATTTATCGTGTTGTAGATAAATTTGAATCGTGATAATCCTATAGTGATATATGAAATTTTCAATTACGAGCATTAATCCATATACAATTTTTCTTGAGTGAAGAGTGACAAAAAATTCAATGTATATAGGTTTTGATTGGTCCATTAATTGATTTATGAGGTTGAAATAGGATATGTGTGATAAATTAAAATAATATATTGTTTTTTCTTATAACAAAAATGATAAAAAAATTATTTTGTAAAGGATGATTAATGTTTTCTCATTTTTGATTTTTGTGTGTATTTTGACATGAATATTAGATGATTGTCTGAGAGTGAAAAATTTGTGTGTGGTATATTGATGAATATAATATTTTCACCTATTTTACACTAAATTGAATTTTCATAAACCTACCACAATATAATTTTCAAGAAAATTTTCATAATATTTTATTATTATAGGAATTAAATGAAAATACTGACAATTTTTTGTAATTAACTATTTCATTTTTATTATGTATTTTGTTGAAAACATTTACTACATAGAATAAAATTTTTAATTTATATCTTTTAGTATTATTGATATATTGGGACTCATTAAACCATTTTGGGCCTAAAAAATCCATCAATTGGAGACCCAAAACCATCTCATATGTTGGGCCTCAAAAAATGTGCATAGATTAGGAAAAATTTTATATTGAGATTATATATTTAAGTGGGATGGTCCAATGAAGCTAAAATTAGACATGGATACGAATGAATAATTAATTAAATTCATTCATAAATGTTCCCATTTGATAATATACTAGATATAAATAATAAGTTATGGGATCATGGAAATTGGTAATTCCAGTAGTCAGCTTATGAAAAATAAATTCATGGAGTAAATTTCACATATATATCTTCAAAAATTCCTATTGAAGCTGAAATTTGTGGATCGATAGATGATACATTTTCAAAAATATTTAATTTGTGAAATATTATATAATTATTTTATTTAATGGGACTACCACATGGATAATTTCTATGGATGTATATAGAGCCAAAATATTCACCCCTCTACCTATAAGAGAGTATCTACACTCATTTTAAAAGGGTTAGAAACATGGGGGTAGTATTTTTGGGAAATTTAGAGTATATTTTCAATGTATTAATTTGTATAAAATTAGTTCACCTTTAATATATTATCCTTATTCTCTATTCCACATTTCATCCATTTTTTATTTTTTGTGTTTATCCCACTGTGTTCCCTTTTAAACTCCAATAAAAATGGAAAACTAAACTTGGTACATGTTCGAGTGAGGGAATGAAGTATTTATTAAGTTTTTTTTGTTATTTAATTTCAATCCCATTATTAAATTCTGATTTTTTTATGGATAAATTTTTTATAGTTACTATTACCCATGTTTTCTCTATCATCTAACTTTTTCTTCTCATTTATCAATCTCTCTTACCTTCGTTATCTAAGACTTGAATATGGTGGAGTATGAATTGGGTAGTGATGGACATTATAGAGGTATCCTATCTAATGTTTTTGACGGTATTTAGCCACATTCATAGGTATCACTATGGGGTAATCCCAATTAAAATGATAAGGTGTAGTGTGATAGGCCTTGATCACATCATTGAGCCAAATATTCATATCTTTTTTGACCAATTATTTCAATCCAAATAAACATGAAATAATAATTGTATCACTTGTTTCATCAAATATAATTATATGATTTATTTTCATTTATATATTTATAATATTTATATTTCAGGAATTTAAAATCCCAACACTAATATATATATTAGTTTAATATTAGATAGATTTATTATAGTGTCAATGGAAAGGTATGTGTGTGGAAGTGGCCTCCATGCAATTGACCATAGTGTGTTCTACTATTTTTAATTCACAGGTAAATAGGAATTTAATTAAATACTGGTTCACAAAAAAAACTACAATCAAGAGTCAACTGGAAGTGTGTATGTATAAGGGATTTATCCGTCAGAGTACATATCCTTGGGGTTCTATTGTTTTGTTTGAAAATAAGGATAAGGTTACATTGTACTTTTATATAGATGAAATTATGTTGAACTAGATTATAGTTAATACCCCATATCCTTTTAAACATATCAACAATATCTTTGACTAGTTAGGGGATCTTCTATGTTCTACATTATTGACATGAGTTCATAGTATCATCAGTTTGTATTTAGACATTTGTATATATTGAGGAATGAATTAAGAATCTGGTATGGACTATATGTGTTCTTTGAAATTCTATTTGTGTGTAAGAATGTGCTACTAGTGTGAATGGCCTTGATTAACCAAATATTCCACCTGTTAGAGGATCATTTTTTGGTTGTTTTTTTGGAAAAAATATTTGTGTACTCCTAAACTCATGATGATCATTCCCAACATATTTACATCATCCTCAGTACAATGAGAGTGCATTAGATTTATGATAATATAACTAATCATAAATTATGGATTGATCAAAAAAATTATTAGGTCATAGCATCTCAGAGTATGGGGTGTTAGTGAACAAAAATAAGGCTTCGATAGTGGTTTATTATGAGAACCCCAGTAGCATTTTGATATCCATATTTTCTATTGTTGGCGGTTTGTTATGAGAGGTTTATCTTATAATTCTCCTAATGGGAAGAGCCATATACAGGCTTGAAAAATATTGAAGTTAAATTTGAATGGTCAGAATAATATGAGAATATTTTTTAGGAGATGATAATGTACATGAAAATTGAAAAAAAATATCCAACCCAAGAATATTGAGGATATTTTATTGGAGGATCAGTTGGGATAATTGTGCATTCTTGATATAGTATATCTAAATAGAGTGACATGGAGTATAATTTCAAATTTTGACTCATTTTTCATCTTTGACTTATACAGGGGATTTTAGAAGGTGCTTGGTTCATATGTTTCTCTATGTATGGAATTCCAACAACTTACATATTAGAAGTAGGAATATGTTATTCATATACTTGAGGATATGATGTGAGTGTGTGTTATAGACATTTTTGGTTTTTGGGGGAACCAACTAGCCATCATTGATATTTCTAATAACATAAGTATAAAGAGACTATTAGGGTGGTAGCATATGAGGCTCTTTATGGTAGTTCAGGAAGATAACCTCTATATTGGATTCAGGGTGGTGGCCTAGAGCTATTGGGACATAGTCCCATGAAAGTGATGTCAAATTACATTTAATTTATTATAAAACTAATGGTTATGTATCATATTAGTTATAATTCTTATGCTAATGGACATCAATGACCCCTATATTTTACAGTTTGTGATCATTTTTCATGAAGGTGCATACTATATTTGTTTACTATTGGATTTGTATACATGGAATATTGGCATCCACATTTACTGGACCATTTGAGGTTGTAAAAATAATAGTATTTTTTATGTGTCAATTATCTCTTCCAAGAGGTACAATGCAATGAAATATTTTTTCCATGTGCCACAGCATCAGCAGTGCGAACCCACCCATTTCATGGGATCTACATGTAAGATGTTGATCTAGTGTCTGATGTGTGCTTTGAGGAGAATTTGATATTCTTGTCTGATCAAAGTGGGAATGTGTTAAATGTAAGGACGGTGTAGGTAGTTTGAGGATTGGAAAAACATGGGCATGTTCTAGGGGAAACATGGGATAGAGAATAAGACATATGGGCCTAGTTGTCCATTCTTTTTAACATAGAATCATATAGGTGATTTCGAGTGAAGCTTAAGGATGAGATATACTATGGTTGGGATATTGTAAGATCAAAATAATTGGGAGATGTCTAATTCTCATTTTTCAAGTATAAATTTTCTTTTTTTGAGTACATATTATTTCATTTTTACATTGGGGATATAGTTTTTGAAGGAAAATGGGCAATGCAGGGTTGGTGAATAGTTTTACCAAACCTTACACCCATCCCAACAAACCTTGAACAGATGAGACATTAAGATTTTTATGGTTTTTTCATTGTTTCCCAAACCTTGCATGCTCTTGGGAATAACTGTGTGCCCCATCAGTAGTGTTATGTGGTGAAGGTTCATAGTTTGGAAAAATCGGGCACCCCATATAGAAAATCATGCACATGGAAAACTAATACTCTGAAAATTTCAAAAAAAAATACCAAACCCACTTATTATATTATTAAACACCATGGATCAATCCAAAACAAATTCCTCCAAAAAAATTGCTCCATGATGGAGTCAGAGTCCTTATAAAATTTTTTCATCATGAATTGATGGATTGATTGATAGATTTTCACCTCTCCCAGTAGGTGTTATCTTCATGTTTATATTTATATCTCTCTCTTATTTGTTTATAGTGAAGGGGAATTTTTTATTTAATTTTGTAAAGGATTTTGATCTTGGATATGATAGAACATAATGTTTTCGATCTTGGATCTAGATTTTTATTCTAGCTCTCAAACTTCATTGTGAAATTGGATGTTTCTTTAAAATTTTCAGTATTTTTGTTTGGTGATCGCTCGCTAATGATATTGATATAGAAGTTAAAAATTGAAAATCACATAGTCTTAAATATAATTGTGTGAATGGGATTGTGATATTTTGATTTCAATTTTTACAAATAACATCTTTAATTTAAATATTTGACTGGTTAATTAGTGGAAGGATTTTACTATGAAATTGGAGGGATATTGATAATATGGAGTTGGTCAATTAAAAGGGATGTTTTTATTCGATAATTTTTAAGATAAATAATTAATTGATAATGGGGATGGAGGGATTTATATCATAACATTTAAGGGATATTGGGTCATTTGAATAAATTTTTATACAATGTTTAATGGTGAATTTTTTAACTTATTAAATGTTATTAATGTAAATAATTATGATTTTGTTGATAAATTTTAATTTTATACGATAATGTGATGTTTTTATAAATGTTCTAATGATGATTAACAATCTTAAAATTGATGAGAGTGATATATGTGATTTATTGAGAAATTCGGTGTGGTAGAAAGAATGATGTTCTAAATACACACTATGTACTATCAATGATGATCCATACCCATGTTATTGCATGTGGATAATATTTTAGTGGATATATAATGATGATCCAAATACCCATGAGGTGTGTGATGTTGACTGATGCTCCAAATACCCATGGGGTTCTAGACAAGATGCTCTACATCCATGATATTGGCATTGGAATATGATTCTAAATTTCTATATTATGAAATAAAATTCAATGGATAATGAAATACCATGTGTTATAATGAATTTATATTCTTATTATGATGTGGTTTAAGCACTAGTAGGGGTTGAAGGAGGAATTTGTGGTATGGGTGTCATCAAAAACTCATGGTGTTTATGTTGTTAAATAATGAATAATTAAATATTTAAACTAATTACAATATTGATTATAAATTATTATTTATAAAACATCATAGAAATTATTGATTGGTTATTTGTTTATTTTTTGTTGGTGGAATCCTAATGAGTTATGCTCACGCCCTAATCAGGTTGCATGATCGGTACCAGAATTGACATAATGTTTGGAATATATGATAATGGAAATAGTACTATTTTTGATGTATGGGTTGAGATGGAAAATGTATGACAGAAGAAGCCTTGGTTTTGTGACCCTCTTGGGATTTTTAGTGTCATTATTTTGGTATTTCATGAGACACATGAAACCTAATATGCAATTACATATCTACTCTTTAGTTTTGGATATTGTTTCCAATTTTGGTTCATCCTTTGATTTGAGTTTTTCTGGTTATTATAATATCTTAGTTTTTGTTTATATCAATTTTGTTATTTCCTTTTTATTTTCATTCCTAAACTAGTTTGATAAAGATGTAGTATATTCATGTTGATATATTTTACCCTTACAGTAGTCTGTAGCCTTTACTATATGAGGAGGCACGTTTGAAGTCACATTAATAACTAGCATGGGGCACTAATATGTGGAACCTTGTTCATGATGTTACATATTTCATCAATGGAATGGAATGGTTGGTCACATATTGAGCTTAAAATAATGGTTTTAATTATCATATTTTTTTGTTTCCCATAGGATATCCCTGCTCTTATTAGGTGGTTGGAATCTAATGTCTTGTCATGTGGGGCCATCACATCATGAGATCAAGAGTGTGTTGTATTACTTTTCAATTGAGCCTATTGATTTCCCACCCTTTTTATCATACCATGGGGTTTTGGGACATTATTATGGTTTTCCTATAGGAAATCTCAAGTATTCCTCTTAAGAGGAAGTTAGAGTTCTTGACTGATTTTGTGATGGGTACGTAGATTATTTCTTACCCTTCATATCATATGGAACCTATATACCATAAAGAGAAAAATAATTGGGTATAAAATCTATTAAGATGGGATATACTTATCCTAGTGTTTCTACATGAGCAAAACTCATCCTTGTTTCCATTAATACTAATTTTTCATTGTGTATTTATATAGACTATAGATAGATTAACAAGTTGAATCGTAAAATTAATAACTATTTTCCCATTTTTTTGTAAATTTTTTGATCAGTTAAAGCAGTGAAGTTGTTTTTGGAAGTCAATATTTGGTACGGATATGAATAGTATTGAGTTTAGGAGTATCATATCCTGAATACTACCATCTTGAGTAGGTATGTCCACTATGAATATCATATAATTCGTATTGGGTGAAATAATATTTTAGATGTTGTTGTGTCATTGTTGAAATATTTATTCCATCAATATCATGAAATCATGGTTTTTTATTCATTAACGGTATGTTGGATTATTCGAGCATTTTGGTGAGAATAAGGACTATAAGAATTTTAATTTTAAAATGATGAAGATCCACCATAATTACGAGATGTTAATAAAATGGTATTTAATAATCCAATGCGTAATGAAATTGTGGAACCTGATTTCATAACATGATTTTCAATTGAATGTGATGATGGTGAAGGTTATTTTATTATGGGAGGAACCAAAAAAAACTTCATGGTATAGATCTTCCGAGGTCAACCATGACTCTATATATGGTTTTTCATGATTTTCTAAAAGCTAGTATCACATTTTTCTACTCTTAATTTAAATGGGGTGACATTTACATCGGATAATAAGTGTTAACCTACATTCAATTAGTTGAAATGGATTCTAAAAATAGCACAAAATATTATAATTATAAAATTTGATAATGGTCATGTTGTATGTTTTCATTCCTCTAGTTCTAGAATGGTGTGTATGATTTTTCATAATGATTTTAATTTGAAGTATGAATCCTTATATCTTATTTCATTTGAAAATAATTACCCCACTCATGATTTCATGATCATCCTTGAAATGCATGAACAAAATTTTGGGAAACAATATCTATTTTAGGGATTGTTTTATTTATTTTTTGGTCACACGTGTTTTAGTTACCATCTTTTCTAAGAAGGACCAACATCTTAGGTAGA
The DNA here is from genome assembly GCA_963277665.1 of Viscum album. Classification (NCBI taxonomy): domain Eukaryota; kingdom Viridiplantae; phylum Streptophyta; class Magnoliopsida; order Santalales; family Viscaceae; genus Viscum; species Viscum album. The sequence continues at coordinate 67,167,214 of OY728133.1, forward strand.
GATAATTAGAGGAATGCATATAGATGATTATCATCGATATCACCTGAAAAATAAATGGAAATCTTATTGCTGATTACCCAAAAATAAAATAACCATCTAACTATCTTATAGAATATAATGTTTGTTTGGTCCCTTATGGGATTGTTTTTTAGGTTTCATCTTGAATCAAATAAAAAAAATTGAAATTCTATTCAAAAAAATTGTATTTTTTTTCTTTTTCTCTCCATCACACAATTCTACATAAATAAGAGAATGTAAAAGATTACATAGGTATTAGGGAAACCATATATGGAGTTAATACCATTTATAGTTTTTCCCTACCTTTTTATAAGTTTCTCTACAATGAGAACCTATTATTCATATAATAATTTTATGGAATTTAGTGTTTCCAGGTTGTTAATGTAATTCATTTTTCATTCACTATCGCACTGTTAATATGTATTATGAATTGAGATAGAATATATAATGGCATGGCATGAATAATGACACCACTTAATATGTCACTAGAAAAAGGTATACTAGTTGATACCTTTTGGTCTGATCGAACCACTTCTGATGAGAGTTTGTTAATGGGATGAAGTTTTTATGGAGATCATTGTATTATTACCATAGACTCTATGAGGAATTAATTCCATTATATTGGTGATTGATTAGTTGAGGAAATTGGATCATTGTATTCCAAAAATGGATCCCACCAAATTTGGATATCTGTTTAAGGTGTGCATGATAATGATTATGAATATACATTGAGTTCCCTATACCACTATTTCATAAAGTAATCCCATGTACACTATAAATTTATAAAACACTATCCATAAGGTGACAGAGACTTGTAATATTGAATATGTATTATCATTCATAGAAATATGGAATAATGCACTAGTTTTATAGGATATTATCCATGCTTTCATCAAGGATTATAGTGGATCAAAGGTTAAACAAATGGGATTGGTTGAGTCTAGTTATAATTATTATTACCATTCATCGATTAGAATGACTCGCGTCAATGATTTATATCAACAATCATTCTAATAACCTCTTATCTTGGAAGAGGATAGAGATTCCACTCTCATGTGACCAAGTCTCCTCTAGGATTCATAAATGAGGATCTAGGATGAATGAAAATTCTTGGTTACAGTTCACAATTTTAATAATTTTTATATGGTTCTTTAAAATAATCATTTTGCGTTTACCATTGGTGAGTAGTTTTGTTGAATGTTTCTCATTTGATATTTCTTCATTGAATTATGTAGTTGCGGAATCTATATTCGAGATATTATTAATAATTATAGATCACTAAGTTATATTTATATGTTTTTCTTTGGTTGGTATTACTGACTCTTGTGATGTGTATTCAATATTTTTTCCATATATCACATCTCATGAAGTTCACCCTAATTAATACAATGCTTTTAAAAGAGATTATATTGACTTCGAGAAATATTTTTCTATTATGGATAAGACAATTAAGACCATAGATTTGCATACGAACATCAGTCATGGGAATTCCATTCAATTGGTATGTGTATTATAGTGTCATATAACATATTCTCACGAAGCATGAGAGTATGAATTGTCAATTATAAATTTTTGGTCTCGAATATTTCTAGAACATCTTTCTTTCATGTGACATTTGGTGAGAGAAATTCATATATTAGAGATTATGTTATGAGTGTTTAGAGGTGGAGAAGACTCAAAAGAAGCCAAAAATGGCTACAGGAGTCATTTCACAACATGAATGTATATTCATGATGTGAATAGATTGTGGGAATAATCATTTGTCTTATGTTTATGATGTAAAAACTATTCCCAACATGAGATATTATTCACATTGTAAACTATAATACTAGTATTTACAGTGATTGTGATGTGATTTCAAGAAATCAACCATTATGAATGTTCACGTCCTGGATCAATTATGCATGGTGTTAATCTTGTCGACTATATAATATTTGAAGTTTTATTACCCATATCCTTCCTCATTTTTCTCCCTCATTCTTTGTAGAACCTTATGCATTGTACCAGTGATATTTAGAGAGTCTTTCTCTCCCATAATGTTAATGTTAGATATTCGATCATAGTTTGATCATTTTTCCTTAGATCTCTATGTTTGATTAAATATCTCTATTTTTTTGTAGACTACTTTGTTTTTATATTGTTCTCTATTTTTTGGATGGATTCTACTAATTTTTTTCTAACCACTCTAAATTCATTATAGATTCATTTTGAATTTGATCATCTTGCATGAATATGGTATTTATTGGTTGTGGTGAATGTTATTATTGAGTAATGTGTTTTTCTACCTTCCCAGCTAAACCATTATATTATAGAAAAATTATTTTATGTTATCGAAATGATTTTTTAGGTATTCCTTTAGTAACATCCCAGATCTGGGTACCGCCCAAAGGTCCCTCGAACACATTTGGTGTAACTACGCCAAAGGAATTTTCCCAAATTCTAGAGGCTGCCGACTAGAAGAAAGGGCAAAGGCGTGATAATGGGGAAACCATGACATCATTGGAAGAGTATATAGAGTGTAAAGAATAGTAAAAAATAGTAGACATAGAAATACCAACAAAATTTAAAGAGGGGATGACTGAAAGTAAATCCAATAGAATCCATAATCTATCTATATATATATATATATATATACGATTCATGGCATGGGTATCTAATAAAATAGCCACGAAAGTCACATTTCAATAAAGAAATAAAAAACCAATGCTCAAATGAAATAAAGTGGCTGATGAAGAAGGGTTCTTAACATTATCTATACCTACAATAATATAATATATTTCGGTCCAAAATCATGACCCAAATAGATTGTGAGGTGAATCCTAGTAGAAAAACACCAATTTTTTTTTTATAACTGTCAGTTAATATATATAGAAGGTAATATCCAGATATGAAGTAATAAAATAGAAAGTACTCATAAGTAAACAATCATACATTTTTCAATTACATTCATTTACATTTATTATTTATCATTTGAATCAAGTAATCTTGGGATCTAGCCTAAGCTATGTATCCCCATGAGTAATAGTAATAAACAGATGTCTCTGATGGCCATCTAAACCATCATGTAAGACAGTGTCCAAGCTTGTGATATTTATTGGTAGACTCATCACAATCATTCAATAATTCAAAAATAACCCTCTAGGAAAACTCTCATTGTCTAACCTCATCAGTTTAAGATATCATGTATTCATTAAATAATGACCCTTTGGGAAGCTCACACTGTCTAACCCTTTTGGTCCAATATAGAACTATTTATTTCCAGATGATCACTTAGGGAGACCTCAGGGTCAATTCCGCTAGGTCAACATGGAATTTATAATTTATAATCATCCTTCTAGGTAGCTCTCACGGTCAATACCCCAGGGTCAACATATTATACGATAATTATAAACAACCTCCTGGGTATCTCTCACAGTCAATACCCCTAGCTTAATCATCTATATCAAGTCTCTAATGGTTTTGTGTAATAACAATTTGAATATAATATCAAAGCATTTCATGTAATCTTAAACTACTACAAGGCTATTCATTCACAACCATATCATGCATTTCATATAATCAATCAAACTCCATCGTAATTAACCAATGCATGGAAAACAATGAAACCCTAATAGGCATCCATGACCAAATGACAACAAACAATCAATCCACAAAAATACACCCATGGGGTGTCCCATAACAAGGTATTTAACATTACGCATTAGCAACTACCCATTATAAATCAATCAAACCATAGTGGGTAATAAATAGGGTAAGTTTTAAAATCAAGAAATACACCAATCATGGGAATGCAACACATTTACCATATAAATTCCAAAGATAAATAAAGAAAGGGACAAACCACCTACTTTGAGGTCTCATGCTCGATATTCTTGAATGTAAGCCATTGAATCGGTCTAGATCGGTATAGATCTAAAAAATGATAAAAAAACTATCAACCTTGAATAACTCAAGAAATAAGAATAATCAGGAAGAGAGGCTCAAGGGGATTTGAAAATTCCTTGTTGAGATTCCAATGCACTATAAAATGTCCCAATTAGTGATCAAATGGAGAATCAAGAGGGGGTCGAAGTTCTTCAGTCACTATATCACTCTCCTATATGAACCGAATAGAGAATAAGAAGTTTACAAACATAAGACACATCCCTCCTATGATATATCAAATTAAAATAAAAGTACATTGAGAATTCAATAATAGTACAGACCATGTAATAACCTCAACTATCCACTGAAAAAAGTGGTCTACCAAGTCATCACACAACCATTTACTCAGCCGTTACATAGCTATCACAAGGCTGTTAATAGAAAGCAAGGTACATGGCGGTGACTCATAAGTACACGTCGTGTACTTATAAAATTTAATTTTATTCCTTTTCTTAAAAATAATATGAAAACATTATTAATACTTGAAATGATTATTCGGGGTCTTAAAGATGTCCCCCTTATAGCAATTCGCCCCATAATTTCCCTTCCAAGGGTGGTGAAGAAGAATCTGCAAGAAACATTGGCCACTATGATCTAACATCGTCCTATCATTACCAAGTCTCATACTTCACTCGCTAGTGCTACCATAACATCCATATCATAAGAAGAGACCATCCATTGAGAACATTTGTGTTGTGACAGACAATCCGAATAGGGTACTCCTCAAAAGATGCATCTACCTCCAACTCAACCTCCTCAGGTTAAAAAACATGAGACAACACTAAAATGTAACATCATAGAAGTGAAACATGAAATATTTCATGTATATCCCGGTACATATGAGGTAAATAAAACAGATAGGAAACCATCTTGAATCTCTCCAATCATGAAATATCTTGTAAAAAGCTTCTCCTGTCTCCTAATCCTCATGTGTCCCATCCTCGGTGTGACATGTAAGAAAACCAGATTTCCATCCTCGAACTCAAAAGGTCATCTCCGGCGATTAGCATAAGACTTATGGTGAGATTTTTTAGTACCCATATTCTTTCAAATAAAATCTACCTACTCAATGGTCTCCTGGACAAGTCGAGGTCCCATCATAGCTGTCTATCCTTCTTCCATCCAAAAAAGGGCTGATCAGCATGACCTACCATATAATGCCTCATAAGGTTCCATCTGATTCATTTCTAGAAAAATATTGTTGTAGGAAAACTACACTAGGGGTATGTGTCTCTCCCAAGAGCCCATAAAATCATGTACGCATGCTCAATGCATGTCCTCCAAAATGTGAATCACACACACAGACTAGACAAATGTCTGTGGATGGTACGTTTACTCAAATGTCACTTTGTACCCCAAACCCTCTATGGACATGAGATGTAAACCAGGAATCCTTATATGATATGATTAAGTGTTGAAGCCCATTAAAAAACACTATCTCGGATGTAAAACATCTTAATCTCATCAACATTGATGGTATCTTTGATCGGCTTGAAATATGAAACCTTCGTGAGTCTATAAACAATCTCTAGTAAAATCATGACCTTTAGCGGCCGCCAAAAGCCGTCGCTAAAGGTCTATAGCGGCCGCCTAGCATTCGTAAATCGGTGACCACTTTTGGCCCATCTCTATTTCTATCAGCGACCGCCATTTGGCAGACATTGTAGGCAAACCGGAATAGGCTTTAGCGGCCTCCAATTGGAAGCCGCTATATCCTAGAACTATAGTGGCCTACATTCATAAGTTGTTATAGGTGGCGATGGAAACACCTATAGCGGCCGCCAATTGGCGGTGGCTATTGGTATTTAATTTTTTCTAAAAAAAATTTAATTACACAATAAAATATTCCGAAAAAATCTCTTCAGTCATCTTCCAAGATCCACATCCATAATCAAATATAACTGCATAACAAAATTTAATAACAAAATCAGAACCGAATAAAATCAACAAAACAAATAATTGAAAAAAATTAACATATTTCAATTAAAACTAACTGTAACAGATCTAAAGTATTTTATTTTAAAAATATATTCATAATTCTTAATACGATTTTTAAAATTTAAAATCATTAATTATATTGTTGTAATTATATTGTTGCCCCATGATTTCAGGTCAATCTGATGTCGTCCGCTATGAATTTGACCATTAAACACCCGTTTTGGCCGTTTATGACTCCAGAACTGTGTTCTTGGTCACCGCAGGAATACAACATGTCTGATTGACATTCCTTCTATTACAACACATCACAATTCACTCAACCATTGTTGTTGTCTGATTTAAGGCCATTCCGACTTCGTTTGGACCCCCCCCCCCCCCACCACCACGAGCGTTTATGAAGCGCGCCCAACACTTAAAAAACACATATTGAGTTGTACCGAACAAACCACACATCTGATTGATGTGTCGTCTACATGTTCACGTCACCAATAATAAATATATTATTTCCCCATGATTTTAGTTCAATCTGATGTCGTCCGCTATGAATTGGACGGTTAAACGCCTGTTTTGGCCGTTTATGACAAGAGAACTGTGTTCTCGGTTACCACGGGCACACATAAGGTCCAATTGACATTATGTCTATGCGTAAACTTCATGAATAATAATTATATTGTTGCCCTGTGATTTCAGGTCAATACGATGTCGTCCGCTATGAAATTGATGGTTAAACGCCCCTTTCGGCCGTTTGTTTCACCTGAACTGTGTTCTCGGTCACCGCGGGCACACAACACGTCCGATTGACATTCTGTCTATTCAACGACATCAAAATTCACTAACCCGTTTCTTTCGTCTGATTTTAGGCCTTCCCGACATTGTTTGACACATTTGGACCCCACCCCCCCCCCCCCCACGCGCATTTATGAAGCGTACCCAACACTTAAAAACATATATTGAGCCGTACCGCACAAACCGCAAGTCCTATTGACATTATGTCTATGCGAACACATCAAGAATAATAATTATATTTTTTCCCTATCATTTCAGGTCAATATGATGTCGTCCACTATGAATTTGACCGTTAGACGCCCGTTTTGGCTGTTTTTGACACCAGAATTGCGTTCACGGTCACCCCGGGTACACGGCATGTCCGATTGACGTGTTGTCTGTTATACGACATAAGAATTCACTAAATCATTGTTTTCATCTGATTTTAGGCCATTCCTACTTCGTTCGGCCTGTTTGGACCCCCCACGCGCGTCTTTGAAACACGCCCAACACTTAAAAAACGCGTACTGAGCTGTACCGCACAAACCGCATGTCTGATTGATGTGTGGTCAACGCATACACATCAAAAATAATAATTTGATTGTTTCCCTATGATTTCAGGGAAATACGATGTCATCCTCTATGAATTTTACCGTTAAACGCCTGTTTTGGCCGTTTATGACACCAGAACTGCGTTCTCGGTCATCGCGGGCACACATCACGTCTGATTGATGTGATGTCTACTTGACCACATCACAATTAACTCACCCTTAGATGTCCTCTGATATCATGCCATTCTGACTTCGTTCGGCCCGTCCCCCCCCCCCCCCCCCCCCCGCGTTTATGAAGCGCACTTAACACTTAAAAAAAGCATATTGAGCTGTACTTCACAAATCGGACCTTCGATTGACGTTTTTATATGCTTAAACGTCAAAAATAATAATTAGATTGTTTACTTGTGATTTCAGGTCATTCTGATGTCGTCTTCTTTGAATTTGACCGTCAAGCGCCTGTTTTAGCCGTTTATGACACCAGAACTGCGTTCTTGGTTTCTGCAGGCACATGGCATGTACGATTGATGTTCCTTCTTCACAAAAACGTCAAAAATAATAATTAAATTGTTTCCCTATGATTTCAGGTCAATCCGACGTCGTCTGCTATGAATTTGACCATTAAGCGCCCGTTTTGGCCGTTTATGATACTAGAACTACGTTCTCAGTCACTGTGGGCACACGACACATCTGATTGATGTTTTGTCTACTCAACCATGTCAAAATTCACTAACCTGTTTTTTTTGTCTGATTTCAGGCCATTCTGACTTCGTTCGGCCCGTTTGGACCCCCCACGCGTGTTTATGAACCACACCCAAACACTTAAAAAACGTATATTGAGTCGTACCGCGCAAACTGAATGTCTGATTGACGTGTCGTCTCGACGTACACATCACGAATAATTATTATATTTTTTCCTTGTGATTTCATGTCAATACAATGTCATCCGCTATGAATTTGACCGTTAAATGCCCATTTTGGCCGTTTGTGACACCAGAACTACGTTCTCGGTCACCGCAGGCACACAGCATGTCCGATTGACATGTTGTCTACTCGACCACATCAAAATTCACGAAATTGTTGTTTTCTTCTGATTTCATGCCATTTTTATTTCGTTCAGCCCATTTGGACCCCCCCCACCAGCAATTGAGAAGCGCACCCAACACTTAAAAAATGCATATTGAGCCCTACCACGAAAACCGCACATCTGATTGAGGTTCCCTCTATGCGTACACATCACGAATAATAATTAGACTGTTGACCTATAATTTTAGGTCAATTCGATGTCGCCTGCAATGAATTTGACCATTAAACGCCCGTTTTGGCCGTTTCTGACACCAGAACTGCATTCTCGGTCACCGCAGGCACAAGACACGTTTGATTGATTTGTCGTCTTCTCGAACACATAAAAATTCACCAAAATGTTGTTTTCGTCTGATTTCATGCGATTCTGAATTTCTTCATCCCATATAGAGCCCCCACACATGTTTATGATGTGCACCAAACATTTAAAAAACGCATGTTGAGTCGTACCGCACACGTCGCACGTTAGATTGACGTGTCGTCTATGCGTACAGATCATGAATTATAATTTGATTGTTTCCCTATTATTTCATGTCAATCTGATGTCGTCTGCTATGAATTTGACCGTTAAACGCCCGTTTAGGCCATTTCGGACACTAGAACTGCATTCTCAGTCACCGCAGGCACACAGCACGTCCGATTGATGTGTTATCTGCTCGACCACATCACAATTCACTCACATGTTGATGTCGTCTGATTTCAGGCCATTCCAAATTAGTTCGGCGCATTTGGACCCCCCCCCCACATGTTTATGATGTGCGCCCAACACTTAAAAAATGCATATTGAGTCATACTAGGAGAACCGCACGTCCGAATGATGTTTTGTCTGTTCTTACACATTATGTATACTAATTAGATTTTTTCCCTGTTATTTCGGGTCAATGTGATGTCGTCCGCTTTGAATTTGACCATTAAACACATATTTTGGCCGTTTATGACACCTGAACTGCGTTCTCAGTTGCCGCGGGCACACAGCACGTCCGACTGATGTTCCGTCTGCGCGTACACATCACGAATACTAATTAGATCATTTCCCTGTTATTTCAGGTCAATAAGATGTAGTCTTCTATGAATTTGACAGTTAAACGCCCATTTTGACAGTTTATGACAACAGAAATACGTTCTCGGTCACCATTGGCACACGACATGTCCGATTGATGTGTTGTCTACTGAAACACATAAAAATTCACTAACCCTTTTTGTCGTCTGATTTCAGGCTATTCAGACATTGTTCGGCCCGTTTGGACCCCCCACGCGCGTTTATAGAGTGCGCCCAACAATTAAAAAATGCATATTGAGTCGTACCGTGCAAACCACACGTCCGATTGATGTTCCATCTACGCGTACATGTCAAAAATAATAATTAGATTGTTTCCCTGAGATTTCAGGTCAATCTGATGTCGTCCTCTATGAATTTGACTGTTAAACGCCTGTTTTGGCCGTTTGTGACACTAGAACTGCGTTCTCATTCACCATGGGAACACGACACATCCGATTGACATTCTGTCTACTCGACCACATCACAATTCACAAACATGTTGCTTTAGTATGATTTCAGGCCATTTCGACTTCGTTCGGCCCATTTGGACCCCCCACACACGTTTTTGAAGCACGCCCAACACTTAAAAAACACATATTGAGCCATAATGTGAAAACCAAACGTTCGATTTATGTTCCGTCTGTGTGTACATGTCATGAAATATAATTAGATTGTTTCCTTGTGATTTCAGGTTAATCTGATGTCATCCACTATGAATTTGACCATTAAACATCTGTTTTGTCCGTTTATGACACCAGAACTACGTTCTTTGTCACCGTGGGCTCACGACACATCTGATTGACGTTATTTCTACTCTAACACATCACAATTTACTAACCAGTTGATGTGGTCTGATTTTAGGCCATTCCAACTTCAGTCGGCCCGTTTGGACACCCCCCCCCCACATGCGTTTATGAAGCGTGCCCATCACATAAAAAATTCATATTGAGTCGTACCGTGAAAACCGCATGTCTGATTGACGTTCTGTCTATGCGTACACATCACAAATAATAATTTGTTTCCATGTGCTTTCAGGTCAATCTGATGTCGTCCACTATGAATTTGACCGTTAAACTCCCATTTTGTCCGTTTTTTACACCAGAATTGCATTCTCAGTCACCGCAGGCACACAGCACGTCCGATTGATGTGTCATCTACTCAAAGAAATCACATTTCACTAAACTGTTGTTTTAGTATGATTTCAGGCCATTTCGACTCTGTTCGACCTGTTTGGACCCCCCACGCGCATTTTTGAAGCCCACCCAACACTTAAAAACACATATTGAGCCATACCACGCAAACCTTACTTCAGATTGACATGCAGTCTATGCTTACAAGTTTTGAATAATAATTAGATTATTTATCGGTGATTTCAGGTCAATATAATGTCGTTTGCTATGAATTTGGCCATTAAACGCTCGTTTTGGTGGTTTATGGCCCCAGAATTGCATTCTTGGTCACCAAGGGCACACGACACATCCGATTGATGTGTCGTCTACTCGAACACATCGTAATTCACTGACCCATTGATGTCGTCTAGTTTCAGGCCATTCAGACTTCATTCGGCCCGTTTGGGCCCCCACGCGCGTTTATGAAGCGCACCCAACACTTAAAAAATGCATATTGAGTCGTACCGCGCATACCGCATGTCTGATTGTTGTGTCGTATGCACATACACATCGTGAATAATAATTATATATTTTCCATGTGATTTCAGGTCAATCTGATGTCGTCCACTATGAATTTGACCGATAAATGATTCTTTTTGCCGTTGATGACACCAGAACTGTGTTCTCAGTTACCGCGGGCACACGACACATCAGATTGACATGAAATCTATGTGTACACATCACAAATAATATTTAGGTTTTTTCCCTGTGATGTCAGGGCTATACGATGTCATCCGCTATGAATTTGACCATTAAATGCCCGTTTCGACCGTTTATGACACCAGAACTGCGTTCTCGGTCACTGGGGGCACACGGCATGTCCGATTGACGTGTCGTCTGATCAACCAAATAAAAATTCACTAACCCATAGTTTTTTTATGATTTCATGCCATTACGACTTCGTTAGACCCGTTTGGACCCCCCCCCCCACGCGCGTTTATGAAGCGCTCCCAACACATAAAAACGTATATTGTGCCATACCGTGCAAACCGCATGTCCGATTGATGTTCTACCTATGAGCACCCGCCCCAAATAATAATTAGATTGTTTTCCTTTGATTTCAAGTCAATCTGATGTCATATGCTATGAATTTAACCGTTAAAAGCCCGCTTTGGCTGTTTATGACACCAGAACTGCGTTGTAGGTCACCATAGGCACACGACATGTCTGATTGATGTTCCGTCTACTCAACCCAATCACAATTCACTAACATGTTGCTTTCATCTGATTTCAGACCATTATAACTTTGTTCGGCCTATGTGGACCCCCCCCACTCACGTTTATCAAGCGCGTCCAACACATAAAAAACGCATATTGAGTTGTACTGTGCAAACCGAACGTCCAATTGATATGTCGTCTACTTGTACACATCATGAACAATAATTAGATTTTTTTCCTTGTGATTTCAGGTCAATCTGATGCCGTCCACTATGAATTTGACCATTAAACACCAGTTTTGGCCGTTTATGACACCAGAAATGCGTTCTCAGTCACCGCGGGAAGACGGCACATCCGACTGATGTACCATCTACTCGAACACATCAGAATTTACTATCTTGTTGTTGTCACCTGATTTCAGGCCATTCTGACTTCGTTCGGCCCGTTTGGACCACCCCCACATGTTTATGAAGCACGTCAAACACTTAAAAAACACATATTGAGCTGTACCACCCAAACCGCACGTCCAATTGACATGTTAGTTGTGCTTACACATCAGGATTATTAATTAGAAAGTTTCCTTATGATTTCATATCAATCTGATGTTGTGTGCTATGAATTTGACTGTTAGACGCCCGTTCTGGCCATTTATCACACCAGAACTGTGTTCTTAGTCACCGTGGGCACACGGCACGTCCGATTGATGTTCTGTCTGCTCGACCACATCACAATTCCCTAAACAATTTCTGTCGTCTGATTTCATGCCATTCTGACTTCGTTCGGACCATTTGGACCCCCCAACATGCGAATTTATGAAGCGCACCCAACACTTAAAAGACACATATTGAGCCGTACCGCGTAAACCACACATCCGATTGACGTGACGTCTATTCATAAATGTCATGAAATGTAATTAGATTTTTTCACTATGATAAATGGTCAATCCAATGTTGTCCGCTATGAATTTGACTGTTAAACACCTGTTTTGGCCGTTTATGGCACCAGAACGGTGTTCTCTGTCACTGCGGGCACACTGTACGTCTGATTGACGATTCGTCTGCCCGACCACATCATAATTCACTCAACCGTTGATTTCATCTAATTTCATGCCATTCCAACATCGTTCGCCCTATTTGGACCCCCCTATACACACGTTTATGATGCACGCCCAACACTTTAAAAATGCATATTGAGCCGTACCGTGCAAAACACACATACGATTTAAGTTTCCTCTATGTGTACACATCACGAATAATAAATATATTGTTTCCCTACGATTTCAGGTCAATCTGATGTTGTCCGCTCTGAATTTGGCTGTTAAACACCTCTTTTGGCCGTCTGTGACACCAAAAGTGCGTTCTTGGTTACTTCGGGCACATGGAACGTCCGATTGACATGATATCTATGTGTACATGTCACAAATAATAATTATATTGTTTTCCTATGATTTCAAGTTAATATAATGTCGTCCTCTATGAATTTGACTGCTAAACGCCCGTTTTGGCCGTTTATGACACTAGAACTGCGTTCTCGGTCACCGCAGGAACACGGCACGTCCGATTGACATGCTGTCTTCTTGACCACATCACAATTCAATAACATGTTGCTGTCATCTGATTTCAGTCCATTCGAACATAGTTCCGCCCATTTGGACACCCCACGCGTGTTTATGAAGCGCGCCCAAAACATAAAAAAAGTATATTGAGTCGTACCGTGCAAAACGCACGTTCGATTGACAATACGTCTTTGCGTACATGTCATAAATAATAATTAGATTGTTTCCCTGTGATTTCAGGTCAATCAGATGTCTTACGATTTGAATTTGATCGTTAAACGCCCATTCTGGCCGTTTATGACATCAGAACTGTGTTCTTTGTCACCACGAGCACATGCCACGTCCAATTGACGTGCCGTCTACTCGACCATATCAAAATTCACTAACCCTTGGTTGTCGTCTGATTTCATGCCATTCCAACTCCGTTCTCCCAATTTGGACCCCACGCGCATTTCTGAAGCGTGCCCAACACATAAAAATGCATATTGAGCTGTACCAAGAAAATTGCAAGTCCAGTTGACATTATGTCTATGCGTACATGTCAAGAATAATAATTAGATTTTTCCCTGTGATTTTAGTTCAATCTGATGTCGTCCATTATGAATTTGACTGTTATATGCCCATTTTGACTGTTTGTGACACCAGAACTGCGTTCTCGGTCATCGTGGGCACACGACACGTCCGATTGATGTGTCGTCTACTCGACCACATCACAATTCACTAACTCATTGCTGTAATATGATTTTAGTCCATTCTGACATCGTTCGGCCTGTTTGGACCCCCCCCCCCCCCCCGCATGCGAGTTTCTAAAGACCTCTCAACACTTAAAAAATGCATATTGAGCTGTACTTCCCAAACTGCATGTCCGATTGATATGTCGTCAATGTGTGCACATAAAGAATAATAATTATATCGGTTCCATGTGATTTCAGGTCAATCGGATGTCATCATCTATCAATTTGATTGTTAAACACCCATTTTGGCCGTTTATGACACTAGAACTGCATTCTTGGTCACCACGAGCACACGTCACATTCGATTGACATTTCGTCTACTCAAACACAACAAAAGTCACTCACCCATTTATTTTGTCTTAATTCAGGCCATTCCAACTTTGTTCGTCCCTTTTGGACCCCCCACGTGCATTTAGGAAGCGCGCCCAACACTTAAAAAATGCATATTGCGTCGTACCGTGCAAACCGCAGGTCCAATTGATGTGGGGTCCATGCATACATGTCAAGAATAATAATTATATTTTTACCCTATGATTTCATGTCAATTCAATATCTTCCTCTATGAAATTGACCATTAAACGCCTATTTTGGCCGTTTTTTACACCAGAACTGTGTTCTCGGTTACCGCGGGCACACGAAACGTCTGATTGATGTGATGTCTATGAGTACATGTCACGAATAATAATTATATTGTGGAAATGTTATTTCAGGTCAATCTGTTGATGTCTTCTATTAATTTGACCCTTAAACACCTGTTTTGGCCGTTTGTGACACCAGAACTCCGTTCTCAGTTACCACTGCCACACGACACGTCCGATTGACATGATGTCTATACGTACACATCACGGATAATAATTATATTTTTACCCTATGATTTCTAGTCAATATGATGTATTCCGATATGAATGTGACCGTTAAACACCCGTTTTTTCCGTTTTTGACACCAGAACTGCGTTATCGGTCACCGCGGGCACACAGCACGTCTGATTGACATGCCGTCTACTCAACCACATCACTATTCACTAACCCAATGTTGTTGAATTATTTCAGGACCTTATGAATTTTAAGGAATGTTTGCCCCCCCCCCACGTGCATTTATGAAGTGCGCCCAACACATAAAAAACGAATATTGATCCCTACCATGCAAACAGCACGTCCGATTGACGTTCCATATGCGTGTACATGTCACGAATAATAATTAGATTATTTCCCTATGATTATAGGACAATTCAATGGAGTCCTCTATGAATTTTACTGGTAAATGCCTGTTTTGGCCGTTTATGACACCAGAACTGCGTTCTCGGTCACCGCAGGCACACGACATGTCCGATTAACATGTCGTCTTCTTGAACACTTCATAATTCACTCACTCGTTGATGTAGTCTGATTTTAGGACATTCCGACTACATTCACCCCATTTGGTCCCCCCCCCCACGCGTGTTTATGATGCGTGCCCAACACTTAAAAATGCATTTTGAGTTGTTGCGCGCAAACCGCATGTTCGATTGATGTGCTGTATGTGTGTACACATCACAATTCACCCACCATAGAATGCTACAAGTATCAAAAGATTCTTGGGATTCTCCCCAGAAACAACTGCCTGACGTTTCTCTCCATCCACTGACACACCTTCCTATGAGATTATTTGAACCAAAAACTATACCAAATCAATACAAAAATGACATATATATATATATCTTGGCGTATAGTCGATGGTTTATACATGTAATCTGTATGATGTGTAGATAATGGGTATGATCATCATCAGTCTTGGAGTGCAGGAAGATGTCATCCACAAATACTAAAACAAACTAATCTAGGTAAAAAAGGAAGATTATATTCATCAAGGATATAAAAAATTCTAGAGAATTGATCAACACAAATGAAATTACCTCATGCATGGGGGTCATTCTCATCTGGATCACCAATATCACTGCGATGTCCACCACCTATATTCGGAGACTACAATATATATCAATATTATGTATCTTAAACATATCAATAAAATTCAATCTGGGTATGGTTTGTTTTATTTTTTACCTATGGCCCCACTTGTTGCGTCATCATTTCATCGATACGTGATAACATATTTGACATCCTCTCCTCATACTCTACACATAACTGTTGAAACTCTGCATCAAAATTAAACTGCATATCTTGCATGAGAGCATCTATCTCAACATGTGTGTGCATCCCCGACTCTTTGGATGCACCCATCACATCTTCTCTAACAACTGCGCGTCATGGGACACCACCACCATAAGTCAAATAATAACCATGACCGTCACTCCCCACGACACGGTGAAATATTTCATCTCTACGCACCGTACTACGACATTGCTCCTCTGGAAAATCTACTAACTGATCCTTAAACTGTTCCTGTAGCATATAATGAATCAATGAAGAAAATATGAATAATTTATAAAAAATAAAAATACATTAATTAGTAAATAATTTGCCTACCATAACACAGGAAACAGCAGGATCACCCTCCCTACGAGTCCTCACCCATATGGACATCCGATCGATTGGCTCTCCGCGTTGGTGTATCTATGACAAAGGGGTTCACCATGTTATACTAAAATATTTTAAAAATATGAATGAAATAGTGAATTCTAAACATACGTCATGTCTGAGCTGTGACCCATGTCAAGTGCCAAGTCTGGAAGGCATCCCTTGCATCACCCAGTTATGTGAATGACGAGCAGACTCAGTCTACATTCAACATATATACTTAATATACATTTTTAATATTAGTAATTTATAGATTAAAAGTAATAAATCTTACCATCACTGCCTCACTCAACCAAAACACAACCAAATCCTGCCATTGCGCAGGAAGAATGCCTGGGGGGACTCGCTGTAGAATGTCTGGAACACCTGCAAATGGTGTAAAGTGATCTTTCTTCACCCTTGACTTGTAATACTTCCATAATTTTTGGCATTTGGACATACATACAACCTGAAACTCATCTGGATAGGATGTCAAATAATCCTGTTAAAAAATTGTCAGTATATGGGATAATAATAATAAAAATATCATGAAAAATTAAACATTGAATTTACCCGAACCTCCCTCCATAATCTTTCCATCCTATCCTTGGGGAAAGAACTATATTCGTGAGTCATCAGATTGAATCTATGTGAGTCTCGTATCATATTCCCAAAATGAAGACTCAATATAGTAGAACCATCTCCAACTGGATTAAATGTTTCGTCAAATAACACATCCAATTGGGCTCTAGAGTTCCAGGGTCGAACCCCTCTACCAGGACCCCTGCGTTTGCTGGAGGATGCACTAGATCCTGATAAACTTAAATTCATAATTCATTTACAATATAATTTAATGATTAGAAACAGTTATTAAAATATACACAGAAAATTACAATCAATTAATTTCAAAAAATGAAAACATACATATCGACAACATCAGGTGAACCACTGTGACCACCCTGTGACATATCTACATTAAATGAAATTATAGTTAAATCAAGTAATTTTTATACATATATAACTCATAAATATTTTTACAAATAATAATTGGAGATATAATTACAATTTTCACTAATCATGCAAGCCTATCGTATCTCCTTCAACTATCTCTCTGGCCCATTGTATATCTTCATCTTGTATAGCTACTGTTGTTTGGTCAAGTGTTTGATCAGGAAATGCGACAACTTCAGGTTCTTCTTGGTCAATCAGAAAACCCATCTTCTAGAAATTTTCACCCCAACATTCCAATCAAAATCAATGTCGACAAAGTAATCTTGTTCTCCCAACATTGTCAGTATGAAGGGATCATTTCTAACTCGTTCATCTTTATATAGCATATTTTTAATTTTTAATAATGTAAATTGGAAGTTATCAACTTTCGTTCCACGAACTAGATCGAACCAGTCACACCATAAAAATATGTGTGTTTAAGACACGACCATAAATAACCACTTTAATATGTCCCAACAATCCATAATAATAACCTGCACTAACTAAATAACAACCAACACCACTATTTTGTGTGGCTCGATTCATGTCAACATTGCTAAAACGAAATCAGAATCTGTTAGCATCCAATGACTTGTAGCAACGAGCTGTAATAAATGTACCATCATCTAGTTGGTTGAGTTATTCGCTCACATTCTTGGTCAAATCACGTAACATTTGAATCTGAAAATTTCACATATATATTTTAATGGATAAAGGATTGTGAAAATAAAACTAAGTTGAACTATAAAAATATTAAATCAATTATACGTACATGAGTCTTGAACCACTCATGAAATTTGTAGAATTGATGTTTTTGGATTTGATAGTCAGTTGCACGGGGCATTTCATGTTTCAACTCAGAGATATGCATCATGAATCACAACACAATTTAAAGTAAACAATAAAATAAATATAGAAACAAAATACACATCAAATATGAATCTTACTGTATCAATGGAATAACTGATGGAGTGTTGAACAACACATATCGATGATCTTAAACCCACTCATCGTTCCACATATCAAATGTTACTCTTTCTCCAATTGGACCCTCATCATTTTGGGATAGTTTATCTATCAATGTCTCAACCTCATCAATATATGAAGCACATAAATTAGTACACTCATCCATTAAATATACCTTGACAATTGAGGCTTCCGTACGAGCTTTTTTCTCAACATAGCATTTCAATGTATTTTTATATCGCTCTATTAGATACATCCACCTTAATTTCATGGGACCGCCAGGATTGACTTCACAAGTTAAATTCATGGTCAAGTGAACCATGCCATCTAAAAATGATGGCGGAAAGAATTTTTCTAGGTGACGTAGTGCAAGTACAATATTATCCTGTAGCGTTTTCAAATACCTCATGCGATGATTCCTAGAACAGAGATGTCTAAAAAATTGAAAACTCTAATCAAAGGCTCAACAACCTGGGAAGGTAAGTAATCATGAATTTCTATAGGAATTAATTATTGAAGTAGAGTATGATTATCGTGACTTTTCAAACCCTGTAATTCCATGCTTTTCAGATTCACATACTTCCAAATATTAGATTAATAACCATATGTCACCTTAATGGTCTTCAAAATTGATTGAAATGGCTGTTCCTCTTTTTTACTCATTGTGTACTATGCAGCAGGCATATATGCCAAATTACGTTCACCCAACTATAAATGTAAAGTTTTTCTCAATCCCATTTATTGAAAATCACGTCGAGCATTAGCACTGTCCTTTGATTTCCCCTTGACGCCTAAAATGGTGCACAAAATATTATCACATACCTTTTTCCAATGTGCATCACATCCAAATTATGTCTTAAAATATTATATATCCAATAAGTAAATTAAGAAAAAATACTTTGTTTCATCCAATTATGACATTTATTTCTATTTGCAGTAGGAATATAAGGCAATGGAGGAACCAATAAATCTTGAAAATCATAAATTGTATGGATGTTTTCATGATCATGTTGTGCACAAATTTCAACCCCAAACATTATCTGTGGTGATATGTCATACTCTCTATTCCCATCGAATGATACACGGTCATTTCTGAACCTATGTAATGGAGGAAAAAGCGTATGTGACCAAGATATGCCCACTTTATACAGTTCTTAAGCCATATATATTTCTTACTCTTATTACAACAAGGGAAAAAATTCTCTTTTTGTAATCCAACCTGATAAGTTAGCATATGCTGGGAAATAATTAATTGTCTATAACAAAGCGGTCAGAATTCTAAACATTTCATTAGCTGCCGAGTCAAATGTCAATATGCCATCGGCCCAAAATTCTTGCAGCTCATCAATCGAAGGATTCATACGAACATTGATTTTATCACCAGGTCCTCTCAGTCCATCAATTAGAATTGACAATAACAAAAAAGTATGCTTCAAACATACTCATGGGTGAATGTTGTATGTAACCAACACCACTGGCCATGTACTATGTGTCGCACCAACCATGGACCAAAATGGGTTAAAACCATATGCTGCCAAACCTAGTAAAATATTACGATCCTCTCTGGAAAAGTCTGGGTGTCTTTGATCAAACTATTTCCATGCCAAAGAATCTACCGGGTGAGTTAATTTATCAACCTTTTTCATTCTCTCTGAATTCCAAGTCATCAATTTAGCATTTTTAGTGGACAAAAAGAATCACTTAAGTCTCAATTTCAGTGGGAAATAATGCATCTGTTTAGCTGAAACTTGTTTCCATTGATTAAAGACTCTCCTAGGAAGAATCTGACTACATTGATTAATCTCATTAGTCTTCGACCTGGATGTATAGAAAACAGTACAAATATTTAATTATGCATTCTCTTTTCTGAATAATATACAATTATTACGACACAAATCAATTGTATCATATGTTAAACCAATATCATCGGTCAACTAGCGAGCTTGATAGAATGACTTCGGAATCTTCAATCCAGCAGGGAGTACCTTCTTCAATAATACCAACAACATGTCGAATGAGGTGTCTGACCACTGGTTCAAGGCCTTCAGGTGTAACAATTCAACGAAGAATGATAGTTTACTAAATTTAGTGCCTATAGGATATAATTCAATACGCCCATCGTCAATAATTTTAATGAACTTCAATGCTTCTACATATACAGAAGAATGGGGATTACTCAATCCAGTGTCATAATTTACGACATTACTATCTTCAGGTTGAAACTAAGGCATCATATCATTGAGCATTATGTTCATCAGATCAAATATTATCAAATAAACATTCATATAAATACTTTTTTAGTGATGACATGAAACATAATCTTCTCCATGACGTGTCCATGTCTTATAGTTTTTCAAAAACCCATTCAAAAAATGTTCTCTAACACTATCTTGTTTGAAGAGATATCTATTTGCACATTTTCTTCATGGAAAACTAATCATATCTTTCGGAAATCTATTGGTGAAATCCATAAATCGCTTAATCCCCTCATAATATTCCACTAAAAATCTATCTTTCATATGAATACAACTCCTATCTATATCTGTATTTAATAGAAATAAAAAGTGAAATATCTTATTTAAATTCTAAAAAAACACAAATCATTAAAATTTAAAAACCAAATTTGAAGGACAAAAAACATTACCTACAGAGGACTCGACTGTGGGTAACGGGGTGTGACTCGATTGAGGATACATGATGGCGCAGTGACTTGATGACAGGGGTTCAATGGCTAGACTCGATAGGAACAGAACCATTGGACGAAGCGTGGGAGGGTTATACACGGCGCGGCACAATGGAACGGGAGGGTCCAACGGAGGTAGGAGGACTTGCCGAAGGGATGAAACGGGGTTGGGAGGGGATGATGGAGGTTGAACTGTCCAAAGGTGCAGTGTGGAGGTAGGGGATGGGGGTGGGGGTTGCTGGGTCGCTTGGGTGTCGGGGTCATGGGGGGCACAACGTAGAGGCAATGGGGTGGGGGTCACTGGGGGATGTTGTGGTCGCCGGGAGGTCGGGGGGTCGGGGTCGCCTGGGGTCGGGGTCACTGGGGTCACCGGAGGTCAGGGGTTGGGGTCGCCGGGGGTCGGGGTCATCGGGGGTCGGGGAGTGGTCGCCGGGGGTCGGGATCACTGGGGATCGGGGTCACTAGGTCGAGGGGTCGGGGTCGCCGGGGGTTGGGGTTGTGGGGTCGGGGAGGGTGGGTCGCGGGGTTGGGGAAGGGGTAATGGGGAGAGGTATAATTAGGCTTTTTTCGGTATTAAAGTGCAGGGGCCTCCATTGGAGTCTTCTGTTGATAGTATTAGTGGCTGCCAATTGGTGGCTGCTATAAGCCCCCCGGCTCGAAAGCAAAAAATTGTAGTATTGAATAACCCATGAAACATCATTTCTTCTAGGTTACATTTCCTAAAATGTCATTAAATCAATCAAGACACCTTTCAAATTTCCCTTGGCAATGGGAAACTACTGTACTAGCTTTGTTGGTCACTGATGTCATGCCTTCACATGCTAACAGGTGGAACATCTCATAAAAAAACCCGCAACATCCCTCTTCTTGTCTGGCCACCAATACTAATGATGTAGGTCTTGATACATCTTGGTGACATCAGGATGAACTACCCATATGGAGGCATGAAAATCTTGTAACTTACCATCATGTATATCTACTGACACCCATACAGATCCATGAAATTGAAAACACTTATCCTCACTGATATTCCATCCATGAGTGGGGTCCTCTCCTGAAACACAGTCTCTTAAGACTAGGCCTTCAGAATCTGATAGCTTCCTCATTCACAATCTGTCTAGAAGTCTAGAGGTAACAACTATAGAAGAAAGAAACATCTTCTCCTATTTTTCATGCACCTCTAAACACATCTTAGTGAATATATCCATAAGATTCCACTCACTAATTTCCTCCTGAACCACTTTTATCTGAGTCCTCCTACTCAACGCATCAACTCTACGTTTCCTTTACTAGTAGTATAGGTATGGTCAATGTCAAAATAATGAAGTTACTCATCCCACCTTCATTGTCTCAAATTCAGATCACATTTAGTTATCATATAAATGATGTAATTTTGTCTGTGTATACCACAAAATTCCCTCCGAAAATATAATGTCTCCAAGAGCATAAATCATGGAAAACTTTAGCTAACTCGAGATTGTGTGTCAGGTAGTTCCTCTCATGTGGCCTCAACATCTGAGACCCGTACACAACGACTCCACCCCCTTCATAAGAACTAATCCCATCTTGAAACCTAATTCATTGTAGTACATTGTGTAACTCTTTACCAGCTCCATAAAAATCAGAATTAGTACTGATGTCAATCTATTTTTCAACTCATGAAATGATAAATCATGGGAATCATTGCATTATTACTTCACACCTTTCTTAGTCATGCCTTTCAGTGACACTGATATGTGTAAAATGTCCTGAATGAAGTGTCCCTAGTAACCATACATCCCCAAAAAACAATATACCTCAAAGGCATTCCTCATATACACTATGTAAACCACCATTCTCACCTTATCTAGGTCTATTGATACACTTGTCTCTGAGAAAACATGACCCATGAAATGACTCTAGTCCAAAAAAAAGTGTCACATTGATAGTATAGAATATAAATGATGCACTCATAGTATAATAAATGAGATCTCAAGATGGATAAGATGGATATATAAAGTGCAAGTGTAAAACAATATATTGTGCACACAGACTATTACACAATAATTCAAGTAAGAAAGGAACAATTGATTCATCATTGAAAAGAATTGTAGCTGCATTCATGAGACCAAACGGCATAACCAATTACTTGTATAGACCATACCTCTTCTGAATGATTGTACAAGGTATATATGATGGTCTGATTGTCAACTTATGATTTTTAGATTTCAATTAAATCTTCTAGAACACCCGAGATCCTCGAAGCTGATCAAAGAGATCATCAATCCTCGATAAGGGATATTGGTTCTTGACCGTAAATGGAATCATATTCTAATAATACACACAATGTCCCAGAGCACCATCCTTCTTCTTCGCAAAAATAATAGGCAAACCCCAAGGATAAGAACCAGGTCAAATGAATCGCATTGCATGAAACTCCTCTAACTACTTCTTGATCTCCTGTAACTCTAGTGTGGCCAACCTATACAGAGTAATGGACACTAGAGATGCTCATTGAACAAGATAAATAGTAAAATCCACCACTTTCTCTGGAGGTAAACCTGAAACGTTTCCCAGAAAGACATCGCTAAAATGACCCACTGTCGGAGGAAAGTCCATCTGTGAAGTCTCATGGTCATCCAGATATAAACTAGCAATTAGAGCTATAATTCATCCCAAACCCTAATTCATGGGACCCGCTCTGCATCCCTAGATATCCCACTCTCCCTTAAATAGAAATGATAGTAACAACCCGGTTTATTCTATAAAAAACATTGGAATATTCTTGACGTTATTCTAGAGCAGCGCCTTCAGACGGTGTGCGACTCCGAGCCCCGGTGTGGTCGGGATTAAATTTTCAGTGCGTTCACACTGGGCATGTAAAATAATTGGGAAAAATCCTAAAAGGTGTTTCAGATCAGAGATCTGAGTGTACAGATGGGTCCAAAATGTGGTTTTTACCCTAGGAACGACATAAAGCATGTCGGGGCATGACGTTTGGACCCCTCACCTATTAACGGAAGGTAAAAAGAATAATTAAAATTATTAATTTAATCGTTTAATGGTTAAACTCATGTATCTATTAAACGGTTTCTCGAATGGGGAAAATGATAGCACCATTGAGTTCGGAGCATGTCGTCTACCCTAGGAGGGGTGTAACTTCTGCGGGCATGGGCCTTCTCTAAAAAATGGCCCTGGGGGTGTTTTCATAATTTGGCGGCCTCGGGTGTTGAGTTTGCTAACTTTTGAATGGGGCCTCAGATTAAAATCCTAAGACCACCGTTGTTCTCGGGAGGTGGTTTTTACCCAAGATGCCGTCTAACTGTAACCGCGTCGGGGGGTTTGGAAGTGGGTGTTTTCAGGGGGTGTCGAGTTTTTAATTAAGGAGTTTAATTACTTAAACTCCTCTCCCTCTCCCCCATCTTCATTCCCCCCTGGAGAAACCCCCCCTCACCCTAACCTCCTCTCATCCTCTTCATCCTCCTCCTCCCTCCCAATCAAGGAGGAAGCGGCAATGGTGGGTGCGGATCGACGACAAAGCTCCGGGGAAATCCCAACAAGGTAGGCTTCGTTGTGTTTTCATTTTCGCACCCTCTTTGTATTCTTTTATATTAATTAATATGATGTTTAAATTTTGAGCAAAGCCCTTATCTGTGTATCTTATGTTCTGGTCTTACCAACGCCTATTTCGGTTTGGAAATCTGAGTCCCGAGGCATTCTCGGTTGTCCAGCAAATGTCAGCAGGGTTTTTCTGGTGTTTTTTCAGCAATTTTGGGTTCTCCGGCGAGCTGGGACGACGGTCTAGTGAGGGTCCAGCGGCAGTAGTGGCCGCTACTCGCAGGCGGTGGGTGTCCTGTGGTCGGTGGTGTAGGGCGAGCGTGGCGGTAGGTGGCAGATCGGAGCAGGCGATGATGGCGGCAACTCCTCCGCGTGGTTGTGCTTCAGGCGGCAGGCATGGCTGTAGGGCATCCGGGCGGTGGCTGCAGGTGGAGGTCGGCGCGGGGATCGTCATGCGGGCGGCTCGGGAGGACCGGCCGGATGTGCCGGCCGGTTGATGTGGAAGCCGGGGTCGCGACGCGTGACCCCGCTTGGGAGACAAAGACCCGCCAGCAGCGGGTCTCCGCATGGAAAAGCAGCCGACCGACGATGGTCGGTCGGTGGAATCTGTATAAAAAATAAATAAATAAATAAAAATGTTTATAATAATAATAATAATATTATTATTATTATTATTATTATGGAAGTGATTTATATATCATAAATCATTGGAAGGGCGTCTGATTTGGGTACCGACTGTAGCATCACGATGCTTGGATCGAGACGAAGCTTTGAGATGGTTTCGTGGGTTATTAACTCCCAAAACGTGGGTCTCAGTGGCGCAACACGCCTTTAATTGGTTTAGCACTTTTCCCAGGGGATCTATTTTTGGACGGCCCAGACACATCTGATATTCGAATTGATGGTCGCCAGTGGCGTTGTGACCTTGGCGTTGAGTCAGAGTTTTCCAGTGTAGCTTCGGGTGTCAAAACAGAAGTTTTTGCAAGGGCCCCAGGGCCCGTCTGTTGAGCTGCGAGCAGCGTTTTATAAATTTTTCACCGGAAATCCATTTGGGGCATGCGTGGAGTCGGTTTTGGGAGTTTTTTCTAGGGCATTGTATTGGCGCAAACCGCCCTCTTTAATTCCACATGTTGGTTCGGGCCCCTCGAGTGCTATTTTGGGAGTTGGTGGTGATTTCCAGTTTTATCACCGGGTGTCCGTTTTGGAAAAATTAATTTTCCATCATGTATACTTTTTCGAGATAATAGCAATGGTGTGATCTGTTCATTACGCTTCGGAACCGGGATGCGGGACCAATGAAGCACTGCTTGTGTGCGGTACAGAGAAATGCATCTTTTTCTCCAGATATCGGTTGCACTCTAGTGAGCAGTCCATTTGATGTGTCTTTCCGAGGATATCACAATGGTGCTTTGCACCCGGCTATTTTCGAGGCCAAGGATCAAGGTCATGGGACACTATTCGAGAGTAAAGCAGTGTTGGACGACTTTTCGGTCGGATATTCGTTCGGGATGAGTAATTAGTCTATCTCATGCATTTTTCCATGAAGATTACAACAGTGTAATCTGTTAAGGCGAGTGGAGCCTCTTACGTGATATTATTAAATGTGGAAATATGAAGGGTGCTCCGGTGGTGGTTAGTCCTACTATGTTTGTAGCGGACCCTTGGAATGTGATTGCATACACTACCGTGTGAGTGATGTAATGCTTGAAGAGATATCGGTGGTCGTGCATGGGCCAATGAGGTGGCAAGTTGGATTTGTTACGTTTACGCCCTTTGCGTGGACATTGGGTGACATGTGCACGATATCCTTTGGGCTGGAAACGTGGTATACTCTAGGATTATATAAGAACGCTTGGAGGTACATGTGGTTGTTTGTACCTGAGAACGTTTGTGTGCATGGTTGGGATTGCGTTGGGGACACATGTCATGTGGGCCACATGTGCGTTCCATGTTATTCTTTGCATACCCTTGACCTCTCGGCACATAAAGGGTCCCTCTATTCTCATTTGTTTGACCAGCAGTGTTGAAAGGTTTCCCTCTGGTTCTGTTCTCGTTTTTTTGACCAGCAGTGATGAGTGGTTTCCCCCTGGTTCTGTTCTCGTTTTTTTGACCAATAGGGTTGAGTTTTTCCATGGTCCTGTTCACGATGGTTTCGAACAGTAGGGTTGAGTGGTTTCCCCTGGTTCTATTCTCGATGGTTTGGTCGAAAGAGTTGATTCATGTTCCCTGCTAGAGTTGTTGTGGATTTAGTGTGACCAACACATTATGTGGGCACCGATTCTCTACCTAGGAGGTTGTTTCCAGTAGGGCATACTATGAGGATGTTTCCAGTAGGGCTGGCCAGGAGTTTGTTCTATGAGGGCTGGCCAGGGAGGTTGTTTCCAGCAGGGCTGGTCAGTGAGGTACCATCCAGCCAGGGTGGCCAGTTATACCATCCAGTAGGGATAGCCAGTGATGTACCATCTAGTAGGGATGGCCAGTGGGTTACCATCCAGTAGGGATGGCCAGTACAACGGTGTTTACTGGGCAGCACCATCCAGCAGGGATGGCTAGGGCAGTTCTGGGTTTACCTCTAGTGGGGCTGGGAAGTAGTCCCCGATGTTGGGTTTACCTCCAACTGGGCTGGGAAGTGGTCCCCGTAGCCGGGTTAACCTTCAGCTAGGCTAGGAAGTGGTCCCCGATAACGGTTCCAAGCCTCCCTCCAGTGGAGTACCCTTTTACGGGACTGGTCATTGGGACTCATCGATGACTTTATCATGGTCTCCCTCTAATGGATTACCCTTTTACAGGACTGGGCATTGTGGCACCCGTCAACTATTGTCGGGTCTCCCTCTAGTGGGAACCCGTTGACTTCCAGGGATTACCCTCCATCAGGGCTGAGTAGGGGGTCGCCTGTCAGCTTTTAGGAGACCTCTCGACTACGGGGTAGTGACAAGGTGTGGTTTTGCGTTCCCCATAACTCTCAAAGATGAGGGTCTCTTTCCCCACCGAGACACGTCCTTGAGACGTGACCTAAAACTGTGCGGGCGAGTGAGTTCTTCCCAAAGAGGATAGTGTCAATGTGCAGTGATTTGATCCCCTTGACATGCAGTTCGAGGAAAATGCGTGGGATGCTGGCCATCGATGGTGTTTACTTCTGGGACTGTTGGTAACTCACTTTCATGGGTTGAGCTACGGGACGGAGATCCCCCTACGATCAAGTTTGGGGTTCTTGACATAGAATATATATATTTATATACCTTGTTCTAGTACCCACTTCTTGTGCTTGGTTACTCTCCCTCCTGGAGAGGCGAAGACGTGCAAGGTATGCCATGTGATTTCTGTGTCTAGCTTCTCTTGGTTAGATGAGTCTGCTCTCCTGCTATAGGTAGTGAAGACTCGATGAGAAGTTCATCTTCTCATCATTTCCAGCCTCTTCTGTCTGGATGATTCTACCTCCTTCCTCTTCATGGGTTGAGCTGGACTCTCTATTATAATCCTCACTGCACTCCCTCTGTTGTACTCCATTATTATTCAATGTTCGATCCACTGCTCACCCTTTGGTACCATTTTTGTTACTCCCTAGAGCCTTCGTGGTATCCTACTGAGTATTTTTATAGTCCCACACTTGGTGTGCCCTTCAGACGACGAACAGGTTGGTCGTGACTTTAGCAGAGCTTTGAAGTTCAGGAGCTTGGACCACGAGCGGTGGTTATAGTTGGGTTAAAGGTGTGGGACTCCAGCAGGTGTGTTAATTTTGTTTACCTGTTGCTGGGTTGTGGCACTTTTCTGGTTGGTCATGTGTTTTTCCCCTTTTCTTTTCAGTTTACCTTCAGCACATTCTTTGTATTGTTTAGAGGTCGATGAACATTTGTGGTTTATTTATAGCAGTTGGTACTTTTCTTTTTTTTTTACTCTACACTTCTGCATTGAGTGGGCTACGAGTGTATGTACAGGTACTCACGAAAAGGCCGCCCTGAGTTTTTGTGCCTTCGGTGCTGGTCACCAGCCCCTGGCCCTTGGAGGCGGGGTTGGGGTAGTTGCGGCTCGAGCCTGGGTAGGGTAGGGTTAGGACAATGAACCTCCCTCAGGTGACGTTAAACTCACCCTACGACCATAGAAGTCAACATAGGAATGAAAGGAAACCAACCAATCCTTTCTGATAATGACATCAACGCCTTCCATCTCTAAGACATAGAGGTCCAACAAGATGTGACACCAACCAGCCTCAATAGGGGACTCCTTGCACTGACATACACTACCATCCTAATCTTCAATAGAGTTTCTAACTTCATAACATCCTCAGATGGACAGATACAAAGCTCAAGTCTATCCAAAATGTTAATAGATATAAAACTATGGGAACCTCCTATATCAAAAAGAGGAAAAGCTAATACTAAGGAAACTAAAATACTACCTCTAACCATAGAGGGTCTCAGATCCTTCTACTAATAGGTTTTCCCCATCAAAATTGTATGACCTGTATTGTAGTACTATGACCCTACCAGGACACACTTAGCTGACCCACCTTATTGTCACTGAAAACCAGTTATCTGTAAACCATGACCATGACCAAATCCTCATCCTGAACATCCTAATGAACCCAAGTTCCCTAACTAAGGAGAAAATGGTGGGCCTTCTCCTGAATGTGGATTCATAACAGATTCCGTATCACTAGCTGCTGGAGAGAACATCCTGTAAAAACACTAAAGATGCCCCCATCTTCTCGCATGATCAGCACTCAACTCAGCCTCTCGGTCATAGCGTTCTCATGTTCCCACTCCTTCTGAACTTGTTTCACACCACCTAGCTACCTGATGATACATCACTACTTTTGGCAGAACCATTATGCGTAAGCTCCCTAAGAGGCTTCCTTCTATCGATCGAAAGATTACCAACCCTAGATCCTGAACTAACCTGGATCACATCTCAAAACTCCCACAAGTTTTTCTCGATAATTAGAACTTGATTAACTATTTTAGTCATAGAACTCAGTCTAAAAATGTTCCCCTATGATCAGATGTCATGCATGAGACCATCCTCAAACCGCTTAACCAGTGATAACTCATCACCTCCCAAAATAGGTGTGAATCACTGAATTCATGTAAAGCGAGAAGATTAATCCACACTGAAAGAGAACCTTTCTCCAAAATCATAAACTCCCATGCATGGTCGGACCACAACATCTCTATTTAGAATTAATCATAGAATTTCCTTTGAAACTCTTCCCCATCTATATCCCGATGAAGTCCCACCTATGAGATAACATCCCAACATCTCTTGTAAAAATCATGTAGTGTATATGTTGAGAGATTTACCCTCTTCTCAAAAGGAATATCCATATTATTGAAGATAGAAATCATAACCTTTAACCATGACTCTGCACCCTATGGTCCTCCAACCCATTAAAAAGTGGGAGGATGTTGTTGTGGGAACACTCTCATCGAATCTTCCATAGTCCGGGTAGGATGTGGTGCTCTCTGATGTTTGTATCATTCTTATATTGCCTTCAAGGAACTGTGCATCATAACTTGTGTCTAGTATAATAGTTGGTGACAAGAAGGGAAAAGAAGGAGGGTCTGCTAGTCATCCCTAATATACCATTTATGGTGTGTAATCATTTAACTATAAATGGGGTACAAATGGAGGACGTCATGGTGGCATTACTATTCAAGGTCAAGAGCATACCTCATCATAATATTATCATGGAATGAAACATTGAAGTAAAAGAATGGAATAGGGGAAGGAATTCATTCATGTTTTACAAATCAGGGTTACAAATTGTGTATAACTACTATACAGTATGTTCCGGTATTCTTTTATCATGGGTGTGTTCTTCTTCAAACATGGTCATGTAACACTCCATACACACGACTTGTTCTACCCGAGACATGACATGTAATTGAATATCTCCTCCTTCCCAAGTATAAAAACATTGATAGAACTACATGGTCCTGTAGTTGTAACACTACAAAGTGTGTTCACCCAAGACACATGGTATGCCACCAAATTTTTATCCACCTATGTGGTTAGTCACTCGTCTAGATACACAGTTGATCCCCACAAGGTGTGTAACCACAGTACATGGCATGTTCTATAAAATGTTTATAAAACCTCTTGTCTCTACCCATACAGTTAGTCACATTATCATTAACTCCATGGAGTGTACATATAGTACACAGAATATACTTACGAAAAGTATGTTCATCTAGTACAAAAGAACAAATTTCATGTATTTGTAAAATCACAGGCTATGTTTTCTATGTTTTATTAACAATTACCCTCTAAAACTTATCTGGAAACAAAAAAATTGTATAATTGGCCAAGGTCATGCATTGTTCTGATTATTCGGAGCCCATACATCCTAAAAATAACTATTTGGAATCCATATTCATATCATACCTTAACCGAATTCAATTTATGGTCAAACATGTTCCTCAAAATTCTGATCCAAGAGGGCCTATTACACCTCAAGGACCAAATCATGGAATCCATCTAATGAAACATTACATATACCAATACCATAGAATAATAGTAGCTATTTTTATCATGATATATTTCACAATATCATGAATATATAGCACAACATCTATCACAATAACATGTAATCAGTCATTCACCCTAAATGTCCTGATTAGAATGCATGACATTTGATTTCTAGTAAGTGACTATATGATTCATGGGATGGAATAACCACATCTCATCAGGTTTTCATTTAATATAACCACAATTATATCAATCATAATAGCACAAAACAAGTGAAAAACTCAATAGTGAAATCATATCAACTGTAACAAGTGGAAACCCATAAAAATAGTAATATTCGACGTAGCATGGATTTTTACGATACACAGGTTAGATACTCCCAAGAATAGATTATTAAAAACCATCGATTACATATTATCCAATTCTATTAGATCCATATATAAAATAAATTAAGAAAATAAAATCCTCTGATCCCACTTTGTAACGTTTCAGATCTAGGTTCCACACAAAGGTGCCTCGAATCTAGTTGGTCACATGACCTCAAGAACATTTTCCCAAATTCCAGAGGCTACAGAATAGTATTGATGGCCATAGTGTGATAATGGAAAAACTATTCCCTCATTGGAATTGTATACATAGTAGAAAAAAATATTAAACAATAGTAGAAGCAGGAATACAAACAAAAAGTAAATAGTGGAAGAATGAAAGTGAATCTAACAGAAGCCACAATATATATATGTGACACTTGGAATTTGTATCTATGAAAATAGACAAACAAGTCACAATTATGGAAATCAATACAGGAAAAAAAATTCAAAAGAAATAAAGAAACTCCAGCATCATGACAATCCTTGGAATGGTCTCATGCTCTCCATCTCCAACAGCAATCAAGTACCTCATGAAGAATGGAGTTTGGCCTTATCTATACCTGCGACCATATAATTTGTTTGGGTCTAAAATCATGACTCAAACTGAGTGTGAGACAAATAACAATTAAAACCCACCAAAAGATATGTACCTAACTGGTAGGAAATATATATATAGTAGGTAGTATGCATAATGAAAGGAATAATATAGAAAGTACTCACAAGTAAAAAATCCAACAGTATTCAATTACATTCATTTACATTTTTTATTTATCATATGAATCATGTAATCATGGGATCTATCCTAAGATCTATATCACACAGTGTAATATTAACAATATAGATTTCCTGGAAGACCATATAAACAATCAAGTAAGACAGAGTCCATTCTTATTCTTTGTCTAGGCAGACTCACCACAATAATTAAATCATTCATAAACAACCCTCTAGAAAAGGTCTCACATTCTAACCCCTTTGGTTTAGTAAATCACCAATTCATTAAATACCGACCCTCTTGGAACCACTTATGGTCTAACCCATTTAGTATAACAATGCACTAATAATTTACAAACAACCAAATGGGAAGCTCTCATGTTCAATACCCCTAGGTCAACATGGAATCAATAAATTATAAACCACCTCTTGGGTAGCTCTCACAGTCAATACCCCTGGGTCAACATATAAGAAGGTAATTATAAACAACCTCATAGGTATCTCTCATGGTCAATAACATTCGGTTAATAATCTTCACCAAGGTTCTCATGGTTTTATATAAAACAATGCATATATAATATCAAAGAAGCTCATGTAATCTGAAACTATAACATGGCTAATCATTCACAAGCATATCACATGAATTTTATATAATCAATCAAAATCTATCAAAATCAACCAAGGCTGGGAAAAAAATTCTAGGAAAATAGGCATCCCAGACAAAATAAACATAGACAATCAATCAAGGGAAACACAACCATGTCGTGTCCCATAAGAAGGTATAAAACCTTATGGATAAGAAAATACCCTTTTTTAATCAATAAAAACATAGAAGGTAATAAATAGGGTTAAATTAGAAAACATGAAATACCATAATCATGGTTATGCATCAACTATATCATATAAAATCCAATGATGAACAAAAAAAGGGACAAACCACCTACCTCAATGTATCACGATCGATATACAAGAACATCGTCCCTTGAATCAACTTTGATCGGCATAGATCCATAAAACGTTGAAAAGTTAATTAACTTGAATAACTCAGGATTAATGAATAATAAAGAAGAAAGTATCAATATCCTTTGAGAACTCCCAGATGGGATTCCAATACACCAGACGACGTCTCAATCAGAGCTCAGATGGAGAATTGGGAGGGGTTTAAAGTTCTTCAAACATTTCATCTTTCTCCTATATGAACCATGGGGAGAAGAAAAGGTTTATGGACATAATACATGACCTTACTCTGATATATCAAATAAAATGAAAATTACACAACATGTTCACCAATAGTACACACTATTTATTAGCCTCAACTAGCCCATAACTTATGTAGCCTACCATGTTATCACATGACCATGTTCTTGGCCGTTAGACAGCCAACACATGGATGTACATGGAAGGATAGGTACACGGCATGTTCTCATAAGTATAGGACATGTACATAATAAAATCCAATTTTCTTCCTTCTCCTAAAAAACAACCTGTAAACAAGATCCATGCCAGAAATGAGTATCCAGGTTCTTACACAATTCTTGTTTTCTCAATTATTTTGGTGTTTGGATCACATTCAAGTTAGTCAGAGAATCAATATTATGGTAGTTGGATCTATCTCTAGTGTGCATTATATGAATCATTGATGCTATAGAATTATTAATAGTTTTATTAATGAATAGTATTGATCATTTAATTTAATTTTATACATTTTTTAAAAGGTTTTTATGTAATTAATAATTCCCCTATTTAAAGAAATGATTTTCTCAAATCATTCTGAAATGGCTTATCATAGATATTTTAAATTAATGTTTTTAGTGAAATGTTTTTCAGAAATGTTTTTGAAATATGATAAAACCATTCAATTTTCTATATATTTCATACAATTTATCCTGGGATACAAAGATAGAGGGTTTAATAATGGGTGATTTCAATTAAAACTTTTTTTAGTTTAACTTTATATAGTCATTTCCATTCTTAGTAGATCAATGAATTGAATCTAGTAGTGTGTTCATTACATTATAGGGGTCTTGTGATATGGGCTATTATTTTTTCTCTAATTTATATATGAATTGATCTTAGGGACGTGAGTGAATAATGAAAAGTGTTTTGTTTTGGATATAGGAGACATATCAATTCGAACCATTATTATATTTGGTATGTTTACCATTATGCATTTCCATTATACAATTTTTGATATGATATAATTGATAAATAATTTTATAAATGTAAATAGATTATGTAAATTTTTATTTGAAATTATATCTCCATTCTTTGGATGAAATTAGAAAATGCATAATAGTTTACCCTGATTTAGAAATAAAAAGGTATAACGACATAGAAATAAATGTTTTGATTATGTTGAAAATATTTTTATTTTTGTAAATAGATACCTTATAGGACATCATCGTTGTATCCTACTAAACATGTTTGAATAATACCGTAAAGACTACAGTAGGTGTGTGGATAATGTTTAATTATCTAAAGGAAAGGAAAATATTCCATTTTGAGGAGACATGGATAATGCAAGATAGGTTTTCTTTCAATTTGAGCAATTGTGGGATGTTTCCAACATTTCACATAGTGTGGGTGTTTTTAGCTTGTTATATACTTTTGTGATGATTTTTTTATGGAATGGAACATTGGTTTTTTCGCTTGTACCTTTGGATTTTTAAAATTTTTTATATTTTTTGTTATGGAAAATTTTTTTATGGGTTAACTTATTCGTATATGTGAAATAGATCTTGTTTTAGGTTGGGTAAATCATTTAATAATTTTATTTTTGATTTTTAGGTGCCAATCAGTAACATGTAGTGAATTTGAATACCCTTTTGGTACATTTGTGCTTCAATTTTGAGATTACATGGATGGGTCATTATGAATAGGTTGTGACATAGATCATATTCATTTTAAAATTGGATGCTAGAAAAACTATCATCCCGAGGCAATATATTGAAGCTCCAGTAATCTCCTTGATTTCATCTGAAATATCCAACCATCTATTTCAATATCATAATGGCTCTCACCCTTGTATCTATCTGTCATTTAACATTATTTTCATAAATTGATATATGAGACATACATATTAAATTGTTTCACTAAAAAATAATCTCTACTAAAATAAATAATATTTTTAAAATGGGTCTCGATTAAAACCAATGAATGTCTAGTTCAGGGGTCTCCATAAATCCTAAGGGACATAGTTTGTCGAATTATTTTAAAACTAGTGTATTGTATTTATAATAAAAATCTATCTAAATGTGGGTTGGAGATGTGATGGTAACATGTGTGATATAATTGGAATACTTATATAATATTGTTCAATTTATTTTTATTATTCCATAATTGCATCATTTAATATTTTTACACAAAAATTCATCACTTATATATGTTCATTTTTATGCATATTATGTCATGATATTATTAATTTAATACATATCTGATTTGTTAATTATAAATTAAATGAGTTCATTTCATTTATAAATTTATCTTTTCAAAATACTTTTTAAATTGAATATTTTTCTTATTATTAAATTTTCTTAGTATAATCAACATCCCTTACCATTCCACTATAAACAACTATATTTATTAGAGGGAAATAATTACTTCAAAAATACATTTAGATTTAAAAATTTATTATAAAAAAATAATAATTATAAAATCAAAAAAACTTAAATATTCAT
This sequence comes from Viscum album, assembly GCA_963277665.1. Lineage (NCBI taxonomy): Eukaryota > Viridiplantae > Streptophyta > Magnoliopsida > Santalales > Viscaceae > Viscum > Viscum album. Next base: position 67,203,038 of record OY728133.1, read on the forward strand.
TATTAGAATAATATCATCATATTATATTCATTCTATATTCATGGATTTTATATATTTTTCATGTTATAAAATATAAAATGTATATTTTTCTTTGAATCATTATTTTTAATATTTGGAAAATGATTATTCACTATATTACCACTACATTTGATCCTAGATATTAATAAAAAAACCTATGATATTACAACATTTGAATTGGATGGGAAGGCTATCAATTCCATAATTTTTATGTTAAAAAATTAATTCAGCATATTTAATGCATCCAAAATAGAATTTGATATTTTGAAACTATAACAAATAAAATAAATTGGAATAAATAACATAAACGTCAAAAGATTTTATACATTTTTTAATGATATCAAATTATTATATATATATATTAATTAATTTATAACAATATTCTTTTAAATATTTTTATAATTTTTATATGGTATAAAATGTATCATTACTGGTTTGACTATTGAAAGAGTCATAAAGATAACGATATTTGGTTTACCTAATTCACGAGATCTATAAGTAATAAAGATCCATAATGGCATGTGTATAATTAATATGGATGTAAAAGAACTAATTGGTTCTCTAATGATTTATGAGATCAAAATGAATTTTCATGCAGTGAAAGATTCTTTTAAAGTTAGGAAAAATAATAAGAACACTGATTTTTATGAAATTAAAGATGATTATTCCTCAAAATGAGACACTTATATTGAAGAATAAAATTAAAAAGAAAATTAAATGTAGTGTAAAAACATAAAATAAATATGAATTTTCTCTGATATTCTAAAAAAATAATAAACTGAAGTGTATGAGTTGACATTATATGAATTAAAAAAGGGACATGTTAGACCAAAAGTTGTAATATACTTTAAATAAATATGGGAAAAGAATACAATAATTGTATGAAATAAATGAATATTTTGACAATGAGTGCTAGTGATTACCCCACCCCCTTATGAAACTCATGTTTTAAATTCTCTAAGTCACATATTATAGAAGGTGAACAATTACGTTCTCTAAATTTTCACTCTCTTTCTCAATCACCTTCTTATTTGTCTTATCCTTCTTGAAATCCCATATGTTATGAATACATATAATTTATTCATCACCAACTAGAAAATCATATCCATTAACATACAGCCCCATACAATGATCTAGATTTTAAATATTGTAGTGTTCATAATTAAAAAGAACTCATTTTGAATGAAAATTATATTTTTTATTTATAAATGATTATTTGTTTTTTAAATTTGAAAAAACATCGATACATTGAGGTTTTTAAGTCTGAAAAAAACTATCAAAAAATACACCATTAAAAACTAATAAATGGTGTAATAAATGGTAATATGATCCATGGTTATCAAAGTGTAAAAAATTATCAGGGTGTTGGTATTCAAAATAATTCAATCCCTTTAAGGATTAATATATTTTCGAATGGTTTGGTGGGCTGAAGAATAATTTTTATAAAGAAATAAATGATACATTTATATCTGGGGGCATAAATGCCCATTACATATACCTTAGTATAATGTAAACATGTCCCCAAATCATGAACTGAAGGGCTATTTGAACATCATTCCTACATCACCAGGATAGTGTCATGCCTGCATTATCGTATATCTGTGTCATACCTATGTCACCACCTGTGTCTTAAATCCCCCAAGGGATTCCATGGATTTTAAACATTGTATTATGGATTCATGATTATGGGTTTTACTTGACAGGTTCCACCAAAACATCAATATTATTCAATGGTGATTATAAAAATAAGTTTTATAATTATAAAAAAAAATGAAATATCATATATGAATGAATTAATATAAATGTTAGATATATAATACCCAAATCCATTTGTAATGATCTCAATATTCTAATAGAAATTATAATTAGTAACATTTTATGATCACAAATCATTATTATCTACTCAAATTGGACCAAAAATTGTTTGTTCATATATATATTTATTATCTCACATTATAGTACCCATAAAAGAACTAAAAGCCACATGTTCTTATGATCTTATTAGACAATTCCAATGTAATTAATTAATTGATAATTTGGTTCCATATCTAACAAATTGAAAACAACCACTTGATATTATTTATCAATAGAATAAATCATTATATCACTAGTTAATTATAAAATTGAATGGTATCATATCTCTTTCTATTCTCGATAAATTTTTACGTTAATAATTTTACACCTCCAGGAATTTATTTATTTTTTTAATAAATCATGTTAATTTATTTTCAAATTTCTCCTCCATATGATGTATATTTTTCAAGGAATTGTTTTTTATTTATAAATTTGATTTAATAAAATTATAAAATTGTTTCATTGTTTTCAATTTTAATAATGTTATTAATCAATTATTTTTCATTTATTTGTCGATTTTTTAATCATTTATCTTTAAATCATTTAGAATAACTCTTATCTCATTCTTTTGAAATATATTTGGAAATTTTCTATGCAAATACCAATTTTATTTAATGATGTGTTCTTAAATTATTTAGATTTAATTTATTTTCTCTAATTTTTCTTCCACTTCCTGTTATATTGGATTTTATGTCTATAGTATTCATTACGGGGGATATTGTTTGGCATGTTACAATAAATTTAAATTTTATTTCTTCTATATTCTTTTTATTATATTTTTTTTATATAGTGGGTGTTTATTTAATAATTGATAATCATTTTCTCCCCTATCTATGGTTTTTTAATCAGTTCTCTTTTTCTATAACGTTATTTTCATGGGAATATTTTGTTAGATGATTATTTGTAAACTTTATCTCACTACTTGATATCTTCATATCCCCGAACTGTTTTCCATTTCATGAATTAAAAGGGGGAGATATTTTTAGTGACATTTTTATTCTATTTTAAAAGTATGATATGATTTTTGAAAATTTCATTTTTGGGTCTAATGGTATAAAATTATATATTATTCAAAATAGAGATGATTCTTGGATTTTGGTTGGTATTTTTAACTCTAACTAATGTTTAATATCATTAATAAGTTTCTGATTATGTTGAATATGTTATTAAATAATTAGATTCATAAATTTTACAATATATTAAAAATGTATTTTTCATATAATTTTTATATATTTTTACTCCTTGTTTAAATTTAACATTGCTATAATATTATGTGTTCATGATAGTAATTAATATGGATATTATTGTTCATATACCCATAATGGGACTTCAAGGATCACAAACATGTAATTCTTATTTTATGGTTTCTTTGAGTACCAATCTATTATTTAAAACATATTCTAATTCATATTTTTAAAGAAACATGTGATAGAATCATGAGAATCAATGATAATAAAATAAGTTGAAGCATTATTGAATGTATTTATAAATAAACCTATTTTTTAGAAGATATAGTTAAAGGGTATATGTTATAATGACCCAAATTAATGGAATTTAAGGTGAGAATTTTACATTTATGTAGTAGTAGGCAAGACCACCTAGCTAGTGATGTGTCTTTGACAAGCCACTAACTTAAGGAATATGCTCTATAACTCAAGAAGGCCAAATAGATAGTGATTTTAGTACCATAGGGATTTGATTTTGAGAATAGATAATGTTAGGTTTTATAGGTAGGTAACAGTTGGTGTAGGCTACCAGGTATCAGGTAGTTTTGAGCAATAACATAGGTTCATATATTTATTATAGAATAAAATATTCTTTTAACCTGTTAATTGTAGAAGATCAACCCAATTAATTCTAAATTGATCTTATTAAACATGATATCTACAAAAATAATTTTATAGAGGCATTGAAATAAATATTGTAGGAATTTGTATCAACTATCTGCATGATTTTTGAATATGAAGCTCTTGAATTTTCCAAGACCACCTATAAAATATCCAAAGATGCACTCACATATCATAAAATATATCAACCATTCCTATATATCTAACTATAAATTTCAATCCATCCTAAAATATAGATACAATATTAATATAATAATGTATTGTTACCTTGAAATTATTCTTTCTTCAGAATAAGTAATTTTTTAGTACTTGTATCTCTATTAAAAATATAAAAATTTTGGTTCTTTGGTTTTCATTAAAAAAACCTCGTTTTTCATAGGTTTATGTTAAATGAATGGGAATGAAATTATAAGAAAAATATTTATAATTGAGTGATGATGATTTAGGTCCACCATATATGATATTTCAATTGTCCATATCAAATTGTATTCTCTCAAATTATGTTCTTTTCTACAATGAAATCATTAAATGTCATTACTCAAAATTTATTATACGTGATATGATAATTTCCATATTAATCAAAATTGATATTATCTATTTAATATTTATTATATTTGTTAATTATTCCATCTTTTATTTCATCATTTTAACAATTTTAAAGTCTATAAATGGATTTACATTTAATTTTATTACTTTTATTTATCATTATTTAAAGAAATAGTCCTCTCCCATTGATATTATAATCATTCCAAAATATTTTTTTTCCAATTTTGTATTGATAAATTAATGTCGGTTTTTAGGATATTATATGAACTTTCAAATAGTAACCAAACTATTAAAAATAGTAACATGATTATTAAAAATAGTAACATGACTGATGGAATAGTAAAATAACCTCACAAGAGTAAAAATTTCTTATAAATAGTTTTAATGGTAATAAATATATTAAGATATTAGTATATTAATCCCATAAAATAAATATCACGATTAAAATATAAATAAAACTATATAATAATTTAAAAAATAAAATATATTTTAAAAAAATGATAATATATATATATAACAATAAACATTAACTATGATAGAAAATTAATTTTATGAAATGAACATATAATTATTAATATGAATGTAAAAAATTTATTGATTGTAATTTTTTTGTAAATTTATGAATTACATTAGTTTTTACATTAATAGTAAAAGATTAATTTATTTATTTCTGGTGTATTTTAATTACACCATCATTGGGTAATATTGACATAAAAATTCCATTAAACATTCCTATATCAAAAAACATCAAATGATATAAATAATTAATTAAAATGTATTAAGAAACATCTAATAATAAAATGTTGTTTCCAAATTCCAAAATGAAATAGCATTTTATCAAAAACAAATTAGTAATTTTCTATTATTTGAGTTTAATAATCAATTAAATTTAATTTTTTTTAGAATTGAACAGCCAGAACCGATTTTATTAAATTCATATATGATATAAAATTTTAATATTATCAGTATTTCAAATTTAACCATGCTAATTATATTTTACTTAATAATTTACCTAAATAATACACCTCTTTACAATTATAAATACCCCCACTACCTCCCATTGAAAAAAACACTTCTCTCTCTTTTACTAAATCAATTGATCAACCCAAATTCTATATGTTAAAACCATTTTAATCCATATGGAAGTGATTTATTTACTAAATCATAAGAATTCAATGATTAATATTTTTCAGAATGGAAGTGACAATTAAAATATTTTATGGTTTCATCCATATTTTCAATCATTTACATCTTCTATTTTTATTTTTTCTCCATTAATTTTAAAACCAAACCATATATGATTTATTTAGTAGTATGTTAAAATTTTATTCATTATTTTAATGTGCACTATTTATTATATTTTCAAAATATTTGATTGCATAATTTTCTTTCTTCGTCTTTTCACAATGCACCATCAACAGTCTGTTCATGGGATACGATGAAATTGACAACTCTCTTCTTATCCCTGCCATCATGGATGGTTAATAATAATTATATATAATATTTAAATGTTAAAATACTTATCTTTAAAAATTTTGAATGTAATTTGAATTATTTTTAAATAAACGTGTACTAAATTAAAGAAAAATAAAAATGATATGATAATTTAGAGAAAACAAGAAATATAAATAATTCATGATTATCCAAGTGTATTATAAAATATAACACAATAATGGTAAAATAAATATAGTGAATTGAACAAAAATATATAATTATTGTTTTTAAATGATAACTAAAATATGTTTATTATAATTTATGTTTAACTGTTAATAGATTAATTGTGATACATATTATGGGGATTCTAGGACCCAACATATTTATTTTGTTATATTATCTTTCACATTAATCTCATTATTGATGTTCTTTTATATTATTTAATATTTGTTTTTAGTGTTCATTCTATTTTCTTTCTAGATATATACATGTTTTTACCATTTATAAATTATTTCTAATATAGTTACACTTGCATTTTCAAACAAGTCGTCATTTTTTCAAACTTATTTTTGAATCCTCATGATTTATTTCTTATTTAATAAACAATATCAATTTACCAAAAAATTTTGATCTTAATTATGTATTTGAGGACCAAAAAGGATATTCTATAATTCATGATATATGAAACTAATGAAACCCATTCATTTCCAGTATTTTATTTCATGAAAATGATATTTATACATTCTATTTCATTGTGTCGTGCATGATTATGAGGATTTTGTATTATGACTCATCCACATGAAATTATATAGTCCTATAATGAATTGTTTAATTTAAAATATTTCATGAGATTAAGTGTTATATGGATGAAAATTATTCTACCCAAGTTCACAGTTATTATTTTATGATTTATTCATATATGTTATATGTGAAAAATATTCGAGCTTTCATCATAAAATGTGTTGTATTTGAAAACAATATTATGTTGTTTTATTATTATGTTTGTTCCACATTACATTAATTTTTAAAATGGTTGACCCATGATTTTGATAATGACACCTTTATTTCTATATGATTTTGATGATCATACTAATCAATGATCTAGTGTTCAAGTGTCTTATTCCTTTTATGTAACCCCATACTATACTGGGATTTTATCTTAAACCATTAATTAATTTGTTTCCTCTATTAAATACATAATATAAGGAAAACCTTAGGATATTTATAAGGATAATGATTATGTATTGAAATAATATATATCTTTTAATATAAACAGGTGAGGTGTGAACTTAATTTCTTGATGGTACTAAACCATTTAATCTTTGATGGTATTTTTATTATGTTATTTATCATTAAAGTTATTTTTGATCTTTTAATTATTTATATTATAATTTTGACTATATGTTGGTGTGGATTATAGTTTAGAATTAACAAGCTAGGAGAGGTCTTGTGAAAGGGTTAAACATGGTTAAGTGTAATTGTACTAAAACCATGCATGAGGGAATGTCATCAGGACTATACCATTTGACATAATTGAAGTATGACTTGTTCAAACATGTGTATGGATGTACGTTACCATGCTCAGATCACGTTGTTTCCTTGAATTTAAGATAAATAAAAAGAAATGAAAATTTAAATGAAATAAAACAAAAGAAAAATAAAATTATTTTATAATAATAATAATGATAATATTTATAATATTAATAATAATAATTATTGTTATTATTGTGTTATTCTAATTATAATTAGGATTATTACTTATTTATGTTTTATTTTGTTTTTCTTTTTTCCCTTTTTTCCTATTTTCTTTATTTCATTTTTGCCTTCTTTTTTCCTCTCTTCTCCTACCCACTCATCAAGAGGCACCCCTTCCTCCCTTTACCATTATGTGCAACCCACCCCCAAGCCAAAACCCTACTCCACGTCATCTCTTCCAATGAAAGATCTTTCTCACTCACCTCATGCAACCCGAACATATCCCTCTCCTACTCACATGACCTGTCCTCCCCACTATCCTACATGAATGAATTAGACGACTGAGAGAACCCCTTCACGATGATCCCTCCTTCCCGTGACCTCTCCACCTCTCGATTTCACGTTTGAATCCCATTGGTGAGCCTTATCTCCCATTAACTCACTCATTTTTACCAATATTTCCCTTAGTGTCTCCCCATTTGGTTAGGCTGAAACCCTAGGTAAAGGGTTAATCCATTTTTGTTCCTTATTCCAAAATTAATATATGGGATGGGCTCTTTGTTATGTGTTCTTACATATTACATCATATTCCACCCAAGGTGAGGTGAATGGGACCAGTTTGGTTTTCCATTGGTGATTGGGGTATGGTTTTAAACCCACTGTATTGTTTTGCACCAATTAATTTATAATCTTAATGGTTAATGAGTACCTAAATTTAAATAGATAGTGTTTTTGTCATCCTTGGAGGTGCGCACACACACATAGGTACTTATGTATATATATATATTCATAACAAATATTCCCCCATAGTGTGTGTAATATGTACAATAGAGTAAGGTTATATATATATATATATAAAAATGTATGTGTCCATGTTTGGGGAATTTTTCATCAAATTCATCAAGGGATGAAGTGCCTCATCTTGGTTTGCGTTATTTTTTATGTAGGTTTCCAAGAATCGCACCATTAATTTTGAATTCTCTAATTACATAGAATTTCAATAATGTGTATTTATATTAATGTGGTATTTATATATGTATATATATATATATATACATATTCAAACCAAGGTGTTTCTGTTCCTTTTTCTTTACAAATCAATTTATTGATTGTCGAGTTATTTAAATTAATTTAGAAACTTTATTTTCACCATCTGAATATGTTTCTAATTTGATATGTTGTTATCATATTTGAGTGAATTTTTAAAAATGGGGTTTGAAAGTGATTCTTGATTATATCCTAAGTATGTGTGCATTCAAAGTGTTTGATAAACTGCTATGTGTTCCTTGAAAATGGAATGGGGTGTATTTTCAAGGGTTTAACCTATTTTATGTTATAATAATATCTATGTTTATTGATTTGGAGATGTGTGTGAGTGAATTGGAGATTTTATGAGGCATGATTTACAATTATGGTTTTGTTTTTTAGTTGAAAAACATGTAGAGATCCATTGTCTCAATGGATCGAATGTGGTTTTAAGATTTTTGTGTTTGAAATTTGGTCTGTTTGGTATTTTATAAGGGTTATTTTATTATCAAATGATAACGTGTTATTTCAAGTGACTTAGAAATATAACTTTAAATGATTTTAATAAATTTTGTCCTCTTAGCCTTGAATCATGTTTTGGTTTTTTGATTTTAGGGCCCATATGGTGTTGACCATTTAAAAGTGATGATTTTGTATATTTTGGAACAGAGTGTGGTTTTGGAACTGTGAATGCCTAATTGAATTCATTATGTGTTATATGAAATACATTAAATGTCTATATGGTATGATGGCTCAGTTGGAACCTTGTGTGATGTGATATATATATATATATATATATATATATATATCGGGAACCTCTATAGAAGGGATATACATTTATGGGTTATCATATAGGATGTCCATGCTTTGGGAAGGAACATGCGATTATGGTAGGTAAAGTGAGTCCCGTGGGTGAGGGATTCCTACTTAAACATTATAATATTTAATTGGACTTCCTAGGAATCTTATAGAGGGTTGAGTAATGGTTTTTAATTAACCCTTATTAGTCCGGTTGGAACCCCTTGATTAGTTGAGAGGCAAATAGTGATGTTACACTAGATTGGTGAGTTTAGGAAAATGAGTTGGTAATTGACTAGGGAGTTTCACCATATGTCGATAGGTGGTCCCGAACTGATTATACTCAGGGATCTCTCTAGGGATGTTTAGGATAAACCCATTATTTCATAGTTGTATGTTCATGTGTAATTTGTAGTACTTTTGGGTATTTGATTTTACCTCTCCTCTATATATTTTTCATATATATTACACTTTTTTCAGCACTAGTTTCCTTTAAATGTAATTTATGGAAATCAATTTTATGCCAGGTAAATTATTTTAGAAAAATTAAAATTGAATGAAGTATTTCATGAAATTATAATCCTATTACTTGTTTTCGTAAAGGAATGAAACCCATATATTTATATATACTATTTTTAACAATAATGAAGGGATTTGACTTTAATGGTTAGGAATAGGGTGTGGTTTATCATTGGCATCCCTACTGAGCATATCAGTGCTCACACTAACACATTTTTTGTATTCTGGTTCTCTTAGTTTTGGATCTCTCTAAGAGCGAGTTTGGTTCTATTGTTAGTGGTGACCCATAAGGTCATCTGGATGTATGTTTATCCATTTAGTTTTATTCACATTACACTTCTATAATTATCTTTATTGTTATGTTTTTAAGGTTCATTTATTTTTCTTATATTGTAGAAATCATTCCCAAAATATTTATTTTGATGCCTATAACACTTTGCAAGCCCGTGGGGATCAAGAATGCCCTTCAAGGCTTTTCGTGTACTGATTCGACGGACCAATTCAGGTTTGGCTTGGGATAGTTCATGAAAAAATGATATCAGGGGAGGCCCGTGTTATTTGGTGTTTTAATAAGTGTGGATATTTGGACTTCCAGGACTCTGGAGGTAGGTGCATGAAGGAAATCATGAACCCTTTATCGTCTAGATCCTAGAGTTCCCAGGGGTAGATTTGGATTTAAAATTTTCATATTCTGATCTATGTGGATGAGGTATGACAAAGGGATTGTGTTGGTGTTACACGATGAGATTTCATAGAGTAGAAACTCATTTACAATATGAGTGGATAGTTCAATATACAACATGTGGTTGATGCTCACTCGAAACATGGTCTATTAAACTATGTTGTCGGGTTGGGATAACCGCTTGTTTTTTATTCTTAGATCTTTTGATGTGTGTTTTTTTGGAATTTGTTTTCGTTGACTTGATTGGATCTCAAAAATGATAATTTTTTTTAGGTAAAAGGGGGTTTCAAAAGAAATGTTTCTTTGGTAGTGGAAAATTAGTTTTTGAAATTAGAATTTTTATATTTTATTTGAATGTGTGGTTTCAAAGGGAAAATGTAATGAGTTTTGGAAATTGAATTTTTATTTTGGAAATATATTTTTTAATGTGAGATGAAAGTCACTCATGAATTTTGGCTTTATGTTGAATTATATGTTGTCTAAATGATAATTTTTTAAATAGACCACTTGTTTTTCTATTAAGGATCACATATGTGGGTGTACACATGTGTTGAGTGGATAGTTTGTTTGATGTGTGGATGAGTGATTTAACTAATATATATATATATATATATATGCTTCTGTGTTTATGAGACTTATTGGAATGACAATAGTGGGTATTTAAGATGGTTTGCTTTCTAAAAATTATTTTTTTTAACATGTTTGATTTCAATGTTTTGAAAAGTGACTGAGAAATTTTTTAGTGTTTTCATTACAAATTTAGAATCCATTTTTTAGGATCATGGTTTTATCTATCTAGAAATGGGGTGGTAATGGTGATTTCTGTTTTTATTTTTGATTATGATTGAAGTGTAGAACTTTTTTTTATGTTGCATTTAGATTAAGTTTCATACAATTTTATTGGGTATTCCACCCAAAAAATTCCTAAAAGTTACTAGTGCATATCTTTTAGTTGCTACTTCCACCTAGACTCCTAGTTGAGTGGTGGAATTTAGTTCTTCATGGTGGTTTTCCATATTTCATGGTGCTTGTGATTCATTAAAGGTAGAATACTACCTTGATAAATTCATTGTTGATTTCATGTTATTTGGATCTCCCAATTCTATAAGTTTTCGTGCTAGTTAGGGTTATTTTGAAGGTTCAAATTTAGGTTTATGGAAGGTGATGATACTAGAATTTTTTTATGATGGCGTGTATTAGAATGTGTTTAAGGCCACTTCTATCTTGTGATTTTTGTCTTAGGATTTAAAGGAGAGGAAGGTGTCGGACCTTGTGGGCACATGACAAGGTCACCTGATTGTAAAGAGATATGTAGAAAATTTTAATGGTATGGATTCATTTTCTTCTAAGGTGATGTGAAATGGTAAGTTTGGGAATGTGGTGGATGATTTTTTTAGCTGATTTCTTTTCAAGAGTCTATGTATTTGGCAATATGGTGTCTCTTGTTTCACATGAAGGTCCCCATCTTGCATGAAAAGTGTACCAGAGGAGCTTGTTTCAAAAGTGTCTTCTTCATCGGGTCTTGTATTTATTCCTTCAAGCCATTCCATTATTTTACATTAGTGTGGCCAGTTCGGGAATTTGATGTTGTCCTGTCACAATTTTCAAAAATCATATTACTATTTCGATGGTTTAATTCATCTGGAGAAGTTATTTAAGAAGCATCCCTAGAAAAATCCATTCTAATAAGATGATGTCTTCACCTAAATATGATGTAGGAGATTCTTTAGTCATCATGGATCTAGCCAAAACCTCATAGTAAAGATTATTAATATGCATTAATTCACATGGGGAGAGGAAAACCATGGCCCAATTTTTGATCTCTAGTGTTGTAGTGGAGACACTTCCAATATTTTATTGTAGTTTTCCTTTTTTTATGAGACTTCTATATATACAAGAGGCTTCGAAATCATGTTATCGTGTAACGTCTTCCTTGATTTTTTAATGTGGACCTTTAAATAATTCAACATTCATAAAAGTTCCCTCATTACTCATGTGTGTCATTTCTGGTTTTAGTTATGCTCATTTTGAGATTCGTGCTTATAGAAATTGATTTCTCTGGTTCTTGTTCTAGTTTGGTTTGTGGATTTATTTTCTTTTGTGGATTTCCCTTCTTATATTGGAATATTTTTATATTATGGGGAATTCTTAGTGATGTAATTGTTTTTGTTTCTTCCATGAAATGTAATATGGATTAGTTCTCATTGGGATTTCCTAAGTCTCTGTTCGTAGTAAGAGAGTGTTACTCTATTAATGTGGGGAACTTTGGGGTTAACATGCGATTTCAGTCCCCATGCTTGATGGTGTTTTTTGATTTTTAAATTTCCCATGCTAGTTGAGATAATGTGGTGAGGAGATCTGCCACAACATGTCTCTCCTCATTCATGTGCTAAGGTTTCTTCATGAATGGTCGGGTGTTTCATGTGGTGTGAAAGGTCACCAGGAGGGTTTTATTTTCATTATTTTTGATCCCAAATGGAATTCTCTTTTATGAAGCTTCTAGATCAGTGAATTTTTGGGATAATAATTTTTTAGGGTGGGGAGAATTATTATAGCCCAAGCATAAAAATTTAATTTATTTAATTATTTCTTTCCTAATTTTTTATTATGTGATGGTCTAGGATGGTGTTAAAAATTATCAAGCAAGGTGAGGTCCTATGAACATGTTTCACATGGTCAAGAGTAACTGTGTGGAAACCATGCATGAGGTTCTATCATCTTGACGGATCCATTTGACAATTTTGGATAACACCATGTTCATCCAAGTGGCTAAAGGTAGGTAACCTTGCTCAAACCACACTGTTTCCCAGAATATAAAATAAAATAAAGAAAATAAATAATGAAATGTAATAAAATAAACTGAAATTAAAATTTAAATGAAATATAAATAAAAATATTTTATAATAATAGTAATTATAATATTAAATATGATGATTATTACTATTATCATTATTATAATTAGAGATTAATATAATAAAAATTATGTTTATTATTATTTATCTTTGTTTTATTTTTTTTCTTTTTTTACATATTTTATATTTTCTATCTCTGTTTCCCTCCCATTTCCTCTCCTGTCCTCCATTCTTCCTCATGCAGAACCCCCTTATTCCCTCTCCCTACAAGCACAACCCCCCCCCCATGATGAATGACTATCAAGAGACACCTCCTTTCATGGGGACTCTTCTAGCGGAAACTTCTACTAACTCACCTAGCATGGCCGGACCTTCCCATATCCCGATCTTGAAAATCGGCCACCCAACTATCCTTCTTTTGTGACCTAAATGATTGGTAGAACTCTGGTGTGCCACTCCCTCCATCCGAAGACCACTCATCCTCTCAATTTCATGTTTGAATCCCTTCAGTGAGTCTTCTCAATTATTATATCCCTCATTTTGTCCAATTTTTTTCCTCCACATCACCCAATTTGATTCATCTGAAACCCTATGTATATGGTTAATTGATTTTGGTTCCCTCTTCCAAAATTAGGATATCTGACAGTCTCCTCGAGTTCTATTCTTGTGTCTTCCATCATCCACCACCGAATGATGGGTGGATGTGTTTGGTTTTTTCCCTTATTGATTAGGTTATGTTTTTAATCATACTATTTTGTTTTACACCCATAATTAGATAATATTAAGTTGTCTTGAGTCCCAAAATTTAATTATAGTGAGTTTTAACCATCCTTGGTGGTGCTGACACACTTATATAGGTTCATATATGTGTGTGTATATATATATTCCTTCCACATATTATCTCATTACATAGGAAATATGATCCTAGGATTAATGGTATATATATATATATAAGAATGTATGTGTGTGCAAGAGGATTTTTTTAGCCTTTTTTAAGATGTGTGTTACAACAGAGGTACTTTAAATTTCACTACATTAATTATTGAGATCAAGATTTAATTTAAATGAAGAAAATTATTTAAGGAGTTATAATGTAATATGGTGAGATTTTAATAGAATAAAATTATGTTGAATATTGTATATGACATAAAAATCTAACTATAGAAGAAAATGTGACACCTTGATAATTTATTATTATTTTTAAAATTAAATCTATTTGATAGCTTTTGAAACATGCAACAATGTGTTTTAAAAAAATATATATACTTTTAACTTTACAATTTAAATAAATCCATTAAATCATAGATGATAAATTGGTTGTTTCTAATTGGATTATATAATATATAAAACTTATAAAATCTTCATACCGAATACAATTTTATTTATAAATTATTTTTAAAATATCACGTGATTATATACAAAATATTTTTATACCTAGAAAATATTTCTACATTGAATAATAATTTTTACTTATATATATTATATAGTAATATAATTAAATAAAAATTTTCATAAAATATACATGAAAACATCCCTTTTTAAATAGTCAAATCATAATTATCTTAGGCTTTATTTTGGATATTTTTATAAAAATATTATTTTTTTTGAATAGCGGTAAATAAAAATTTTAATTGAAAAACATATTTTCCTTCGATGAATTTTAAAAAACCATTTTTATTTTAATGTGTTTTTAATTTTATTAAACTTAATATGTATTTATTAATGAAAATGAGGCTATTAGAACCAATTTAATAATGATATTTATATAAAATCATTTTAATGTTTTTAATTTTTTTCTTTTGCAAAACAAATTTGTTGAAAATATTTTAAGGTTTAATTTTTAATTAAATTCATACAATTCTATATGTTTCATTTGAAAAAATTTATTCTATATTTTGAATGACAATAATTTATATTTTATTATATTTTTTACTTCTGTTTTGGCCATATAAAAGAGTGAATACAATAAAAATTATTTATAGCAGTTATGATAAAAAAAATCCCTGGGACCAATCATAAATGATATGGGTTGTTGATCACCCAATACCTAAATTATTAAAATTATTTGTTAAAATATTCAATATATATATATATATACATATATCAAAAATAGTCATATTTGGGCCTTGTGTCATGATATAAATGTTTTAGGAATTCATTCTTTTCAATGATTCCAGGTGTGCCCTCTCACCCACTTATAATGGGAAACCCATTTCTTCACGTTATGAAACTTCCATAAAGCATTGGTTTAACCAATAAAAACCCAAATAAAATCGCTAATTAAAAATAATAACCTATAAGGCTTCATTTTACCGTTATTTTTACTAATAATGGGTTTTGGTATAAGCCTAAAGACATTTTCAAAAGATCATGCAACATCTCTAACCAAGAATTTTATTTTATTATTCCTACCAACTCATTAAAATATTATTAAGAATTTGTTATATAAGAACATAATAATCATCTATATATGATACTTTATCATGTTATTTGTAATACCTACAACAATCTCCACCTCTCTAAAAGGGGTAACAAAACTGTTGATCATGTGTATAGCGGGAAACAACCTCATGATCTAGCATAATTCATTATACACTACCGCTTCTCACATCAATATATAAGGAATTATTTATTTTTGAGATATTATATTATATGATATAATTATAATTCATGAACTATAAAATAAAATATTAATTTTTACTGTCCATTCAGTATATAATATGAAAGTGTCGTACGTGTGTTTGGAGAACTACAACCTTGTTAATAGATGTCATTATTTTTTCACATACACATTACATGGAATTTAATTAGGATTAATGTTATTTTGATATATTATATTAATTTTATATTAATAATTTTGTAAAACAAATATATCATATAAATTATTACCTTACCATTAACTGAATAAATGATAACTCCATTAAAGTGTATAGAATACTACTTCATTGTACAGAGATTTCACTCATTTTATAGCAACTATTTACATGGATGATTATAAAGTTTACCTTAACTATTACATGTGATATATAAAAAATAATATTTATTTTTTATAATTAATATACAATCCATTTTCATTCCTTTCCTTCAATAATAGAAATGATAATCCCTCTTTTGTGTATGTATGTCATGCTATCTCCATGAAGATATGTGATTCATACTCCATGTTCAAAATTAAATGGTTATTCTAAATATATTTCAAATGAATAGGAATTATATTCATATTAATAAAGTAATTCTATAAATCATGTAACAATATCTTATGTTTAGGATCTAGAACATGATAAAAAAAATCATAAAAAACAAGACAATTAATAACAACAATAAATATTGATAATGAATGAATGTTAAAAATTGGTTGATAGGATGTCAAAAAAGGGATCATATATGATATTATAAATATTAATATTATTTTTTATAAGTTAATACATATTTTTAAACCTATATAAAATAGGTGAAATAGCTCTGCGATAAAGGGAATACTGAGGTAAGGTGTTTCTTATCTCAATTTTTATTCATAGTGTTATACATCTACATCAGTGATTATAATATTAAATGATTGTATGTGAAATAAAAATTTTTCGATATATGTTGTATTTTTATCTATTTTCTATTTTAATACAAAAAATTACACATATTAATGTCATGGAGTAACATTCCTTTTAATGATACGAAATATTTTCGAGTTTTTTCTACAAAATTCAATCCCAATGTCACATGGTCATTTATGAACATAGTTTCCTTTATATACTGTATATACTACCTGTTTTCATATTATATAATGAATCCTTCAGGAATAATGTTATTTTATCTAATAATTCATTTCCTTCATCCATGGGGGTTATGGATTAATAAGTAACAAAGCGGCAAGGGTTTGTGTTTCAAACTCTATTTAGTCGGGATTATTTAGGATTAAATTTCCATTATTGAATTTTTTTTAATAATTTCTTAAAAACCCAATCCATTTCATTATCAAATGGTTATTCATGAAAATTCAGTATAATAGTTCCTTTTCCTCGCTTTTTAACTTTTTTTGAATTTTTTTTACTATAATCAATCTTATTTCTCTCTTCGAGGAAAAAACTTCTCTTCCATGTGAATCATTTCATTTAATATAATTATAAAAATTTAATTATTATTTGACAATTTTTTAATTTAATTGTTACCAAATTTTCAATTTTTACACAATATGTTAAAATAAATATGTCTATGAATATCTAAACAAAGGAATTTTTAACAGTTACAGAAAATGAAAAATAATTATTTTTTAAATGAGTATTGAATGAATAGTATTCACCAACATCAACACCTTTATTTTTTCAAATAATGTTGTTTTATAATTATTAATTTATATTTTAAATGAAAATAATTTCCACAATAATTTGTGTATTTCAGTTTTCAAAAAGTGATTTATAATGTTGAAAGATTATTTTTCAAATGAATGTTGTTTGTATTTTTAAAGAGTTTTATATTCATCAATAACAAAACTCCATTATTGATAGGGAATGATTCTAATTGTTTTATATATTACCCACAAATGTTTACGTAGAATAATATACCTTTTGGTTATAGGGAAATACATTCCTTATTCACATTTCTCAAATTCCATAATTATTATCATTCCTTTGATTATACCATGAGGCAAGATTATATAACTCATTTTCCATCCAGGGGTAATTATTTTGTTTGTAGCTTATGATATATTTATTTTTATAGTACAAATATAAATGTCTATGATATTAATATGACTTCTCAACCCATTATTAAATATTCCTCCAATGAATTGGATGAGGTTTTTGTCTCTTGAGATATAATTATATCTGATTAGGTTAGAAACATAATTAATTATGGGTCACTAACATTATGTAATGTTTTATTGGCTATTATCCTTGAATTTTTTTTTAATTTTTTTCTTTTTTCCACATTTCATATAATATAAAAATATTTTGATACCATGTTTTTGACATTATGTTTCCATATGATTACTCATATTCCACTTTTTTATGATATCATTTTTTACATTTGACTTAAAACTTATGCTTCCTTGTCATTGTATTCACTTAATGGTCTTGTTAGCTCACCCTTTTCATTCATTTATTCTCTATATTATTCTATATATAACTAGGGTATCAAATAGATTTTATGAAACTGATGTGGAGTATAAAATTAAGATTCTCTGTTTTAGTTTTGTTTTATGTATTATGAATGTAGTCTTTCAAAGATATGTAGACATTACAATATTTTTTTGCATTAATGGATATTTATGTTTAAAAATCATGTAATAATATGGGTAAATGGATAGGGTAACTATAATACATGGGAATGATATTTTATAGGGATGGTTGTATGACATTCATAAAAGGAATTTTCCACTATCCAAATAAGGTTTGTACAGATCATGTGTTACAATATAGACTGTGAGGATAAACCATTGTAATTTTTTTCAGTGACAAATAATTTTTAATTTTATTCAAGTTTACTACATTCACACATATCCTATATTTGTACGATATGTATGGGACACCATTGGTGGTTCCCTACTAAGTTATTCTTACACCTTAATATAGATTCCATGGTACATGTTTAATAGTGTAAGGATTAGTGATCACTAGTTTTGGTTTAATAGAGTGTTGATAATACATGATTGACTATTAAATGTAATACGAGATTTAAGACTAGGAAATTGAATATTTTTCTTTCAGATACATCTTCAATTTAATTTATTCAATTATAGCCTTTTTAAGTGATATTTATTTTAGGATATCAGTCATTATATGCCCGCATGAATGTTAGTTTGAATGAACGATAACTTACTCATTAATTTTTTATTTATGGATTTGATTATTTATTATCTATACATATATTGTTTTTTATTTATGATGATTTTTATTTTTTTTCCTTATTATTATACTTGATAATATGGGGCTATAGTCCACACATGGAAATTACGAAGACCCCAACAGATTGTCAGAATCCTTTGGAATATAAGGAAGAACACCTAATGTCATAATAACTTAATTGGTGTAGAAACTAAAAATAATCCCTATCTAGGATAAAAAACTCATAGATATATTGATCCAACACACATTCAACACATAATATAATAAATTATTATAATAATCATGTATTTTTTATTGTACTAAAATAGTGAAAACTCAAACATTATATTTTCCATCTTATAATAGTCTTACATTAGAAAATTGACGAGTAATTCATTTTCCCTAATTTCTATATATTGTTAATAATAAGGTCTAATGGTTTCCATCATGTTACCCCTCCTCTTTCAAACTAGATGGTTGTTAGACATCTCTTCTCTAAGGAAGATTTCTCCAGATCTTTGAGTTAATTTTCTTCTGTATTTTCTTTCATCATTATTGTTTATTAGTGGTTAATTATTTTTTCACAAAGAATGTACAATTTCCTTATGATGTATTCCAAATCGGTGCCCAAATTCATGCACTTATATTTGTTATAAAACGTAAGTTTATCATCCTTGAATGATAGATAATTGATTTCTAATGTCTAAACTAAACCTTCATAGATATTCATTATAGTCATTGAGGTGATATACATTGTACCTAATGTAGTGATGCCTATGTTTCCATATTGCAATCCATAAATTTATGGAATTAAGACAACATCATTACATTCCTTTTGATTTCAATCATTCCCTTTGGATAAATATTCCCTCTTTTGGGAGACATATCATGAAACATTTACTTTAATCATTTAGTATTTAATGAGGAGGCTATTAGTTTGGGTATGTGATAATAGTCCTTAATCTATCTAGTTTTATAAAATTCTAGATTGGGTATCTATAAAAATAAAATACACATTTCATCCCATATTTCAATTCATATCAATAATGCGAATAAAAATTTATTTATGATTCACGTTTATAAATTGATTGTGAATCTGTATTAGCCCCTCCAAGTAATAAATCAAACCAATAGATCCCTATCCATATTGATCTACCTTCTCAAGCTATTATTATATTTCATAACATGTTTTTTCCCCATCATTGATTTAAATTTTTTATATCTATTGTGTTCATCAATATTATTATTAGTATCACCCCTTAGCCATCCTTTAATTTAATTTTAACCCATAGAATCATCCCATGGAATAATTATTATATTTAACAGGTAGAATCTATCTAAATTTTAATTGGAAACACCATCCCTTACCCTAGAACTAAAACCAAAATGATTAAATCTCCAAAAATAAATTATATGAACATTAATATCCTCATAACAACACTTCCAAATCCATTAAATTCCTTATAATGACTAAATTACCGATTAAATAATTACCATTATGAAAACATAGGGAATCACTCGATAAAAGGAAAATTGTTGAAACAATTAAATAAGATTTTCAAATCGATTCCATTGATCCTAAAGCTTGTATTGAATAAAAAATATTCCAATGTTTTCCTTTAGCAACTATTAATTTTGAAGAGCCTTGCCTTGGACCAACATCAGTCTCATCATCATTGGAATAAAATACAATTTATAGTATATCATATATCACTAATGAGTGTTATCCCATACTGTGTGATTGGAACGGTTTTTAGGGGATTTATATTTTTTCAATATTTCATATTTATATAAATTTTTTATATATTTCATAAATGGATGATTGGAGTTTAATAAAATATATATGTATTCATATTTTTTCGTATTAGATGATGTTATGAGGTTGTTATCCAAAATTTGATGAATGTGTTATTTAAAAAAAAATCAATAAGGATGGGGTTTTATTTCACTCATGGTTTCATTGTAGATGATAATTTTTTATTTGTGAATTAATTTTCTTGAATATATGTGATGAATCAGAAGGATAATCCAATTTATAATGTCATTAGATATGTTGACTCTAGTGATCAAATAAAGAATTTCATAAGAAATATTTGTTAAAACTATACATTTATATCACTTATTATTTCAAATAATGTTACTGAAAGAGTATTAGTGTTGAGATTAGTAACATGTTGATATAATAATATTTTATAGCTTTAAATAATTCAATGTGTTCGATATCTTGCACCACACGCAACCCTCAAAATAAATTAAATCACAATATATTTACGTAAAATAAATATATTTAAGTATTAGTATTAAAACCTATCCATTGAATTAGAATGAATGAACATGATTAACTATATTATAAAATTTATTATAATTTAAATATATGTTAAATTAAATTGGACTACATAAAACTATTAAGAGCTTATTTTTTTGAAAATTTAATTTCAATGAAATTTCCTGTTTCGTGATATTTAATTTTATATCAATATTAATTATATTAATTATGATAATTTATGATTCTTATCATTAATTGGGTTACTCCAATTTTTTTGATGAATTTTATAAAATAATAACAACAACAAAAGTAAATAATATTTCAAAATCTCATTGTTTCTAATAGAAAGCAGTTTTCCAATATATTTTATGGTTTTATCAATAAATTAAATTAAAAAATTATGGAATATGTATATGAAAATAGAGAAATAATTTTGTAATTTATAATAAATAAAATTTATAATAAAAATGTTGTTCCCTGTCCAAAAATAGTTATTTATAGTTGAAAAATAATTTTTTTTATAAAATAATTTTTTTTATAATTTTATCATTATGTATGAATATCATTGATGTTTTAAAAAAATTAATTAAAAAATATTTATTTAATTGGAAAAACTGTTCATTTTATTATAGTAGTTGAGATTATAAATCCTATGTATATCATATTTAGAACAAAATTTAAATGGTAGTTTAATGAAAATGGATTTTGATCATTTCTTTAAATTAATTATTTATATGGAATGTGTCTATTTTTTATTACCATGAAATAATCATTAAAATTATTTTTCTATATTAAACCAGTTTATGACATGTTTTTTCATAGTTTTCTACGTTTTTCATACACATATATTGTAAACATAAAAGAAAATTGTTTATACATTTTTTTATCACATGTTATATGTGATAATCATAATATTAAAATATAAAATTATTATAATTTTTTTTTAAAAAAATGAATTTTTTATTTAGAATATATGGTTAATATTTGTTAAAATGTTCAATATTTATGTTTTTATTTAAAATTAAATAATATGTTAATAAATTTATTACCAAGGTAATTGAAAAATGGATATACGTGATTAATGAAAAAAAACATCCTTCAAAAAAAATTTATCCTATTTGAGTGGTTTATGTGGTTTCATACACACAAAATCAATCCACTCTAATATTTTCAATTTTTAGACATTGAACATACAATAGTAAAATTACATTATTGCAAATGTTATCAGTGCTTCCAAAAGTGATCTTCCCCTAATATATATAAATGTAACACATCCTCCAATTCCGGACTCACCTTACCTTAAAATTTATCAAACAATATATACCACATTTTACCATCATGAATAATATTCCATTTAAAAATTATTATTTTGGTCACCGGTTAATATAGAATCTTCATTTCCATGTAAACATACCATGAAAATTTATGTCTATATAGTTAGTATTATAAAATACATAGAATTTTTCTCGATAATCATCATATAAAATTTTATATAAAAACTGATATAATTATATTAGACTAAAATATTTATATTAAATTTATAAAATATTTTTATTATCATTTCCTATTTATCAATCCTCTAAATTTTGAATAATGAAATTTCTAATAGTGCACAACTACAGACTACTATCACCATGTGAAATAGAATTAATTTTTCATCTCCACCCATAATTAATGGTTCCTAGAATGGTTTAATGTGAATTTTTTTATGATACCATTATGATAATTGTATAAAAAAATATAAGAACCTAATAATAATAGGTTCTAATAAAAAAATTTTATAATTCAATCATTTAAAATAGTTGTTCAAGGAATAAAATATTTTACTCAAATAATAAAATATTTTCAAATATATTATTTATTCTTCTATACCTCTTATAATTTATATATATTAATATAATAAGCAATAAATAATTTCATTATGCCTCATGTATAATAACATTATAACTAAACCACTACATAATCGTCTAATAATCATTGTAGGTTCATATTTAGGTGGGTTTGGCCTCTTAGATGAATGTGAAAATAAATTTATATCATGCTTGACTATAAGATTATAATTTATTAAATATTATTATTTAGATATGCAAATAATTTTATTTTATGGAAATATAATATGAAAAATTTAACACATAAATTAATAAAATACATTTCTATCTTAAGAAACAGTGAAACATGATCATCTTTGATTTTATCTTCATCGTTTGTAACCAAAAAGGCAATGTAATAAATAATACCCTTTATAGAAGTCATGGATAATCAATTATATAATTATTACTAAATGTGGAATAAAATTTTTTTATAACAAGAATGAATACGATAAATATTTTTATAAAACAAGTTAAAAAATATAATGATTACTTATAGATGGTTTTGACAATATGTAAAAACAACATAATACTTATATATATATAATAAATTTAAATTAGGATTATAAATGTTTATAGTTATAAAAGATTTTCAAAGTCAGGTATATAATGAAATATATTTTTTTTTAATAATGTTTTGTGAATGTATGGTGTTGTAACCTTTATTTAAAATGTTTTCTCAGGACCTATCCCAGAGGAGTCCATGTCGTGACTAAACGAAGCTCACCTCTAATATAACAGGGGATTGTGACTAGCATTGGGAAGGGATATCCCACAAATGGGAGGCATTTTTCTAAGTACATATACACATGCACACGTCTATAAGCCAAAAATGTTGAAATATTAATGCACTAAGTAATCAAATGCAAGCATACACTATATCCCAACCAATATAGTAAAATATCAAGGTAATGTCCAGTAAAGTTAATTGGGCTAGAATACGAGCCCACCAAAAGAAAATTCTGTAAACCACAATGTCCAACCTATTGAAAAAGATACTTGTACTGTTGCATGAATTTGTAGGAACACTTCAGCCACCCTGAACTCACAATGCCTTGTCCAATCCTAGAAAACCCTAGACTCTTTTAAAATGTAGCTCGTTAGCACATGGCATGACATGTGTGGGAAAAGCTCATGCAGCGGTGAGTAAAACAATACTCAGTAAGGAACCTCGAAAACACATAGGAAGACCACATGAAAAATACTGCACTTGAAATACCAAAAAGTAAATTCCTTTAATGAATAATATAGTAACCTCCTTAATGATATAATCCCACAGACCATACATCAAGAATATCCAGATAAACTCTATCAAATGAGATGCACAGTCTCCATGAGATACATAGTCTCCATGAGACACGCAGTCTCTAGGAGACACACAATATTAGTAAGACTCACATTCATTGGAGTCACATGGTCTCCATGAGACACACAATATCTATATTAATCACAATCTTTTGGAGTCACATAGTCTCTATAAGACACATAGTCTCTATTAGACACAAAATCATTGGGGTTCACACATTCTCCATGAGCCACTAAGTCCCTAAGTCATAATAATCAATGGGATTCCACTCAAACCACCCTCGTTCTGGTATAACATACTCCCCAAGTCGTTAATTAGTATGCCCACATTCACAAAAACCCACATAGGATATCTCAAAAATACCATCTCATCATAATGATCATAAGATAGTAGTAAATTCATCAAACAAACACATGCAATGGGTGTTATTGGTATTTTAAAATTGCGAAGGCGATCTACTAGCTTGTGGAAAGTCATAGACGGTTGACTTCCCAGTCTAAGCACCCCCATGGTCGAGCATGCTCTATCACATAGTAGCTAGGTTTATTGTGGCACACATTCAACCATAATAATAAATCGTGGCCCGATCCATCCACCCTAGTTTGACCTAAATCGAGGCCCATCCCAACCGGAGGTCTGACTATTGTCTGCTGGGTTGACCTGGCCAGCTAGGCATGGCCCTCTTCAGCTGGGCCAATCCCACAATCCCGGCATGTCAGTCCTGGTCAGCCTGCTCAACCCACCCATCCTGTTGTTAGGTCTGGTCCATGCAGTGTGTCGCCATGTCCACAGCTCTACAATGATCGGCAACAACCTTTTTACACCCCCTAAACATTCATAGGACGTCACTCCTCAACTGGTGGTCGAAACACTGAAATGAAAAATGACAATGTGTTCCTCGGGTTATGAGTTACATCGATCTGACCATAGTTTCGTCTTACCACCAATTCGGGGGTACGATCACATTTAGACTCTCCTTGTAAATAGAGTCATGACCACGTGGGTCCACAGGTGAATAATGCCATGAACAAAAAATATAAGAACCTCAAGAACACTTGGAGTAATGAAACTAGCCCTTTTTTGTGTCAGCTCAATTCATTCCCATTATAATGAAGAAAGAAGAAGAAAAACCCACATATATTTTTCTCCCTGTAAAACCCCGCAATCAATTCCATCATGGAAGAATGATTGAAGAGAGTACCAAGCTATTTGTGTGTTGGTCCACATTCATTGTTTAATTTAGGAATGGGGAATCATGGAGAAAAAACACCCTATCTTGAGTTGGATCATTCATTAATGAGGAGCAGTTTATTTTTCGTCATTGATGAGATCCTCTAACTCTGTGGTGTGATGATCCATGATAACATTTCTGATCCATCGTCATTTTTTGGAGAGGGTTATTTCTCCAGGATTCATTTGACTTATGGTTTTATATAAATAACCCAAAATTATATAAAAAATGATTATTAAAAATGAAAAATCATTTCATCATCATGTAATGTTAAATAAAATAAAACATAATTTATTTTATTCATAAATTTTTTTTTCATAAAAATATTTTCATAATTGAC
Organism: Viscum album; assembly: GCA_963277665.1. NCBI lineage: Eukaryota > Viridiplantae > Streptophyta > Magnoliopsida > Santalales > Viscaceae > Viscum > Viscum album. The sequence continues at coordinate 67,229,136 of OY728133.1, forward strand.
CAATTCCAGTCAGGTTTTAGAAACCCCTAGGGTAAATTCGATGCACTGATCACAATGGAGACCTCTTATTTTTTATTCAGTAAACCTTCTAATGGTAAATCCCATTTTTCAGTAAAACTATGAGTGCAAGATATTTAGTATTTTAATATTATTCAAACTATTATTTTGGTTACCCCAAACCTCAGAATGGTAAGCTGTATCCATGCCTAGTCTTATAATCAGTCAATATGATATTGAAAAATAAGACATGGATAATCTATGATGTTACATTTTCCCCACCATGGAGATTTATAGGCCCACTAACTGAAAGAAAAGGGATACTCAAACAAATAAGGGTAATGAGCATGAATCTATGCCTCCCACTACCAAGTTCTCTACTGAAGATTCCCATGATGCCACCTAACACGCTTGAGTGGAATTGACCACTCATGAAGGATCCTCTTATGTCGATACTCGATATCCACCGAGTACCCGGTAACCATCTCCCCATCATTAATGCCCATCTCACCCCATTCAATGATTTTTGATGGGTCATGAATGTACATCCCAAGATGTGGTACGTGGAAGATATCATTCATTGTATCTAACTGTAGAGGTATAACCAGGCATTACGTCACCTCTATAACTCTACATATATTATGGAAAGAATCAATTAACCTCTAAGACAACATGACACCCCAACCAAATATCTGTAATCTGTATTGAGTTGAAACATGAAAGAACACATGGTTTCCTTCCTTAAAATCCAAATACCTCTTTCACCTATCATCATTGGACTTATGATAGCTCTGTGTAGTATCCATCCACTCTTTGATTAAATGCACCATCTATGTATTCACCTACACCAACTTTAGACCCATGAGTGTTGACTTTCCTGTGTCCATCAAGTAATGTGGTGACTTCTAGGGTCTCCCGTACAAGGCCTCAAATGGTTCCATACCAACAGTGGAATAGTAGCATCTGATTTATGAAAACTCTACTAGAGGATGGTGACCCTCCCAACTATAGGGGAATCTAGTATGAAAGAACATAACATGTACCCTAGTACCTGAATGGTCCACTCATTTTGGCCATCGTCTATGGGCGAGACACTGTGCTCAAGAATAAATGAGTCCCAAATTCCTCCAACACTCAATTAAAAACCCAAGATGTAAATAATGCATTATGATCAAAGACACCAATCGATTGAACTTCATGGAGTCGAATTATCTCTTAAATGTAGAGGCATCAAAGGATATCTACTGAACTATTATCCCAAATAGTTATGAAATGTTCAAATTGGTGAATCGTTTAATGACCACCCAGATGGAATCATGTCCCATGGACGTATGTTTTATACCAGTCAATCAGTCAATTGATATCCCATCCTCTATCCATTATATCACCTATAAGGGTTGAGTTAATCCCATTGGAACTTAGTTCATAGACTTCACTTACTGGAAAGTGATTCATCAAGATACAAACTCTGCAAATTCTCTAATTCATTCTTAGTAAGTAAAACTGGAACTAGAGGCCCTGGTACATATTTTCCACACATGTATGTAACACCAAAGGGGATGTATGAAACTAAAACAAGAACACCTCCCATAACGTCATCGATACTACTCTATGTCCTATGAAAATAACTATGTTCTCTCCATCATTTGAATATCCATCAGAGGAATTCCATATATACATCTGGGCACGTAGAGTATTGGATTAAGTATCCCCATGTTGTGCCTACCTGACTTGATGTAGGAGTGGAGGGCTGAAAACCATTGACTATAAGAATATTCTCAATTTCCATCCACAAAGGGTATCTGTAATGAGTCTAACTACTCCAATGCATCTTTCAGAAAAAATTAACTAGACATTCTATAGAGATAATTTGAGGCCACATTCCCCATCTAAGGAGTATATATATTCTAAAATGATAGTCCATGAGGAACACTATCCATCTCTTCTATCTCATGATCAGATCCTTATAAGAGAATATATAAATGAGGATTCTTTGGATAAAGTAGAAGATAAATTGTTTTCCCATTAGGTAGTGTCTTCAAATCCTCAATGTGAAGGATACCGATGCTAACTCCAGATTATTTGTCATGTAGTTCTTATCATGTTTTCTAAACTGGTGTGAACCATTAAAAATCACCACATTCCTTGGCAGTAAGACACAACCAAGCCTGGTTCCTAATTCATCGCAGAACACTACACATGCTTTACCCTCCTCTAGAAATCGCAAGATGGCACTGCTCATCAATATCTATCTCAACTAATAAATGCTCTCCTGGAACATCTCCATTCACATGAAAAACTTCCCCTATCATGTCAACCATGTCAAGGATGAAGCTAATTATGAAATTTCAGTTAAAAACCTCCGATAGTACCCAGTCGAACCAAATAATATCTACCTCTCGGTATCACTCTGAAGTGGATCCCTTGAAAGCATCACCTCAATCTTCACTGGATACTCAAAAAATCTATACTCTAAAATTACGTGTCCTATAAAAGTGTCCTCTAGAAACTAGAACTGAAACTTTGAGAGAATACCATAAATTGTTCCTCTCAAAGTGTGTCTAGGACCATTATTAAGTGTCTCACGTGATCCTCCTTGGATGAAAAGTATACTAGAATATCATTTATCAATACCACCACAAACGTGTATAGGTAAGGCTAGAAAATCCTTATTATGAGTCCCATGAACACAAATAGGGAGTTTATCAGGACAAACGACATCACGATGTAATCTTAGTGACAGTATCAGCATCTGAAAGACATCTTCTGTATATCCTCATCTCATACTAGATGTTGGTTATAGCCAGATCTGAGTTAAATCTTCCAGAACCACCGTTGCCCATTCAAGTGATCGAAGAGTTCATCTATCATTGGTAGTGGATACTTATTCATCATGATTACATATTTTAGGAACAAGAATTCCACACATAACTTCAAGCTCTCGTCTACCTTATTGGAAAACCAATCCAAGGTTTTCTAGAGTGAAATATTGGGTCTCACAAATCCCTTACTCTACTAGTCCTCCAAATGTTCCCTCAGCCCATGATGCTCTACGAGGTCCATCCAATATGAATTTCAATATATCAGTGTCATCACCTGGTGTAGATCATTGCAGAAGTCTACCTACCTATGGGGTGTTAATCTAAGAACATCCTCAAGAAATATATCATCATACTTATAAACCACTACTTGAAACAGATAACTCATATCATCCAATATGTCAAATGATAGTCTAGAGAGATAATGAGTGATCAGTTGAAACCTACCTTTTTGAGTCCATTTTACACTGTATGGGTTTCCCATTCACTGAAAAATGAAAACCTTGTCCTATCATAGTGGACACAACCCACTATTTTCCAAAAATAGACAATCCAAAAATAGACTATTGATAACTCGTCTATAACCAGAATGACATCGTAATGCCTCGACACCACTACCAATATATTACAAAAGAAAATATATCATCCAAGAGTAAGGTGAAACTATCAGCACGAGTATATGATCATTTAACTTTCTCCCACTGGTGTCTCAAAGCATAAGCATCGAGTCAATAGTTCAACCAGAATCCTCAAGTCTTAAATAATCTTTGTCGCAAGAAATGAATAACTATTACATATGTGTATCAAAAATTCATCTAATGTGGAAATGTTATAGATCATACCTTTAATAATATTTCTATCCCTAACGTCTTAAGCCTCTATTGCCTGATGATGGATGAGTCCCTACCCACCAGCTCAATTATCATTTCGTGGACCACGTGGGGAAGGTGGTGGTAGTACGTTGAACATATTCCCACCTCATTCTACAATGCCTCCTCCTCTTACACATATACTTCCATATGGACCATCTTACTCCACGATTTGACTCTATCTTGGTGGTCTCTCGACCATCTCTTGATCAATCATATGAAAGGTTGGTAAATCTCATTCCATATGTCCCTATCCACATCAAGGGTAAGACGGCCTATCCCATGGATAGTTCAAGCCACCTTGAGAGCCCCACACCACTGATCCTAAGTCTTGGTATCGTCCCATTAATTGCTTGACCAACTTGGTTCCCTACGACTCTCGACAGATACATTCCATTAAGTCTCAGCTACTTTGTTTCTATTGATTTCTCCCACTAGTGGTTTATTCTCTTCTAGAAAACACTCCATCAGCAAAGCTCGCTCATGTACCCAAACATATATAGGAATGATATAGGTTATAATGGATTCCCCAATCTACAAGGGTAGGACCTTCTTGAAGTTTGATGTTCTGAATAACTGGTCTCGTACCATATCAGTGGAATAACATTATGGATTGGTAAACCTTGTCGAGTACTCTACCCTAGTCATACTACTATGTGGTAGATGCGTATGTTTCTTATATGTGAACTGGTCACAATGTATCCATACATAACACCTCTTTGAAGAGGATATTTAATTATACCCAAGAGAAAGATATCTCATCATGTTTATGGGCCGTTGTGCTCCACCATCACTCTACTAAGCCTAAGAAAATACTCACAGAAAGGACTGTCTTCTGGTTAGAATGCATCCTCACAAGGAGAAAGACATGTGTAACTGCCTCCAGCCAATCCTCAGCTACCTATGGTTTGGTTCACTCCAAAAATTGGAGGTCATTACCTTTAGAAATCATACAACGCACTCAGTTTGCATGCATCTTCATCTGGTAATGCTGGTAGTAACTGCTACTCGATGGGTGGTCGTATCTGTTCAAAATAAACCATTGGTGCTATCTCTAGTACATGATCATGTACTAAACCCTTGTCACTTGGAAGATCATTTTCATGATCACACAATAGAATACTAGCTGGTTGTCTCTGTGGAGGAATCATGTAATAAAAATTGATATATGGTGATCAACAGATTAAATCTTGGGAGGTCACCAATAGTAGATTCCATGTCCTGAAAGCCAATCTCGCAATAGATAACACTGTTTTCCAAAACCAAACTAATAGACTCTTAGTCCAAAGGTATAACCAACCACCTTAGATACCACTCTATGATGTCTATTCCTAGAGGGAACAATGCCATGACAACCCTAAATCCTACTCCAATAGGCCAGGAAGTAGTTACTAGCACTGAGACGGAATATCCCACAAATGGGAGGCATTTTACTATGTACATGTACCCATGAACATGTCTCCAAGACACACATGCTGAAATGTAAAAATATTAGGTAAAAAATCACGCATTCACTATAATAAAACCAATATAGAGTTATATGAAATTAATTTTCAGTAATGTAAACTGGTTTAGAATACAATACCCATAATAAAAAATTCTGTAAACCACAATGTCAAATCTATAGACAAAGGTACTAAGAATACTGCTAGAAGCCAAATGAAAACCTCCTCATTCTTGAGCTCACAAAACTCTATCCAATACAGGTCTATCCCAAACTCATTCAAATTTTCACTCATCTCTACAAGACACGACACATGTGAGAAAATCTCATGCATGTGTGACCAAAAAAACATATTAAGGCACCTAGAAACCACATAAATACCCCAAAGGAAATACCAAATACGAAATACCACAAATGAAATACCAAAATAGAAACACCATGAAGGATTAATATAATTATCTCCTTATGGATATATTCCCATGACCCATATATCATGAATTTCTATATATAATCACTCTTATGAGACACAGAGATTCCATGAGATACACTGTCTCCATGAGACACATAGTCTCTATAATACACACAATCATTGAGAGAAACATAGTATACATGGGAAACATAGTCTCCATGAGAGACATAGTCTCTATAAAACACACATACTTCAAGAGTCACACAGTCTCCATGGGACACATAACCTCTATAATACACACACTCATTAGGGGTCTCATAGTATCCATGAGACACCAAGTCTCGAATTCACAACCATCCACAAGATATCACTCAAAGAAATATTGTTTTTCCAGAACCTATATCTCATACCATTAGGTCATATACACACTTCCACAAAACATATGTACAATATATCAAAATGAACATCTCATCGCAAGAGTCCCAACAACGTAGAAAATTTTTCAAATGGTCTCATTGTTTGAATGTTACATGCATTTGAAAATTCAGATGGGGGCTCATTAGAACATGGAAATATAGGGTGGTCGGTCCAACAACAGTGGATCATGGTCGATCGTGGCCAGGTCCAGCCACTCATCTGACACAGGGTCCAACACAAACTACTAGATTCAACCCTATCCAATGTGTTCGGTACACGCTGTGCACTGCTCTCCACTTTTAATCCTTTTCTGTTCCACCAATCCTCCTCCTATGGTTGAATATCTAAAATGAAAACTCTGTTGAGCTCCCTTGGTCATGAGCAACATCGATCAATACTCTATTTCGTCTTACCACCAATCATGGTGTCTGTTCATAGTCACAGCCTCCCGGTAATTCAACTCATATCCCTGAGGGTCCAATGTCAATGATTTATTTGAACAAGGTAGATAAGAATCAATAGAATTCTTATAGGATTGACCCTCTTATTTTTTTCATGTCGACAATAATTAGTTCCCCCTAAAATGATGAATGAAAAATAAATAATCAAAAAACTTTTCACCAATTAAAACCCTACAATGAACCATGTCTCTAAATAATAATCAATACATGGATCAACCTTTTCCTGGGATGGTCCACATTTATCGTTGAATTCAAAATAAAGAATCATGAAGAAAACTATTTCCCTACCTCAAGTTAGATATGGTTCTTTCTGCATATTTTAGAGGAATTATAGTGTTATGGAGATAACCCTAAATTATATGAAAAATGATTATTAAAAAAGAACATTATTTCATCATCATGCAATGTTAAATAAAATATATTTTTTTATCTTATTATTTAAAATGTAAAAAAATTAATTTTCTCAGTTGGTTTGTTCTAGTCAATGTTAGGTGCCGACTGAGGTAATGTTGTTGATCTGAAGGTAATGGTGCCCTAAAATTTCTAATTCAGGAACCTGATTAAAAGTTATTCATCCTTTTCTGGAATGATTTTTGTGCATTTTATTTAATATTTTCATATTATTCAGACAATTATTTTCGGAAAACAGGTCCTTGAAATCACACGATGTCTCAGTGATTGGACTCAAATGAAATCCATTTAATTTATAAATATAATATATGGAAAATTTTATATGTTACATGTTTTTTAATCTCTTTTTTGGAATAACTTTTTTATTTAATGTTATGATGATTACTTTATTCATTGATTAGAGAGTTCCGCTCAATTTTTTATTTATAAAGTATGTTTGTGAAATTCATGATTTAGTATAAATTTTAATTTTCTAATTATTAAATAATTAATTATTTAATATTTAATTATGAATATTTTTTAAAAATTAAATTTTAATTTATTTTAATGTAGTACATTAGTAAATTTTATCTAATTATTTTTTTTCAATATCTTCCAATTAAATTGTTTAATTTATTTTATGTCAGTTTTATTATATTTTGAATTTCAATTTAAATTTTCAATAAATTTTTTATTCTTTTCTTTAGAACTCTTTGTGCAACATCATCCATGTAATTTAAAATTATAGGGCCTCTTAGTGGTGTTATTGAGCAATTATCAAAATATAAAATTTTTAAAAAATTGGTTAAGTATATAAATATTCTAAATACCAAACAACTATCAAAATAAAAAAAATTACCTTGGTCCCACTTATTAAAACTTCTCTAGAATCTTGTAAAATAATTTTTGAAATATAGACATAACCACATTTCTATGTATGAGTTGTTTGTCAATCACACATATACATTTATTTTGGAATGTGAAACCCATATACCATATTCTACCATCAAAACAATGTGAGGTCCCAAACTAATGAAGGATCAATATTTAACATGATTTTTTTATTCTGAGGATGAATAATGATGGAATTTATATGTATGTATTTCATAAAATTGATATAGAGAATATATTATATAGGGTTCAAATAAATTGAAATTCGAGAATTTTATTATCTGAAAATTAGATTTCATTATTGTTTCATAAGATCTAACACTTTGGAAGAACAATGAATACCATCCAAACCATGCCCATGAAGTGGAAATGGGAACTAAAATTCAATGGTTAACTAATTTAGAACCCAATATTTGAAATTTTGGAAGACTGATCTCTTTTAATTGAGATTATTATCTAACTATTTGATTTCAAGACAATCTTGAGTCATTATTACTGATCTAACTCTATAAATCAACATTAATGATTAAATATTTCCAAAATAGTACATTGATGAACTTCTGCTAAGAAGAGAATTGGATGACCACTACATTGAGTTTGGGTGTTTTAATTTGTGAATTGATGTATATAGTCTTACTTGGAGATTAGATTTTTGAGGATGATGTTGATTAATACACATTTATTAAAGAGAAAATAACTGAGTTTGTTCATCATCCTTTTTGGTTCAACATGGACTGGAACAAATTGGATGGAAAATGTCACACAACCCTTTCTCCAATGAATCTTTTTGTATTAATAAAGCATAAATTTTTTTTAAAAACTATCTTTTTTTACAATTTGTATTCTTATGGAGGTCAAAATAGAAGAGAAGGGAACAAGGCATCAATTTTCAAAAACATAGTAATTATAACGAAAATGGATAAATAATAAAAATATCTTGATCAAATCTTGAAATAATCTCATAGAGATAAAGGATAACTCTGGAGAGAGAAATGTATGTGATATTTTTAGAATTTTTGAACCAAGATGTTATTAACAAAGATGAATTTTTTTTAGAATTTAAATAATGAGTAAGTAACTCTAATAAATTGATGAATCATGACTCTATAGAACATTGCCTTTGAGTAAGGGTAAAAACCATGTGTCCAATTTAGTGGAATGATATCAACTAAATATTACGAATATAATAATTACAATAATTAAATTCTTGGATCATAACAATAAATAAGTCAATGAAGATCCTTTTAAATATGAGGGAGTGTAACATTTATGGTATCCCTAAATAGGGGATTTATTTCAAGAATAATTTTAGGATATGGGAGTTAAGAGTACTCTTTTGGAGTGAGAATAGAGTTGGATATGGGTATACTATTGATATTGGAATTGAAGGTATTTGTGTAAGATGAATATGAAGAAATTGACAGAAAACCTTCTATCATATTTCTTCTCTTATCATATTCTTGTTTTGAGTCATATTATCTGAATATTTATTTTTTAGGAATTTCTAAACAAACTATTACTTTTATTTATGGGAGTTGTATTGGAATAGATTTATATAATCAATCTATTTTTAGTATTATTTTTTTAAATGTGTAAGTTTATTTTTTGAATATTTTTTTCATTTAATTAATAATTGATGTAATTTTTTTGATATTCTATGATTCAACATGAGATGATAGTGAATCATTTCACTTTTTTTCATCATCTGATGTACTTAAATTTTGAAAAGGATGACGAATCTATTCATAATTAGTGAAAAATTATCTTTATGAATTTTGTTAGACCAATGATCTTTTTGAAGAGTTCACATTATTAAGGAGATCACTTAACACTATTCGGGGGTTTCGACATCCTTTTTCAAAGTCAATGGATCATTTTTTTATTTCAATATTTTTAATAGAAAAATTATTTTTAATCATTTAGAAGTAATTAAATATTAATAGTCTCATAAAATTTTATAATCAAACTCTCTCTCTCTCTCTCTCGTATTTTCTCACTACCACTATCTCATGACAAGTTATGTTGTTTGTTTTTTTCTTGGTTTCACATTTCATTTTTTCATTTTATATGGATTCGATACCACTAATCCTTACTGTAAAAGTAAAATAATGTTTCAAAATTTTTAAAACATTATTAAAATAAAATAAATTATAAAAAAATTAGAACAATTTTTATGGAATTCTCACACATCAAAAATAAAAAAACAACATAAAATCGATAACCAAAAAATACAAAATATATGTAATAAAATTAAAAGGGTTTATTTAATAATTTTTTGTATCACTAATAAGATCTAAATATTATAATTTACCTCTTCATTTGATCCCTTCAACATTTAATTTTTTTAGTTCCAATTTTGAAAATTATTGAAATATTTTATTCTGTTATATTTCTATAGTTCCTACTATATATGTTGTTTTAAATGATAAAAATATTGTTCCATATGTTCTTTTTTTAATTTCAAATGGAATATCATGTGGTTTAGGTTTAAAAAAATGAAAAATATTTTATTTATATTTCTAATTAAGGGTAAATTACACTGTAGTGTGACTATAATCAACAATATTAACTTAATCACCATGAAGAGTACGAAGATATTTTTGATACTAACATATAATTTTTTTTCATATATAAATCAAATATATATGAAAATAAGAAATAAATTATATCATTATTGTGAATTAATATTCATGTTGCACAATAAATTATGGGAGATACAATATAGAATTAAAGATCATGATCTATAAGAAATGGATTTAAATTGTCCTATAGATAAATTTGTGGGTGTTGAAAATGATTATGTTGAGATAAATATCGAAAATGAGAAACTGAGTGATATTTAACATTATGATGACAAAATTTTTATAATATTATTTTTCTAATACATTCCATAGGTTTAGAGGTGTCATAAGAATATGACCCTATTATTATTCTACCTGAACAAGTTCATATCAGAACATTTGATGAAATAGCTATTTATGATTAGAAAAATCAGGAAATTTAGGTTTTATAATCTAAAAACCAATCCCCTTAGTTTTTATAGTCTTTGAATCATAAATAAGAATGCGAAATTTGAGACAAATTTGAAGGAAAAAATGAAATCAATGATTCATATTTTTTAAAAATAATATTAAATGTGATGTTTACTATTTAAAAAATTATGAACCAAAGATTTCAGAACATTTTATTGGATAAAATAATTAAGGCTTTATCATTGAATAAATAAGAATTTCTGAATATTAAATCCCTTTATCACTCACTTTTAAACAGTCATTTTAATTATTAAGATAATAGAAGCCATTTACTGTCCCACTTAAAGAAAATTTCTTAAGTATAAAATTACTATAATATAATCCTCATAGTGCTAAATTGAACAATGTTTCCTAAGAAACTAAAATGAAAAATTCAATAGACATGGTCTTAGTGGCTGAATTTTTTGATATTGAAATTAACATAATTCAAAATAATACACAAAATGGATTTGATAATGATTATTTACCTAATATATTGGCTAATGAATTTATTTTTACAGTTAATGAAACATTTAAATAATATCATAATTTTTTCCAATTGACCTGTTTTTTATGATCATGATATATCAATTCCTTATTATTCTCCACAATAAATTGCTTGGGTTGATATTAATTTTAATTTAAAATATAATCATTTATTATAAGGATAATCTCTATTTAGTTACAATGATTAAAAATGTTTATATAACACTATTCATACTCATCATCATGAATTTTTTTCAGTAATCAATGAGTTATACCCATGATTTAAAATAAATTAGAATTAGAGTGACTTTATAACATATGAAGATAATTTATTTCCCCTAGGATCAATTTTTTATTTTTATTTCTTGCATGACAATCTATATTCTCTTAAATATGAAATAAATCCAGAAGTGGACATGACACATCCTACGATTAATTTTTTCAATTTTTTCTATTTGTGAGCTTACGTGGCTTTTAGAATATATTATGAGAGTTCCATATTTTTAAAATAATTATAATGTTTTGTAGTAACATTGAATTTTGGATTTGGTGATAAATCTTTTTCTATATTAAGTCATTCCTTTGGGTATTACTCTAACGATATAGGATTTTACAATGGTTATTTTTGCATATTTTGTGAGTGTACAGTGTGTTTTTAGTAATTTTCATCCAAAAAATAACAATTATATCTTTAAAAAAAATTAAAAATCACATTTTGTAGTTCTTAGATATGAAAAAACAACATATTAATTCTAATTGTTACATTCTATAAGAGTTCAGTTTGGAACTATAAAACCAACACATTATAGAGGGAAACCAATGGTTTTTAATTTATAATTTTCATTTCATTTTCTTAGATAAATGTATCTAAATATATTCCATAATAGATTTATAAATTACCTATATCCCTTTTATATTTCCAATCATGAAATTTTCACAATAAGATTATTCCATGTTTATTAAATTCCATAAGGATATACAATATTTAAAAAATTGTATTGAACTCCCATTAATTTGTCTTTGTCAACATTCATTCCTAAACACAAAATCTTGGATTGTTATATTTATTATTTATATCTTTTATATACAAAATTTTTATGCCAATTTTGACTAATCATAAAGTAAAAAATTATTTGTTTTATAACCAACATTGATAAATTTATATTCATAAAAGGGGAATAATTATTTTAGTGGACTACTTTTCAAAGCATCCAAATAATTTTATGGTATCTACTCGTTATTATTTTTATGTTTGTAGTTGAATTTTTTAAATTAATTATTTCATGAAATAATAATATTAATTTATATTGTACAATTCCAAATTTTCACTTCTTTTTGTACGAACAAAATAATATGAATTAAAAAATGACCTAAATTCCATTAAACACAGGCCAAATTTAATTATATTTAAACCTATCAAAAAATAATAATATGGTGACATTTTTTAAAACTATAATGAAGGATATATTTTTTAAAACAAAAACAATGGACAAGAAAACGAGAAAAATAGAAGGAGGCAAGATGATATATGAGACTAGTATAAATGAAGTGAAAAGAGTTGATATGATGCATTATTGAGTGTTAGAAAAAAAATCATTTGGAAAAGGATTAAAAAAAAGAATATTTTTGGAGTAATTTGATAGTTTGAAGTGGTTAAAAATTAAACTTTGGATTAGAATCATACCCAAAGGTTTCAAATTCTATGCAAATTATGTGTTTCTTCTTTACCTCTCCTGAGTGCTGGAATATCTACCATTAACTCTAGAAATAAAATCCTCATAAAGATAGGTGAAATTAAATATTTTTTAATTAATGAAATTTAATTAAATTTAATGGGGAAATATATTTTTCTAATCATCACCTTTTAGTTCATGAATAAGGGAAAATTTATTCTCAAGAATAATTCAAAAAAAGAAGTAAAATAAAAGATGATGAATTATTGTCAGCATCCAGAAATAACCTGTTTAATATAATGATTTATAGTATAGGATGGAATAATTTTCAACCACATAATTAACATTAATATCTAGTTGTAGATGTGGATGTATAACTTGATAAAGAAGATGTCATAAGTGAATAATATATGGAATAACATATACCGCCAAATATTAAGATTATAATAAATTTCATAAATAGTAAATTAATTTTATTCATATTTTCTTAAAACGTTTTTTGTACATAATAATAAAAACAAAATCAATTATTTAAAATACTTTCATCCAAAAATAAATGATAAAAATTAGTATGAAATCATATACAAAGAAATATTATTTATCAAATATGATTTCTTCTCTACCTTTAGCTTATATATATTATTTATTTATTTCACTTTATTCTATTCACCCTCTAGTCAAATGTATTTATTCTCCTTTTAATTTTCAACCTCCTCTTCTTATAAAATCTTTCAGCCAATATCCAAATTTTATTTCCCCATTTGGTTAATTGAAAATAGAAATCAAATAATCCATATCATTTTCCAAAAACTCTATAATTTTCATAAAACTCTAAAACCACTTCTACTACTTCCACAATACATTAAATTTTTTAGCCACATATCATTGATTTTATAGAAAAAATTACATTTTCATTATAATTATTATTTTTCTCTAGAGTCATAATAGCCACATATTGGAAGGACCGTGTTCCAATTGTTTATTATATTTTTTTCAATTTTTTAGCTCCACTGTAATCTAGTTGGAAATGATTCATGATCATTTTAATCGATGAAAAAATTTACAATGTAGAATTAATGAATTTAATGATTTCATTATCACATAAATTTCTAAAATTTTTACACTATACAGTCCCATAAAATATTCTTCATGAGGATTTTACAAGATACAAATAGAAACATTAGAATGAAATGCAATGATTTTATTAGTAATAATATACAAGATCCTTGGATACTCACATGTTTGACATTAAAACCTATTCAATGTGAAATTGATAATTCCCATCCAATACAAAAATCTACCATCCATTCACACACTCATTATCCATTTCAATTTGATTTTTAATAAATCTTATACTTGCACGACTCAACAAGATTCTCTAATCCATATTTTATGTCGAATTAATCATCACTAATCAACTAGGAATAGTGAAATATTCCACTATCCCGATCGAAAATGAAAAAAAAAATATATTTAATTCATTGGAAAATTGTATATATCTCCATCATTTGAACTATATAATTATCCCTCTAACTTTGTCATTGAAATCATAACCTAAGTCTGTCAATCATTTTCATCTATGGTAATCAAACATTGATAGAGAACAGCTCTATCAGATTCAATGAGATTAATTTTATCAACATGGTATTGATTTGGAAAAGGATGAGATTAAGAGTAACTCAAATAAATTTCACTTGAAATTATAGATCATTAATGTATAATCTCAACCACCCATGTTCAGAATAATTTCATTTTCTCTAACAGATGGATGATGTTTGGAATATTGTCTTAAAAAATATAAAAAATAAATCATCATCCAACTTAACATTTCTTTATTCATTATATTTCCCCAGAAAATTTATTATCCATTATTATCATAGGGGTAAACTTGAATATGTGTGTTCACCCTCACATGGCTAAGTCACTAAAGTTAACTTCATAAAAATTATTGTTAATCATCCTCCTTTAGTAATCATCTTCATTCAATTAATTAAAGGATAAAATTAATTTTATGTTATGAGAGTAAAACCCTTATCAATTTTTATATATAATTTTTTTTCTATTGGAATTTTCTTATGTAAAATAGATATTTAGCTATGGGATGTTTTAATGGAATTGGATACACTGTGAAATCATTGAATGTCATTAGATAAATGTTGAAAATATTTAATAACATAGTTTAAATAGATAAATTGAATAAATTAATGTGGTTTGGAATGGGATATGTAAATTACTCAACATTATAATATTACTACATGTTTTTTCCTAGACATAAATTTCAAAAAAAATAGAAAAAATCATATTTAGGGTGATATTTTAACAAAAAAATAAATAAAAACATTGGAATTAAAATTGATGGATAAAAAAGATATTCTATAGTCTATTTTTAAACATTAAAACATGGAATATGAAAGAATTATTTCATTAAAAATCCATTAAAATAAAATAAAAAATATTAGTTGATCTTGTCAAATAATATTTCAAAAAGAAAAAAAACATTATATTTCATGGTTAAAATAATTTCAATCAATAAACAAAACAACACTGGAAACTAACTTATGAATCACATTTAAAAATTTATTCAAAAAAATTAAATGATAAAAATAATCTAGAAACTCATTTTCTGAATTTTTTGAAAAATACAATAACAACATTTCAACATTTGATAACACATATTTAATATTTTAAAATAATATTCAATGATTAAAATTAAAGACCTAAAAATGATAAATTTAAAATAATACATCAAAAATATATAATATTTTCAATAAATACACAATTTATTATTGAAAATACACATGTAAATATTCATTTAAATAATTACACATCATACATATATAATTCAGATTGTTGTATGGGGTTCTCATAAAAACCCACACTTTTTGATAAATGATTGTTATTGTGTACTTACATTCTTTTATGTTCAATATATACTTATCATATGAAATATCATATTATAAATTTATATTTAATCATGGTATTTTAATTCCAATTACAATACCTCTATTTTAATGGGTTTTTATTCGAATTATTAAAAATCAACATGGCATTTATTTATCTCAATTCTGATTCTTTGTGCCATGGAACATGTTATGGATAATGATTTAATTATATAGTTTTCTATTTAATAACTATCTATTTATTAATAAAAACATTATTTAAATTTAATTCATTTTTACATAAATAAAAATCAATATCCATTATTATATTATCTTTTGAATCAAGTGTTACCCCAGTTGTAAGAGTTTTTTCTAACATAATTTTCACCCATTGAGTTATGATCAATCTCACGAAACATATTTCATTTATGTTGGATAAATTATTCCAATTGATATTATTCTAAATTATTTCCTCATATGTATCTAGTTTTAAACATTCCAAAAACACAATCGTTTTAAAAAATATTTCTCACTACTTTGGATATTTTTATCATACGAGATATTGATTACTGAAATAATTTATTTAAGTTATAAATCATTATCATTATAATTATTCATCTATAATTGGGATATACCCCCCAATAAATTTACTATATGATATTTTATAATCCAACTAGGAAATATTATATTTGTATACTAATGAGTTTGTATTACTCTTTTTACAATATGTGTTTTTAGCAATGGTAATTCTCATTAAATTAACAAAGATCCTTTCAATTTATTATAATTTCTATTCCATTCCACATTTCTCAATGATAATAATTCTTTTTTTCTAAGTCCCTATAATTGAATAATATTTCTAAAAGTTGTGGTATAAAATTATTTTTTTAGTTCCCCTTTAGAAAAATACTTTTAGAAAGTGACTTATAATATCCTCATTTGCATTATTTTTAATAAAATTATAACATCTATTCTAGGAATTCATTTCTATTTGAAATTTTCTTATAATAATTATTTTACCTTATAGGCTTTATGATTAAGTATTTATACAATAATATATAATTATATTTTTCTTGTAATTAACTCATGATATTAAATAATCCAGCTTGAGATCCTTTCTTTGAAAGTATTATTTATGATTTTTTTTTGGAATAATGTTTTTCATCTATGTTAAATTCATTCATGTATTCCATTGTTAAACTGAAATTATGTTTTTCCAACATAATATATATTTATTATATAGATTTATAATGACAACGTTGTTTTATTATTGACTAAACATTATATTTATTTCAATATAAGGTGTGAACATGAAATATTACATAATTTAGATTATACAATTTTCAACGAGAATGATTATTATACAATTAGTATGGGGGAAATTATTTTCATTACATGTGTTTAAACTTAAATAAGGATGATTATTTGAATGATTAATATATATTTTTTATCCACCTTCATCATATAGATATATAATTATCATGTGATCCCTTTCTTAAATAGATATGTGTATTGGAATTCTATATATGGTTATTCCAATACTGACACTAGTTAGTAAGTTTTATATGATTTATTTGACTCTTTATCATATTTGAATGTATGGTTTATAATAATTATAACCCTTATATTTACATGGTTGAATGGTTTAATATCATTGATTATTATTCACCACTAACATATGATAATTATGTACTGATATTTAATATATTTCATTATACTAATATCTATTCCTTTATTCACCCAAAGGTTCCAGATGGAATTGGACACTTAAAAAACATTGGATATAAAAAATTAATGGTTTGAAATAAAAAATATTTATATGAATAATGCATCAATAATATTACTTGATAATGAAATGGTTTGTTTTTGGTGTATAACTCTTCCCATAACATGAATGTCCTTGGATACATGCATTAAGGACATATTTTCAATGCCTAAAATTATACATGGTATTTTTATGAGATCCTTATTATTGATATCCATGTATTCAATTATTATTATTGATAGAGTATGTTCTATTTTTTAGGTAAATACAAAATATTTAGATTATTTATTCCTTCCATACTATGAAAATGATTTATACATCATTATTACATGTTTTCGTTAATATGAATTTCTAGTCACACCTTTTACATGATTAAATTCACCATTATATGAATAAATTAAGTACACATTACCTTATTAGAAATAAATAACAAGATATATAATTTCTGGGTTATGGTATATTCTAACACTTCAATGTGTAGTTTTTATATAGTGAAAAAATATCTATTAGTAGAGAAATATATAGGTTTCTTAGTTTTTCTATTGTAAAAATTTAAAAAATATAAAATTATAATAATATTATTGGAATATAATATATTAAATTATAATAATTTATTTTTAATTTAATGGTTGTAATATAATGTATTTTACATCTTATATCAATGTGAGTATGTATTGTATGTCTTTATAGCACCAGATATGGGAGTGTAGGTCTGAGATGTCAAAGTTGAAATAAAATGATAGGTTTATGTAATTTTTTTTGATTACACTATTAGTCTTGATGATAATTAAAGTAGTGATATTTAATGGTTGATTATAACATTTTAGCTATAAATTACCCTTAGTAATAGTATTTGATTTAGTGCTAGGGAAAAAATTAAAATTTTATTTATAAAATAAGATTAGACAACATTAGTGAAAAAATTAGGAATAAATAAATGTATTAGATAAAATCAAATTTTATTATAAAATATTGATCATAATGAATTTTAAAACTATATATACTTAACTATATTCTGGAACATGAAATCAGATATGGAACTAATGTACATGTTAGTGAAACACTATAAATTTTTTATTAACCACTCAGTCTATTATCACTCTGATGCAAGATGGATATACCTATAAATAAATTCCTAGAAAGAATATACTGTGTATTTTCATTTGGAAATAGTATTCTATTTTGAAAATATTATGATTGAATAAGAATTATTTTTACAAAATAAGTTATAGATTATTATTTAAAAATGATTGTGCATATCCTAGTATTGAGAAAATAGAGTCAATGGTTAATATGAAATTGTTATATTATAAAAAAGCATTCATAAAGGACTAAATATTAATAATTATGTTTTCATATTCATATTTTGGATATTGAAAAAACCCCATTGTATATTTTCTTCAAATATAGTCAAAATTATAAATCTAAGAAATGCATATGTATAAAAACCATTATTACCTTTAACTGAATATGGGATATGAATAAATAGTTATATATTTTAATATATGAATATTATGATTTAAAATATGATTTTCTTTGTCTTATATATGGTAGTTTGGTTTATATCATAATAGATATTAATTATTGATTCTCTACAAAATTTTAATTATTGATTTGATTTTGTATATTGTAAATTATAATGAGGATTATGTGAAACAACTACAGAACTTTTTTTATTAGTTTTTCTTTAATAGTTTCAAATCATATATTTAACGGTATTAATAACAAAAATAAATGCTTTTATGGAAAGGTTATATTTTTTAAGATAACTAATGACCAAAACATGATTTAGATATGCATAAGTATTAGGTTTAGTATATTTTTATGTGGAGATAATTAATTGTTGTGTTATTTGAAAGTATAATTAATATAGTATCAATATATTTTTTATTGATGGTAATTCATGACATTTTTTGTACATTTACTATCTATTTTGGATTTTGGTGTATGTTCAATAGTTTGTGATCTTATAAACTATTCGTTAATAAAATATCAGGGTTCAATATAGACTTAATTTCAGGGAGTAATAAATAACTTCTTTGGGGATTATTGATATGTAGATTCAATTTTTTTAGAATAGTAATCTTATTTAATATATGATTTGTAGATATATATTTTTGGAAATATCATTATATGAATCACAAATATAATTTATGAACAGACTTGTTATTAGGTATATCCTAAGTGAGTGAGGTAGATGTCTATTAGGTTGATTGTCATGAATTATAGATATGTTAACAATACCCTCACATACATTATCCAATTTTCAATAATTAAAATTAAATGGATGAAATTTAATTTGGAGGTAAAATTATAAAAAAAGAGATCATAATATGTGTTTTCCTTTAAATAAATCAATTTGTTTGATAAATTATTCCACATGTATCAACAAACATAAATGAAACCATGATATATTTATATAAAATTTAAATATTTAACTACATTTATTAAAACTATGTAAACCTTATTAGTATTAATTAAATGGTGTAATAAATTTAGGACAAATATATTACATTTTTATATAATTAAAATTATGTTTTTAAACAAAAATGAAAAATAATATCATTTAATATTTAAAAACATATTTTTCAAAAATATTTCTTATTTATTTGATATGAACATATATTTAAAAAAATTGATTAATTATTAAAAGTTTTGTTTAATATTAATAAATAGTTTCCAATAATATAGTAGGTAAATGATAAAAAAAATTAATAGTTGAAAATAATATTTTCCAATAAATATAATATTTTCATTATAATTCTTGAATTTATTCTAAATCTAGATTTCTAAATTTTTTAATTTGAATTTAACATGATTTATGTATTTTATATATTCTTACTAAAAATATTTTTTTTATGAAATTTTTTGGGTTTTCAAAAAATATTGTTTTTAGTTGAAAATTATGGGTTTTTAAAAAATTATAATTTTTTTAATATTATCATTATGTACTGTCATTCTATAATTTAATAAATAATTTTCTGAAAAAAAACATTATCTAAGGAATTATATTATTCTTTTTAGTATGTTATTTATGAGTTGACCTAATCATATCTAATATTAATATTGCATAATTTTAGAAGAATATTCAATTAATTTGACAATAATACATACATAAGAGATATAATAGTTAAATTCATTGGACACAGAATAGATAATCATCATAGACCATAAAAATTCCTTACAATTTGCTTCTCTCATATTATAATTATTTGATATACACTAATTAAAACCTTTATTCCTAACCATGGGAAATCGATCATATGAATGGGTTACCTCATATATTCAGTGTGTCAAAATATAAGAGATATCAATTGATGATCAAATCACACAATATGATAATAAAAATTGAATATGATCATGATAATAAAATAAAATGTTCATACCCAAATCTTCATTGATCATAAAAGTAACTAATGGCACAAAACATTATCTTTCAGAAAAATACATGATTCATAGGGGTGAAGAAACCTCACAAATCATCATAAGCCCTAATAATGTATCTTAAGCATTAAAAATTATTTTTTAGAATAAATGTAACAATATAATGTCATTTCATTAATCAAGAATCACATATAAGGCTATTATAGTGGATTAGATCCACTCTTCATTCCATGAATTCCTTAGACAGGGTCCACTCCCAAGACAATCATAGTGGACGAATTCCTATAATAATCATTGTTCACTCCCCATTCTAGTCCTTATTATCTAATAAAATATCCATATTTACCTTGTTAAATGCATAGACATATTATTATTATCCCAGCCATCACATAATCATAATCAATTGATATTTTTGTCCAAAAGACCATAAAACATTCATAACATCATCATATCATAACCTATCGAAAGGAAACACATTTTATAAAAATTTAATAGTTTAATGTTATAATAACACCTGGATAATAAATATGGTTTCTAAAAAACAAATAAAATTCATAAAAAATACTTAGATAAATAATAAATATCATATCACTATATCATGCCCATAATAGAGAATAATTTTCATGAAAGGATAAGTTAATATAAGAAAATAACTTTAATGTATAACTGAAATATTTCTTGAGGTAATTATCAATGTCATTTTTAAATAACCTATTTAAACTTTAAATGAATTCAAAAAATATATAGAAATAATTTTCTTAAAAAATAGTAATTGATATTATTTTTTAATCCACATAATAGATATGCCAACAGGAAAATTATTTCCTGACACATAAGATAAAATAAAACGCTCCTTTCATGCCACTATAAAACGTCAGAAATAATTTTACAAAAAACACATTGAACGAATCCTTTTAATAAAATTTTAAATAATTTCAATGGTATTAAAAATAATTTATTCAAAAAACAATTTATTGGCATGAACATTCATCAAAATATTTTTATGTCCATGGACATGTAATAAAATGTTTGATGACCAAAAAATATATAATAGTTATACTTTGTTACAAATATTTTTTAATGAATTATATGAACCAATTAATATAAAATGTTCAAATGAATAAATATTATAATAATAGTCAAAGTAAAATATATGTAATTTAAAGGATATGATCTATATAATTTCCATCAATTCAAATTTAATATAGACAGTCCCAAAAATGTGATTTTAACATAACCCTCGCAATATTTGAAATATCTAAATAAAAAAAATCTAAAATAATGAAAATTATATGTATATTTCAATCCCAATAAATTTCCTTAAAATAATTTTTAAAAAAATTAATGGGATTTATATATAGCACACTTACGAAAAAAATGTGAATGTGGAGTATCTCCCACATAAATAAAAGTTATATTAGAGACCATTAACTCATTTCCTTCGTACTCAATAACAACTATAAAAAAAATTTCAATTAAATAAAATTTAGTTATCCTTTAAAATGTAATAATATAATTAATTATAATATCATATCTGAACCATTTATAACTTTTAAACACAAATTTGTTAAAAACTATTTATTAGAATCTTCATTTTCATTGTTAAATATTTCATTTTTCATGTATTTTTTAGTTAGGTAATAACAATATTTTTTACATTGTTTTTGGTTCTATGTTATCCAAAATTTTAATAATTTCACTAATACCATATTTTATTATTGTATATAATT
The DNA here is from genome assembly GCA_963277665.1 of Viscum album. Classification (NCBI taxonomy): domain Eukaryota; kingdom Viridiplantae; phylum Streptophyta; class Magnoliopsida; order Santalales; family Viscaceae; genus Viscum; species Viscum album. The sequence continues at coordinate 67,251,761 of OY728133.1, forward strand.
TTATAAGTTTGTATATATACAGTGAGAAAAATTAATCACTTCACTTCATTGATATGAATGTATGTAGGTATGAACGGGAGATGTTTCCATTTTCAATAGATAAAACAAAACAAAGATAAATTATAATTCACATTTCTAAAACTATACTAATATCATAAATATCATCCGTTTTCATATAATCCATCATTAAAAAAATATATCTGAGGCCTCTATTGAGAAGAATAATACAACATAGTAGATGTGGTAGTCTACACATATGCACAATTGAAAATTCAGTTTTCCATTTAACAAAAAAAATAAAAAAACAATATTATTAAATTAACATAAAAACATCAAACTGTATAATAGGTTCTTATTTTAACTTTTTAATGAAAAGATTTTAATAGAATAAGGTAGAAGAAGATTAAAAATTACAACACTTAGTTAATATTTTTACCTCCCATTTGAATAAAAACTATTTTATATCTCAATAAGAACCCATGGGATTACTCATTAAGAACACCAGAACCACCAAAAAATTGATAAGTATATTGTTAATTGTTTTGGTAGTGTTTGGTAGAATTTTGTGTCTAAAGGTAGTGTAAATAATAGAGGAGAGGTTATGTATTTATATAGTGAAGGAAAAGACACACTTGGAATTTCATCAGATGAATATATAATAAAATATCATTCATGTAAAAGATTCACCATATATCCAAAATATCAATGATAAGATAGTGTGTGGTAAAAAACCATTCGTCCAATAAAATTCTTATTTTTTAATATGGAATTTAATACCAATCAATTAATTTACCCATTAGTGAACCACATTTAAAATTAGTCATGGTAACAAAATTTCAATACTAAATATTTATAAATTTACTTCAACTATAAGGATTGACTCAAAAATGGTCATGTAATGAACTTTTATAACATATACCCCACCTTGTTACCTTTCAAATTATTTATGATTTCAAAATGATTGTATAATTTATAATTTTAGTTAAATTATATTATTGTTTTTTAAAGAACTGATCAAATATTATAACAATTAATACAACATTATTGTTATAAAACTAGAATATAAAATCTTTTAGCATAAATTATACATTATTATATAGTCTATAATTCATTTCATAATATAATTAATCCAAAAATTAATACTTTTGATTCTTAGAAAATGATTTATGTTTATTTTTTAATTCTCCCACAAGTTTTCTGTCATCTTTTTGTAAGAATTTACACTATTAACAATATCACAAAAAATTAAATATAACCTCAAATCATTAAAAAAATACTAATAGAATAATTTTGGATTCATTTATCAAATCTTATCATCCAAATATGAACGTATAAGATAAATTTAAATAAAGTGATTAAAATTTTAGAATATTCCTGAAACATCCCAGGTAAAATAAGAATAATAGATTTTCAAATTTTTTAATATTTCTGAATTAAATATTATTTTTACTATAAAAGGTTTTCTATGTTCGATAGTGTACCCGATATGCAAAAATGAGTTTCTTTGAAATCTTACGTTGCACACTAATAATATAATATTATTATTTTAAATGGAAGTTAACTCCCAAACATTGTATTGCTGGGAATGAACAAAACTAAATACATTATGATTATACATGTTTGATAAATTTATTTTCTTTTATCCAATAAAATTTAGAGGCTTAAAATGTGAATGGATCTAATTTTAAGCATAATTTACATTAAAAGGTTGGTTTACCACATCTTAATGGAAACCCCTCTTTAAATATATTTTTGGTCACTTTAATAAATTATATTTGAAAAAACAAAATCCTTATTTAGAATGGTGGTGTCAAAATTTACTTTGTGTAATTTTTTTGAATTTTTCCGATAATGTTCATTTTTTAACGAATAGTGAAAAATATTGTTATTTAATTCAAAACTGCATTTCAATCTAATTTATTTATATAATAATATTATATTTTTAATTGTTTATTATGTGTAATTAAAATATATTTTTACTATATAATCTAATTTTGGTCATTAGAGTTAATTTCACTTTGAATTTGGACATAAACAAGTGTCAATCTTTTGATAGTTGTTGTTTCTTAAAAACACACTATTTGTTTTAACAACGGAAATTAATTTTAAATCAATTAATGCAACTTATATGTTTAGAATTTGGTAAAATATACATCATTGTTTTATTCAGAATATCAAATATATCTTAGGCATTAATTTTTCATTTTTCTAAAAAACAACAATTTTTTATGAATAGTGAAACCCCTTAGTAGTAGTTTAAAAAACTGACTTTTTCATTTAAATGAAAATTTACCATATTTTTTAATTGAATTCTAAATATTCTACATACATGGTCGTTATTTTTCAGTAAAATTTGGTTCAATAAGATGAAAATTATTTTTTGTGAATAATATCTTTTGACTTATATTTTCTGCGGTTATAGGTAAAAAGGGTAATTCGAGGAAAAAACGTATATTATAATAAGACAAAATTACCTTAACACTTGTCCTATCCTTACATGATGATTAATTACTGATCATGGACATCCTTGGGTCAATTTTCGGACCCCATATAGCCACTTATGAATGATAATGACACTTTAGATTAATTAATTTAAAGTGAAGGCAAAAATGACATAAACAAAAATCCTTTAGTGACTTAATTTTTATACGGTGTTATGTAAGTAATAATTTTGACTATAAATATTCATTGGAAATCTAAAAATATTTCCTAAATCATGTTATTTATTTATAATTTTTATACATCAAATAAATTAAATTATTTATGACACAATAATGATGCAGTGTTTACATCATTAATAAATCGTTTAAATAAATAAGATTATAAATATTAAAATAACATATAAAACCTGTAAAATTATTATTGGATGATTTTATTTCGACCATGATTCAATTTATATTCGACACTAAGTACTTTTGGTCCTTTATAAACCTAATATCATTATATAATAAAATAATATTTTCGCACTTTCCTAAAGAGCCCCTCCTCCCCCTTATAAAAGGAGACCATTTCTAACCAATTACTCACACCTCTAAAGCCTTATTTCTCGTCCAAAATATACCCAATTAAAATCCCTACGTTCCTCTCTTCCACCTATAAGCCTTACCTTAGGCATAAGGCACTTCAACAAACCATTTTGGTTCAAACCAAAGGGAGTTACCCAAATTAAAGGTAACAGTTTCTCTTAACATCTTTTCCTTTATTTTTCTTCTACAACAACTAAATGATTTTTATTCCCTTTTTTTATAACACAAATAGTATTCTAAATATAATAGGATATTTTTATGATAATTATTATAACTAAAATTACTCACACCTCAATCTAATGGGTGTAGAACATAATGATTCTGTGGATGGAAAACTAACACCTCACGAAACGATGATAGTTTAATTATCTATTACCGCCTATCATGGTGGCTGTTAAGATGACTCTATATTTATATATGATATATATTATTATTATGTTTTCTTTATTCTTCTGTATTTTCCATTTATATCATACATATATGGTTTCTATTGTGGGTAAACACGATAATTTCATTTGAGGAAGTGCGGACTACCACCCCCTCAAAGTGATATGACTCATTCCGGACATACGTGAGAAGTATAAAGGATAGAGTTAATGATATTATATATGATATTATACTGGAATTATAATATACCTAAATATCATTATTTTAATTCCATTAAAATAAGAAATAGAAATGAATGTAGCATCCATGCGTATGTGCGACTTACCGTCTCCATGAATGGTGCATTTCATTTCATACCTCAAAATGAGATGTACTATTATAAATATATATATATATATATAATGAATATATATGATATATATTATATCTAAATAATTAATATCACTCTGGATATAATGGACAATTGACCACATGGACAACTTGTAAATATAAGGTGTTCATTTTTAACTCAAGTACCAAATATCGACAAAACGAACGTTATTAACTTAAATGATTACATATTGTTTAAGGCATGGTAATATGTAATATATAATTAATAATCTTCTTGAAAAAGGTTCTTAAGAAAGAAGAAATTAACATTAGTTTATTATTCAGGAGATTAAAGAATAATCCAGTCATGTCGGACACGAGGTAAGGGACTTCGTCTCAATCTCCTTTCATTGAAGCATATTTTGTTTTAATACACAACATTGTTTTATACACTTTAAAAACACCATTGAATTTTGAATGGGAATTCGTTTCTATGAATTTTTTTAATAAACAACAAAAACTAATATTTCTTTTAATGTATGCGGTGACGATGACCTTTCCACCGCCATGAGTACTATTTGATCTTGGGCATCCTCAACAATCCGTAATGTTTTGAAAAGAAAATAAATACAATATTCTCTTTTACGTATTTTGAAATTTAAAATGGTTTCGATAAAGGATTATTTTATGTCATTATATTTAAATGATATTTTGTTATTGAAATGTGGAGATGTTATAATTTCTTTTTATTGGTTTTATGTGTAATGATTTTATAATGGTACTTGGACATTTGATGGGTGGTTACGTGATAAACCAAATCACGGGTGGTGCCATGAAAACTATGATGGGTGGTTATGATATAACCTCCAATTCATTAGGTATAGAAGTTGGTTGTATCGCTATTCCATTTAGTGATATGTGTGGAAGTCGGCCGTATGTTTATTTCATTTAGGTATGTTTATGTCCCAAGTTACCTATATATGTTATGTGTTCTTTATATGAGTTTTATGGTAATCTATTGGTTACAAAAGGGTAAGTAGTGATATTTTATTCAGTGAAGTGTAATTACTACATTATAATGGTGAAAAGTATTACTTATGTTAATGTATTCATGGTTTACTTGTTGTTTTGAAAAACTAATAGTTTTCCTTCTTTGTGTATCCCTTGCTGAGCTTTTTATGCTCATCGCATGTTTCTGACATGTTTTTTACAAGACATAATGTAGAATAAGTTTAAGGATATGATCAAGGAAAAGTCATGTTGTCTTAAACATGGAAATATACATGACTCTTTTTTTCAAGAGTACCTATTTTGTGAAAAAAATGGAAACTGAGTATAAGTGTCTACTTTGTATTTTTTAAAATGAAATGTAATATTTATGTCCCAATTCACTAAAACACTAAACCTGAAAAGATACTTATTGTGAATTATTCCTTTAATTCATGATTATGTAATGTTTTATGGCCGAGTCCTTATAGTTGGTATCAGAGGTCGGTTAAGATAACATTAAGAGTTAGGATATTATTAAATAAATGTCTATAAATTCATTTATGGTAATATTGAAATGATATAGCATTTACAAATTACCATGTTGCTTCGCCTAAGATATTTCAATGATCAGAATGGGTTTCCATAGAGGAAACATGGAAGCTATGTTGGGACATTATCAGGAAGAAGACAACCTTCTAAACCAGCAACCAGAGATAGTAAAAATCAAAACTGAATAGTTTGTTACAGTGATGGAAAAGTTGACTCAGGCTATAAATGGTAGTGGTATCCTTGCAAGAGATCATCCAGATCAACCACAGAGGAAAATGTCAGTAGTAGAGCATTTCATGAGGCAACATCCCCCATCATTCAGAGGTTCATCTGACCTAATTCTATAAGAATGGTGGATTAATGCACTGGTGAAGCTTTTTGATGTCATGGGGTGTACATAACATCAAAATGTTAGTCACACAATTTACTGGTTTGAAAGTGAAGCTGATCAGTGGTGGGATATGGTGAAAAATATTAGGAATAGTGAGGAGATTTATGCTATTGATTGGGATGAATTCAAAGGTATGTTTCTTGATAAATATTTTCCTAAGGTGGTTTGTCTTAGGATGGAAGAACAATTCCTAGAAGTGATGCAGGAGGATGACTTATTGGCTGTTTATGAAGAAAAATTCACTCGAATGGCAAGGTATGCTCCAAATTTCATCCAAGATCTTGATAGTAAGATAAATCGATTTTAATCAGGACTGAAACCACAATATCCAAGAGATTTAGCCTCTTGTGAGTTCAAAAGTTTTGAAAAACGTGTTCGATGTGTGAAGAAGGAGGAAATGGAGTTTACCAATAATCAGGTGTTCATTGACAAACAACAGAATAAGAGGTCCAGCTGGTAGTCAAAGGGAAATAATTCATCAAAGAATCCTTGAGGAAAGAAAATTAAATATCCAACTTCTGAGAAGTGTGGTAAAAAGAATCCTGGAAAATGATTATCAAATTCTGGAATGTGCTTCCGGTGTAGTATGTCTAGTCATATTGCTCGTAATTTTAAGGAAGATGATCAAGCTGGCAATGAAAAGCCATCATTATGATGTTTAAAGTGTAATGAAATGGTTCATTATGAAAATGAGTGTCCATCGAAGAACACAACTAAGGGATGGTAGCCATACTGCAAGACGAAATGTGTGGTGAAATCATTTTCAAAAAATTCAGCATATATTGGGCCATCTAATGAAATAGTATCAGGTACACTATTTGTTTGTTCAGATTATGCCAATGTGTTGTTTGATTCAGGGTTTATACACTCTTTCATTTATGAGAAGTTTTCTAGTAAATTGGGAATTCCATATCAATATATGAATCTTGAACTTATGTTAAAAACACCTGGATGAAATGTTGAGACAAATAGGAAATTGTAAGAACCATCATGTCCTTGTGTGTGGAAAGAATCTACCTACAAACCTTATTATTTTGCCTCTAGTAGAGTATGATGTTATTTTGGGAATGGATTGGCTATCCGTTTATCATTCTAAAATTCACTAAAGATCTAAAGAGGTTTCCTTTAAGAAAGATTTTCAGTTTGTGTACAAGAATGAACCCTTTTTTTTTATAACATAACAGGAAGCTAGGAAACTAGTAAAAATTGGAAATGAATGTTACCTTGTACATATTGTTGAAAATAAAGGAACTATTAAGATTAATGATCTTCCAGTGGTAAATGAGTACCTTGATGTTTTCTTTATGAGTTTCCTGGTATAATACATGATCAGGAAGTTGATTTTACTGTTGACTTAGTCCCTGACGCAACACAAATTTTAAAACCCCGTAATCAAATGGTTCAAATTGAACTTTTAGAGTTAAAGAAGAAATTGCAGGAGTTATTAGATAAAGGTTTCATTCTACCTAGAACATCACCATAGGGTAATCCTCTCTTGTTTGTTAAAAATATTGATGGTGCAATTAGACTTTATATTGATTATAGATCATTGAATAACATCACTATTATGAACAAGTATCCTTTGCCTCATATCGACGACTTGTTTGATCAGCTCCAGGGAGCTCAGTATTTTTTGAAGATTGACTTGAGATCGGGGTACCATCAGTTGAAAGTAAAGGAAGAAAATAGTCCAAATACAACATTTCATACTAGATTTGGCCATTATGAATTTGTTGTTATGCCTTTTGTGTTAACCAATGCACCTGCTGTATTCATGGATCTTATGAATAGAATTTATCATGAGTTCTTGGATATGTTTATTATTGTGTTCATTGATGATTTTTTGGTTTATTCAAAAACTAAAGAGGAGTATGAAATTAATTTAAGGGTTGTCTTAAAAACCTTCAATAAAAAGAAACTATTTGAGAAATTCAGAAAGTGTGATTTTTGATTACAAAAAATTTCCTTCCTTGGTCACATTGTTTCAAAAATTTGAATAATTGTTGATCCTGCTAAAAGAAAAGTTGTTAAAGATTGGCCAAGATCAAAAAATATAACTGTGATCCATAGTGTTCTTGGTTTGGCAGGTTATTACCGATGGTTCATTGATAATTTTCATGGTTATCTAGTCCAATTACTAAGTTAAGTGAAAAAGGTGTTAAGTTCATTTGGACAAAATATTGTGATGATTGTTTTCATGAATTGAAAAGAAGATTGGGGAATGCTCTAGCATTGGAACGATATTCGGGAAATGGTGAGTTTTTTATTTACAGTGATGCTTCATTTAAAGGACTTGGATGTTTCCTTATACAGAATGATAGGGTAATTGCTCATGCTCCTACACATGATTTAGAATTAGCTACTATTGTTTTTTCTTTAAAAATTTGGAGGCATAATTTGTATGGAGTAAAATGTGAAATATATACTGACCACAAATGTTTAAAGAATATATTCATTCAAAAATAATTGAACATTAGATAGAATAGATGACTAGAATTAATCAAGGATTATGATTGCACGATCCTTTCCTATCCGGGAAAAGCAAATAAAGTGGCTGATGCTTCGAGTCGAAAAAGAAATTATTCATTAAACATGCTGTGTTTGGTACAAGATCCTTTGATTTTTGATTTAATTAACTTTGGAATAGAAGTTTTTGGTGCAAGAAATTATTCTGTTTTGTTTCTGGTGTCAGTGAAAACATCTCTATCAGAGAGAATAATTCAAGCACAGAAAGAAGACAGTGACTTATAGAAAATGTTAGAGTTGGTTTATATGGGTATGTTTCCTGATTTTAACATTGATAATGATTCTGTTTTGAGGTAGGGGAAGAGAAAATTTGTGCCTTGTGATTCATAGTTGAAGAATTGGTTGTTATTTGAAGCTCATAGTTCTCTGTTTTTAGTTTATCCTGACAGTACTAATATGTATAGAGATCATTAGGAGTATTCATAGAGGGATGGAATGAAAAGAGATATTACTGATTTTAATGTTAAGTTTTTGACTTTTCAGCAGGTTAAAGCAGAGTGGCAGTTATATAAAGGTATTATTCAGTTATTACAGGTGCTAGAGTGGAAATGGGAAAATATATACATGGAAATTGTTGTGGGATTACCGAATATATCTCGAGGTAATAATGAAATCTGGGTTATAGTTGATTGATTGACTAAATCTGGTCATTTCCTTCCTATTTGAGATACTTTTTCTCTAGATCAGCTTGCTCGGTTGTATGTTAAAGAGATAGTCATGTTTCATGGAGATCCCCTCTAAATTGTATCTGACAATGATCCTATTTTTACTTCTAAATTTTGGAAAGGCCATCAGAAGTTGTTGGGCACTGAATTAAATATTTGTACAGATTATTATCCTCAATCAGATGGGAATTAAGAACAAAACACTTAGACCATGGAGGATATGTTTCGTTCTTTCTCGACGGATTACAATGGATGTTGGGACCAACATCTTTCTTTGGTTGGGTTTTCTTATAATAAAAGTTTTCATTCCAGTATACAGATGGCTCCATTTGAAGCATTATAAAAAAAGGAATGTCGAACTCCAGCTTTTTAGGATGAAGTAGGTGAAAGGAAGCTGATGGGACTAGAATTGGAAGAAGATATTTCATAGAAATATCAGTTGATTCAGAAGCACATGATAACATCTCATAGAATATAGAAATGATATGTGGATAACCGGAGGAAGGATATTTATTTTTAGGTAGGTGATCATGTATTTCTCCAAGTTTCTCCATGGAAAAGTGTGATGCATTTTGGTATAAAGAGAACATTGAGTCTGGGGTTTATTGGACCTTATGAAATCCTAGAGAAAGTTGGATCAGTTGCTTACATAGTGTCTTTACCTCCAAGTTTATCCTAGGTACAAATTTTTTTTCATGCTTCGATGTTGAGAATGTATATTCCAGATCCATCTCATGTTTTGAGCCCAGAGGGAGTTTAGTTGGAAGAGAATCTCTCTTATGAAGAACAACCAGTCCAGATTCTTGACTAAAGAAAGCAATTGTTGTAGAATAAGGTAATTCCCCAGGTAATGTTTTTGTGGGAAAACAATATGGTTGAAGAGCCAACATGGAAATATGAAAATTCTTTGAGGGATAAACACCCCCACTTATTTTGATAAGTGAAAAAAAATTGCGAGGACACAATTTCCAAAAGGGGGGAAGGATGTAACATCCCAGGTAAATGAAGAAAAATAGATTTTCATATTTATTAATATTTTTGAATTAAATATTAATTTTACATTAAAAGGGTTTCTATGTTCGATAGCGTACCTGATACACAACAACGAGTTTCTTTGAAATATTACGTTGCACACTAATAATATAATAATATTATTTTAAATGGATGTTAACTCATAGCTGTTGTATTGGCAGGAATGAACAAAACTAACTACAATATGATTTTACATTTTTTAAAATTTATTTAATTTTATCTAATAAAAGTTAGAGGCTTAAAATGTGAATGAATCTAATTTGAATATTAATTTACATTAAAAGGTCGATTTAACACCTTTTAATGGCGAACCCTCGTTAAATATAGTTTTGGTAACATTAAGAAATTATAATTGACCCAATAAAATCTTTCTTTAGAATGGGGACATAAAAATTTACTTTGTGTACATTTTTGGAATTTTATCGATAAACTTCATTTTTAATGAATAGTGAAAAATATTGTATTTTAATTCAAAACTGCGTTTTAATCAAATTTATTTATATGGTCATATTATCTTTTTAATTGTTTTTAAAGTGTAATTAGAATATATTTTTACCATTTAATCCAATGTTGGTCATTTCAGTTAATTTCACTTTGTGTTTGGACATAAACAAGTTTCAATCTTTTGATAGTAATTGTTTATTAAAAACATGCTATTTGTTTTAACAACGGGAATTAATTTTAAAATAATTAATGGATCTTCTATGTTTAGAATTTGGTAAAATAGACATCATTTTTGAATTTCATATATCAAATATAGCTTAGGTTGATTTTTTGGTATTTTTCTGAAAAACGTCAATTTTTTATGAATAGTCAAACCACGTTGTAGTGGTTTAAAAACTAACTCTTTCATTTAAATAAAATTTTACCATTTAGGTGAATTAAATTTCTAGAATACTACATACATGGTTGTTATTATTAAGTAAAATTTTCTTCCATAAGATGAAAATAATTTTTGGTTAATAGTAACTTTTAACTTTTATTTACCACAGTTAAAGGTAAATAGGGTAATTCAAGGTAAAATGAATATTATAAAAATACAAAATTACCTTAAAGGAAAAAATGACACTTTAGATTAATTAATTTCATGTAAAGGAAAAAATTACATTAAGAAAAATCTTTTATTGAATTAATTTTTATATGGTGTTATATAAGTAATATTTTTTACTACTAATACTCATTGGAAATATAAAAATATTTCCTACATCATGGTATTTTTTCTATAATTTTTAGACATTGATTAAATTAAATTATTTTTGACACAATAATGATGTAGTTCTTAACCCATTAATAAATCATTTAAAAAAATATGATTATAAATATTAAAATAACATCCAAAACCTGTCAAATTCTTATTAGAAGATTTTATTTAGAACATGAGTCATCGTATCATCGACTCTAATGATTTTTGGACCTTTATAAACTGAATATCATTATATAATAAAATAATATTTTCACACTTTCCTAAAGATCCCATCAACCCCCTTATAAATAAAGACCATTTCTAACCAATTCCTCACACCTCTCAATCCTTTTGGCTCATCCAACCTCTACCCAATTAATCTCCCTACATCCCTCTCTTCCACTTAGAAACCTTACCTAAGGTGTAAGGCACTTCAACAAACCATTTTGGTTCAGTCCAAATGGAGTTACCCAAATTAAAGGTAACATTTCCTCTTAACTTCTATTCTTTTATTTTACTTCTCCATCCCCTAAACACTTTTTATTACATTATTTTATAATAACACTAGTATCCTAAATATACTAATATGTTGTTATGATAAGGATTCTATCTACACTTACAAACACCTCCATCTAATGGGTGAAGAACATACTGTTTCTGTGGATAGAAAACTAACGCCTCATGAAACGATGATTGTTCAATTATCTCCTATCGCCTATGGTTTCCATTATGGGTAAACGCGATAATTTGATTTGAGGAAGTGTGGACTACAGTCCCCTGAAAGTGACATGACTCATTCATGCCATAAGTGGGACGTATAAAGGATAGAGTTAATGATATTATATATGATATTATACTGGAATTATAATATAACTATTTATCATTATGTTATAATTCCATTAAAATAATAATTAGAAATGAAAGTAGCGTTCATGTGTACGTACGGCTTACCAACTCCATGAACGGTGGATTTAATTTCATACCTCCAAATGATATGTACTATTATAAATATATATATACTAGATATATACGATATATATGATATCTAAATAATGAATATCCTTCTGGATATAATGGCCTATTTACCACATGGACAACATGTAAATATAAGGTGTTCATTTTTTAATCAAGTACCAAATATTGACAAAATGAACTTTATTAACTTAAATGATTTCATAATGTTTATAACATGGTAATAAGTGATATAAAAGGAATAATAAACTTGAAAAATGTTCTTAAGAAAGTAGAAATTAACGTTAGTTTACAATTCATAAGATTAAAGAACGATCGAGTCAAGTCAGACATGAGGTAAGGGAATTCATTTCAATCTCCATTCATTGAGGAATATTTTGTTTTAATACATGACTTTATTTTATACGATGTGTAATCACCCATGACATTTAAAAGGTAATCATGTTCTATGAATAATTTTACTAAATGAAAAAAATGAATGTTTCTTTCAATGTAAGAGGTGATAACGACCTTTCCACCACCGCGAGTATTATTTGATCTTCGGCTTCTTCAACAAGCCATAATGTTTTAAAAAAAATACCATATTCTCTTTTACGTATTTTGGTATTGAAAATTGTTTTGATAAATAATTATTTTATGTCCATATATTTAAATGATATTTTTTTATTGAAATGTAGAAATTTTATAATTCCTTTATATTGGTTTTATGTTTTATGATTTTATAATGGTACTTTGACATTTGACGGGTGGTTACGTGATACACCATATGACGGGTGGTGCCGTGAAAACTAGGACGGGTGGTTACATTATAACCTCCAATGCATTGGGTATAGAATTCAGGTGTATGAGTATTCCATTTAGTGATATGTGTCGAATTTGACCATATGGTTATTCCATTTAAGTATTTTTATGTCCCAAGTTACCTTTTTATGTTATGTGTTCTTTATATTAATTTTATGGTAAAATTTTGGTTACAAAATGGTAGGTTGTTATCCTTTATTTAGTGAAGATTATTTACAACTTCATAAATATGAAAAGTATTACTTATGTTAAAGTATTCATGGTTTACTTGTTGTTTTGATAAACTAACAATTTTCCATCTTTGTGTATCCTTTACTGAGCTTTTTATGCTCATCGAATGTTTTTGAAATGCTTTTCACAAGTCATAATAAAGAATATGGTCAAGGATGGGATCACCGAAAATCCATGAAATCTTAAACATGGAACTATACATGAATATTTTATTCAAGAGTTCTGGTTTTGTGAAAAAAATGGGAACTAAGTAAAAGTGTCTACATTGTATATTTTTGAAATGAAATGTATTAGTTATGGAATAATTCCTTAAAACTCTAAACTTGAAAATATCCTTAATGTTAATTATTCATTTAATTCAGGATTATGTAATGTTTTAAGGCCAGGTCCTTATAATTCCAATACAGAAAATATAAAATTGGTCTTTATCAAAGACTAATATAACCAAAATTCCATATTAAAGATTAATTTATCGGGTAAGATGATTTATAATCACAAAATGAAAAATAGGAATTTGTATGGAGGAATATTTATCCTTATCAAATAATTTGAACTATGTTTCTCCCGTTCTACCCATATAGTGTTGAAAAATAATTACCAAAGTTACTATTCATTATAATAAGGAATAAAAATGAATTGTTTAAAAAATTCAGAAATTATTATTGGGAATATGGTATGAAAATTATCATATTAAATACATATATTCTCAAAAAATTATTTTTAATATAAATCCGTAAAACATTATCAAAAATATCTTTCCAAAAAATGATCTCTTATGTATAAAAATTTCGTTATAAAAAATTATTCACAATGTAGGATATAATTATATGAATTTAATATTATTAATAAAAATAAAAAAATTAAGACTAATTCAGAAAAAAATGGGACTTTATAAATCTATTAAATGAAAAGGCAGTTTTCAATAAATTAAATATTTTTTCAATTCACAGAAATTCAACATTTTTAAAAAAATTATTTATGTCACCCTAGGATAATTTTAATAAGATGATTTAAAAAATGATATAACTTTTAAAAAAATACATTTTTTATAGTTTCAAAAATTAATTATAATATTTCCATAATAAATTAATGAAATCTTTTTTGGAGAAAAAAAATTTTCAAGAAAAAAAGGACATCACTTAAAAATAAGGGATTCTTTACTAAAAAATAATTAATGCATTTTAATTAAGTAGAACCATTATGAAATTATTTTGTAATGAGATTAATCATATTCATTTCCACTAATTTTGCGGATGTGTTATAATTGTATCAATTAAATAATAATAGTTTCATAACTTATCAAAATTCACTTAATGTGTGGTTTTGAATCTAAATAATATAGTTGATCTTAGTATTATTTTTATATAAATTTTTGTGGTGCTACGTCATACCCCTTAAATAAACATTATCCAAAAAAATTATCTTGGTCATTAAATGTTCAATAATTTTAAATACCAACATTGAAAAAAAAAACCAATTACAAAGGGAAAATTATATATCCTTAAAAAATGGGAAGTGGGGAGACTAATGGGTTACCTAAAATAATTTATAATAGAGTCACCCAATAAATCATAAAATGGAATGATATAAAAATTTATTCATGGAGGATTAAATTAAAAAATAAAGAAAAATTGATTATGATAGATTACACGATAATGAGAATGTTAATGAGAAATAACACTAGATTAGTGAGTTGTTAAAATACAATCAATTTATCATAAATAAAGGTAAAAATTGTATTTTTATTTAGTCATTTTTTAATAAGTTTTATAGAATTGTTCACTATCAAGAAAGACAACACAATAAAAAATACTTAATTGATTTTTATTCATTTCATAAACTCAATTTATTCATTTGTTTTTAAATTGATCAATATAAAAATAATATCTTACTCAAATAATTTAATATTAAAGACAATGTTTTCAAGCCTGTATCACTAAAATTGATATTTAATAAATCATATGATCTATAAAACAATGTGAAGGCATTTATTATAACTATAAACATTTACCAATCCTACATTTGTATGAAATGTTATCCAATATGGATAAATATAAAACATTAATATAAAAAATCTATACAATGACACCCAAATATCTACTTAATCGATTCAATAAGGAGTTAGACTAAATATTAATAAAAAACATGTAATTATAACTTCAAAACCATAAAATATGAAATAGTTTGTCACATATTTTTTTTCCATTGTGTAATTTAATATTCAACCTCATAAAATATGAATTTTCACATTATTTCACATAACAACCATATAAATACCATTATAATATATTCTCCAAAATCATTTGAGTAAAATGAATCATCATAAAACCTAAATGACAAAATATATTATTTCAGAAATAAACCCTATCATTTTTTCCAGAAATAAGATCACATATTACTGAATATATTCCATATATCCAAATATAAAATGTAATTTATCAAATATAACATAACCCAATTTTTCACTAAATCACTAATCATTTTTTGGGTAATGAATACATTCCAATATAATATATCAATTTCATTCATCTCTTTTTAAAAACTATTCATTATTTTCTCATTATATAGAACATATTAATGGTTATTTATCTCTCAATCATGAATTCCCCAAAACTATCCTCTAACTAATAAATATATTTTATATTTTACTAATGAAATTTAATGAATGCTTTCAAATAATTAAAAAATACTACATAATGATCCTCATATGTTACTAGTGAAAAAACTGTTTTTTTGACGGTTATTTTTTATTTTTTATGTCGGATTTTGGCTGAGTTTATTACATGAGACTTTATAAACATT
Organism: Viscum album; assembly: GCA_963277665.1. Classification (NCBI taxonomy): domain Eukaryota; kingdom Viridiplantae; phylum Streptophyta; class Magnoliopsida; order Santalales; family Viscaceae; genus Viscum; species Viscum album. Next base: position 67,267,625 of record OY728133.1, read on the forward strand.
GTTATTTCATCAGTTATTTTAAAAATGACATAACAAACATGAATCCAATGCATTTTTACGTCGGTTGATAAAAACCTGATGTGGAAAACGCTTCAAAGTAGTGGTTTATTACGTCGGTTATTTAATAACTGACATAGTATATACTCTTTCACGTCAGTTATTATATAACTGATGTAATAAATCAATCCTCCGAAGAGTTTATCACATTGGTTATTTTCATAAACGATGTGATAAACCTGTCTACCAAGCAGTTTCCAACACCGGTTAAATAATAACCTATGTGAAAAAATATCTACTACATCGGTTATAAAATAATGGACGTAATAAAATACTCATTTTTATTTATTACGTTGGTTTTTTAAATAACTAATGTTGAAAATAATCCCAATTCATTTTTCACTTTGGTTATAAAATAAACAACTTCAAAAACATTTTTTTAAATAAAACTGATCAACCACTACTATGCCCTATCAAAAGACCTGAAACAGACCAAAAAATCACCAAAAATAGACCAAAAACAGACCAGAACCCACCCCACTCCACTAGACAGCCCCCACCACTGATCAACCACAGTTATGCCCTGCCAAAAGACCTGAAAAAGACTAAAAACATACCAAAAACAGACTAAATCCTGAACAAAAACTAACCAGAACCCCCCACTAGATAGCCTCCACCACACCCTTGGACCCCCACCCCATTGGACACCCCGAGACCAAAAATAGACCAAAACCCGATGGGAACCCCCCACCCCACTAGATAGCCCCCACCAGACTCCTAGAAACCCCCCACACCCTTGTATTTCCCCCACCCATGGACAGCCCCCACACCCCTGGACAACCCCCCGACCTCCTGGACACCCCCCACTCCCTGGATAACACTCCCACACCATTGGACATCCTTACCACACCCCCAGAACCCCCCACCCTCTGGGACACCCCCACCTCTAGACAGCCCTTCCACACCCTGGGGACAACCCTCCCACACCCCTAGACACCCCCACCCCACTGGACACCCCCAGACCAAAAATAGACCAAATCCCGACCAAAACCCCCACCCCACTGGACATCCCCCACCACACCCCTGGACACCCCCATACCCCTGGACAACCCCCCTAGACAGCCCCCCACCCTTGGACAACCCCCCACTCCTGGACAGCATGCCCACACTCCTGGATCTCCTTCCCACACCCCTAGAACCCCCACCCTCCTAGACACCACCAACATGGAAAACAATCCCCTAGACAGCCCTCTGACACCACTAGAACCCCCCCCCCCCCACACCCCTTGACACCCCCTGGACATCCCCCCACTCGCCTGGACATCCCTCCCACCCTCGTGGACACCCTCCCACCCCCACCCAAATAGACTGCCCCAACCACACCCCTGGACACCCCCACCCCACTGGACACCCCCAGACAAAAAACAAACAAAAACCTGACTAAAACCAGACTAGAACCCCCCCCCACTGTACAACACCCACCACATACCTAGACCCCCCCCCCTCACACACACCCCACTACACAAATCTCACCCCCTAGACAGCCCCCAAACAACTGGAACCCCCCCCCCCCCCCACCCTCATGGACACCCCCACTCCCTGGACAACACTCCCACACCCCTGGACAACCCACCCACACCCCTGTAACCCCCACCCGCCTTGACACCCCCACCCCCTGGACAACACTCACACGCCCCTGGACAACCCACCCACACCCCTAGAACTCCCACCCCACTAGACAGCCCCCACCACACCCATGGACACCCCCACCCCTCTGGACACCCCCAGACAAAAAACAGACCAAAACCCGACCAGACCCCCCCCCCCCCACAGAACAGCCCCCACCACACACCTGGACAACCCCACACCCCTGGATAGCCCCCCCCCCCCATTCCCCCAAACCCTAGATAGCCCCCCCCCCCCACACCCCTGGATGACCCCCACCCTTATAGACACCCCCACCCCCCTAGACAACACTCCCACACCACTGGACAACCCTCCCACACCCCTAAAACCCCCACCCTCCTGGAAACCCCCACCCCCTGGACAACACTCCCCTGGAAAACCCTCTCACACCCCTTGAAACCCACCCCCAACCCACTGGACACTCCGACACCTCTGGAAACCCCCTAAAAATCCCCCAAATCGCATGGACATCCCTCCCACCCTCTTGGACACCATCCCACCCCCCAACTCATTGGACATCCACCACCACACCCCTGGACACCCCTACCCCACTACACATTCCCATACAAAAAAAAGACAAAAACCAAACCAAAACCAGACCAGAACCCCCCCCCCCCCCTAATGGACAGCACCCACCACACTCATGTACACCCCCACAACCCTGGACGACCCCTACACCCTCGACAACCACCACAAACCTAAATGACCCATCACCCTCCTGGAGACCCCCACACTCCCTAGACAGCACTCCCACACCCCTGGACAGCCCTCCCGCACCCCGAGAACCCCCACCCTAATGAACACCCCCACCTCCTAGACAACACTCCCACACCCCTAGACAGCCCTCCCACACCCCTAGAACCCCCTCCCCCCACTGGACACCCCCCACACCCCTAGAAACCACTGGAAATCCCCCCAAATGCCTGAACATCCCTCCCACACTTCTGGACACCCTCCCACCCTCACCCCACTAGAAAGCCCCCATCACACCCCTGGAAACCCCACCCCACTAGACACCCGCAGACCAAAAACAGACAAAAAACCGACCAAAACCAGACGAGAACCCCTACCCCCCCCCCATTGGATAGCCCCCACCACACCCCGAGACCCCCCACAACCATGGACATCCCCCCTGGACATCCCCCACACCCCTGGACAACCCCCCACTCTCCTTGACTCCCCCACCACCTGGAAAACACTCCCACACCCCTGGATAGCCCCCTCACCTCACAGGACTCCCCGACACCCCGACACCCCCTAGATAGCCCCTCACTCCCCTAAACAGCACACCCACCCTATTGAAAATGGTCACACCCCCTGGACTACCCCCACATCCCCATGGACACCCTGGACACCCCCATCCAACTGGACAGCCCTCCCACACCCCTACAAACACCCCTCACCCCATAAAACACCCCCACACCTCTGGACACCCCCAGGACAGCCCCCCCCCCCCCCACTCCCCTGGACAACCCTCCCACTCTTTTGCAAACACTCCCACCCCCCAGACTGCCCCCACTCTCATGGATACCCAGGACACCCCCACCCCACCAGCCAACCTTCCCACACCACTGGACACTCCCCACACACATGGAACCCCTCCCCCCCAGACCAGAATCCATACCACAAAAACCATCATAAGTAGACCAGAACAAGAAGTATAGAAAAATTAAACATTCACATATATAACATTCAAAACATACAATGCCAACTTAAAAAAACAAAATCCAACTTAAAAAACTACCAAATTCACAATTACAATGAAAATATTCAGAATTACATTTACACTACAAACAAATAAAATTCAATCAATGTTGTAAAATAATTTGACCATTCCACTTGTATTTGTTTGATATCTTGAGAACTATAAGGTTGATGGTCATCAAATAGATACAAATTAAAAGGATAGCATTTAATGTGTATAATGAATAAATTAATTGAATTATTATAGAAATGTTTAAAATGAATTCTTACGAGGTCAAAGTTCATAACTATTCCAGTGGTAATTATTTCATACATAAATCATAACATATTATATCTGCATTAGATGACGCCTTGTTTTTCATGAAAATTATATTTCAATGATTGTAAATTCAATATATTATTTTTATGTAATAAATAAAAAATTAAAAGTTATAAATGGATATTTACCTTTACATTTATATATTTGATCTTAACAGTCCTTTTATTTTTGTTTTTTCGAATGTTGTCTCATCCCCTGTTAGAAAATAATACGAATGGGATAATTTTAAAATACATTATAATATATAAAACTATTGAAAAATTGAATCTTATTTTTCTAACATTTTCTTAAAACTTTACCACACATCGCCATGGATAGATCATATCCTATAAAGTGTTTTCTCCCTTGGGTAAAAAATCTTAACATTCAATGATCACTGATAAAATAAAATTTAAGGTTAGTGGTTTTTTATGTTAAAATATAATGAACTCTTTGACAGAGATGTGTTTTATACCTTTCAAAAAGAGGCATCATCCAACATTGTGTGACTATATTCTTTTCAAATCTTTCAGTAATATAAAGCATTCTTTGTTCATCATCCAATGGAGGTGCTTCAGGGGAAATCAAATGTGGGTCCAAGAGTCCATATACATATGTCTGCTCATTATTCTCACAAATTTAATAAAGATACCTAATACAAAACAATCATACGTATATATTTTTAATAAATATAACGCAGGGAAAAGGTGCTAAGAATTACATGGAAAAAATTTGAACCATGTTGATGCCCAACAAATCTCACGTAATAAGCTCCATGATATCAATTTTCAAAATCCCCACAGTTATTGCACGTCTACAAACATGATATTCCATTGGAAAATCATAATGATCCATCAAAAAATTTTAATATCTTGACAATCTGTCAAGACTATTAGAATCTATATCTGATGTCATAGCCATTTGACGTTATTGTTGTCTATACAGCATTTCATTACCTTTGAACCCTTCTTATAAAAATAAATAGAAAATTATATTAGTTTTCAAATGATAAAACAAATTTAATAAAAAAATAAAATAGAAGATATATCATACATAACTCTATTGTAATGAGTCACAGATGTCTGGATGGACAAATTAGAAAAATGGCCAATACTATGCCCAAATTTCATCAACTCATCTGTAGGTAATGTTACTCGAGCGGATCTATCTGTAATATCTTGTATAGTGACCCTGTGATTCTCTACATTTAATTTTTGATGATGAATGGTATCTCCTATACAATATACCATCCCATATGCAACTATACGATATTGAGGATCATCATCATACAACTCACAACAAGTAAGAAGCTATGGTGGAGCAGTAGGATAAAAATGCGGTCCACGGGCTTAGGTGGGGGTGTGAGAGCTATTGGTAGAGGTGGATGATAAATAATGGGGACTGTAGGGGATGTTGGAGGAGTGGGAGCCGCTATCTGAAATTTTCTTTTCATGTCTGCAAACATAGACTGTACCGACATTCTAATAATTTCCTCCATCATTACATTAATATTATGAAATTCAGCCTCCAATGATTCTATTTTTTTATAAACACCCTCAACCTATGAATTTGACGAATGTGGAAACACTTTTCTTACTGATACACCTATCAGATATCCTCGTACTTGACCTGAATGTGTGGGGTTTCCCAATGCTGCAAATAAAATATCATGCATCCCAGTAGATGCAAATACCCCCCATGAGCTCTACTCCACAATAGAATCCTTTATTAATTAATTGAACATTTATATAATGGATGAAATTATATGAATAATATAGGTAACTTAAATAAATAAAATAGATATCTTCCTATCCTCTAAGCTACAATTCTCGAATCTTCCAAAAGATATTGCCCTTTTTTCCTATCCGAGCTCTCTTTTATTTTTCATGGCTAGACGGTGGGGATATAGGGTCCACCTCTCCAGATCTTGAAGACTCAACTCCTTGTTTTTGTAATTTTTCATTCATCATTTATTCTTCTTATAATTTATACCCTTACTCAGATAAACTATGAGGGTATACATTTTTATATTAGATCTCATGATGAGACTTCATTGTTTTTTGTAAATTAAGAATAAGATATCATTAAAAAACATTAATAAGTTCATTTATATAAGAAAGCTTATAAAAGTTTACATTTCACTTACCAAAAATGAATCTTTGCTTCTACTTTCATAAAACTGTCTCCATGTGTCTTCATTTATGAAAGGATATATATGACATGTATTTTCATGACTCCTATGAACAAAAATGAAATCAGATGAGAGGGTTGATTTAAAATCCCTCCATCTCCTGGTAGCCATCGATAAGTATTTCTTCATGACTCCTCCAGTGCTAGAAATATCAAATGTCATCTGATAAAGAAGAGGATAAGCATTTTATATATACTAGAAACATTTAAAGAATAGTAAAACAATAGAAAAAGAACTTACCTAAATCGTCTCCCACAACTGAGAGATTATCACTTTGTCCACACTTCTCCAGTCATCGTAAAAAATGCTTACTTTTATCATACCCCGAGTTGATACAAAACTCTTAAAATATTTTTCATTTGGCCCTCTAGTAATATCATCCTCATCAAACTCAATTAATATCCTCTGATCCTACATACGGGCAAGTGATAATTTTAGTAGACGTGTGCACACATGTTTATCAACACTTGAACTCTTTGTCATATTTGGAGAATATGAGGAAGATTTGGGAACCTCAAGAGGATCATGTAAATGTTCCTCCCCAGAGGTATGACCAATATGCTCATCTCCAGAATCATGTGGTTGGTCAACTGATTGATCTGTCATTATCCTTCCAATCAAAATAAAAAACAACAATTTGTTCACAAATATACATATTCAATTATTACAATAATAATGTAAATAGAACATAGAAAATTTTACTATGTTACAAAATAGTAAACATGGTAAACATGGTAAGCATGTTAAACAAAGGTGAAGATGGTAGGTATGGTAAAGATGTTAAACATGGTAAACATGGTAAATTTGGTAAACATGGTAAACATGGTGAAGTAATTACAATTGAACAAAAATAATGGATATATAATTTATGTAATGGAATACATGATAAAGTAAAATAAACAAAAATAAAACAAAAAAACTTATACTTATTTGTTTTAATACATGTTTTAATAAAGAAAAAACATACAATATAAAATATTTTTTGAAAATAATAAATTTAAACAAGAAATAAACAAATGTTACCTATAATTTTAGGAATGTAAAAATGGATATTTTTCCAAAATTCCTTCATCAAGATCATTCCTTATGGGACAAACCATGTCTTCAACATTCTCATCATTTTGTTCTATTAATATTTTCATGGAAGTAGGTATCTCACATAAATCATCATCTTTACCAAGTTCATCCTCACCAATATATTTATTTTTCCCTTGTAATACAACAATACACTACATATATGATCTATCTACTAAATAGAAAATTTGTTTTTCATGTGTTTCCATAATAAAAGAATCCGTTGAGCCTTCCAATCTATTCATATTAACAGCTGTCTTTCCAAATTCATTGTGTCTGACACTATTGTTACTAATAAACCATTTGAAGTTATAAATAGGATATTTAATTTTAATGTAATCAACCTCCCATATTTCTTCAATCACACTATATTATGTACTTGATGCAGAAATTGGGTTTTTTTCTTTAGCACTCGAAAAATGCATTGCTTCTGCACACACCAATACTCCACTATTCTGAACTGTGCATCTTTTGTCCTCAGTTTTTGTATGAAATGTATATCCATTAATGTCATAATCGGACCATGTTATCACATTTAAACAAGGACCACCCACTACCTATTTGATTGTCTCTAATACATCAGATCTACTAAGAAAGGTATTTTTAAACCATGAAAAAAAAGTTTTGTTGTGTTCATTCAAAATCCATATATCTTTTGGATGACATTGTTTCATCTCATTAATATGCAATGTGATATACGGTTGAGCATCAAATAAGTTATTCAAGATGTATAATTCTTACTTCTTCATTTTTTCATCTAACAACGATTAGACTTTCAAGCCACGAATCCTTTTTCCCCCATTACTAACTCGTTCGTGGAGAGATAGAGGCAAACCTATGTGCCTCACCACAGCCAAGTAGCTCATACAAAAATCTGTGACCTCCTTAGAAATATAATATTCAATAATGGAGGCTTCAGGTCGATATGGATTCTTAACATACCCCTTTAATATTTTCATATACCTTTCAAAAGTATACATCCAACGAAGATATACAGGTCTACAACGTTTTATTTCTCAAACCAGATGAATCATTAAATGCACCATTATATTAAAAAAGATGGAGGCAAATACATTCCCAATTGAAAAAGTATACAAATTTAATCCTTTTCCAAAATTTTCAAAGCATTCACATCAATCACCTTATTACAATTTGAATTGAAAAAATACCACAACTTCATTATAGTATTTCTATCACAGATGGCCAATATTCCATGCAATGAAACTGGTAGATGTTATTGTATCATGATGTCACAATCATGAGATTTCATACCTATCAACTTCAACTCCTTCAATGAGACAAATTTTTTAACATTTTATGAATAACCTTGAGGAACATTGATATCATGAATACACTGAAAAATCTAAATTTCTCCCACATGGATAATGTATGAAATGCCGGTGGAAGAAATGTCCATCTTCCATTAGAAGTGGGAGCTATCTCCAAATGTATTCCCATTGATAGTAAGTCTAATATTGCATTCAACCCATCTTTTTTCATTCCATTAATATCTAACAATGTTCTAATAAAACTATCATATATATTCTTCTCCGTGTACATGACATCAATATTATGTTTAACTTCATGATATCTCCAATATGGTAGCTCAAAAAAGATCGACCTTTTCTTCCAAATATGTCTATCATTACCATCCTCCCATTAAAGATTCAAATCATCAATCAATGGTGACCAAAAAACATCAATATCATTGTCGGGTTACTTCGAACCAGAGATCATAGTACTCAACATTACATATTTTCACTTCATACAAACATGAGGAGATAGGTTATAAATTACCAATAAAATAGGCCATGAACTATGTGTGCTAAAAAGCGTTCAGTATGAAATCATTCCATCTGTGCATAACCCTAGTCTTATATTTCTAATTTCTTTTCCTAATGTAGGATACTGCTCATCAATTTTCATCCATTGTAGACAATTAGCTTGATTAATTATTTTTCCATCACATATCTACTCATCAACATGCTATCTTAATCTTTTTTCATCTTCTGAATTAGAAAATAAATGTTTCAAGTGATGAATTATAGGAAGATACCAAAATATCTTGGATGGGATCTTTGTAATCTCTACATCATCATATGATTTTTCATTCACCTTATACCTTGATGTCCCACATTTAGAACACTTTGATAGAAATCCATATTCCATCTTATATATCATACATTCATTCTAACATGGCATGTATTTTCTTATATCGCAATCCCATCAGGCATAATATTTTATTGGCCTTATAATGTGAATCTGGAAGATCGATATATTTTGGAATAATGTCATTCATCAATAGTAGCAGCTCTGTAAAACTTATGTCACTCCATCCATGTTTTGCCTTCACGTTAATCAATCATAACACCACAGACAAAACCATAAAATCTATACAACCAAAATAAAATGGTTTTTTATCATCACCATATAGATGTGAAGTAGTCAGTTCTATCTCAAATTGTTCTACTGTAATATCATGAATCATTTGGTCAATTCCATCAGAGTTACCATCTTGTGAATCATCATCATTTGTAGATCTGACATTATGTCCACTTTCACCGTGCCAAATCGAAGGGTTGTATCTTGGATTAAACCCATGACAAATCATATGATATTTTATCTCTCTAAATTTCAGCTTCTTCATATTCAATCATTTCAGGCATGGACAGAAAAAAATTGTCACTACTTGAAAATTTTCATTTATAAAATTCCAAAAAGGCATCATCACCTTCCTCATATTCATTACTCATTCGATGTGCCGTAATCAAACATCGACTCATTATTACCTATAACAAATATCAAAATTTTACATCTTTTTAAGAGAAGAAAAGGATATGTTTATATGAAAAATATCATAATTTTAATGTAAAAATATTTTGAAATATAAAACAAATCTAAGCATATTTAAAAAAATATGATTGAAAATTATTTTATAAAGAAAATATAGTTAGATATAACAGTTTTAAATATATCTTGGATCCTTTATTCTTAATTTTTACAAAGAATACATCCTAGTGAAACTGGATACCAAATTCACCCTTCCATAAAAAAGAAATATGGAGTATAAATATTAAAATATATACACATTCACTACTAAAAATTTCACAGATCCTAACAATTTGAAACATCTAGACAGCCCCCACCTCTGTGGACAGACCCCCCACCCTCTGGACACCACCCCACCCCTTTGGACACCCCCTAGACACCACCACCCCCTTGGACATCCACCACACCCAGGACACCACCCCACCCCCTTGGACAGTCCCCCATCCCTGTAGGCAGCCACTACCCCTCTTGACAGGCCCCAACTGCTTGGACACCACCACCCCTCCTGGACACCACCCCCACCCCTACCCCCTTGGACACCTCCAACCCTCTGGAACCCCCCCCCCCAGACAACCCCGCAAACCCTCTGGACAAGCCCCCACCCCCTGGGACAGCACCCCCACCCACTAGGACAACCCTCACCCCCTTCTACACACCCACACCCTAGGACCCCCCCCCCCCACCCCACACACACACCACTGGAATTCCCCCCCCCCCCACCTCCATGGGCACCTTAGAAAACCCCCAACCCTATGAATAGCTCCCCAAACCCTCTAGATATCCCCCACCCCAATAGACACCCCCCGGACACCACCCCCACCCCCTTTGACATCCCATACACCTCCTTCAACACCCCTAACCCACTTGGACAGCCCCCACACCCCCTGTACACCATCCCAAACCCTTTTGACACCCCCTAGACACCCCCACCCCCATGGACACCCCCTAGACCCCAACCCCCCTTGGACAGCCCCCCATCCCTTGGACACCACCCACACCCCCTTGGACACCCCTTAGACACACCACCCCCTTGGAGATCCCACCAACCCTATGGACAGCCCCCACCCCCTGGACAGTCCCCACCCCTCTCGATAGCCCCCCCTAGACACCCCCACTCCTCCTGGACACCACCCCCATCCCCTAAACCCTTGGACACCCCCCTGGACACCCCCCGAACCCTTTAGACATCCACCTCCCCCCAAAAAACCCCCAAACCCTCTGGACCATCCCCAACCCACTTGGACAGCCCCCACCCCCTTAGATAGCCTTCCCCCACACCGTTGGACCCCCCCACCCCCCCCCCCCCCCCACCCCCCCCCCCCCCCCCCCGCCACACACACACACCCTTGGACTGCCCCCCCCCCCACCTCCAGGGACACCCAAGACACCCCCAACCCTCTAGACAGCCCCTCGAACCCTCTGGACAGCCCCCACACCACTGGACAACCCCCACCCCCTGGTCATCCCCCACCCCTCTTGACAGCCCCCATCCCCCTGGACACCAACTACACCCTTGGACAACCCACTCACCTCCCTAGACACCACCCCACCCCTGGACACCCCTATCCCCTTGGACATCCCCCTCAACCCCCTCACCCCTGGACACCCCCACCCCCTTGGACACCCCCAACCCCCTTGGAAAGCCCCCACTCCCCCTAGACACCACCCCCACCACGTTTGACATCTCCCACACCCCCATGGACACCCCAACCCCCTTGGACAACCCCTACACCCCCTAGACACCCCACCCCACTGGACAGCCCAGCCAACCACCCTGGACACCCGCACACACTTGCACAGCCCCCACCCCCTTGGAAACCCCATGTACGTGCACACACACATGATAGAACACACAAAAATCATAAACTTGCATGATATCAATTATATAAGTTTATTTTACCTAAAAATAATTTAGCATGGTATAAATGAACACTATGAAACTTACCATGATAGCAAGAACAAAGAAAAATAACATCTCAAAAAATTAGTTTATGGATCGTAGATAATAAAAACTGAAAACGAGTTGTGTGAGGCTTACATGAGTGTTGTGAGTTGATCTGATAGATCTGATGATTATAAATATGAATAATGTTTTTTGAAAAATGAGGCTAAAGTGAACGACTTCGAAGAATTGTTTCTAGGTTTTCCGCACAAGAGAGATGAGTTGCAGGTCGCCCGATCGGAGAAAAAAATGAATGAATATGGGGTGTAGTAAATCATTTAAATGATTTAGCACGTAGGTTATTTGATAACTGACATGGTAAACTTTTTTTAGTGTTTATAACATTGGTTATTTAAAAATTAATGTAGAAAACAATTTATCATGTCTTTTATAAAATATCTGACATGATAAATGTCGCTTTCTCACATCTGTTCTTTTGATAATCAATGTGATAATTAGATGAGATTTTCATTATCATGCCGTTTTTTATAATCGACGTGATAAAGTGCCAATAATTCTTTATTATGTCAGTTATTTTATAACCGACGTGATAAAGCACTCTAGATTCGATTTTCACGTCGGTTGTACAAAAACTGATGTAAAAAATCTAATCTCTGTATATTTTACGTCGGTTATTTTATAACCTATGTAAAAATGGATCATGATCGATATATCACTTCGGTTATAAAATAACTAATGTGATATATTTATTTGTAAAGCTTTGCACATCAATTATATAGAACCGATGTCAAAAATGCCGACGTGTTAAACGTTTTTCCACTAGTGTGTTTTAGGATCATTATAAAAATAATAATATTTATTAGTATCTTGAAAAATATATATTATAAATCTCAATATATGAAAACATTAGTCACTCAAATTCAATGATTGGAATATCATTTTCTCTTCCATGGTCTAATTATTATCTCTTTGAATATGTAATTGACTCAAATATTTCCCATTTTTTCATATATAGAAAATTGAATAATAAATTATAACATATAATGGAATTTAGTTCCCCCATCATATACTATAAATTTTTTCAAAAACAAATTTTTATATTCTATTCTCTTACAAATATAAAATAACTTTTCATTAATTTGATTCATTCCCTTTAGTACTTCTTCTAAAATTCCAAATATGTAGTAACCTCAATCTTATTTTCTCCATGGAGTTCATCAATTAAACCCCGATAATACTCTATTTTTCCTTTATTGGGTGAGTGATGAAACACACCCATGTGGATATTGATATGAATATAATGAGAGATTTAACTAGTTTTAATAATAAGGTTTCATATTCTAGTTCCCATATCATTTGAATGTTCATAAAGAAAATAAATCCTTTATCTATCCCATTTAGTGCTAATAATATTTATACTAGTTTCATTCATTTAATAAAAATAAAAATATTTTTATGAGGAACAATAACTATAGATAGTATTCATGTAATCATAAAAAACAATAATAAGATGTCTAAATCATAGCACCCATTATTAAATCCTTTTCACCATTGTAATGTAATAGATTTCTTGTGTATTGTTTGTTGATATTATGTGGAATATTTTTTAGATCATGCACTGAGTCCGTGTGTGATTCTATAGCCCAGTGTGTTGGAAAAAATTCTTGAAATATATTAAATTTATTTAATAGTACACACATGTATTTTTCATAGAAATAAAATAAGTCCTTAATGGGGTATCATATCAAAAATTTTGGGGAACCATTGAGTTAAGAATGTAGGTTTTACCCTATCCATGACATAATCATTATTGACACATTCTATTTGTGAAAAATTAATCACGAGCATAATTAAAAAAAATTAATTGTTTATTTTTTCTATTTTTTATAGAGTGACTATTTATCCATTGAATGTAAGACTATGAAAATTTTATTAGGGGATTATGCAATACCCTATAGACCTAGGATTTATAAGATAAGATCTTTCATGGTTAATAATGATGGATCAATATCAGATGGAAGATTATTGTGCCAAGGGAGTAGACAGATCTCGTCAACGATGGAAACACAACTGTTCTTCACAAAATATTGATCCAATCTCTCATTAAGATATATTGATTTATGATTTACATTATTTTGTTTAATCCCATTAAAACTCGGATCAATTCCATGAATATAATTTATTCACACAACATCAGATGATTTAATTTGATGGAACTATTTAATTGTTCATTGGTTTATCCCTCATTATTTTTTCTACCATAATCAATCGAGGAAAAAACAACAACGGATGATGTTTTTCCACAATTTTATAGCTTATGTATTTCTTCTTCTGTTCATCACAAATTCAACGTGATAGTTTTTTTGGCGCATAGTTTGTAGAATTCCCCATATTAGATCATTACACGATTAGTATTCGGTGTTACAAATCAATATAGTGGGTGTGGTTTTGGACCTATGGCATGATCAAGGTGTGATTGAAGTGACATATGATCAATTTTGAATTTAATTTGATTTATATGTTATGTTTCTCTTAATTTTGACATACAAGGATAATCATCATGATGGAGGGGTTTCCTTGAAAATTTGAGTATAGTTTTATATTTAATGCTAATATAAAGGACAAGACTAAACCCGATCTATATGTTCTTGATAGGGTGGTAGATCCAGTGATGTGTAGAACGATATAGATGAGATCTTGATGGATTTTGAAAATCTCGATTAACATAGCATATAATGTGGGTTACATGTCATTTCCCCCAGCTATGGTGCTAGGGTTCATACTAGTGTTTAGGATCACACAACATGTTACCCCTGCCACATTACATGTTATCCCTTTCTACGATTCGTGGAATTTACATCGAAGATTTCATAGACATGTGAAAAAGTACACATCCAGATGGAATGTCACTTACATGTACACAGATATGGCTCGGTGTACACAGGACAATACACATACATGGACTCAGTTCATGGAAATGGATAATAAAAACATCTAGTATTCCTCAAATCTATACACACCATATAATTTTTCTTCATTTCATGTATTATAGATACAAACATTTCATGTGAGTCTCTTCCACATGATCAGGTTTAGGGATAGTTGGGCATGTCATGTACCCCCTAGAACACACTATGTACATCCATTCAATTGTGTTTTAGCTCTTCTTTTTATGAGATTAGTCTAGTTTAGGTTGAATACTTTCCCTAGTTCTTTTCACTCAATTTTACAAAGTATCATTTAATCATTATCACATGAATTTTATCCCCTTTATAGGTCTTGTGTAAGATAGGGTTTTGGTGTACCTCTGTGAGATACGTGTGTGATCCTCTCTCATCTTGTGTACCCAATGTGTTGTTTGTGGAATCAATGTGAACTCCCTAGGGATTGAATTGATCCTTCCTCTAATAGGATGTATTAGTATGGTCTGTGGTATCATTTTCATATGATACCCTACAAACCAGGATGATCTATATTTGGTTTGTGGTGTCCCCATACAGTTATCATCACATACCCATATATATGTATCAAATTCTTCTTAGACTAGTGAGTTTTCCTTAGGTGGGGTCTAATGATCTAGACCTATTCTTGGATTGTCATTGATGATAGAAATGGTAATGTAGTGTATTCTTCTGTAATGAGAATTTTATTGAGTTGAATCCTATGGAAACATGTTGGTTATGACCAAATGTTTGCATGATGTCTTTCCTGAGTATATCTTAGTTTTTTTATTATACACTGATTGTTATATATTACATTGAGTTGACTGTACTTGCTGATTATTGTTTATTGTTTTCATTGTGTCCTACAAAGTTTTGTTATGGTTACCCATGCATGATCATCTCCAACAAGTATCATTTCTTATATAGATGACGACCCTTTTGATTGTGCCCTGGGAAGATAGGGAGTCGGTGGAGCATATCTGGACCGTTAAAGACTGATGTTTTTACTGGGATATTTCATTTCACTTATTCTTATCCCATGGAGTAGGTTGTGCAGTTTAAAATTTTTGGTTCGGGTTGTATATGGACCCCTTTTCATTTCCAATAAATTTACTATCATACTCTTTTGTGGGAAATTATATGTATTATTGTATTTTTTTGTTTTACATGTCACCATTGAGTGAACTTGGAGATGTTTGTGTGTGTGTCTAGGTACAGTAGGTAATGGCTTCACATTTGTGGAATATTCCAACTTAGTGATGGTCTCTATCACTTGGACCATTGTAGGTGGGTTAGTGTAGTAACAGGTTGAACCTAGGTAGTTTGGGATTTGAAAAATTTGTATTAGATTAGTCAGATCTACCAGAGGACTAGAGTTAGTGAGTTTGTTTTGGGGAAATGATTTTTACTGTTTCAGGTTTCATATTCTAATCTAGTGACTCCAGTATTGGTGTGGTGGCTGACGTATCAATATACCAAGAATCATATCTCATTTCTTTCAACTTGATAAATGTAAATATTTATGTCAGAGAACATTATTGTTAAATTCATTATATAATAATTATAGTGTTTTCAAATTATTTTTGTATGTGAATACCCCAGATATAATCTTTTGACCATGATGCATATTTTTAACTTTTCTGATGCCTCTACACTGATTTTGGTATAGGTTACCACTACATGATCACATGGATAATATTCCTAAAGAAGAGTTATCAGTACTGGGTCTTGTATTAGATATTGAACCTTCGGGTGGTTTACCAGCTATACCACCACCCATTGAGTGTCATCTATAGCTGGAAGTTATAGTTTAGGATACTCATAAGTTGAGTGTGTTTCATGAGTTTAATATGCAGTGATATCACTGTTTTTAGGGTGAGGTATACCCCATGGTGGATAAATAATACCAAGAGGAATTCAACCATGTTTTTTTCCTTCTAAATTTGTCAGGAGATTATATTTAATTTTTCATGGTGAGTCTTCATCATGGATCTTCTAGCTGATAGTGGAGCATGGTGATTTAATCACACAATGATACAACTCTCTTCGGGTCATACTTTGAGCGTCTCTTTAGAGAGGAGTTCTATATGAATACGTTGTGATCAATAGGTGTAGAGGTGATTCTGTATATACAACATGGTAGTATGACCATGTAGGAGCATGTAACAAGGTCTAAAGATAAATATTAGTACTCATTTGATATGGTGTCAGACAATTTCATTATAACTCATACCATTTGAGAAGGCCTTAGTTTTGGACATCAGGTCATCAGTAGTTTCCCTTTTCAGTCCCACCGATTGTAGAGAGATTGAGAGATCCTTATTGGTGGATATGTTTCTAGAATTAAAGATTCTCGTAGTGGGAGCAAGTAGTGGACATCTGATAGATGAGACCATGGTAGTAGGAAGACAATGAAAGTCATAAGGATCCAAACATGTCAGACACTTCAGAAGGTGATCCCAGGACTTGGTTCCAGTGGATTAGAGCTCTTAAGGTGTCTTGAATTAGCCGAGGGATATAATTTTTTTCTCCTATTATGGTCAAGGACATCTGGATCAAGATTGTATTGCATGTCTTAGAGTTGATTGAAAGACTGTTGAGGTAGCACTGTGATAGATATGTAGGCATGATTAGGGTGGTCCATAGGGAAGAAGTGTGGTAGAGGGTTTGGTAGGTAAGCATGATGTGATTGGATATTTTTTCTATTAACACCATTATCCCGTAGGTGGCGTGTTCCTAGCTCATGAAGATGGTGGGAAACGATGATACTAACAACAACCTATGCATATCTATTACCAAAATTCCACAAGAATGATACAATTTGCAATATATAACATTTTTAATTTATCTATAGTATTGATAGAAATAAGTTCTATCCATTCCTCCCTTCCCATTTCTCTGGTTTAATATAGAATAATTCTAGTTGGGCCAATGGCTCATCTATTGTGGTTAGAGACTATAACAAGAAATGACTCTTAAAATTCACACTTATTCCAACAGTGTGATTAGATACTTGGATTCAAAATTGTTTTATGGTATCTATTGTTAAAAGAAATGATACCCTAAAGTTTCATACTAGGTATGGATGAGATATACATAGTTCTATCCCATAGTGAATGTTTTAGGTGGATTATATGGTGTTTCCTTAGTGATGTTATGAGGATCTTCGATTTAGGTGAAAAGGAGAACATGGTGAAGAATAATTAACTTAGGAGTATGAATGTGCAAATGATTACTCATAAATTCTTGAAAATGACATTGGGAGTAGTTTATGCTTTTGGATATCAGTTTCATAATGTGGTGAAGAGTATGAGGACATATTTCCTAAATAATTTTTGGGTTTACCTCCCCATGAAGAGATATAATTCTTCATGAACATTCCTCATAGTA
This sequence comes from Viscum album, assembly GCA_963277665.1. Taxonomy (NCBI): domain Eukaryota; kingdom Viridiplantae; phylum Streptophyta; class Magnoliopsida; order Santalales; family Viscaceae; genus Viscum; species Viscum album. The sequence goes on from OY728133.1 coordinate 67,285,639, forward strand.
CAACATTGATATCTACACCAGAATATTAGTTGTCTCCCATTACTACTCAATAGATTAGAATGTGTTTTTATTATTTGAAGGATAAGGGATTTGTGAGATCCAGTGTTTCCCCTAGGTATCCCCAATGATGTTTTCCATGAAGGAAAAAAGGATTCTTGAGGTTATGTTTGAATTACAGGCATGTGAATCAAGTGAATGTGAATAATATGTATTGAATAACACGGTTTGGTGACCTCTTTGATTAGTTGATACAGATGAGTTGGTTCTCGATGATGGGCATCAGGTCAGACTATCACAATCTTTGAGTATGGAATGAGGATATAAAAAAGATGGCCTTTAGGTGTTGTTACAATCACTACATGAACTTGGTGATGTCGTTCGGAATGATGAAAGCTATAGAAGAGTCCATGGGTCTCATGTACCGAATCTTTAATCATTTATTTGAACAATTCATGATGGTCTTAATTAATGACATCCTAGTGTATTCAGCATAATGGGAGTAGAATGCAATACACTTTGGGATGGTCCTAGACACACTCTGAGAGAACCACCATTATGCGAATATCTCAATGTGTCTGTTATTGATTCAAAATGTTCAACTTCTAGGACACGTCATCTTAGAGGGTAGAGTAGTAGTTAACCTATCCAATGATAAGGGTGTACACTCTTGGGATTCACCCATGATTATTACATGGGTTCAAAGTTTCATTAGGATTGTAGAGTACTTTCAAAGGTTTATACATAACTTCTCGAGAGTTTTAGAACCCTTGAAAACATTGACATGGGAAGGTTTATCCTTTAATATGGATGGAAATGTTCATGAAATTATTTTGAGAGATGATATAGTGGTTGATGAGCTCTCCCATTATGTAATTTTTAGATAATGGGGTCGAGTATGCAGTGTTTTCTGACTCATTAGGGAACAAAATTTGTTGTGTGCTAATGTAGAGATAGATAGTTATTGTATGTGGTTCCTTCCAATTGAGAACACATGAATTGAACTACACTACCAATGATAATTAGTTATAATTTTTAGTATTTTTATTGATGTTTTGGAAACACTACCTGAAGGGTGAATGTTTTATCATTTACTGTGACCAAAAGAGTCTCAAATACATCTTCTCAAAAAAGGAACTAAACATGAGACAATGGAGATGGTTAAATTTGCTCCAAGAATATGAATTAAATATTTTCTATATGCCTTTAATGGGGAACATGGTGTAATTGGATTTTATTAGTAGATATTGGTCATAGTTTTTGGATGAGGTGTCGAATCATTTGGCCTCATGGATGTTGTCCACCATATATAAGGATAATGCTTTATATCTTAATTCAATGGTTATTACCTCATAACTTTTATATTGTGTCAGTGATTCTCATTGTTTATTTATCGATTGTGAGACCACACATACTCCGATATCAACTACACATGATCTTAATGGATATTTATAATGTAGGGATAATGTTATAATTTTTTGGAGGAAAAATCATGGAACCATTGACATTGTGGGAGTAGGTAGTTTGTGAGATTCATATATCCCCTTTAAAAGTAAAACCATGTGCGTCCAATTATTAACATGACCTATGATTTTAGTATTGGTGGACAGGTTTCAAAATGGAGTTATATAGTTTTTATTTTGATGCCTCATTTGTTAGCAGGTGAAGGTTGAGCAATAGGTTCCAGCAGGTTTAGTTCAACCCATTGAGGTGCGAGAGTGAAAGTAGGGTGGGATATCTATGGAAAATTTTATGGGATTACCATATACATCAAGGTGACACAATTCCATATTCATTATCATAGACTGAATCACTATTTAATCCATCATAGATTCCATTTTATAGAAAAGTTCAGTATAGAGCGTAGAGAGCCTCTACATGTAAGAGATAGTCCAACTCCATAGAGTTCACTTGATGAACGTCTCTGGTCAGGATGCCCACTTTAAATCTTGGTTATAGAGGGGGTTATATGGAGAATATTGGTAATTAGTTACTCTTGAGCATGGAATTTAATCCACAAATTGAATGCCAGACACAGTAGACCATTCAACTCTTTAAGGATATGTTGTGAGCTTACATGTTGGAATTTCACTATAGTTGGGAGGAACAACTACCATTGATGGAGTTTTTGTACAACAACAACAATCATTCCACCATTGGTATGGAACCATTATACTGTTTTTATGGGAGAACCTATAGGTAACCACTTTTCTAGATAGATTTAGGTGTGTAAGCACGGATGGGACTGTGGTTATTTTGAGATATTACAGAGAAGGTGCAGATCATCCATGAACAGATGAGGACTTTATAGATCCTTCATAAGTATTTTGTACACTAACGAAAAATACCTTTGGAATACAAGGAAGGATACTATGAGTTTCTAATAATCTCACCTTGATGTGGATTTAGGTGGTCTAGATGGAGTGTAATGATATATATGAGATTAATAGGTTTCTTCATGATATTGTATAGAGTTGGTGAGGTGGTGTAACACATAGGTCTACTACCATAGTTGAATCGGGTACACGATGTCTTCCTTGTATCGTGGAAGAGGAGGTGCATCAACGACCCATCTCACATTATCACTAATGGTGAGATAAGCATCAAGGGTAGAGGGACCTTATTAGAGTACCTATTGGACATCGATGATCAGCATGGGAGGATCCTTCTTGGTCATTATATTCCCCTTGTGTGTATTTGGTGGGAACACGAGAATCCCTATGAGGTCACTTGAGAGTGGGAGACCCAGATGTAGTACTAGTTCCATCATCATTTTACTATGTTTTTCCTTTTTCGGGACTAATTCCCCTAAGGTGGGGTGAATGTAATGTCTTGGATTTTCCATTTTTTATTTTTTATTCCTATATGGATTATTTTCATGACCAAGTGATACGATAGAATGGGATTCTGATTCCTAGTGTGATCAGAATAAATATTTCAAATATAGAAAATATATTTAATAGCACATGTATAATGCTTTTATGAAAAAGTGAAATAACTCCCAAATGGGGGTTGAGATTAAAAATTGGATAGCACCATTGTGTTTAGAATGTGGGTTCTACCCTATGTGCAAGATAACATTTTTTAGTGCAGTCCGTTTGTTAAAAAAATAATGAGGGGAAGAATTAAATGATATAAATTAAATAAATGATTTATTTTTTTAGTTATGATGTAGTGATTATTTCCTCATTAAATGTGTTTCTATGGAAATTGTCTTAGTGTTGGAAAAAAACCCTAGAGACCAAGGATCTATTGGAGGAGATATTTTTTGCGAATGTTGAAGGATCAATATTAGATCACAGGTCTTTGGGAAAATGGAGTTTGTGGAACTCATCAATGATGGAAAAAAAAATTTCATCATCAACGATCAAACCAAACTCTGGGTAGAATGTTTTTATTTATAAGTTTGATCTCGTTCTTCAATATCTGCGGAACACAGATAAATTCCCCAAATAAAATTGATTCCTACATCATCGATATATTTAATTTGATGAAATTATTTAATTTTTTGTTGGTTTATCAGTCATTGTTCTTACTTTTTATGATAATAACTCGATGAAAAATTAACAACGACCCATGTTTCTTCAGTAATATTATGGCCTATGGATTTCTCCCTCTATTCTTCGCATGTTCATTGTGGGAATTATCTTTTGGGAAAATATTTTATGAATATCGAGTATTAGATCATTAAAAAACTATTATTTGGTGCAATGGATCAATACTATGGGTTTAGTTTATGACTTTTGGTTTGATCATGATGTGATGATGGTGGTAGACGATTGGTGGTGGATCAGATAATATTTTCAGGGTTTGTTTCTCCTAGTTTTGATGCATGAAGACGAATGACTCTATGGATGGTTTTTAGAGCAGATTTGAGTATGGTATTATATCGATTGATGTTGTAATGGACTAAAAAATCCAGATCAAAAAGTTCCATTACGGGCAGTGTATTTGAAAATTTATAGGATAATGAAGAATATGTCCCTTCAAATCTAAACAATCGCGAGATTAATAGAATGTTCTTCAAGGAACAGTTTGTGTGGGCCCCCTAGTTGCATTGCTAGTGTTTTGTAAAAATATAAGGATCATATGGCATGTGAATTATATCACATAGTGTGTGACCCCTTCTGTTTAGATCAGTGTGTACATATGGGTGTTCATATGCACATGAAAAGGTACATGTCCAGATTGTATAATGTGTACCTATACACTGACACCCCAAGGCTTACACGAGTAGGTACACAGACATAGACATGGTACACTGAAAAGTCTTGGAGACACCAAAAGTATACCATGGATCTCTACACATCGTGTATAAGTAATTTTACATGTCGTGTGAGGTTCTTCTACCCTGGCTCATATGGGGATAACTAGGCACAACGAGTACCCATGGTAGATGTTTTACACCACCTTCAATAGTGTTTGTTGGTATTTTTGACTTTAGACCAGTATAGGATTATTCTGATTACTAGGTACCTTCCCTCAAGGTTATAGTTCATAATTTTATCCTTATTAATGGATTATAATCTCTTTTAGAGGTCGAGTACCAGGTAGAGTTGTGGTGTCCCTCCATTACATGATATTGCAATACTCTGTCTTCCTATGTTCCCTAGATGGGGTTTAAGGAATCAACATGACCTCAATGAAAATGGAGTTCTTCCACCATCTTGTAGTCCATATCAGTAGGGTTTGTTGAATCATTGGCATATGATCCCCTATGTAGTGGGTTGATCCAGATTATGTTTGTGGAGTCTCCCCAGTGGTTTTGGGTGTGATCCTCTATATGAATATCGGAGTATTATTACACCATTGAGATTTAATTGGTTGAGGCCAAATGATATGAACCTCTTCATCAAGTGTTTATGATTATAGAAATGATCTTGTAGTGGATTCTCCTGGAATGAGCATTACATCTATCAGAATCATATAGCTGATAGTTGGTTCTGATCACCTAGTAATGTGATGTCTATACTAAGTATATCGTGGTGTTTTTGTTATACATGGATTGTTATATCTTGTATTAAAATTTCAGAATTTTTTTCTTCATGTTTAGTTGTTTTGGGGTGTCCTAATGTGTATTGTTATACTGGGCCCTTTATGGTCTTTTCTCGCACTTGAAATGTCTTATCCCGACAATAGACATTTTGATAGTGACTTAAGACAAAAGGGAGTGAGTGGAGAATATCTAGCGATATTCAAACCAATGTATTTTGAATATATCTTGAATTTTAATTATTCCACCCCTTTTATATTTTTGGGCTCTTATTTTTTGGTTGGGCCTATATTTTGACCCTTTTCATTTATAGTATATTTACCATCGTACTCTTTTGTGGGATCTTAGATGTATTCATGCATTATTTCAGTTGTTTTAAATTTCATTATTTTGTGGGTTTGGAGATGTGTCTGTGTTCATGTAATTTAGGTTAATTCCTCCAATTTGTGGGATATTCCTACTCAGCTTTAGTCGCTAGCCCTATGTCTATTAGAAATGGAATTCGGGAAGTCACGGGTCAGACCTCAGTGGTTCGGGTAGTGACACCCCTAGGATTAGAATTTCCCATTAATGGTATTAAAAATTTCAATTAAATCATAATTGTTCATAAATTGATTGTGAATTATCCAAATCATATCCCCTGATGGTGACTATCCATATGTGAAATCACAATACAACACATCATGAACTAGTGATAATTGATTTAATACCAAAACCACCCATTTTCAATTATTAACCCAATTTTCTATTGTGCCACAACCAAATACATAATCTATTATCAATATAGGGCTATATTTGCAATTAAAACCACACAATATCTATTATAAAATATATTTATGTTGTTATCTTATACTTGGATTTATCCCCATGGCTGTTACAAATGTTTTATAACCCTATTCTCAAAAGATTAACTAAACCATGTTTGGAAACCCACTATGGTGACTAGAGAATTTTATAAAATAATATTATATCATTTTAGTTTAACATTCAATATATTTTTCAATAATATACAGCTTAGGATAAAGAAAATTATATTCTTTAGATATTATATATATAGTGACATTAATTCTGGAATTACATTCAACATCTAACAAAAGATTCTCATCAATTTGTACAATTCTTATTCATAACCTCCAGAAATCCATTATTCATAACCTATGAAGAAAATCATAATAATTAGGGAAATTAGATTCTCATTAAGAGTTTCCTTGGGAAATATCAATTGATTATAATATACATGCATATGAAAATTATTATTATATAGGATATTAATCATAAGGTAAAAACTACATTACAAATATTTCATAGATTACAAACATGTGTTATGGAATAAAACATTAGAATATCTAATGGCATGAATCTTAATAGTGAGGAATCATTAAAAATAAAACATAAGCTATTATGTCATATCATAAGCATAATACATAATATTACGGAAAATAGCTAAATATGAAAAGTCATTTTCATAGTGAAGTATCACTTCCATAGATTTAATTGTGGATTGTGTTCACTCCATGTAACGTCATTTAGTGGGTTTTATATAACTCCCAAGACTATTATTGTGGATAATGAACATTTTTTAAATATAGTTCACTCCCCATTATAATCCTTATTATCACATGAAATATCCAACCATACCCAATTAATGAGATTGATAAATAATTTCAGTCCCACTGATCGCATAATCATATTTCATTCATAATTGTGTTTTATAATTGTAAAACATTTATCATGTGATTATATCATAGAACATTTAATAGAAATAGGTATCATAATAATTTCATCATTTCATTGTATTTAAACCCATGGAAAATAAATGGGTTCAATGGACATCTTATAATGGTAATCAAATACCATCTAGAGAAAGAATAAGGATGGTAAAATTGGATAAAATCCCCTATAATGACAAATTATCATCAATGGGTGTTACCATGGATGGAAAATTCCTTTAAAATATCACTATATTTATTTTCATGAAAATACCATTTAATTATAATATAAAATATTTTAAATCCAAAAAATTTCAAATATATAAAGAAAAAAATTGAATACAAAATAGTGGAAACATGTAAAGAATTTTTAAAATAAATATATGTTCATAATGGAATGAAAACCATTTCTTGACACATATGTTAAAAGAAAAGATCCATTTCATAAATTTATATAAATTAAAAAACAAAATATTAAGAATATTTTTAGAATGATTACATTTATATCAATTGTAATTAAATTCAATTGTAGTAAAAAATGATTTTAAAATTATTTCATGTATAGTCAATCAAATTAATAAAATAATATAGAAGTCATGGAAATAGAAGACAATGTTAAATATCAAATAGTGAAATAAGGTTTTCAATTCATTATAGAAATTTTATTGATCATTTTATATACCAAATAGAGGAGAATATTACCAATACATTAAAATTCTATGTTAAATTTTTTTACAATTCAATATATGTTTTTTAAAAGTATTATCCATATAATTTCCTTTCAAAATAAATTTGACATTTACAATCCTCAAACAAATATGATAATAAAATTACACTTAAAATATCTTTAATATTTATATCAAATATAACATAGATTGGGATATATATTTATATATATTTAAATATATATATATATATATATATTAATTCATATAATATTATTAAGAATAAACAGAAAAATTAAAAGGTAGTATATACACCACACTGAAGAAAAAAATTGGTTAACAAGTCATATTTCTCGTATAAAATAATGTGAGATAAGAAACTGTTACAACTTGTCTATCTTTATTCATATTCACTCTAACATATACTATAATAAATAAAAATTAATTAATAATCAAAAGCTGAACCATATAAAAAATAACCAAATCATATATGATCCAATTATAACATTTCAACTCCAATTTATTACATATTCTTCAATAAAATCATCGTTTCTATGTATAAATCGTTTATTTTTTCATATATGTTTAAATATAAAGGATTGATACCTTTTTAATTGATCATGGTTAAACTATCTGAAAAATTTCAATCATGTCATGAGTAAAAAATTAAATTTTTATTTAAATTTTTATAACTATTCATATAATTTGTTGATGAAAAATGAATTATATCACTTCATGGAGATGGTAGTCCGTATGTATGCTTGGGTAATGTTTCCATTTATAAATAAAAAGAATGAAAAAGTTAAATAGAAATTCATTATTACAGAACAATAATATTATTATAAATATCAAATATAATTATTATAACATTAGTGTATATATCCATGTGAGGTATAGAGGAAAAATATCCACATCACTTTTTAGAGGTGGATGTTTGTCTGTAGGCATGAGTGATACTTCCATTTTCCAATTTCAGAAAAATATAGATGAAAATGTTTTTAAAATAACATATTACCATATTATTATATGTTAGATAATACTTTGATTATATTATAATGATGAATATAGAATTTAAGGAGGTACAATAATATGTGAAATGAAAAATCTCAGACTAGGTGATTACCTCTTCTTTGAGGAACCTTCTTTGAGTATCTCTCTGATGACTGTAGGTTTAGAATTTTATGAATACAAGAACCTCCATAACATGTTTATAAACATTGAGAATATTTTTTTATGGTATTTGCAAGTAAGGTACATCATGGTATTATTAATAAGAGATGATATGTAGTTTCCTTTTATAGTGAAGTAATGGATAAATTATAATTATATTAATTATTTAAATATAATAAAATCATTTTCATCAGCTTATGTAATAAATTGTAATAAATTATGTCACTAAGATATTTTATGGTTGAAATAACGACAACCAATAATATTTTTATAGGTTTGTGTGAAAATTTAAATAGTATCTATTGATTTACATACTTCATCAACTAATTTTAGTATCAAATAGTGGGAATACATTTAATAATAATAAGGATTATAAAATTATATATTTTTTATAAATTGTCTAAAAAAGGTCAATGTTGATATATAGGATGATATCCCATCTTTATTTTCCACTCTCAATATTTTCCTGATTTTTAAATCATTTAATAATATAATATTTATCATAAAATACAATTAATTTCATTTATGACCTACTCAAATATTTTTACATTAATTACATCCTGATATTCATGGAATTTTGGTATAAACTTTTTAAACATAAATTTTATATTATTTTTAATCTTTAATGCTTTATAATATCATAATTCAACAAAAATTATTATTTTTATTCTTTTAAAATTATTTTGATTTATTTTTATTATCCTTTCACAATTACTATGTCAATGTTGTGGAAGAATTTAATGTAGATATAAAATCACTAAATATGAAAAATAAGTTAATATAATAAAAAAAATTAATTAGGCTAAAAATTATCTTGTACATTTTTTCTTAACATGTTATAACACATAGTTTAATATATAATAAAAATGTATATAATGAGAGTTAAATTTTGAAATTTTCTATCACATAAAATAAAAAATATACATTTATAATGGACTTAGGAACCCAAAATTCAATTTTTCTAAATATTTGAATGGTTTTATTTAATTAAACTCATCCAATAAAATATAAGAATGTTTGTGGATGATTTTTAAGCCTTATCACTTTGTTCCGACATTGTTCTACCTAATTTACCATTACTATAGTGGATAATATTTTCCACATTTATGTTCAATTATAAAAAAATGGTGAACTATTTAACAAATTTTGATATTCAAAAAAAAATATGAAATTCATTTTATCAAAATGATTTCCAATCATTGAAATAAATTAATATTAATATAAACCGGTTACACCAGATGAAATATAATATTCCTAATAAATTCATTCTTCTGATTAAGTATTCTCTCATACAAAAAATATTCATAATGTTGATTATAATGTAAAATTTTATATGATTTTTAATCAATAATATGTAATGAAATTTTAAAATCGATCAATATAAAAATTGTACTTTGTAAATAAATTAAAATAAAATATGTCATGTAATAAAATTATTATATATCCCAATTCAATGAAAATAAATTCTTTTCAGAGAAATTAAAAAATTTCCACCTCATATTATTTTATGATTGTGATTTAAAAAATGTTAACATTTTATGGAAATAAATTTTTTAATATTTGAAGAAATTAATTATAACACTCAATCCCAAAAATAATTTTATTTAAGAAATCATAATTTTTGAATCATAAAATGTCTTCTCTAAAATTTTAATGATTATTTTTTAATCATTAATCAAAATAAAATTTATTTAGTATTACCATTATACATATATTTCATATATCGGTTACAATAATTCACAAAATCCATTTAAATAGTTATGTTATAACTGTGAAATTTTAAAAATAATATTTTTATAGTATACTAAAAAACGAATAATGTTCATTGTTGCCTATTAAGGAAAATATCTTATTTATTATAAATTTAAAAAATTAATTTATAAAATCCCTCTTCAAATATATAAATCTTATGGCCATTTATTTGAAAAAGTAATAATGTTTGGTTTTAAAATTATTTTTGATTGTCTGTATAAATCGCGTATTTTCAATGTGTGTTTTGGTATTGGATTTTGATGAAATCCTCATACACATTATTTTTTTATTATAAACATAGAAATTTCATGAGAATTTATAAGTCTATTAACAATTTTTTACACATTATTTTTGTGATTCAAAACACACTATTCTAAAACCCTTTTGGTGTCATCTGGTTGGATGATCCAAAAATTAACCATTCAATCTTTTATAAATTTTATTTGATATAATTATTTTTAAATATTAATTCAAAATGTTAAAATTAGATAAAGGGTTCAATATAAATTTTTATCATTAAAAGGTATTACTATTGATAATGATTTAATTGTAATATAATGAAAGCTATTTAAAAGGATTAAAGTAAAATTAAAATACATAAATAACAAAATTTTCTATCACAAATGATTGGTTGAGTTATGTTTAAACCCAAACTCACATTCTCCCCCCATTTTATCCATTTTTTTCAAGTTAACATGGAATAGTATGACCACATTATTAAAATGGTTATGGGTGCTTTTAAATTCATCTTTCACTTCAACTATAACAACAGAACACTTCTTCTAATTCAAGAATCAAATTTTCGTTGAATATATCCTTAAAAATATTCAATTATTATCCTTACATAATCCCATTATATGTTTAAAATATATTGGTTTTTGTTATTTATCATAAGTACATCATTAAAAAGGAGTCTTTCAAGGAAATTTCTTTCTATGATGTGAGTATTATCAAAAAAATAACAGTCATTTTTTATTATCATAATAAAAATTAATTATTTCTACTCTAATATAATGATATCCATATCATTTATATATATTAATGTTACTATTTTATTGTTAATATAATTTTATATTACTATATCCTATCAATTAAAAGAATTCTTATATTTTTATGCGTATGTTATGACTTCCTCCACCACTAACAACGTAATTCTATTTCTACAAACATAAATTTTTCATGGATCCTATAATTTTTAATTGTATAAATATTATTTTAATTAAATCATTAAAGTTAATGTATTAATAATTAAGGAACCAAATAATTATATTATATAAAATATTTTCATTATTAATTAAATTATTTAAAACATCTAAATTAAAAGGAAAATACTTGATTCAGAATATATATTATTTTCATAACCATTACTCATTTATATATTTCCCTCCAAAAAATTGAATATCTAACTAATATACACTAATTAATTCCACTATTCTTAAATTATAATGATATTCCAATTTTACCACCTCATAATCATCTATTAATCATTTTAGGATCATATAATTGTTAGTTTATCAATATAATTGAAAATTTTTATACATTTATATTATAAATGAACTTGAAAATCATTTATAGGATAATATAATATAAATATTTATGTATATGTTACTATAAATGTTATATCAACATTTAATTAATTAATTTTTATTACCCTTTTCATTGATCAAGAATCACAAAAACAAGATCATTGATGATTTCATTTTAATTGTTTATAAAAATCTACTATTGAATGAATTTCTCCATTTTTAAATATATTGGAATATATATTACATTAAAAATGATAATTATGGACTGATAAATATTGTAACAAAAACAAATACCATCACTATTTTTATGAAACCTATTCAAAGTGATAAATGTCACGACACGTCCCTTGGGGCCCATGCGATGACTACCCCAAGCCCAAACTCCCTAGGTTAGGGGATGGAGACTAGCACCAATGGCATAAATCCCTAAACTGGGAATGCATTGCCTTTATGACTTGAAAACACACACAACGGAGTAAGAGCTGGAAGCAAAACACTAAGTAAAACTGTATGTAGAGAGTGTTGAAAAGTAAAAAGGGGGCCGAAATACATGCTCAACTATAAAGTACAAGGAAACTGAATGTAAAAGTACTGGAAAAGTGGAAAACGGATCCTGGATCATCCTCCGGGATTCTTACCTGAAGGGTAGGTACATATAGCCTCCACAACACTCCACGTCCGTCCGTCTCCTCTATGTACCGTCACGCCATGTGGTCCACCTCTGGGTACCGTCCAATCCTGGAACACTCAGCCTTGGTCAGCACTGTCCATCGTCTACAACCAACAAAATGAGGTGTGGGCATAGCCCATGTAGGGGTGAGTATAACAATACTTAGTAGGGACCTCGAGACCCTCATGGTCTCACAAAATCCAACAAGGATAAACCACTAAGTATGAAATCAACAGAAAATCCCACCTAGTTATATACCTATACATATACTTATGTTACCAAGTAATTCATCTCAATCATTAGGTAAACACAAAAGATATTGACTCAGATGAAACCAGGATTTTATTCTAGGGGTAGTATCAAGTAACATCCCCAGTCACACTGTCAAAACCTTGGCTGCTGGAGAACTCCTCCTCTATCGAGTATAGTGGGCCTACCACGTAACCAAGGCACATCACACTAACCATGGATTGAGAAGGTACTCCTCCTATCAAGTACCATGGGTCTGTTGTGTCACCAAGGCGCTCCCCCCCTTGGGTCTGCCGCATCTCAAAGGTGATCCCTCTCAGAGCCTGCTGAGGTAGTCCTCCTATCAAGTACCGTGGGTCTGCCACGACACCAAGGCACTCCCCAGTATGGGTCTGCCATGACATGAAGGCACTCACCACTGGGCTAGTCAAATCACTCCGTGTCAAATCGGTCAGTAGTTGTTAGGTCTCAGCCCGCTACTTGGTCTCCACACTACGCTCGCTCGTCTCTGGGAGGATCCGCTCCACGAGCTACAGGTCGATAATCCAACCATCATGAAGTCCCACCTAGAAGTATCTAAATGGTCTGCCACGTTATAGTGGTCTCAACACTGTAGACGATGCATCAATAGGATTCTCGGTCTATGATTTATTAACCTTTTAGTCCAAGGGGCCCGGTTGGATTCGTTCATGATCCAACCTGACCATATCTCTACTAAACCCCAAACTCTAGTGGGGTATATTCAAGGGGACCGTCGTGCTCCATGAAAACTATGTCCGCTTATGGTTCATCAAATGGTTGTCCGGTGGAAAAGATATGGCCAAAGAATGAAAAGGGTTGATAGTGGGCCTGGGTTCGGTCCTACTCGGTCAGACCGACCTGGTCCGACCTAGTTTGGGCCAACCAGATCTGGGTCAACCCGGTCAGACATCTTCGGTCTTGCCTAGCGCATTGAGTGGGCCAGCCTGTTAGGTTCGACCCGGCATGCTAGGCCCAGCTGAGCAGGCTGCGTGGGCGGTTCGGCGCCGGGCCGGTTCGGCTAGGGTGCTGTGAGGGGGGACGCGGGCCGACTCGGAAGGCCGGTGGGGCCACGATGCTAGTTCGGCCATGTGGTCGGCATGGCTAGGGAGGTCGGGCAGCAGGGAGGCCGACGGGCAGGTTTGGGGACATCCAAGCATGCCGGCGGGCCACCAGGTGGTATGTGGGCGGGATGACCAGCGACCGACCGGGGGGCGGTCGGGCCGGCAGGATGGAGTGGCCAAGCCAGCAGGATGGCACGTCCGGGCCGACCGGATGGCACGGCCATGGGGCGGTCGTGCAGATCGGCGTGATGCGGTTCGGGTAGGCGCGTGCTGGTGGGGTTTTGACTAGGGCACAAGGGATGCAGGCGGTGGCCGGAATCCGGGGGGCGGGGCAGGCCGACAGGAGGCTGGGAGGCTGGTGCGGGCATGCTGGTAGGCGGCCGGGAGGCCAGCGTGGCTCGGGCCAGCGGGCGGTTTGGTTCAGCCCTAGATGGTGGAGCCGATTCAGTCAGAGCGTCGTGAGGGCAGCACGGTTTGCGGAGGCTGCGGGTAGTGCGGCCATTTCCTTTGTCATTCTGTCACCTCATCGCTATGCTGAAGATCATCACAAACAAGAACAGAAGAGTGGTCGGGCCATGTTGGTTTGGCCTGCACCCTCCGTGTTTAGGGTGGTAACATTTGTGTCCTCAAGAAGTAAGAAATATGAACTTCAATTGTTTTACAACCACCACAACGATTCCTTTCCAACCGAAGAAGAAAAAAGGAAAGTAGTATTACTCAAATTAACCCCCAACCATTGTTCGCCGTTCATCAATGGAGTCATGGAGAAAAACAGTTTTGTCATCATTCATCTTGTTCTTCACACACTTCCAATCCCAAGCTCGCACGTCGGTTGTGGAAGACACTCTACATCAGTAGGATTCAAGGAAGGAAGTCGAAGTCGCTCCTCACCGGCATTCTTCATTCTTCGTTGGGAGCTTTTATCTCTTCTCCCATGTTCCACCAAAAGATAAATGCCAACCAAAATAATAAGAGATTGTGATATCATATTAATTCATTGGCACAATATTAAAATTGGAAAAAAAATTAATGGGCTCCACCTAATCAATGTGAAGAATTTGGAACAATAATTTATGGGTTGGGTCAAATAATTAAAGGGGAGGTGGTGGCACATTAAATAGTAGAGGTGGTCAAGGGGCTCCCCCTCATTAATGAGGGTTGTTGAGAGATTTTCATCTCCTCTCATTAATAGGGGGGTTTATTCCCGTGTGGTCCCCATGTCGTAACCTCTCGCAGGGGGTTCGGATCGGGTGCACCCCACCACCATAACACCTCATGCGAGGTTAAGGTGTGGTGGTCTCACATCCAAATTTCAACCTCCACAAGGAGGTTATAGATCCAGTGGGACCCACCTCCAAACACCGACATGGCAGCTCAAATAAAAAAAGTGAAACTCATTTTATATTATTACTTTCCACAAAAACCTAGAAACTAACTTTAATTTTCGACTCACTCCCGTCGAAGTGAAAGTCTCCTTAAGCGAATAATGGCGTTGCGAGTTCAACGGTGCCCTCAGATTTCAATTCCAAGCACCGTTTCTAAAGTTATAAAAACCTGCTCGTATGTTTACTGAACGTAGCTGAACAAAAATTCAGAAATTGACTTCAGACACACCGAGACTTAGAATCATCTGCTGTAAATTTTCATGGACTCGTAAAAATCCCATGTATTTAAGAGAAAAACTTCCACATAATATTTGGGTCATTAAGTTCTCCCCACCTCCGTGATTTATGTCCTCATAAGCTGCAACTCAAACTATGGGAACAATTGGGGGTACTGAGCAAGCATCTGAGCCTCCCACTCCCATGTACTCTCCTGGAGGTTCCCGTGCTACCAGCGAATGCACACCAGAGGTATCGAACTTACATTTAGGACCCACACCTGTCAATCATCAATCTCCACAAGAACCTCCGTAAAAGATTCCCCATCATCGACATCTAGCTCGCCATGGTCGATGATGTGAGATGGGTCATGCATGTATCTCCTTAGTTGAGATATGTGGAAGACATTTGCACCCAGTGCAACTGATGTGGAATAGCTAAGAGGTAAGAAACCTCGCCAACTCTACTGAGGACCTAGAAAGGATTGATGAATCTCAAAGATATCTTTCCACCTTGGGAAATCTTCCATAGTCTTTGTTGAGGTAAGACCTATAGAAAGGCATTGTCACCATCCTCGAACTTTAGAGGACTCCATATCTTGTTAGCATACGACTTCTTCCTGCTTTGTGTAGTATTTATCTGTTCCTGGATGATTTTCACCTTCTCTGTGGTAGCCCGTACCATCTCTGGTCCCACCAGTGCTGACACCCTTGGGTCTGTCCAACACAAGGGTGATCTGCAAGGTCGCTCGTACAATGCCTCGAATGGTGTCATCCCAATGGTGGAGTGATAGATATTGTTGTATGAAAACTCCACAAAAGGTAAGTGATCCTTCCATATTAGAACAAAATCGAGGAATAATGCATGGATAATGTCCTCGAGAATATGAATATTCCACTCCATCAGACCATTCGTCTGAGGATGGAAGGCGGTGCTCAAACAAAGCCGCATCCTAAAAGCCTCTTGCAACCCCTTCCAAAGCCTGGAAGTAAACCATGCATCACAATCGGAGACAATAGATGATGGTACTCTATGTAGCTGAACAATCTCCTACACATAGAGGAATCCCATGCTCTCTATTGAACCCTACTCTCTGATCGTTAGGAAGTGGGCCGACTTGGTTAGTCGGTCAAAGATCACCCAAATAGAGTCATGACCCCAAGATTCAAATGGAAGTCATGTCCCGAAGTCCATGGATATCCCATCCCACATCCACTCTGGGACCTCTAAAGGATGTACCAAGCCTGCTGGTACCTGGTGTCTTACATTCACTTTGTGAATAGCGAGGCATCGATAGAAAAACTCTGCTACTGCCTTCTTTATACCTGTCCACCAGTGCTGTCGTCGGAGATCACGATACATCTTCGCCACTCCTGTATGTACCGCTAGAGGGGATGTATGGAAATACCTAAACACTTCCTCCTAAAATAACACTGGTACCATAGTACATCCTCTGAAAAAGAAGACATATTCCCCACCTTCTTAAAATCCATCAGGTGCCTACCCTGTGGATATCTGAGCACGTCGTGTCTCATAGTCAGTGTCCCCATGTTGTGCTTCCCTGACTCACTCAATAAGTGGGGGAGTGACCGTAAGAGACTTTAGTAAAGCTGTTCCATATCTATCCCCAAAGGATATCTGTAAGGCATCTAGCTACTCTGTCACCTTACCTAGTAGATGTATACCAGATCTCCTGATGAGTGCATTTGCTACAACATTCCCCTTTCTAGGAGTATAGATTATCTCGAAGTCATAGTCATGGAGGAACTCAAGCCATAACCTCTATCTTAGGTTCTACTCCTTCTAAGAGATGATATACCTATGACTCTCGTGATCAGAGTACATGGTGAAATGCTCGCCCATCTAATAGTTTCACCACATCTTCAAGGAGAATACCACTACAACTAACTCTTGGTCATGGGCATCGTAGTTCTGCTCGTGCTATCTCATATCCTGAGAAAAATATGCGATCACTGATCACTCTATCATCAAGACACACCTAAGCCCGTTCCATGATATGTCACAGTAGACTACGTACTCTATTCCTTCCTCTGGAAGCCTCAAGATGGGAGCACTAGTCAGCTTCTCCCTCAGCTTCTGAAAGCTCTGCTGGCATCTCTACGACCACACAAAGTGTTTCCCCTTCTTCATCAAGGCTAATAGCGATTCTGCAACTTTGGAGAAGTCTGTAATGAACCTCTGGTAGTAAACAGCCAAACTGAGGAAACTCTGTACATCCATCACAATTCTGGGTAGCTCCCAAGAAAGTACCACCTCATTCTTCAATGGATCCACTACAACTCCAGCCACTGAGATGTCATGTCCCAAAAAGTGAACCTCTCGAATCCAAAACTGGCACTTCGAGAGATTACCATAATGTTGTTGCTCTCAATGCGTGTCATATAATACACACAAATGGTAGGCATGCTCCTTCTCAGTAGTCCAGTAGATCAGAATTTCCTTGATGAAAACTGCGACAAAGCGATTGAGGCAAGGCATGAAAATCATGTTCATGAGTCCCATGAACACTGGATGAGCGTTGGTTAATCTGAATGGAATAACCAAGAACTCATAGTGGTCGTACTGTCATCTGAAATATGTCTTCTTTATATCCTCATCTCAAAATTCTAGCTGGTGATATTCTGATCTGAGTTCTATCTTCAAGAACCACCGTGCTCCATTCAACTGATAAAAGAGGTCTTCAATGACCGGGAGTGGGTACGTATTCATCATGGCCACCTTGTTTAGGCAATGATAGTTGACACAAAGCCTCAAGATCCCATATGCCTTCTATGCGAACAGAATTGGGGCTACCCAGGGAGAAACACTGGGCCAGATGAATCCCTTCCCCTACAAGTCCTCTTGCTATACCCGTATATCGCATAGCTCCACTGGTGCCATACGATATGCTAGTGTAGATATCAGTGTCGTCCTGGGGTACAAGTCAATGTAGAATTCCACCTCTCTAGAAGGAGGTAGTCCTGTAACATTTTCAAGGAAAACATCTGTGAATTGGTCCACCACTACAGGATAGCTCGAACTCTCCACATCAACTGCTCCGAGGGAAAGGCATGCCAACTATTGAGCGATTGGATTCACCCTCCTCCAAGTAAGTTTGTATTGTGCTTCAAAGGCTCCTTTATTTCTTATGAAGGTAAACCTGGTCCCATCCATGTGGACACACCGCACATTGCACCTAATACATTCCATCTGAGCATGAACTGTATATAACCAGTCTATACCCAAGATGATGTCGTAAGGCCTCGACGCTGCTACTAGAAGATTCAAACCGATGCTCTTGCCTCTTAGAGTAAGCTCACACTGCTGGAACCATTTTTTAATCATCTATATTTCTCTTGTAAAAGACTCTAGCCGTACAGATTGAGCCAACGACTCTATCAGAATCTCCATGCTCCGAATGAGGGAAGTGGTAATAAATGAGTGACTAGAACCTGTGTCTATAAGAACTACTGCTAAGGTGGATTAGACATATATTATACCTCAAATCATATCCAAAGTTCCATGATCGTAATCCTTAGCTGCCTAAAGCTAAGCTCTATCCTGTCCACCTACTCTTTGTGGTCGTGGTGGACCTCCTAGTGGTGGTGGTGGTAACACATCGAAATGTCCCCCCACCAGCTGCTGGACCAGCTCCCTTCCACATATTATTGTGCCCTGTAGACCGCCTCGACCGAATCTAGGTCTCTACCTGGGTAGTCCTTCGACCGTCTATTGATCATTCGAACGACGGTTCGGGAAGTCATGAGCCATGTGACCCTGCTCGCCACATGAGAAACACTACCCGCTCCTTGTAAATGTGGCTCTATCTCTTGTGCCCCACACAACCAATCCTGAGTCATGTGGTTGTCCACCTATGGGTATAGTCCTCTTGGACCTCTGTGACATCTATCTATTACCAGCTGCGGAAGACTCCGCTACATGTCGACTGGTGGTGGGTCTCACTGCTGGATATTTCTCAGCAAGGAATCTCTTTACTAAGAGGGCTCAATCCAACACCCCTACCTATGTCGGGATTATGAGGGAGATCATCTAAGCTCTAATCTCATGATTGAGCCCCTGCTTTATGGATGGGCCCTAAAAGATGGGTCTCGTACCATATCAGTGTAGTAGCACGAGAGTTCAGTGAACCTTGATGAGTATTGTTCCACCATAATTCTACCCTACTATAGATGATGTAAATCTTGTATCTGCATTACACGTAGGGTGGATGGGACAAACACTTCCCAAAATATTCTCTTGAAGACTGCCATAAGTAGTATCACTTTGTCATGCACCTAGAGCATAAGGCTCCACCATCTATTTGGTGCTTCCTAAAGGAGACTCACGGAAAGGATCACCATAAGGTTGGATGGTGTCCCTACCAGTCCGAAGACTATCACCACATCCTCTAACCAATAATTAGATGCCTTTGGGTCTGTCTCGCCCCTGAACTAGGGTAGCCTATGGCGGCTAGAAATCGTTAAACACGCTCAACTGGCATACATCATCGGCTACTGGGGCTGGTGGCATCGGTGGCCCAATGAGGAGTGGTACCGCTGGTGCCTCCGCTGGAAAAGGGACCTGCACTGAGGTCTCATTGCTCAGTGGGATATCTATGTGTACAACTCTCGGGACCCTAGCTAGTCATCCATAGGGAGGAATCATGAATGAAACAGACGCGACACCGTCAAAAGAACGTACTTGGTGAGATGACCTGGTTGAGTTGACATAAAAGAACTTTTGAAAACACGCATGCAATCAATGTTTTCATTCACTAAGTCGGAAATTAGTAGTCAAGGTCCTAGTGTACGGATTAGTCGGCAGCCACACCAACACTGGAATCCCTAAACTGAAAACCACACTTAGTAACCTTAACAATATTGCTTCAATGAAATGATAAAATCCCTAAACATTGCGGTAGAACTGGCTCCTCTGATACCAATTTGTTACGACCCTTCCCTCGGGGCCCATTCCGTGACTACCCCATGCCTGCCTTCCATAGGTCAGGGGATGACGACTAGCACTAAAGGAATAAATCTCTAAACTGGGAAGGTACATCCATTATAACTTGAATACTCACAAATCTGGGTATGGGATGGAAAAAAACACTCTGTAAAACTGTATACAAAAGATTTCTAAAAGATAAAAATGGGGTCAGAAATAGAAGCCCAACTTTAAAGTACAAGGAAGATAAATTTACAATTACTGGAAAAAGGGAAAACAACTACTGGATCGTCCTCCAGGATTTCTACCTGAATGTTAGGTACAAATAGCCTCCACAACACTTCATATATATTTGTCTTCTTCGTGTATCGTCACACCGTGTGGTCCACCTCTGGGTACGGTCCAGTCCTGGAACACTTGGCCTCAGTCAGCGTTTTCTGTCGTCTATAACCAAAACAACGAGGTGCGAGCATAACCCATGAAGGGGTGAGTATAACGATGCTTAGTAGGGATCCCAAAACCCTCAAGGTCTAACAAAATCTAACAAGGATAATCCTCCATGTATGAAATCAATAGATAACCCCACGTAGATATATTCCCATACATATAACTAAGTTACCAAGTAATCCATCTCAATCATGAGGTAAACACAAAAGTTACTAATTCAGCTCAAACAAGGATTTTATTCTAGTGGTAGTATCATGTAACATCCCCAGTCATACTGACGAAACCTCGGCTACTGGAGAACTCCTCATCTATCAAGAATAGTGGGCCTGTCGCATCACCAAGGCACATCCCACTACCCGTGGACTGCAGAGGTACTCCTCATGTTGAGTACTATAGGTATGTTATGTCCCCAAGGTTCTCCCTACCGTGGTTCTGCCAGGTCACCAAGGCACTCCCCCTCGTAGCCTACTGATGTACTCCCTCTATCGAGTACCATGGGTCTACCGTGACACTAAGGCGCTCCCTATTGTGGGTCTACCATGACACCAAGGTGCTCCCCTCTGGGCTAGTCGAATAACTCCGAGTCAAATTTTTCATCAGTCGTCATGTCTCAGCCAGCTACTGGTTCTCGGAACTAAGCTCTCTTGTCTCCAGGAGGATCCATTACATGACCTAAAGGTCGATAATCCAACTATCATGAAGTCCCATGTATAATTATTTCAATGTTCTGCCATGTCATAGAGGTATCAACACAATAGATGGTGCATCAATCAGATGCATGGTCTGTGAGTTATTAGCCTTTTAGTCTGGGGGCCCGGTTGGATTCGTGCACGATCCAACCTGATGGTATCTCAACTAAACTACAAACTCCATTAGGGTATACTCAATGTGACTGTCATGCTCCATAAAAACGAGCTCCACTGATGGTTCATCAATCAGTTGTCTGGTTCCAAATATATGTCCAAAGAAAGTAAAGGGTCGGTATTGGGCCAGGGTCTGGTCCGACCCGGTCCGACCCAGTTTGGTGTAGTCCAAACCAGTATGACCCTATTTGGGCCGACCCGATCTGGGTCGTCCCAGTCAGACCTGTTATTTCTAGCCTGGCCCATTGGGTGGGCTAGCCTATTAGGTTCGGCCCGGCCCGCTAGGCCCATCCTAGTAGGCCGCATGGGCGGTTTGGCCCAGTCTCGGAGCCGATTCAGCCTGACACGGCTCGTCCCGAAGGGAAAGGCCATTCAGGTTCGTCCAGGGCACTTCGAGGGGTGACGTGGGCTAGCATGGAAGGATAGCATGGCCAGGGAACTGTTTCTACCATGCGGCCAGCGAGGCTCGGCAGGTCAGGCGGCCGGGAGGCCGGGTGGCAGTCGGGCAGGCCGGCGGGCAGACAATTGGCGGTAGGGAAGGCCGGGTCGGTGCTGTTCGGACTGACACGGTCCAGTGGGGTTCGGATGGGGAGCACGAGAGGCCGACGACGTCTGGGATCCAGGACACAGGTGCCGGCCGATGGGTAACTAGGAAGCCAGCGCGGTTCGGGCCGGCGGGCGGTGCGGTTCGGCCTGATGTGGCGGAGCCGATTCGGTTAGAGCGCTGCACTGGTGCCACAGTTCCCAGAGGCATTAGGTAGCGTGTATGTTGCCTTTGTCGTTCCGTCACATCATCGCCATGCCAAAGATCATCACAAAAAATAATTACAGAGGGGTTGTGCCATGTTGGTTTGTCGCACGCCCCCCGTGTTTAGGGTGGTGACATTTTTCTCATCAAGAAGTAAGAAAGATGAAGTTCAATTGTTTGACAACCAGCTAAATGATTACTTTCCAAATGAAGAAGAAAAAAGGAAAGTAGTATTACTCAAATTAACCCCCTACCTTTTTTGTCATTCGTCGATAGAGTCACAGGAAAAAATACGATATTGTCTCCGTTCATCTCATCCGCCACGCACTTCCAATCCCAAGCTCACACATCGGTTGTGGAAGAGCCTCTACATAGGTAGGATCTGAGGAAGGACGTCGAAGTCTCTCCTCACCGGAATTCTTCGTTATATGATGGGAACTTTTCTCTCCTCTCCCAACTTCCACCAAAAGAGCAATGCCAAAAAAAATAATAAGAGATTCTAATATCTTATTAATTCACTAGAACAATATTCCAATTTGATGAATTAAATTAACCGGCTCCACCTAATTAATGTGAAATATTTGGAATAATAAATTATGTGTTGGCTCAAATAATTAAAGACGAGGAGGTGGCACTATAAATGGCAGAGGAGGTCAAGGGGCTCTACCTCATTAATGAGGAGCATTGAGATATTTTCCTCTCCTCCCATTAATAGGGAGTTTATTCCCTTGTGGGCTCCACATCGTAACGTCTCGTGAGAGGTTAGGTTCAGGTGGGCCCGAACACCATAACCCCTCATTGGAGGTTATGGTGTGGTGGTCCCACCTCCAACTTCCAACCTCCAAAAGGACGTTATAGATTCACTGGGACCCACCTCCAAACACCCATATGGCAGCTCAAATAAAAAAAGTGATGCTCACATTATTTTATTACATTCCATGAAAACCCAAAAACTAACTTTTATTCATGACTCATTACTGTTGAAGTGAATCTCTCATTAAGCGATATCATCGCTGAGAGTTCGACAGTGCCCTCCGATTTCAATTACGAGCACCGGTTCAATATTTATAAAAACCCGCTCATACGTTTACTAAACGTACATGAACAAAACATCAAAAATTTATTCTGGACACACCGGGCCTCTAAATCATGCACCGTCAATTTTCACAGACTCGTAAAAATCCCATGTATTTATGAAAAAAATTTCCATGGTATTTCCAGGTCTTTAAAATAAATATTACCTGCACTCAGTGATAAAAATATGTAAAAACTAACTGAATTTTATATATAATGATTGAATGAAAATGAGTTGAAAAATTATTTATGGTTATGAATTATATTATATGTAATTTATTGAGTGATCATAGATTAATTAATTTTTTTTCAAGTGAATAATGAGTAATGATTGAGGTAACTATCATTCATCTAAAATTCATCACTTTGCGACTGGTTTTAAAATATACACCAAATTTCATTAATGTGTTGTATATAAATTATATTTGAGATATAATATTATTAATTCTAATTATAAAATGGAATTCTATGCTCACTTCCATTATTTTTCTTCCAAGAGTTTTTTATTAAAATGTTTTTAATGGAATACGGATTATTTCCCCTCATTTATTATTATTTGAGGCATGTTTCTTATTGCGCAACATGTTTTCCTTATATATTATTATTTAGAATTATTATCCCAATTGTTTTGTATATTTTGTTTTGTAATTATATCTATATAATGTGAAATGTCTTCTCCATACAATCATATTTATATTTACTCAATGTTTATCCTAGTAGTAGGTGTTTTTTTAGTAATTTAATTTCCTTTCATTGATTTATGTTATTTATCTTGAACTTATTACATACAAGATGGTTTCAATATACCATAAGATTATATTATGGGTCACTATATAATTATTCTATAGAGAAATAAAATACTAATACTGAAACCCTTGGACTTGTATTTTTCACTCAATGGGGGATGTATCCGATAAGGAATATTGGTAATTCAAATATCCTTTTGTTATTAATGTAGTTTCTCCTTGTGAATTTTTATTTCATTCATGTGTTATCCCATAGTAATATTTTATAAAATGTTATTTTATAATATTATGTTGTAAAAAAATTCTAATATGAATAAATTTTTATTAATATTTTTTACAATTTGTGTTTTGAGCAAAGGTATATTTAAAAATAAATAAAATTATTTTCCCATTCACATTAACATGTTTTATATTACTCTCTAATTTTTACAAAAATAATATATATTTATATTCATGAAAATATTATTAACGATTAATTTAAAATTGTATTGTTTTATAATATTTATCACATCATATTTTGAAAAATACCTTTCAATGTGACAAGTAACTTCCTCTTTAAAATTAATCGCTAAAATGTCTTCAAATGTACTTTTTATGATTTCACTTCTATTTATTAATCCATTTTCAAAATGATATAACAAAATATGGTTTATTAATAACTATATTATATTATATTATATAGTTATATTCTACTATAATTATCTCATGATATCAAAAAATACAAGTCATGATCCTTTCATTGGTAGTATCATTCATGTTTTCTTCTACGCATATGTATTTCATTTATATCATCTTTCTCATAAATTTTCATTTTTATACTAAGGATATGTTCTTCAAAAAACATCGTCATTATTTATATGGATGACTTATGATCATATTTTTCCTATATTTACATAGCTATTTAAACATTACACTATAGCATGTGAACAACACTTTTTACTTAATCCATATTGGATGACGTTCACATAGAAACAATGTTATTTTATTGACATAAGGAAATGTATTTTCATTCAATATTATTTTATTTAAATATATTAGATATTTATAAATTTTGTAGGTGTTTTTTACAATCATCCTTTTTTCTACGGATAGATTACGATTAGGTTAAATATTTTATTGACATAGGTAAAATTATTGTCATTTTTATAGCATTATTCTATTAACGATAGTTATTAGCATGTTGACTATAATTTGTTTTACCATCAATCATATTTCGTAAAATGGATTCTATCATGTTATTAATTTCATTTATATCACGAAATGTATTGACATAGTTGTGGAATTTTTAATGCTAACATATATTGATTATGTGTTAAAATTCATTATTTTTTATTATATAGATAGCCATGTGTTTATCAATATGGATGTTCCTTAGGGAGTCGTATGAAAATGTTTCCATGACTCTTATTATTAATTTATAGGATTAAAACAAGTGAAGGGTGGGGCACGAGATTATATATCACTTCAATTTATTCACATGCCTCATGAGACAAAAAGTGTATCAGTTTTTATGTATACATATACACCTAAAAGGATAGTGGCAGGGTATAAGCCCTTGATAACATGTTTTTGATGTCAATAATTTTTCATTCCACTCTTAGGAGATATTTATTATTCATATAATTGATTTAATTTATTATCATGGATATAGAATTAAATCCATTTTAGTTGAAAATGAAATTATTCATTTAATTTATTCCTCCCATAAAATGATTATGTTTTCTAAATCTACTATTGCATATTTCCACTATTGAGTATTTGATCTCACCCCTTTCGTATATTTAAATTATCAATGTTATAATGTATATTTAAAATTATGAAATTCATAGAAGGGTAACCTATGTGAAATAATTATTTGGAGATGTTGAAGGCTGATTATGCATTATGTATTTTATTATATATTGAATAAAATATCCATCTATTTAAAAAGAACTGGGTCTTATGTGTTAAATTTTTTCATATTTCCCTAATGACCAAAACCTAAAAACATTATTAGGATATAAAATATGAAATAATAGTTATTCATCATATAATTAATTATTTTTATATTTAAGTTATTAAAACATGTATCAATGTATGTATATAATGTATGTATTTATAAAATCATATCTGGTTTTATTGGTTTTGAACATCACATAATGGGTTCTTGATGTGAAATGGTAGATAAATTATTTAATAAGAAAAAATGTATTATTGTTGGATAATAAAAATTTAGAAAAATATTGGTTTCGAATAATTTTTAATTTTAATAAATAAGACTGATGAATGTAGATAGATTGTGAGGAATAAAGTAAGACTATTCGTATAGATTATAAAGAGTGAAATTGTTTAGTCTAATAATATAATTATTCTTTAGTGAAATATTTTTAATATTTTTGAATAGTATTTTCACATGATACTCATTATTGATTCTAATTTACATAGATAGATGTTATGGTATCATTGATCCACATATGTAATTTAAAAAAATGACTATATAAGATAAGCATAAGATCTCATCCTGGTTAAAATATCAATCGTATTTTAGGATCACTAAATAATTTTATATATTAATAAAAGTGCCACTTTCTTTGATGAGAGACTTACATAGTTGATTTTTTGAATAGGTTGGTTAAATGAATCATGGTCCCTAATTTATTCACTAATATGTATTCTAAACGAATTTTTAATATACTAATTAATTTTAATGATGTAATTTTTAAATTATTTCATTAATCTCTATATAAGGAATTTTTAGTTTTGATAGATGAGTAATATGACTTGAATACCATGTGAAAGTTTGTTTAATAAATTGAATCATTATTTATATAAGAGATAATATAATTTTCACTAATCATAGTATGTATTCTATATAATTAGTTATATGTTATTGTTTAAATTTAACTAAGATGCTTGTACACCAATGAGTACAACATATTGGTAGGTTGAATATCCAGCAGGTGAATTTTTTGATCAAAATAATTTTATCAGAGTAATTTAATTATTTTTTTCATGACTACATGTACATTATATCTCATGTATATTGTGCACATGTAATATCATCTGTTTTTCTAAAAATATTATGTTCTACAACATAAAATATATGCACCATCGTGCTTCAATGAACAAAGAAAATTGGTTATGTGACTATTATAACCTAGGAATTAAAATTGTATTAATGAATATTATTAACCTCATTATGCATCATATAATATGACTAGTCAATTTAATGAATTAATTATTTATTGTTATATAAGTACTAGATTTATATTATCTTTTCATTATTCTTTGATAACATATTTTTTATTCAAAAAAGGTTTTTAATAAATTTTATGAGTGATTATTACAAATAATTTCTAGAAATGATGAAAATAATTAAAAAAATAAATTTCATTAATGAATACATTATTTTAAATTTATATTCTATTTTATTTATGATAATTATACAAAAAAGTTGTTTATTTGAGGAAATTTCAAAAAGTACCGATTTTTATTGAAAATAGTAAGTTATTAAATGTTTTTACAATGTAAAATTATTTTTTGGAATATCTTCAAATAATAATGTGTTAAATTTGATTAAAATTTATCCAATTATGGGTTTTCAAAAGAAATGTAAAATTGAATTTATTAAAAGAACATTTTATATCTAAAAACACAATTTTTTGTAAAAACTATTTATTATTTATTTTTGTTGATGTAATATTAAATTAAAATTATTAAAATTATAAGTTTCTAATGTTGAAAATTTTATTCCATATATGTAATCGGTGAGCGAAAATTTTTAAAATTTGTCCCTTTTATTTTTAGACAATGTGAATAGTGACCATATAATTTTTTACCATAGTAAAGGGTAAATCAGCTAATTTATGAAAACAATTAAATGATAAGAACAATTAAATGAACAAAAAACATAACTAAAACTTATCAAAAGATTATATATCAAGAATAATCTTATGAGGGATGAATTTAGGACAATTTATGGATAATTTTAAGAGATTATGTATATATTGTTTTTTATTTGATGAAATTTCAATCATCTCATGCACTTGTTTTTATTAAGTGTACTATTTTTAAAATGGTCTGGTCTAGTGGATATTTTTAATAATATATATTAATTTTAATTTTAAAATAAATATATTCATCATTATAATTTATTTTAATTTTTTATGAAATAAAAAATTACTTTAATATTTTTCACAAAGTTGATGTAGTAATTATTCAAATAATGAAAAAATAAAATAAATGTTCTTAAAAAATAAAAAATAAATCTAAATTGACATATTTAAGGTGATAAATGAATTCTATAAAATACCATAAGAGATTTAGCATATGACAAAATAGTTTTATTGAATTGATTTTTGTTTATGTTTTTAATGACAAAGTAATTAATAGTATCAAGATTAACAATAATGATATTTTATGTTATTAATAGTTTTATAAATTATTTAAAAATCTTAAAAAACGTAAATAAGAATAAAGGGGCTACTACAAGGTCAACAATATCATCCCCAATTTATTCATACACCATTTTGAATCATTTTTCACTATAATCATATTATTATATTTTATTATTTTTAGAAATTCCAAGAGTTCTACTCCCATTTCAAATAATAGGGCACCACTTTTTCTCAATAATTCATAGATAAAACAACATTTCTATCCAAGCTATTCCAAAATAACTTCATATAAAACATTCTCTAATTTTAAAGGCATTTTTATTTATAACATCAACCTTATTATTATTAATTTGTTAAGAAAAATATATTTTCTAAGAAATATGAATTGTTGTTAACTGTGTTTTTTTATTTTGATTAATCTTACACACCCCTAAAACCTTATTTAAACAAAATAAAATAATAAATATTGTATAATATATACAATGATAATTTATTATGATATTTTTATTTCGTAAACCCATATCCATATCTATCAATTGGGAAAAGAATTCACCATGCCTGTTAACAACGGACTACTACCTCACAAACTGATGAAATTATTTTTACATCACCATCTCTGAAGAAGGATTATAATGATGGAGTTATTGTAAATAAATTATAGTAATCATATATTTATCACATTAAAATGAAAATATTTTATTTAACTTTATAACATTCCATGCTAAAAATGATAACATCGTTCTTTCATACGTGTGGACAACCACCTCCACAAATTAGTGTGATACATTTTTTAGCACCACATTAAATTGGATGACATATATAATAATATTTTATATAATTAATATGAAATATATGACATTATTATAACTATGGAAAGATAAAAT
Source organism: Viscum album (assembly GCA_963277665.1). Taxonomy (NCBI): domain Eukaryota; kingdom Viridiplantae; phylum Streptophyta; class Magnoliopsida; order Santalales; family Viscaceae; genus Viscum; species Viscum album. The sequence continues at coordinate 67,315,135 of OY728133.1, forward strand.
AATAATTAATTTTATTTGATGTTGATCATAAAAAATTAGAATGTTACTCATATGTACGTACTACATATTAACTACATTTTTTGTAATGTAGTTAAAATTTTCCTCTCCAAATTTAATAAATAGTTTTAAAAGTTAAATTGATTTATAAAAATGATAATTATTTCCAGATAATTATTCTTTATACGGTTTATTAATGAACTCCTTGATCATATTAAATTAGATAATTTTTTTTAATAAAGTATTGAATATCATCAAAACATCCAATTTGAACATAAGTGATCAAGTAATTGTATATAATATTTAAATAACTGATATAAAATGAATAATAAAATAGAGAAAAGTTGTTTATAAATTAAATATTTATCATTGTTTTTTTACTCATGATTATAATGAATGTGTTTGATAAATCATATTCATGGTTAGGGAATTTATTTTAAAAAAATATTTTAATGTTTCCTTTAAAATTAAATTTTTATTTTAGATACAAATTATTTTTCTCTAAAATTAATTTATTTAATATTTTATATACTCTTATATGTTATTTTAAATTAATATTTACCCATCTTTTACTTTTTACAAAATAATTTGTATGGAATATGTTTCACATCTTCCAAACAAGGTACATTGTAAATTTAAAAAATGAATATTGAATGAATATTTTTTTAACTTATACATCATTAGATTTTATTACCAGCAACAAGAATAATATTTTATTTGAATCTTCCTCTTCAAATTTACATGATTATTTTAAAATAATATTTTTATCTTCATATATGCGATGCTTTTCTAAAACTATGTGATTTGAAAATTAAAACGGTCTTTTCATTAAGAATGTTATTATAAATCATTATTTAATGAGTTAATAATATTTTATGTTTAATGGTAATTTTATTAATATTTTTTGTTCCATTATAAACCAATTAAGGGTGTTCATGTTATAATCCAATGATAAGTTCTTCCATGAAAAACCATGGACATGTGGTTATGTTATAACCTCTTATGTAATTAGTATGGAAGTCAATTGTGTTGTTATTCCAAATTTGAGATAGTGTTAACTAGTTGTGTTTCTAATAATAGATAATGGTAATATACTCCAATGGTTATTACATGATTTTATATAATGGTTAATCTATGAGTACTATATTGGTTACTCTAATGTATTGTTTGAAAGTTAAATATAAAGGTATTCCATGAGTAGCTGTGGTCGTTACTACAATGATGACCTCAATTTCAAAAATGTTTTATCATTATTTTCTATGAGTTTAAGGGGGATTTTTGAGGAAAAAAATATGTTTTATTTTCATGTGGAAATGATTCATATCATATGCTATGTGAATATTGAATATAATAGTAAACATTCCATGGGTTTTCATTTTTTCCAATATACTAACAGATTTCATTATTTTTATGTTCATTTTAATTAGTTTTTTGCACATCCAAACAATAAAAAAACATAGGTATTGAGGATTCTTAAAATAAAATAATATGTAAAGTTAAATGTTGTGATGATTTTTAATGAAAATAAAACATTCTTTTGAAATAATTTTCTTATGGGAAAAATAAATTTTGAATATAAGTGTTCAATTGTAATTTGCGGGTTTGTGTTGTAAGTGTTATTCCTAATTCTACTAAATTAAAAACTGAAAATATCCTTATAATTTTAAATAATTTAATTGTATCTGAAATTAACTAGTATATCAAATTCTTATGGTTGGGTCAATATATTAAGTATCATAGGAGGGATTAGATGCCTTTGTAGATTATGAAATTTTATTGTGAGGTTTTTTTATGATTTATTTATATCATAATGGGTATATTATTTTAAGGTTAATATTAAGTATAATGCCTTATAAAATATTTTTGACGCATTACATTACGATATTTTATGGTGAATAATGATATTTTTAAGATATTTATTTTTTACGTAATTTAGGGTTATTACATTTTAGAATGAAAAATGAAAGGATTGAGATAAAATTTTTGTTTAAAATAATTATGTTTTATTAAATATTTTAAATTAATATTAATGATTTTATTAATTTTTTTAAAATTTTATATTTATTATATTAATATTGTTTTTAAGAAAAGAAACCTTCTTCATGGGTGACAACTCATCACATTGGACAAGGACATGAGGTTTGAACGTCTAACCGAATGGAATGAGTGGTATAGAGCCTACAAAAAGAATATGTGAAATAATGGTTACTATGAAACTTCAATTTTTTTAAGATGATTTTATGGATTATGAATATGTAGATTTTGGGAGAATATTTTTTATCATATAGATATTCATTGGGATTTGAAGTTTATTTTCTAAATTTAGTTATTAATATTATTTCAGAAGATGATAACTATAATTTTTTGGATTGCATTACATGATTATAGTAAATAGAAAATAAAAAAAATTAATTGAAAAATATAGGTTGAATTATATTTTTCATGAATATACGTTTTTGATGTGGTTTTATGGTGATTCAGGTTATTTATTGAAATGATTAGTATATCTTGGAGATTATCTGTTTAGTTAAATCACATTTATTCAATGAAACAATAAGAGTCAATGATATATTTTTTTTTATAAATTTTCAATTTATCAATGAAGACTACGTGATCAAATGCTTATTGTTTTTTAGTTTAAATCCTAGTCAAGTTTATTTTTTATACTTTAATGGATTTTAATTAATTAAATTATCTATATTAAACATGGGGTATTTCATTTTCATTTTATAGATTAATGTAATTTTTATCAGATAAATATTTATTCCTTTTGTAAAATTATCATTTCTTATACTAACCATTTTTCCTTTTAGATATTTCATAAATTTAGAAGGAATATATTTTCATAAATTTATGTATTTTTTAATCTATATATGTTATGTATAGTGCTTTTGGAATGAATAATCCATTTTTCATACACATTATATGGAGAAAAACATGAGTTTCTTCTTTATTTTTATTAAAGGATGAAATTATTATTTTCATGTAATTATATTTCCTTATGATAATATAATATATGAATGTGTAATTCCAAAACAATAGAAAAAAATAGTCAAGATAAAACATTATCTATTTAAATTTCCAACCATATAATCAATGACCTTTTATACAATAATTGATTTATAGTTTTGTGATGGATATCTTATTCATTACTATGTACCCTCTCTATCAGTACATTGGAGTTTTTTTCTATTTCATGTCCATATTTTTCCATCCCCACTTATGTTATCCAACTTTCAATCCCAGTACGTGTTACTAAAAATGACTTATGTACTTCCCTTTTATCACTTATAAATTGGATGTTTTATTAATCATTTTTAGGATGTGGGATTTTAAAAATGTAATGTTTTGACTAAAATACCTAGTTTTCAATACCTTTGTCAAATTTTGATTTAAAAATTTATTAATGGAGAGAGAATATGACATCTTATTTTTAAAAATAATAATAATATCTTCGATATTATTAAAGATACGTTACCCCAAGTTTAAATAAACACATAAATATTATTATTATGTGACTGTTATAACCTAGATGGAAATTTAGAAGAAACAGACCGTATTGACAACATTTTCTAATATATAATGGATATACTCATTGATAATTTATTAATAAAGTATTTTAAAAGATGTATCATATTTCTAGTAAAGTCATTTTATTATTCAAAAAACAATTTTTCTTCAAAAATGATTTTTATTTAATTATATGAGTTATTATTATAATTCATTTCTTCAAATTTTATTAAATTTAATTTCAAAAATTAAATTATTTTATAATTCATCATGTGAATATTATCTTAGTTTTAATTTATTATAATCTAATAAAAATATTCATTTTTTGAGGAAGATTGAAAAAGGATTATTTTTTTTAAACCATTAATTAATTTTAATGAATTTACATAGTAAAATTACATATTTTATTAGAATTGATTTTTAATTAATTAAATTTTTTTTATTATAAATCCATTATGGTTTTTAACATTTATTTTATTCTTTAATTAGTGTAATAATATTCTATATTTAGAAATGGTATTTTTTCTAGAATAAGAATTGCTTGTTTTCATGATTTAATTTTAAATTAAAATTCTGAATAATATTAGTAATAAAATTTCAAAAATCGATTCCCTATATGGAATATGTTTGTCCAACTTTATTAAATATCTCCCTTTTATTATTGGACATTATGAATAGTAAACATAATAATTTTTTCCCAATGGAAAAGGGTAAATCGGGTAATTTTGGATAAAAATTAAATATAAAAAATAATAAATTTCACAAAACATACGTAATTCATAAATAATGAATATATTTTGAAAATAATAATACGATGGTAGATTTTATGACTTATTTGGGATACTAAAATGAAATTATGACCTTTATAATTACTTATTTAATGAAATGTAAAACTTGACAAACTCTTGTTTTTATCATGTTTACTATTTTTAATATATTGTTATCCTGGGGATATATTTGAAAATAAATATAATTTTTTATTTTAAAATAATTATATTCATTGAGGTAATTTATTTTTAATTTTCTGAAATGAAATAATAACCTTAAATTATTTTACAACATTATTTCATTAATTATTCTATTAGTGAAAAAATTAAATAAATTTTATTAAAAAATTTAATGTAAATAATATTTTAGATATTTAAGGTAACATAAGAATTATACTGTGGTAAATGACTTGGTAAGGATATATTAAAATAACTTGTTCTAATATTACATGAATTTTTGGTTTTTAAATCAACAGTAATGAGTACTATCAAATTTGAAAATAATGATATTTTATTGGATTAAAATTTAATGTAATTATATAAAAAAATAAAAAAATAATGTCAAATGTTATAATATATGGTTGAAAGTGTAATTATATATTCATTTTTACACCCTATGTAATCATGTTTTCTTATATTAGTTTTATTATATTTTAATATTTTGATAATTTCTAATGGTGCCCCTCCCCACTCTTATAAAAGGGAACCTCTTCTTTTGAACACATTATACATAAAAACAATTTTTTGACCCAATAAATTCATATATACCATACAATAATCCACCCATAATTCTAGAGGTATTGGGTTATGTATTACACCGACCTTATTTCTTTTAAGTATTTAGGAAAAAATATTTTCCAAAGAAGATGTATTTTTTTAATTGAGCATTTCTTTTTTGTTTATTTTCACAATTCCCTAAAATTAATTTAATCATGATAAAATAATTAATATATTACCCCACATATAATTAATTGTTATTATTTTGTTATAGTGACTAATATCCATCTCCAATTCCATAAAATGGTAAAATAATTCAATGTTTGTGTGTACGAAGGGCTTCCACTTCATGTATACATGTATTTATTCTTTCATCACTATCATTGAAGACTAGTTATAATAATAGAATTAATTTCCCTAAAATAAATTAATGATGTAATCATCATTATTATAAGATAATATAAAATTCAACATATTAACATTATATTCATAGAAAAATGATAACATATTTTATCTCTACATGTGGACTATAACCTCTACATAGTGATGTGATTCATTTTTAATCATCGAGACACATGGATGACACATATAAGAATATTTAATAAATTGATATGATATATATGATATCATTATTATTATTAAAATTTAAAATCATACTTATGTTCTTTCTGTGATGATCATTTAGAAATGGAAACTTTATTGTGTATGTACAACCTATCATCTCCCAGATTGTAATGTAGTTCATTTTTCATTACTAAATTTTATAATTTATTTAAAAATTATATTTTTTTATAAAAATGATAATTATTTTAGGATTTTTAATCAGGCTCTTGTGGATTAATGTCCAATTTGACCATAGTCAACCGACCAACGTTAAATTGGGCATCAGAATCAAATATCATCAAAATGTCTAATGTGAACCTAATTGATTAATTAATATTATAAAATATATAAATAAGTGATATAAAAGGTGTAATAAAAATTAAAATATTTCTTAAAAAATAAATAATTAATCATAATGTTTTTATTCTTGAGGATAAATAACATACATGGAAAATCTAACTCAACATATGAGACATTCTTTTAAAAAATATCTTTTAATGTTTCACCTCAAACTTTTTTTCTCTACCATACACATATGATTGTATTGTAAAAAAGAGATAAATAATATTTTAAATAATATTTTATTATTGATTTCTTTCATTTTTTCCCATGTTTTAAATTTTACAAAATTGGTTGAAATTAAAATTTTTTGTAATTTTTCAAGTAATGTACAATGGGAATTTTCAGAAAAAAATAACAAAGAAGTATTTTATAAATTATATATCATAAGAAAAATTAACCTCAATTATGAATAATATTTTCATTTTGACATCGTTTATATCATTACATTGTAATTTTGAAAGGAAATGTTTTCTTATGTATGTGTGTAGTTTTTCTAAAAATATGTGATATAACCATGAATATGTTGTTTTCCATAAGAATATTTTAATGATGAATGATTTCATCATTATTGGATATGTTTATGGATATTAAAAATTATTATGATGATGGGTGGTTCCATTATTAACCATATATGGATGGTCACATTATAAACCAATGATGGCTGGTTCCATAATAATATAAGGATGGTTCGTTATGTTATAAACTCTAATGAATTGGGTATGGAATTTGTCCATTTTGTTTTTTCATATATGAGAATTAGTTAACCAATTAGGTTTCTCCATATAGATATTATAAATATTATAGTATTTTTATTACCATATTAATGATGATGGTTAATCCATGAGTTGCTTTGATGGTTACTATATGGTAATGATTGAAAGTTAACTGTAATGGTCTTCCATGAGTGGATATGGATGTTAATCAAATGATACAATATGTTTCCAATGTGTTTTATCTATATATTCTATATATTTTTTAGGTTTTATTTTAAAAATTGTGTTTGTGATATTTTCATGTGAAAAATCATTATTTCCTACTCTCAGAAATCAATGAAGATACATGTAAACATTATGTGACTTTTCTTGTTTTCCACTCAACAAATGGATTTTTTTTCTTTTTATGTCCCATACTGAGATTTTTTTCTCATCACACATATTAAGAAACAATTCACATTATTTAAGGATAGTTATGATAAATAAAGAATTCATGTTTAATGTATGGAATATTTTTCATGAAATTAAATCATATTATATTAAAAATATTTCTTATCGGAAAATTTATATTTAGTATAAGTTTTAAGTTATAATGTACGTATTTACTATATAATAAATTTTTCTAATTCAATAAAACAATAAACTATAATGATACTTATGATTTTATGATAGTGAATTCTATCTTAAATATAATAGAATATGTAATTCTTAAGGTTGGTTCCTCAGTTCACTTGTGTGTATAGTTCCAGGATGATCCTATGGAATTTTATAGGACTATTGTTAAGAAAATTATCATTAATTTAAATAGTGGGACTCTTAATAGGTTATTCAACTATATTAATAAAAAGGTATTATTGATGAGGTATTCTAATAAAAAAATTAATTAATGAGAAATTTGTAATAAATGAAAAAGAAAAATGTGTCATTTTCATTCTAAAAATCATATATCATTGTGTTTAGTGAAATAGTATGATGTAAATTTATTAATAATAGTGTGAGAGTATAAACTAATATCATGTTTATGTGATGAAACAATATTTAAATAGTAATAATTTTCAATTATAGTTATAATATTGATATAGTAACTATTATCAAAAAGTTAATTATCCACATCAATATCGTGAAATGTAATTAATGTTTTATAAACTATGGATATTTAAGTAAGTTATCTCATCATTTGGGATCATGTATAAAAATAGGATATCACCTTTTAATTTTTTATAGAAAATGAACAATTATATATTATATATATTAAACCCTAAGGTGAAACTATGTTTGAAAATATTGACATCAATATTTTAATGATTGATATTTTAAAGAATTTTAATTCTATTAGGATAATTTTTGTACAAAATTGGTTTAGACTTTTTTTATTCTTAACATCTATAAAGAATCTTTAATTATTTTTTAACTTCAATAATCACTTAATAATAGCATTATAATGTTTATTAATAATAGAATGAATTTTTTAATGATGAAATCATAAATATGTAATAGTGATAAATTTATGAAAACAATGTCTACATCATCCATTCTACATTCATTAGTAAAAAATGTCTTCATTAACAATATCACATTATTATCTCAATAATTTTTTTATTATAAAGATAGAAAATAATAAATTTAAATTTAAATACTTTACTCATATGATTCCTATATTTACCTATCTATATAAACGTTACTCTATTGTTTGTGAGGAACACTTTTTATATAATCCATATTAGATGATGTTCACAAAGAAAAAATGTTATTCTATTGACATGGGGAAATGTATTTTCATTATGTATTATTTTATCTAAATATGTATTATAATTATAAAAGTGGTATGTCCTTTTTTACAATCATACTTCTTCCTACTGATTGATTACGTTCAGGTTAACTCTTTTATTAACATAAAGAAAAGAATTGGCATTTTTTATAGTGTTATTTCAATACAAATTATTATTATCATGTTTACTATTAATTGTTTAACCATCAATCATGTTTTGTTAAATAGATTTTTTATCATGTTATTAATTTTATTTACATTGAGAAATATATTGACATAGTTGTGGATTGTTTAATGATAAAATGGATTGATTATGTGATGAAATTAATTATTTTTTATTATATGTATAATAATGTGTTAATCAATCTGGAAGTTATTTAGGGAGTTATGTGAAAATGTTTCCTTCACTCTTATTATTAATTTTTTAAACTAAAACAAATTAATGGTGGGGAACGATATTATATATCCCTTAAATGAATTGCAAAGCCACATGAGACAAAAGTATATGTGTTTGGATGTACACCTACACACATAAAAGGATAGTTTCAGGGCAGTAGCCCTTGAATTTTTTTTTGATATCTTTAATTTTTCATTCCAATAGTATGATATGTTTATTATTCGTGTAAATTTTTTCATTTATTTTCAGGGTTATAGAATTCTATCCGTTTTAGTTAAAAATGAAATTATTCACATAATTTATTCCTCCCATGATATGTAATGTTTTTTAAATATACTATTGCATATTTCCTTTTTTTGAGTACTTGATCTCACCCCTTTCATATATTGAAATTATCAATGTTATATAGTAAATTTAAAAATATAAAATGCATAGAAGGGTAACCTATGTGAAATAATTATTTGGAGATGCTGAAAGTTGATTATGTATTAATTTTTTTATTATATATTGAATAAAATATCTATCTTTTTAAGAAGTCTTGGGACTTCTATGTTAAATTTCTTCATATTTCTCTATTGATCAAAACCTAAAATAATTATTAAGCTGTAAAAATGAAATAATAATTATTGATTATATAATTAATTATTGTCATATCTAGGTTATTACAACTTGTATAAAAGTATGTGCATAATGTGGGTCGTTATATAATTATATCTAGGATTATTGGTTTTATACATCACATAATTTTTTTTTGATATTAAATGGCAGATAAATTATTTAATAAGGAAAAATGTATTAAAGTTGGAAAATATAAATTATAAAAATTATATGTTTTATATAATTTTTAATTTTAATAAATAATCCTGATGAATCTATGTAGATTGTGAGGGATAAAGAAATACTAGTGGAACAGATTATAAAGAGGTAAAAGGTATAGACTACGAATATTATTATTCATTAGTGAAATATTTTTAATTTTTTTGAATACATTTTTCACATGCTACTCATTGTTCATTCAAATTTATATAGATAGATGTTATAGTTACTTTTATCAATATATGTATTTCAAAAAATGAATATGTAAGATATCTAGAGCATTTTAGCATTGTTAAAATATTAATCGTATTTTAGGATCACTAAATAATTATATATATTAATATAATTTCCAATTTATTTTTATGAGAGACTTTTATAGTGTATTTTTTAATAGGTTTGATAAATGAAACATGGTCCCTATTTTATTCACTAAGATGTATTTTAAACACATATTTAATGTACTAATTAATTAGGATGATATCATTTTTAAATTATTTCATTAATTTATATGTGTGGAATTTTCATTTTTGATATATGAGTAATATGATGTGAATAACATGGGAAATGTTTTTTCTATCATTGAATCATTATTTATATAATTGATAATATAAATTTTCTTAAATCTGGGTATGTATTCTAAATAATTTATGATATTATATTATTTAGATTTAACTAAGATACTTGTACACCAATGAGTACCACATATTAGATGGATGAATATCTAGCTGGGGAATTTTTTGATAAAAATACTTTTATATGAGTTATTTAATTATTTTTTTCATGATAACATTTACACTATATATCATGTATAGTTTGCACACAAAATATTACATGTTTTTTTTAAAAAAAATCATGTTCTACGGCATAAAATATATCCACCATCTAGCTTCAATGAACAAAGAAAATTGGTTATGTGATCATTATAACATAGGAATTAAAATTGTATTAATGAATATTAATTACCTCATTATGAAATATATAATGTTCCCTGTCATTTCTAATGAATAATTTATTTATTTTTATATATGTAATTGATTTATATTAAAGTGTTTTATTCCTCAAAAACATATTTTTTATTAAAAAAATATTTTTAATTAAATTTATGAGTGATTATTTAAATTAATTTCTAGAAATTATAGAGTTGTTTTTAAAAAATAAATTTACTTATTGAATAAATTATGTTAAAATTATATTCTATTTAATTTATGATAATTCTACAAAAAAGTTTTTTTCGAGGAAATGAATAAAACTAATGTTTTTATTGAAAATATTAAATTGTTTAAAAGTATTTAAAATTTAATATTAGTTTATGGAATATTTTCAAATATAAATTTGTTCAATTTTAATAAACTTGATCCAATTATGGGTTTTCAAACTAATTTTAAAATTGAATTTATTAAAAAACATGTTATATCTAAAAATACACTTTTTTCTAAAAAAATGTTATAGATTTCTGTGGATGTAATTTTAAATTTATATTATCAAAATTATATGTTTTTAATGTTGAAAAATTGATTCCATAAGTGTATGGATTGAGTGAAAAATTATAAAATTTTCCCCTTTTATTTTTTGGACAAAGTGAATAGTGACTATATAATTTATTAGTCAGAGTGGATACTCAAGAGGGGGGTGAATTGAGTTCCAATTAAAATTTCTGTTAAAATATTGTCTATTTAAAATCCCCCGATTTATAAAATAAGTTAGACTATAGTTAATTTATACAAATTTTAAATGTTCACTTACCGTCTCAAACATTGATTAGGTATCAGTTAATTTAACCACAAGATCAAACTAACTTTTTAAACTAACATACAGATTTACAATAAGTGTAAACACTTGCAAATTTAACTATCAAAGAAGCTTTAAAATAGTTTTATATTTTAAATTAATAGTATCAGAATAAATAAGACATATGTAGAATACTTTGAACATAAACTAGAGATGCAAAACACATATAACAAGAGGTTTAGTCTCAAGACAAGACTTAGTCATATCAAATTTATTTAAATTTGATCCAAACCCTGGATCGGGGTTAACAATAGTTTACAAAACTGTCCAGGACACACAGGGACCTCTACCACTGTTCTACGTGGGAAACAAAACAAAGACCATTCCACACAAGGACCTCTTCCACAGTTGACATGGGTAAACAAGAGTTAAGAGTTTTGGAGTGAGGATTAGATATACTCCAGTTTAGAACAAGTGACGATATGTGTATAAGATATACATAGTACAACACACTGCTCGAAAGATAATAAATAAATCACTCAGAGAAGATATATAAGAGTTTAGAAAGCTATTGCGATTATCAATTCTGCTCTGGACTCGTTGGATTCAGTAGGAATGCTTCTGAGTCCTCTGATTTTTCTATTGAAAAACAGAGTGTCGTATTTAATCTTATGTTCTACATGAGTGAGAATAATCTCTTGATTCATCATGTGTTCTTCAGTGGCGTTGGATTGAATTCATGAGAGTTCTTCAAAAGTTTTGCAATATCCTTCTTGTTCTGGATTATTCTTCTTATTTAGCATAGTGCTCTCAGGTGTATATAAGTTCTTCGTGTTGTATCGTCACACTTTTCTCTCTTTTTTGCTTGTACTTGTACTGCATCTCAATCTTCCTTATATTCCACAATTTCTGGTACTAGGAATGATTCCCTTTTCATAGGTATGAGATACAGTTTCTTGACATAACAACAACTATCATTAAATAACATTAATTGAATTTAAAATATCAAATATGATCGTTAGAATTATTTAAGCGGTGTCACAGTGATTATGTAAATGGAGTCTTCTTCATGATATTTGATTCACGGTATGAGCTTCATAGTTTGGCCATGTCACGTTGTGTAGCTCATGGTAACTGGGTCACGGTGAGTCCTTCATGGTGTCTGTGTGATGGTGTCTGGGTCACGGTGTCTGGGTCACGGTGTCTGGGTCACGGTGAGTCCTTCACGGTATCTATGTCACAGTGTCTGGGTCACGGTGTCTGGGTCACGGTGTCTGGGTCACGGTTTCTGGGTCACGGTTAGTCCATACTTAGACAAATATATGTATTTGGAATTAGACAGTAAAAAGTAGAATATGGATTAAGTTTAATCATTAGAGAGTAAGAGAACTTGAATCATAAATATAAAGGCGTGATAATATATGTGAGATTTGTAATCATGCATAATACATGTAAATAATAAAGAGAGTAATTAACATCCGTAAGATTTTTTATCATTAAAACATGATTTATATTTATTATTTAATGTAATTAACAGTAATAGGATTTGTGATCATTAAAACATAATTAATACATGAGGAGCCCAACATAATTGTTTACGAGAGTAATGGGTAAATAACGATAATTTAAGATAAAATAAAATGATAAGAAATATTAAATGAAAAAAGCATAACTTAAACATATTGGATGATTATATTTAGATAATAATCTCATGAGGGTTGAATTTATTACATTTTATTTCCAATTTTATGAGATTATGAATATATAGTTTTTTATTTAACGAAATTCCAAAATGTCACACATATGTTTTTATTAAGTGTACTATTTTTAATATGGGGTTATATAGGGGATATTTTTAATAATATATATTATTTTTAAATATAAAATAAAAATATTCATCAGGATAATTAATTTTTATTTTTTAGGAAATAAATAATTACCTTAAATTTTTTCAAAACTTTGATGAAATAATTATTCAATTAATGAAAAAATAAAATAAATAGAATTTAAAATATTAAAATATATATAATTTGAAATATTTATGGTTATAAATGAATTATTACAAATATCCTGAGAGATTTAGTATATAATAAAATAGTTGGATTGATTTTTTCTTTTATTTATGTTTTAAAATTCAGAGTAATGAATAGTATCTTGATTAACAATAATGATATTTTTTGGGATTAATTGTTTAATAAATTATTTAATATCATAAAAATTGTAAATAAGAATAAAGGTGATACTAAATAGTCTACCATATCATCCCCAATTTTTTTATATACCATTATCAATCATTTTTCTCTTTTATAATATTATTATATTTTAATATTTTGAGAAATTCAAAGAGTTCCCCTCCAATTTCATATAATGGGGCACCGCTTATTTTTAATAAGTCGCACTTAAAACAACTTTTTTTAACCAAAACCATAAAAAATAAATTCTTATAAAACTTCCCCTAATTTTAGAGGTATTTCTAGGTATAACATCAACCTTATTGTAATTAATTTGTTAAGAAAATGTTGTATTCTGAAAATGATGTATTGTTGTTAACCGAGTTATTTTCCATTATTACTACACACCCCTAAAACATTATTTAACCCTAATGAAATAAAAAATATTGTATAGTAAATATAATTAGAATTTATCATTTTTATTGCCTATACCCATATCTACTTCTATCAAATGGGAAAATAATTCACTATAGGTTTGAACGGTGGACTACTCCCTCAAAAACTGTTGAAATTATTTTTACATCACCGTCTCTCAAGAAGGATTATAATATTGTAATTAATGTTCATAAAGTAAATTAATCATAAATCTATCAATTTAAAATGAAAATATTTCATTTAACTTCATAGCATTCCATGCAAAAAAAATGATAACGTTTTTCGTCCATATGGGTGGAATACCACCTCCACAAATCGATGTGATAGATTTTTCAACACCTCATTAAATGAATTAAATATTTAATTATATTTAAATAATTAACATGAAATATATGATATTTTGATAAATATTGAAATAAAAAATAATACTTAACTTTATTCGATGTTGGTCGTTAAAAAAAAGAAATATTACTCACACGTACGTACTACATATCATTTCCATTTTTGTAATGTTGTTAAATTTTTCATCATGATATTTAATAAATAATTTCAAAACTTAAATTTATTTATAAAAATTATAACTATTTCTTAATAATGATTCTAAATATAATTTATTAATGACCTCCTTTACCATATTCAATTAGAAAAAATTTATTTTTTTTATTAAGTACTGAATATCATCAAAACATCCAACGTGAACATAAGTGATTAAGTAATTGTATATAATATTGAAATAAAAGATCTAAAATTAATAATTAAATTGAGAAAAGATTTTAATAAATTAGAAAATTATCATTGGTTTTTATTCAATATTATAACTAATGTATGTGAAAAATCATACTCATGGTAAGGGGATTTATTTTAAAAAAAAACTTTTAATAATTCATTTAAAATTATAATTTTCATTTATATCAAAATTATTTTTCTATAAAATTAATTTATATAATATTTTAAATACTCTTATATGTTATTTTAAATTCATTTTTACCAGTCTTTTACTTTTTACAAAAAAAAATTGAATGTAATTTTTTTTCGTTTTCCAAACAAGGACCATTGTGACATCACCAAAAAAATTATGGAATGAATGTTTTTTTAACTTATAAATTATTATATTTTATTCCCACCAACATGAAAAATATTTTATTTGATTCTTCATTTTCAAATTTAAATGATTAATTTCAAATAATATTTTCCCCTTTGTAAATTTCCATCTTTTCTAAAACTATGTTATTTGAAAAAGAAAAGGTTATTTTTTATGAATGTTATTATAATTCATTATTTAATTATTTTAGAATATTTTATGTTTAACGGGAGTTTTTGTATGATTTATTGTTCCATTATAAACCAATTACAGTTGTTCATGTTATGAACCAATGAAAAGTGATTCCATAACAATTCATTAACATGTGGTTATGTTATAAACTCTTATGTATTTTGTATGGAAGTAAACTATGTGGCTATTCCATATTTCAAATAGTATTAACAGGTTATGTTTCTAATAATGGATAACAAAAATTTACTGTAATGGTAATTCCATGATTATCAATGTTGGTTAATCTATGAATAATATAGTCGTTACTCTAATGTATTGTTTGGAAGTTAATTATGAATATATTCCATGAAATGTTGTTGTTATTACTAAAATTATGCCATATATTTAAAACATGTTTTATAATTATTTTTTATAGGTTTAAGGGGGTTTTTTGAAAAAAACAAATTGTGTTATTTTCAGGTATAAATGATTCATATCATACACTCAAAAAATATTCAAGATAATTGTAATCATTCCATGGGTTTTCATTTTTCTAATATATAATGATATAAGACATTCAAAAAGAAAATTACGCATTCCCCTTTTCCTTTTGTTAAAAAATTTTCATTGAGTAATTTTTTAATTTTAATACCCCTTCAGTTAGAATTTTTTATTACTGTGGTTGAATAACTTATTAAATGTTTTACCATTTTCATTGAGGAAAATTTTTATAACCATGGGAATTTTTTTTATAACATTTAATCATTATTTATAAAAGAGATAATATAATTTTATTAAATCAGAGTATGTATTCTATATAATAAGTGATATGTTATTTTTTATATTTAAAAAAGATGCTTTTACACCAATGATTCCCACATATTAGCTGGATGAATTTCCAACTGGTGAATTTATTGATCAAATAAACTTTATACGAGTTATTTAATAATTTGTTTCATGAATACATGTACAATATATCTCATGTATAGTGTGAACATGTAATATCAAAATATTTTGAAAAACAATTATGATTGACAATATAAAATATATGCACCATCGAGCTTCAATGAATAATTAAAATTTGTTATGTGACCATTATACCATAGAAATTAAAATTGTATGAATTAATATTATTAACCTCATTATTAAATATATAATATTTCCAGCCATTTCTAATGAATTAATTATTTATTTTCTATATAAGTATTAGATTTATATTAAAGTAATTTTATTCTTCTGAAACATAATTTTTATTTAAAAAGTATTTTTAATTAATTTTATGAGTGATTATTAAATTTAATTTCTATAAATGATAGAATTGTTTTTAAAAAAATAATTTTATATATTGAATAAATTATGTAAAAATTATCTTTTATTTAATTTATGATAATTCTAGAAAATAATTGTTTTTTGAAGAAATGTCAAAAAGTACTAATTTTTATTTAATATTGGAAAATATTTTTAAATTATTAAAATGTAAAATTAGTTTTTGGAATATTTTAAAATATTAATTTGTTCAATTAAAATAAAATTAATCCGATTATGGGTTTTCAAATGAATTTTGAAGTTGATTTTTTTTAAAACATTTAATATCTTAAGATGCATTTTTTGTAAATAAATTTTTATTAATAATATTTGTTGATGTAATTTTGAATTTAAATTAGTAAAAACATATTTTTATTTTATTGAAAATTTGATTCTATATATGTAATCAGGGAGTTAAAATTTATTAAATTTGTCCAATTTATTTTTGGACAATGTGAATAGTAACCAAATAATTGTTTACCATAGTAAAGGGTAAATCAAAAAATTTATGAAAAAATTAAAATGGTACGAACTATTAAATGACCAAAAAACATAACTAAATAATATTGGATGATTATATTTTGAGAATAATCTTATAAGGGTTGAATTTAAGACCTTTTATAGCCAATTTGATGAGATTATGAACATATTGTTTTTTATTTGATGAAATTTGAAATATGTTGCACAATTTTTTTATTAAGTGTACTACTTTTAGCAAGGTGTTATCCAGAGGAAATTTTTTAATAATATATATTATATTTTAAAAATGAAATAAAAATAATGATCATGATAATTTTTTTTTATTTTTTAGGAAAAATAATTACATTAATGTTTTTCACAACGTTGGTGTTGTAATTATTCAATAAATGAAAAAAATAAAATTAATGTGATTAAAAATATTAAAATAAATATGTATTGAGATATTACGGTTATAAATGAATTTTATCAAATTCAATTAGAGATTTTGGATATAATAAAATAGTTGGATTGATTTTTTTATTTATGTTTTTAAATACAAAGTAATGAATAGTATCAAGATTACCAATAATGATACTTATTTGTTTTAATAGTTTAATACATTATTTAAAAATCCTAAAAATCCTAAATAAGAATAAATTGAATAATAATTTGTCAACCATATTGTCCCCATTTTATTTATATACCATATTTATTTGATTTTATTTATAATATTATTATTATATTTTCATCCCAATTCAAATAATAGGCAACCAATTATTCTAAAAATTTCACACATAAAACAACATTTTTTGACCAAACAATTCAAAATTAACTTCCAATAAACCCAACATTAATTTTAGATGTATTTATATGTAC
The DNA here is from genome assembly GCA_963277665.1 of Viscum album. Classification (NCBI taxonomy): domain Eukaryota; kingdom Viridiplantae; phylum Streptophyta; class Magnoliopsida; order Santalales; family Viscaceae; genus Viscum; species Viscum album. Next base: position 67,332,991 of record OY728133.1, read on the forward strand.
AAAATCAACCTTATTGTTATTAATTTTTTAATAAAAATATATTTTTTGAAAAAGATGTATTGTTGTGAACCGAGTTTTTTGGTTTTGATTATTCTTACACACCCCAAAACCCTTATTTAAGCCTTATAAAATAAAAAATATTTTATACTAAATATAATGAGAATTTATTATGATATTTTTATTTCTTATTCCCTTATCCACATTTATCAAATTCGAAATGAATTCACCATACGTGTGAATGGTGGACAACTACCTAACAAAATTATGAAAATCATTTCACATAACAATATCTCTAGAAGGATTATAATGATGGAATTAATGTTTATAAATGATATTAATAGCCTATTTTTTACTTTAAAATGAAAATATTTCATTTAACTTCATAACATTCCATACTAAAAAAATGATAATGGTGTTCATCCATACGTCTAGACTAACACCTCCACAAAACAGTGTGATACATTTTTCATCCCCAGATTAAGTGGATGACATATATAATAATATTTAAATAATTAATATTAAATATATTATATTATTATAAGTATGGAAAGATAAAATAATAAATAAATTTATTCAATATAGATCCTTAAAAATGGAAATGTTACTCACACATACGTAGTACATATCATCTCTATTTCAGAAATGTTGTTATATTTTTTATCACCAAATTTGATAAAAAAATTAAAAGATAAATTTATTTATAAAAATGATAATTATATCCTGATAAATATTATTTATATGGTTTATTAACGAACTCCTTTACCAAATTCAATAAGAAAAATCTATTTTTTAATAAAGTACCAAATATCATCCAAACATCTAACGTGAACATAAGTGATTAAGTAATTGTATATAATATTAAAATATCTAATATAAATGGAATAATAAAATTGAGAAAAGGTTGTAATAAATATAATAATTATCATTGTTTTTTATTGAGGATTATAATGAATTTATGTGACAAATTGTACTCATGGAAAGGGAATTTCTTTTAAGAAACATATTTTAATGTTTCATTTTAAATTGATCTTTTCTTTTATATCTAAATTATTTTTCTCTAAAATTAATTTATATACTTTTTAAATACTCTTATATGTTATTTTAAAATCAATTTCACCCCTCTTACTTTTTAAAAAACAATTTGAATGGAATTTTTTTTTCATTTTCCGAAAAAGGTACATTGTTACTTCACCAAAAAAATTAATGAATGGATGTTTTTTAACTTATGTATAATTAACTTTTTCCCACCAACATAAATAAAATTTTATTTAAATCTTCCTTTTCAAATTTACATGATTATTTTAAAATAAAATTTTTCCCTTTGTATATGTGGAGGTTTTCTAATACTATGTGATTTGATAATTAATAGGTTATTTTCATTAATAATTTTATTATATTTTATTATTTAATGTTTTAAGAATATTTTTTGGTTAATGGGACTTTTATTTTGATTTGTTTCCATTATAAACCAACTACAGGTGTTTATGTTATAAACTAATGACAAGTGCTTCCATGAAAACCCAAGGACATGTGGTTATGTTAAAACCTCGTATGTATTGGGAATGGAAGTCAACTGTATGGTTATTCCATATTTGAGATAGTTTTAACCAGTTTCATTTCTAATAATTGATAATGGAAATATCCTTCAATGGTTATTTCATGATTATCTAAGATCGTTAATATATTAATACTATAGTGGTTACTCTAATGTAATGTTAAAAATTTTACTGTAATGGTATTCCATGCGTAGTTGTGGTTGTTTATACAATGATTCCTTTAATTTCAAACATGTTTTATCATTATTTTCAATGGGTTTAAAGGGGTTTTTTGATAGAAAAAAATTATGTGTTATTGCAATGTGGAAATGATTCTTATTATACACTAAATGAATATTTAATATAATAGCAAGCATTCCATTTTTTTTTATAATGCCTCAGTCAAGGACTGAAGAAACATTTATTCATTAAAGAAGCAAAAGTTTACATGAGTTGAAAGGATGGGTTCTTTTTCAATCTATTTCAAAGAGGTGAAATAAATCAACTGGCAGCGCATCTAGCTAAGTCATACTCTGGTGAACACCTTTCCTGGCAAGGGCATCAGCAACAACATTCGGTTCATGGAAGACATGTGTGGAAATGTAGTCAATTCCCTATAGCGAATTCAGGCAATTCATCCAAATCGTAGTGATTAGCCAGGCAAGATGAATGACTCCATTCCAAATGGATTGAACAATGGTGGTAGAATCACTTTCAATCCAAAGTTTTATCCATCCTATTTGCAGTGAAAAATCAACAGCATGGATGACTCCTAGAATCTCCGCTTCAAGGGATGAGGCAATCCCACACCAACTTTAAAAGCAACCCTGGCACTGGTCAGAAGAATCTCTAAAAATGGCCCCACAACTAGCAGGCCCATGATTTCTTTTTGAGGCATCGTCCATGTTTACTTTAGTCCAACCCGGCATCGGAGGTTTCCAAAAAACATAAAAGGGCTGCCTGGTCTTTGGGAAAATATCTGGGACATGGATACATCTGAGGATCTCGAAGTCTCCAATATAATTGTGGCAGTAGTCTTTTTGAATTGAGGTTGCTTCATGTATCGCAATGAGAATTAGAGCTTTTCATGCATTGAGACTGAATGAGTGATTATTATGGATAAGATCGTTTCTTACGTACCAGATTTCATGCAGGAGTTCCACCACTGCCGTAAGAAAAATGTTTTTAACTTACAGAGAGGCTTCATGTTTAGTAAATTTCTTCAAAAGCAAAAAAATCGGGTCATGTAAGGACCATGAGAAATTAAATAACTCAAAAAATTAGTTCCATAAATCTGAGGCCATAGCACAAGACAAAAAGAGATTATCAAGATCCTCCCTGTGCTGATTACACAAATGACAATTAGTGCATAGTTGAATGCCAAAGTCTTGAAGATGAGTTTGAGTGGGACATATATTGTGATCAATGCGTCAAATAAGGTTGAACCTAGAGGGTCTGATCCAATTCTTATTAAAGGTGCTCACCCATTGATAATTAGGTTCATTTTCAGAGAAATTGTGCATGTAGAAGTTTTTCGAGTCAAGGATTCCATTAAGAGTATGTTCCTAAACAAGGAAGTCCCCAGAATTAGAGAAAGTGTAATTCTCAATGATCTAAGCAATGTTGTTAGGGAGATTGTGCCTATGAAGCTGCATAACATCTTTAATAGTATGGCTGGTGTGTTTAGGAGTTTTATTAGGAGGAAGCAAGGATATCAATGGATTACCCATCCAGTTTTCACATGAGAAATTAATGTTGGATTCAGTGCTAACCATCCATCTAGAATTAGCCATAATCTTCTGATAAAAGTTTGTAATAGAGGTCCAGATCGAGGAGTTAATGAAATCAAAATTTTCTTTTAAAAGTTTATTTAGGAATCTATGTTTTAAAAATTCAGAGGCATTGTAGTTTCCATTAATGAGACTCCATGTGAATCTCTCTTGCAAGGCATCATTAAACAATTTTATGTTTTTGATGCCAATGCCTCCGTTATCAAGAGGTTTACAACAGGTCTTCCATGAGATGGTGCCAAGTTTCCTTTTAAAGATATTTCCTATCCAAATGAAATTTTTTATATAGGTATTAATTTTATGGAATGTTCCTATGGGCCATTTATAAATCATGAGGGAGTAAACCAACTTTGAGACAATGGTTGATTTGACAAGGCATATTCTACTAGCCATGGAAAGGAATTTACCCTTCCAAGTAGAGAGTTGATTGATGATTGGATATATGATATTAGAGAAATAAAAAGATTTAGGATGTCCCCAGAAAATTGGTACGACTAAGTTTGTGAAGGTAAAGAAACCTTCTTTAATTCCATGGTTAGTGGTGATAGTAGTTTTCCTTCTAACAGGGATGTTTTTTCTGAATAAAATATGAGATTTGTTCTAGGAAATGGTTTGGCCAGAAATGTTCTCATAATGAGAGATAGCTTGCTCAAGACATTGAATATTTCTTTGATCTCCTTTTAGAAACAATATAATATCATCAGTGTAGACGAGGTGAGTGAGGACATTGAGGTTTCTAGCAGCTTGAATGGGTTTAAGTTGATTTTGATCTACCATATTATTAATGATTCAACTAAAGTAATCTCCCGCAATAAAAAATCGAAAGGCCGAAATGGGATCTCCCTTTCTAACTCCTTTAGAACATTTGAAAAAATTGTGAGGGGTTCCATTTATCAAGATGGAAATGATAGCAGATACAAATAAAGTCTTGATTCTCTTGATAAAAATCTCATGAAAACCAAAGTTTTTCATGACTCTAAATATAAATCCCCAATCAATGGTATCAAATGATTTTCTAATATCATGTTTAATGGAAACACAAACCCTGTATTTTTTTATTAAGGGTGTTGGTACATTCTGAGGCAAGACAAATACAGACTTGGATGGATCTGCTAATAATGAAACCAAATTGATTCCACGAAATAATTTTGATGCAAATAGGGACCAATATTTTGGAAATGATTTTGGTAATGAACTTGTAGAGGGTATTAATAAGATAAATCGGTCTAAATTTATGAATTTCAGAAGCATTTTCAACCTTAGGTATTAAGATTAGTAATTGATCATTGATACCCTAAGGGAGAGATCCGTGAGTGAAAAAGGACCTTACCTGTTTACAAACATCTGAATGGAGGATGTCCTAGTGTTTTTTAAAGAAACCATTGTTGAAACCATCCGGTCCAGGGGCACTATCTAGCTTTAAACTAAAGACGGTGTCTTTAATTTCATGCTCCAATGGAGTAGATAAGAGAGAGTCATTGCCTTTATCATCCACCATTAAGGGAATAATATTGGGATTGAGATCAATATTGATCTCAGGGTCATTGAAAATGTCATTAATGTAAGAGACAACATGATACGAGATGGCCACTTTTAATTCAAAGATCAAGACACTATGAATCAGTTTGGTAATAGGATGATTGGATTTTTTGGTTATTTGATGAGAGTTATAAAACTTCGTATTTCTATCCCCATCAGCTAGCCATTTAGTCATAAACATTTGTTTCTGAAAGTTATCCTTAATGGTGAGTAATGTGTTTAGCTTAAGAGTTGTATTGACCTCCAGTTGAGGGTCATGGGTAAAATTAGAGTTGGTGATATGAGTTTGGATTTGATTAATCTCATCTTCAAGAGAGGTGATGTTAGAATCCATTTGAAAGCTCTTGGTTTTACACCAGCCTTTGAGGGACTATTTTAAGATTATCAGTTTGAAAATATAGGCAAAAGAGTCATGATGATGTTTCATAGAATTCCAAGTGTTATTAATAAAAGTGACGCGGTCAGGGTCTAGAGACAAAGCATTGTTAAATTTAAAAGGAATGGGATTTCTGCGTTCATTAGAAAGGGAGCTGAGTAATACGGGATGATGGTTATAATTGACTTTGGGTAGCGTTATACTAGATACATTATCACAAATGTCCAGGGCATTCATGTTAACAAAGGCCCTATCTAGCTTACTAGAAACTGTTTTATTATAATGTCTCCTATACCAAGTATATTTTGTTTCAGTAATGTTAACTTCAAAGAGAAAACAATCTCCAATAGCGGATCTAAATTCTCTTGTGGATATATAATTTTGTGAGGGTCCAATTTTTTCAGTGGGACTAAGAATAGAATTGAAGTCTACAATAACCACCCACTGATCTTGAATAGAGTTATCCATGTTAAGAAGATCATGCCAAAGATTCATTATTTGTTGATACCTCTTATTGGTATAACCAAATGTGCAAAAGATGTGCTGATCATTCCAGATAAAATCACAGGTGAAATTTTGTTTAGAGGTTTTAAAAACATTGATGATTTGCAGGGAATTGTGATAAATGATCCACATAGAGTCCGTCAGAGGAGCATTTTTGCAGGATGCTAAGAAATTGTAATGAAGAGAGACAAATCCCATGAAATTAGAATTGAAGTTGACTTTGGGTTCAGATATGGAAAAAAGATAAGGTTTATTAGTTTTTAAGACCCCCTAAGAGTTGTGGAGGTGTCATTACTGGAAATGGCTTGACAGTTTCAAAATAGGAGATTCATTATTAATTATTTTTTTGGTTAGAACCCCTTTTTTAGACTTTGGAGAATCCTTCTTCCTCTTAGAACTTCTATCATGAGGGGGGGGGGACGTAGATTTAGATTTGTTCTCAATTTATTTTACATTGGAAGTTGAGGATTTACCCATATTAGGCTAAACAGTAGAAACCAAATCAGAAATAGCAAGAGTTACATGTTGGGTAGAATAGTTCTGAGAGTGTTCTGAATCTATTTCATGAATGGGAGGTTATATTGAGGTTGGGTCAGCATTAGTAGTCAAGGATAAAGGCAAAATTTCAGAAGGAAAAACATTAGGTTTTTGTGCTCCAGTTGAGTCTGGAGCATATTTGTGTTTAGGAGAAATATGTTTAGGGGATTTAGCCAATGGAGTGGGTGAGTCATCCCGTATTTGCTTTCTAGGGAGAGAAGCAGGAGTAAATAGGTGGATCTGTCTAGAGACAGGGTCTTGCTCCCCCAAAGGAGGTGTGGATACCTCACTGTGGGGGTAACCAGACGAAAGTAAGACATGCATGGATTTATCAGTAGAGGAGGAGTTAGGAACATGAAAATCAGAGAGTAATTCAATAGGAGTAGTGTTGACATTTTCCTCAATCTGCATGTTTGAAGAAGAATATACAGCCTGATCAATCATATTAGAATTTTCAGGGACAATGATATGGGTTTTACCAGCAGTATCATGAACATCAAAAAAATATTTAGTAGGAACAGTGTTGAGGTTCTCATTGGTATATAAGTGAGAAACAGAATTTTTAATCTAAGCAGTCATATTAGATTTTATATAGGCAGTATCATTTCTCTTATCAGCATAATCATGCAGAGTGATAACTACATTACCTCGTTCTGATGATTTTTCCATGTTACCAGGAAAATTAGTGGAGTCATCTCGAGTGTAGAGCTCCTCTTGATGGCTCCCTTGAACATTCAGTGTTTTGAAATCTATCCTAGCCCCATCCAGAATAGAGGCAGTGCCAGAATTCTCAATGTTCCTGCAAGAGGTCACCTTCGAAGTAGAGGAATTATGTGTATAATCATTAGAAGTCAAAAGGGGGTAGATGGGTGGCTTATTGCTGTCAAGAGTAGTTCCATTAACCTTCATGTTATTAGATTTTTCAACCACCATGTTTTCTTCGTGTTCCACTATTTTTCCCTAGGATTTCCCCTCAAGGGAGGTAAATTTGTTTTACTTCATGACCCATAAATCATGATTCTTATTAGGGAGGTTATATTTCTCCTTCATAGATTTTCCTTTATTATCATGTTTGATTTCCTTCCATTCATTTATAATAGGGGGTAAAATTTCTTTCAAACCACTCTAAAGCTAGAATGATTATGCCCTATCAGTTTGCAAACCTCACCAAAAGAGGTTTCTTTTCATATTCTATCCTGATATTAGTTTTATAGTTGGGAGCATTGAAGTTTATGACCAAAGGCATTTCTGAAACTAAGTTCACCTCAACCATGATTCTAGAAAAAATACCAAGGTCTCCATTCAACGTTCTATGATCAATTTTAATGAGAGGACCTTTACAGGAGGCTATGTCATTTAAGATCTTATGTTTCCAAATGAACCAGTTAAGACCATGAATTCGAATCCAGACTTGTTCCATAGAATTCATGTGCGTGTGAGGATTAAAAGAGACATCCCAATCAGAAATTCTATGGAGGCCTGGTTTAAGATGTATATTACCTAATCTCCAAACTTGTTCTAGTTACACCTGAGAGTAGAAGAGTATGTGATAATAGCCTTTTCCGATGGGGATCATCTTTTATTTGGCCAAATCCCAGCAATGTGCAATTCAGTTTTTGAGATCTGTTAGAGACCAGGGCCGGTCACTTGTGTTGTAAGAGACATGGCCAAGAATCGAGTATTTGCACAATGATTCCCTTTGCTTCAGTGCTTCCAGATCTGCATCAATGGAGAAGCCACCATCCTCTATCTTTTTGAAGAGTGGAGGACTGTTCTCCTTCACTCTACTAAGATCTGAGCCTTGATGTGCATCGTAGAAGGAGACAGATAACGTTCGAAGGGGAACCTCAAGATTTCCCACTTTTATTTGTGGGTTAATGTTGTAAGTGCTATTCCTAATTCTTTAAATTAAATCCTAAAACTATCCTTGGAATTTTAAAAAAATTAATTTTATCTCAAATTTACTAGTATAACAAATGGTTATGGTTGGGTCCGTATAGTAAGTATCAGTGGAGGGATTATATACCTTCGTAGATTATAAACTTTTCTAGTGTAGTTTTCCTAATATTTATTGATATTATAATGGGTATACTATTTTAAGGTTAATCATGAGTATAACATCTTATAAAAGCTTTTCAGGGAATTGCGTAATGATATTTTATGGTGAATAATGATATTTTTTGCGCAATTTATTGTTTAGTAAATAAAGTGTTATTACATTTTAGTATGAAAAATGAAAGAATTGAGATAATATTTGTGATTAAAAAATTTAATTTTTTTGAATATATTAAATTAATATTAATGGTTTTATTATATTTTTAGAAATTTTATATTTATTATATTAATGATGTTTTACAAAATGGACAACTGACATGTTGGGCGAAAACTCATCAGATCAGTCAAGGACATGATGTTTGAACATACAGATGATGGGAAAGAAGGGTGTATAGCCTACAAATGCAGTATGTGAAATAATAGTTAGTATGAAATTTCAATTTTATTATAAGATTTTATGGATTATGAATAAGTAAATTTTGGGAATATATTTTTTATCATATGGATATCCATTGGGATTGGAAATTGATTTTCTACATTAAGTTATTAATGATATTTTATAATATGATCATTATAATATTTTGGATATCACTATAGGATTACATAAAATAGAATATAATGGGATTTTATTTGAGGAATACGAGTTGGATTATTTTTTCATGAATATTAGATTTTAACATGGTATTATGGTGATTCATGTTATTTATTGAAATGATTAGTATATATTAGAGATTATTTATATAGGTAAATCACATTTTTTCAATGACACACTAATAGTCAATGATATGATCTTTTGATAAATATGGAAATTTATATTTGAAGAATATGGGATAAAATCCTTCTAGTTTTTTACTTTTAATCTTAGTCTAGATTATTTTTTGTACTTTTAAGGATTTTAAATAATTGAATGATCTATAATGATCTTTGGGTATTACAGTTTAATTTTATCGATGAAAGTAATATTTCTTCAGATAAATATTTATTCTCTTTAGAAAATTATCATTTCTTCTACTAACATTTTTTCATTTTATTTATTTCTTAAATAGAGAAGGAATATATTTTCATAATTTTATAGATTTTTTAATACACATAAGTTAATTATAGTTCTTCTTGAAGGAATAATCCATATTTTATACTCATTGCATGGAGAAAAGTATAAGTTTCTTATTTAAATCTATTAAAGTATGAAATTATAGTTTTTAATTAATTATATTTCTTTATGACAATATAAGATATGAAAGTATAATTCAAAAACTCTAGATAAAAAAATTTCTATTAAAAAACATTATATGATTAATTTTCTTACTGAATAATCAATGGCCTTTTAAACCATCACTGATTTATAGTTTTGTGATGGATATCATTCTCTTTACTATGTACTATATTAATCTCTATTAGTACATGGGATTTTTTTCTATTACGTGTGAATGTTTTTAAGACCCCATTAATGTTATCCTACTTTGAAACCTAGTATGTGTTACTCTATATAACCTGTATACTTCCCTTTTCTCTCTTATTAAGTGGAAGTTTTATTAATCCTTTTTAGGATGTGGGATTTCAATAATGGTATTTTGTAGACAAAAATCCCTAGTTTTCAATACCTTGGTAAAAATTTTTCTTAAAAATTTATTAACGGGGTGAGAATATGACATACTATTTTTCTAAAAAAATATTAATATGTTCGATAGTGTACAAGATACGTGACCCTGAGTTTAAATGAACACATAAATATTATTATTATGTGACTATTTTAACCTCGATGAAAATTTAGAAGAAACTAATGGTATTGACCACATTTTGATATATATAATGTTCATACTCATTTAAAATTTATTAATTAATTACTTTTAAACATATATAATATTTCTAGTAAAGTCAGTTTATTCTTCAAAAAACACTTTTTCTTCAAAAATTATTTTTAGTTATTTCTAAAAGTTATAATTATAATTAATTTCCAAAAATGTAATAAAATTAATTTTTAAAAATTAAATTACTTTATATTTCCTTTTATCAATATTATCATAGTTTAAATTTTTTATAATTTAATGAAAATATTCAATATTGAAGGAATAGTGAAAAATACTTATTTTTATTGAAAACATTGTTTTATTTTATAGAATTTACATAGTAAAATTATGTTTTTTATTAGAATTAAATTTCAATAAATTTAATATGATTTAATATAATTATATTTTAATTTTTAATATTTATTTTATTCTTGAAATTAGTATAATAAAATTCATTATTTAAAAATGGTACTTTTTCTGAAAAAAATTATTTCCTTGTTTTTTCCAATTTAATTTTAAATTAAAATTTGGAATAATATGTGTTATAAAATTTACAAAATTGGTTCCATATATGGAATATGTTGGCCCAAATTTATTAAGTATCTCACTTTTATTCTTAGACAATACAAATAGTAAACATAATAATTTCTATTATAACGGTAAGGGTGAATTGGGTAATTTAGGTCAAAAATAGAATAATAAAAAATAATAAATTACACAAAACATATTTAATTCTTAAATAAGGATTATTTATTGACAATAATCATACAATGGTAAAATTTATGACATATAGGGGATGCTTAGATAAAATTATTACCATTATAATAATTTATGTAATGAAATGTCAAACAAGATAAAATATTGTTTTTATTAAGTGTACTATTTTTAATATTATGTTATCCAGAGGATATGTTTGAAAATAAATATAAATTTCTACTTTAGAATAATTATATTTATATGGGAAACTTATTTCTAATTTTATGGAATGAAATAATAACCTTAAATTCTTTCACAACAATAATTCATTAATTGTTCAGTTAGTGAAAAAATTAAAATAATTATATTGAAAATATTAAAGTAAATAAAATTTTAGATATTTAAGGTATCAAAAGAATTATACAGTTCTAAATGACTATTTTAGGATATAATTAAATAACTGGTTCTAAATTTACTTATTGTTTTTATATTTTTAAATCCATAGTATATAATATTATCAAATTTGAAAATAATGATATTTTATTGGATTAATATTTTATTTTATTATTTAAAAATAAAAATAATAACATAAATAATGTCAAATTTTATAATATATGGTTGAAAGTGTAAATATATATGAATTTATATACCATTTAGAATCATATTTTTCTATTCAAGTTATATTATATCTCAATATTTTGAGAATTTCTAATGGTGCCCCTCAACAATTTTATAAAAGGTAACCTCTTCTTTTCAACAAATTATACATAAAACCCTTTATTTCGAGACAATAAATTCATAAATACCATACAATAATCCAACCATAATTCTAGAGATCTTGGGTTATGTATTAAACCAACCTTATTTCTTTTAAATATTTAGGAAATTAGATTGTCCAACGAAGAGGTGTTATTTTTAATTGAGCACTTATGCATTTGTTACACATCCCTAAATCTAATTTAATCATGAAAAAAATAATAAATATAGTATACCATTTATAATTAATTGTCATAATTTTATCTAAATATCTATCTCTACTTCCATAAAATGGGAATATAATTCAATGTTTGTGTGTTCGAAAAACTACCAGTTCATGTATTCATGTAATTCTTCTTCCATCACCATATATGAAGACTAGTTATAATAATGAAATAAATTTACATAAAGTATATTAATGAAATATTCATCATTATTCTAATATAATAGAAAATATAACTTCATAACTTTCATGCATAGAAAAATGATAACATAATTTATCTGTACATGTGGACTACAACCTCCACAAATTGGTGTGATACTTTTAAATCATCGAGCCAAATGGATGACACATATAAGTATAAGTAAAGAATTAATATTATATGTTTTATCTTATTATCATTATTAAAATTTAAAAATATACTTATCTTCTTTCCATAATGATCATTTAGAAATAGAAATTTTATGATCTGTATGTACAACCTATGACATCGTTGATTGTAATGTAGTATATTTTTAACTAAATTTTACAATATATTTTAGATGTATATTTTTTAATAAAATGATAAATATTTTAGGTTTTTTAATCAAGATATGAAGGATTAGTGTCCAATTTTACCATAATCAACCGACCAACATTATTTTGGACATTAGAATCGAATATCATTAAAATATATGATGAGAAATTAAGTGATTAATTAATATTATAAAATATAAAAATAAATGATATAAAAGGAGTAATAAAAATTAAATAATTTTTTAATAAATAAATAAATAATCCTATTTTTATTATACATGAGGATAAATAACATATATGGATAATATAACTCAATGTATGAGACATTATTTTAAAAAATATCTTTAAAAGGTTCACCTCAAACTTTATTTTTCTTCCATATAAATAAGATTTTTTTGTAATAACGAGTTAAATAAAAATTTAAATATAATTATATTATTTTTTTATTTCATATCTACCCATGATTCAATGTTTACAAGATGGGTTTAAATTAACATTTTTGTAATTTTTCAAATAATGTACATTTGGAATTTTAAAAAAAAATAAAAAAGAAATATTTTTTGAATTATACAGTATAAGAATAATTTACCTCAATCATGAATAATATTTTCATTTTTACATCATTTATATCATTATATTTTAATTTTCAATGATGTTTTTTTCTTATGTATGTGTGTAGTTTTTCTAATAATACGTGAATTAAACATTAATAGTTTGTTTTCCAAAAGATTGTCTTTATGATGAATGATTTCATGATTATTGGATATGTTTATGGATATTAAGAATTTTTTGGAAAATGGGTGGTTCCATTATTAACCATATATGGATGGTCACATTATAATACCACGATTTTCGGTTCCATAATTATACAAGGATGGGAGGTAAAGTTATAAACTCCAATGAATTGGGTATGGAAGTCGAACATTTAGTTTTTTTATATATGAGAATGTGTTAACCTATTAGGTTTCTCCATATAAATAATATAAATATTATGGGATTTTTTTCTCTTATAAATGATATTTGTTAATCCATGATTATATTTTATGCTTACTATATGGGAATTCTCTAAAGTTAACTGTTAAGGTCTTCCTTGAGTGGATATGGTTGTTACTAAAATGATACATTATTTTTACAACATGTTTTATCTGTATTTTTTATGGATTTTAAAGGCTTTATTTTAAAAAATGAGTTTGTGTTATTTTCATGAGAAAAAGTATTAATTCATACTCTCAAATATCATTGATGATACATGTAAACATTACGTGACTATTCATGTATTTCACTGGACTAATAGATTTCATTTTTTATCCATTACTGAGATTGTTTTTCTCATCCCACTTTTTAAATTGTTTTTCATGTGTTTAAAGTATAGCTATTATAAATTAAGAAGTCAAGTTGAATGTAGTGAATATTTTTCATGAAAATAAATCATGTATGATTTAAAATATTTTTTAATAGAAAATTTATATTTAGTATAAGTTTTAAATTATAATGTATGGGATTTCTATATAATATATTGTCCTAAATTAAATGAAACTATAAAATACAATGAATCTTATGATTTTATAAAAGTGAATTCTAGTTCCAATAAACTATCATATGTAATTATTAATATTGGTCCCTTAGTTCACTTGTCTATAAGGATTTAGGATGATCCTATGTAATTTCATTGGACTGTAGTTAATAAAATTATCATCAATTTAAATGGGAAAACTATTAATATTATATTCTATGATAGTAATACCAAATCTTAACTAATGAGTTATTCAAATTAAAACAACTACTCAATGAAAAATTTGAAACTAAAGAAAAAGGGGAATGTGTAATTTTATTTCTAAAAGTCATATATCATTGTGTTTAATGAAGTAGTATGAGGTCAATTTATCATTAATATAGGCATAGTATAAATTAATTTCCATTTTATTTGATGAAACTATCTATATATATAGTAATAATTTTCAATTATTTAAACAATATTGATATAGCTACTATTATCAAAAAAAATATTTATCCACTTCAATATCTAGAAATCTGATTACACATTTCTAATCTATCCATGTTCAAGTAAGGTATCTCATTATTTGGGATAATGATAGAAATATGATATCATTTTTTAATTACTTCCAAAAAATGATCAATTTTATAAAATATATTTGAAACCCTTGGGTGAAACTATTTTTTAATATATTGACATCAATATTTTAATGATTGATATTTTAAAGATTTTTTATTCTTTTGGGATAATTTAAGTAAAAATTGATTTAGAATTTTTGCATTCTAAGCAAATATAATGTAGGTTTAATTATTTTTTAACTGAAATAATTAATTAAAAATACCCATTTAATTTTTATTAATAATAGTATGGAATTTTCAATGATTAAATCAATAATATGTAAGATTGATAATGTTATGAAAACAATGTCTGTATCAACTATTCTACATTCATTGATACACAATGTCATGTTCAAAATTATCACATTATTATCTCAATGTTTTATTTCATTATAATGATACAAAATAATGAAATGAAATTTAAATATGCTACACATATTACACTAGTATAGTGATACATACTCGTGATGTGAAAAGGAAAACATCAGATATGATGAAATCATATTATCCATATATTCATGATAAGTTAAATTTGAAACATATGCTAAAGATTAAAATATGTACTTAAATATGTATCATTGTCAAATTATTGAAATTAAATGATATTGAATATTTTTATTTTCAATGTAAATATTTATAAAAACCCTTAAAAATATTTTGAAAATATTAATTTGGGTTGAATATTATTTTTTAATGAGTTTATCCAAGTACCACTGTATCTCAACATATAATTCATCAAACAACATCAATCCAGGATATGATATTTCATTTGATTCGTATTAATTCAATTTTTTTATTGGTAAGTATAATGGTAATTATATTATAATATAAGATGGTTTTTGAAGATTATAATCCCAAAACATATACCGGTAATGATAAAGAGAATCCCAATGTTTATTTACCAAAGAATAAATGATAAGAAAATACGAATTATTCTTCTAAATATTATTTAATTGTTATATATTTTTGGATGATTTTGATGAGAAATTGAAAATAATAATTATTTTTAGATAAATAAATGGAATTTTCATTATTGAGGATTTGAAGTTAATATTTAATAATGATGTGTTATTTCATAAATTTGTTGATGTGTTAAAATAAGTGAATAATGTTTTGGTATTATGAAGGTATGTGAGGGATATTAAATTCATTTTTAAAATTTTATACATTAATGATTTTGGTTTGGTTTTATGAATGGTAAATAGTACTCCTAATAAGGAATATTTTTTTCAGGTTTCAGGAATGTTTTTAAGAGAAATCACTAAATTATGTGATTAGAATAATTATTTTCTATATTTGTTTCAAATTTACCTTGATGAGATTGAAAAACAAATATCAATTTTTTAAAAAATTAATGGTGTTTTAGTTTAGTTAACATTACATACTGATTGAAAAGAGAATCCAGCATACTATTGATCCTAGATTCAGTGATTTAGTTCATGATAAAATATGGGATATTTACTTGTTAAATTTTTCTAATTTAATGAAACCATTTAATCTAGAAAGGATGATTCCTGGAGTAATTAATCACATTATAAGTGTTAAATTCAATTTAAATTGATTTTTTATATTTTGAAAATAAATTTTCATATTTCATAATTGAGTTGAAATTCAATTAAAACTAATTACTAGAAGAAATATAAAGGGTGGAAATTGTATAATGTATGTGATACTCATGAGTAATTATATATCATATGATCTTTTGAACAATTTAGTTTTATGATTCACTAAGGCTATTTAATGATTACAATATTTTATAACTCTTCGAAGTACGAAAAAGAGAATTCAAACTTTTATTTCCTTAAGATAAGAATATTGTGTGGTCTTAGATTCATCTTTAATTTCTAATAATTAATATTAGAATAAATTAAGAAGAAGATTAATTAACTTTTATTTCAATAGATTAATATTTTCATATATTAAATTATTTATTGGTTGAATAACAACAGAAAAAAGATTAATCAAATTAAACCTGGAATTATTAGATTATATGTAGCTTTTGAATTTTTATATAGAAGGATATGAATATTATATATATCCTTCAAAATTGGTTTGGATTTTGTTTTTAATATATATTAAAAAATTTAGTTGACGGAATCTATAACATGGAGTGTCATCTTTATTATATCATATAATTATATAGTTTAATGAAATTATATTTCAATGCACTTTTTGATAAAACAAAATACTGTAATCTCATATAAACCATTCCATCTGGTATCTTCTATATCATGAGATTTATCTATGGTAGTTAGAAAATCTAAACCTGGTCTTTTTCAAATCTCATCTGAAAATAAATTTGAGGAATTTCAAAAGTATTATGATTTTTATAAGAATAAGGTATCATATCTAAATAGTAATTCACCTTAACTTGCTTAAACTGAAAATTAGATAATTTTAATATTATTAAGATCATAATAAAATATGGAGAAACCATAAATTAAATATACAAATGCATAAACCTATTATTTTCTCTAGTAATGGAAGAAAAATCATATAGAAAAATTCTCAATCTAATAAGTGCTATATTTGTATGATACATCTATCAGGACTCATGATATTGTTATGGTGGAATACTTAAAGTATTAAAAATGGTAACATTGAGGAGGGTAGTTTTTTAACCCAATAAAATTTATATTCCTATATTTAGTTGACATGCTATATATATTTATCATAAATAATAGCTAAAGCTATTGATAACACACTGCCTTCTATCACTCAATATGATGTTATAGCCTTATAGATTGGGTAACCTCAATCATAATTTCATATACATTGTGATCATTCCAATGAGGATATTTAGAGGATTACAATGGAAATCAAAAAATATTTTATTAATTGTCATGGAAAAAATATTTCTTCATCATTCATTACAATTACTGAATAATATTATCCATATGTTAATTTTTAAGAAAATACTTTTTTTTAAAATTACTAATATATATATATATATATATTTATATTTCCCAAATTATGAAATATATTATTACAAAAAGGATGTGATTTTTTCAACCATGGTTAATGCGAAATTTTCAAAAAGTTTATATATATATTGACATTTCCAACAATGTGGAAATAAAACATTTATAGCACATGAAAAGATAAACTTTTCTTCATTTTTTCAATGTTGAAAAATTATTATAATTTTTATTAATTAAAGCATAAATATAAAATCATAATGTTTATTTACTTATTCATTTGAGTATTATATGATGTTATTGAGTTTTAATTTGTCTTATGGTTAAGGGGATGATTTTCTTAATTGTTAAATGCATGGTTGGCATGATTTTTTTTCTATTTGTGTATTTTAAATTGGTGTATTCTTCTATTTATTTAAATGTTGGTTATTAATTTCATATTTTTTTAGACTATTTATTTATATTTTTATTAATTTTATTCTTTTATCTATATCGAAGTGGTTAAAAAATTCATCCATGATCAAATAATTTTTTTGTTTTGATAATTAAAATGGTCACAAATTTTAATTTTTATTATATTTTTATATCAATTTAAAAGTATTATTGAGAATTATTTGAATAATTATAATAAATAATATGGTATAATAATAATCTAAATCTCATTTACATTAATGGTTAATTACTAATTTTATTCTCTAATTATCATGGTCATTTTAAAAAACTATTCTACCTAAGATAAATATAGTAATGAGGAAACCATGTTAGTATCTTTATGATGAGTACATATGAAACTATTTTCATAATTATGTTATTTCTTGTAAATTATTTTTATTTTCAATGATAAATTGAAACCTATATAGATAAAATTAATTTGGATGTTTTAAAAAAAAATATGAAAAATTTATCTGGTCAGGACCTCCTAGACCTATTGTAATTCAACCATATTCCCCAAATTTTCCAAATTTATGTTTCTATGATGGGACTTTTGAGATTCCATGATTTCTTCCCCTCCATACCATGGATTGATCGTGGTTATTTAAATATTCATAACTAATATGTTAGGGTGGTCAACCATCTATCAAATTTTTGTGATAATTAATGCAGGACCTCTTATTTGACTTAGTTAATCCTTTGTCAAATTATAATCTTCCAAAAAAATAAATAGATCTATCCACAACATTAAGAATGTGTGGACTATCAGTAAGAACATACCCACATAACAAATATATAGTTTATTATATATATAATATAACAAATTTGGGAGATAAAATAGATCACTGAATAGGGAAATAATCCTTATTATAATACAAAATTAAATAGAATGACATTTGATAAAAAATATTATTGGGAATTGAAACCAATTTGGAAACTTAAATATGGAATTTTATTAAATTAATAACAAGAACACAATATCTAAGAATGGCCAATACTCCACATCCCATATCACACATGGATATATCCCCTCTAGGTCAAGGGTTACTAAGAAGATGGGGGAGAAATAAGAAATTGAATAAAAATTATCTAAATGAAATAATTAATTAAATAAAAACAAGAAATGTTTTCCTCATACCACATATCCCCTCACCAAGATGATCTTATTGTGTAACCCAACATCCTTATAGTTATATGTATAAATATTGAGGAGGATATATTTAATCATCCATAAATTAACAATTTTTTCCTCCTCTATTAATCCAAGTTATTCTAGAGTGTGTTGGGTAAAAGGGATTGAGATTATTTCATGTATTGATATTATTTAATTATCCATTTTCATTTTTCATATTGTAATACATATTATTATAATGTGAATATTTTTTTCCACCTATGAGATTATTTATTCAAATACATGCTTATATTCCAGAATTCCTATAGGTATTCATGTCATGAGTTTACCATTCATGATGTGAATTAATTTCATGAAATTTCATCCATGTTTCATATTATTCTTCATAAAAACAATATACATAGACCTTCATTTATTGTACATGGAATAACATTGTTTTCATCAAGAAATCATCACTATTTTTTCATTTTGGATCAATAATTGGATCCTTCCATAAATAAAGAAAACCCAAATATTAATATGAATAATAAATTATATTTTAAAAAATAATTTTATAATAATAAAATAAAAATAGAGGAAATTGTTCAATAAATTACATGAAAGTTAGAAAATTCTTGTCCATAAGACTGTTATCTCAACAAGATCAAAAAATAATTTAATTATACAAAACCAGAAAAATAAACACTAAATTAAATAAATTATTATCATGGGAAAATAAATATTCATTTTTAAAACAAAGTAATTCATCCAACTTTTTACTATTTAATGAATCAAATCTAATAGTAAATTTTAACTTTATTTCCTCCAAAAAAACATAGATCTTCATTCGTTAAACAAAAAGTTATTAATTCATCATTATTTTGGATTCCATGTTTCATCTACAAATAATTTAATTAATTTTAGTCATCACCCATCAAAATAAATGTAATGGAGTTTTTCTCATATGTCTAAAACAAGTCACATACTATATTCTTTTATGAGATCTGTTTTGTCTAATGCAAAATGGTTGAGATAAAAATTAATCAGGAATAATTTCTATCATAGTTCAAAAGTAACAAAGTATTAAGGTAAGTGGATAATGATAAATTAAGGCTCAAAAGGTTGTTTGAATCAAAATAATGTTTTACTATTTTAATAGACAATCCCAAATAAATACACCTATAATGATAAATATGGAATCTCCCCAACTTGTGAAGAATAATGTGGTCACATGAAATGAGTAAGCATAATGAATAAATCTTCCTCATGATCTATTTTTTCTATTTTTTATATTTTTTTCTAAAAGTTGTGCATTATAAAAATATCAAATACACCGTGAAACCGCTTATTAGAAAATGCTATTCATTCTAGTGGAGATGATCTTGTATCCTCTAAAGGAACAACCATTTTTTTTATAATTTTTTCATTTTGATCAGAAATTATGATTAATAACGTAAAATGGGTGATAAAATGGACTCTTAATAAATAAATAAACCTAAAAATGAAACCTCACTTCATTAAATCCCTAAACCTCATGGAAAACATCTTCCAACAAAAATATAGATGGAATATGATTTAATAAAATTTGTGTATGGTAGGAAATGATATAACATGTTAGATATATTTTTCATTCCTCACAATGAAACAAATAGACTATATGGGAAAATGTAAGATTCAATGTCAATGTAGAACCATGTATAAATTCATAAATAGTAAAATTCATCAATCATATTAATCGTGATATTATTCAATATTTTTTTAAGATAATGAAAACCTTATAAATGAATTAATTATAATGTCTCTAAATAAATATGATATATAAATACTATTAAATATTGGAAAACAATAAATATTGATAATAAGATTATATGAATGGAAAAATTACTCATTGAAATGAAAAAATAGACTCACACCTATCAATTTCATAGATTCAAATCATTCTAAATCTAAGAAGAATTTCATATATAAAAATAATCTTATTTTAAAAAACAATGACTTATCAAATGTATCCCATCATGTTTAACACAACTCCTCATTTTAGGTTTCACTCATCTAATAATATAATGATTAAAACTTAAAATAATGCATAAGTATTATCCTATAAATTGTTTTGCCTCCAAGATGGATACTAGAGTAATAAATTTCAATGTTGGGAATGAAAATTTTAAATGCAAAACAATATATATAATATTTTAGCAGGTAAAATATGGTAGG
Organism: Viscum album; assembly: GCA_963277665.1. NCBI lineage: Eukaryota > Viridiplantae > Streptophyta > Magnoliopsida > Santalales > Viscaceae > Viscum > Viscum album. The sequence continues at coordinate 67,354,089 of OY728133.1, forward strand.
TAATTGAAATAAACAATCCCCTTATAATGATACATCAATTTGGGTTTCATATGATCTGATATTTAATTTTTATATTGTGATTTGGATTCTACAAACTTGAATCACATATATACATCCCGATGAATTTCATTCCTATAACTTTTCCATGATGAAGGACTGGGAAATTTGAATATAGGTAGGTGAACATAAATTCTAATTCAATTAGTCATATATAAAAAAGGTTAAGACTAAACTAATGAAATAAAATTAAAAAAATCATTTTTCCTCTTGGATTCACATTTTTATATTATCATTACATCAAAAAATTAAAACAATTCAAATACCATTTGTACCAATTATAATGTTTCACCCCCATATATAATTAATGTAGTGTCCTTAGTAATTTATTATTTTCATTTAGGTAATTATATTTTATATGTAATTATTTCATTCAATCAAATTTTTATGAAAGGTACAACATGGTGGATTGTAATCGATAAATAGATCGTTGGAGTATAATATACTAACTATTTTTTGGGTAATGTTCCCATCATATATCTTTAGTTCTTCTAATTTATTGTGAATGGGGTTTCTTATCCTTCGTCTTAAATTTCCACAACACTGAAAGAGTATACATGAGAGAAATTATATTTCTTATCAAATCTAAAAGTATTATTACCTCACATTGACATATGTTAGTAGTTGTATAAAGACACTTTATCATTAGAGTAGAAGGATCTTGCTGAAATAATCTTCTCATGGGATATCCTTGTTCTCTCTTTATGGATTTTTGAATGTTTAAAATCATACCTCCTGATATCCACTAGCTCATGTAACTACATATTATTATTATTCTTAGCTTTAACAGGATCTCGTTTCATCTCTCTTACCACCAAGTAGGTTGATGTGGCCTTTAATTGATGTATTTTTTCACATCATTTCTTTATAATTTTGATGATACTATTAATTCAAAGATTCTTAATTAAAAATATTTGGACATCAATTAATGTTTTAATTTTTTAATTAAATATTATATAAACATATATTTAATTAATTAATTATGTATTAATTTAAATTGTAACATCTTGTTTTATTATTATAATATTTTTTTAATTTTAGAATTTTAATTGATAAGTATTCTTAAGATATTAATATATATGATTTTAATTTATTTAATTATTTAGGTTATTTTACTTTTTTCAATTAAACATTTCATTATTCATATTAAATAAATAATTGATTTGGTTTTAATTGTAAATATTCATTTAAAAAAATTATCAATTATTTTTAATGACAATTCTGAATAATAATTTTTTTATTTTACAATATGGGATAATTATTACAATATAAGTGCTGCCTCTATCCTTACTTCCATACCTATGAAACCACATGTCACAATTGTTCCACTTCTGCAACCATGGGCATTGTATTATGTCCATTAACTAATTGATTCTATCTGTCCACACTTCATCTATCACCACTAAAATTCATCCACCAACATGTCCTTCTAAGATCAATCATGATTATTCCATTATTCTAACCATGATATACCATTTATCCCTTATTTTTCTACCCTTTCATGACTTGATACTACTATGGTTCCACTATTACCGTCATATATTGTTCCCCTTCCACCATCACGATCATCAATGACAAGCTAGTGTTTTCTGAACAATCCAATTTTACTCAAAGTTCAACTTAATGTCTCTACCAACCTATAAACTGAGTATAAACTATAAGTCCTTTAAATTGATTTTCACTCATTCGTATTATTGAATCCAATGGTTCTAGATCTGATTCATGGATGATGTCATTAGTTTATTTTGATCTAAATTTTGGGAACTTCAGTCCATAAATTCTGAATTCCAAAATCCGTGTTTATTATTTCGCAAATTATGAACCATAGGGTTACAAAATGTTTATCATTATTGATGTGGATTCTCACTAAGTCATGCTCATAGATATTTTATGAAGAATGAATGGGTAATATTAAGGTCTTTCTGTTGAAGATGGGTTTTGTCACGAACCAACCCGAGTCGACCCTGAACCGGTCACCCAGGCCAGCCCGCAACAAGTCCCGAGAGGCGTTCCTGATCCTCCCGGGATGGTGACAAGAACCAAGGGAATCAATAGAGTACACAAGGGAACGATTTCGCCCATATATAAACAATCAAACAAACAGCGGAAATAAATGGACAGCCCAAAATGAATTTATATAAAAATTGAACTAAATATTATTTGTACAAGAAAATAAAATTTAGTTCAATTTTTATATAAATTCATTTTGGGCTGTCCGTTTATTTCCTCTGTTTGTTTGATTGTTTATATATGGGCGAAATCGTTCCCTTGTGTACTCTATTGATGCCCTTGGTGCTTGTCACCATCCCGGGATGATCGGGAACGCCTCTCGGGACTTGTCGCGGGCTGGCCTGGGTGACCGGTTCAGGGTCGACTCGGGTTGGTTCGTGACAAAATGGTATCATAGGAGGTCGGCTATTAGCGGACCTTTCTTTTTAGAGCGCCCTTGTTATTTTGGGGATGTCAATGTAGATGGAGTAGGATTGTTGGGACTTGAGGGGTAAGTGAAAGAAGAGCGTCGCGAACTCTTTCTTGTTCTAATCCTCAGGTTTCCATGGAAGTCCAGTTTTATTAGTGTCCATTGTTCTAGTTGATTGTTTTATATTGGGATATGACATGGGGAGTCTGACCAATGGCCTTCGTGAGCTCACAGGGCCTGGCAAGCCATGTGGAGCTGGGGAATGGTCCTAATAAGTCTCTCTGTGTTGGTGTTGTGTTTGGCATATGGCCGCCAACCATATGGTCAAGTCACCCACCGACACTAGTTCCCTTTTTCTTGGGTCTCTTGAACCTTTCTTGAATTCTGAATTTTTGTTTTTAAAATCCTTGTGTGAGAATTGTGGGAATGGGTTTTAATGTAAGGATTAGATTTTGAAAAGTGAAAAAAAGGGGGTTTCAATAATTAAATATAAGAATGGTTTAGGAAGGTTGTGTTTTTGTGAAAAAAAATGGAGGGAAGTAGAAATGATTTAAAGGGATTGGATTATCCATAATCTTAACTTGTGGTTTGTTGAAATAAAATGTTTTCAAATTGTGAATCATTTTAAAGTGATTCTGGATCTTTTTTTTAAATGGGGCATTTTAGGATGTTAAAAAAGTTTTTTAAATCAGATAAATTAGTTTTGGAAATTAGTTTTGATCGGTTGGTTTTTTTTACTAGAAATTTTATTGGTCTCAATGGACCTCAGATTATGAAAATATACATTGCTGATTTTTTTTTTAAAAAAAATAATGTGAAGTGGTTGTTTTGAGTGGCTTGGTTATTTAAAAAGTTTTTAAAAATGGAAAGGGGTAGGTTTTCAAGAAAATGGTTCTTAATTAATTGTGGTTTTTTTTTGAAACATGAAAATGTTTTTTGACTTGGTGGTTAGTGTTCCTTTTGAAGGTAAATTGTTTTTTTAATTATGATGTTTAATTTTAGCCATTGGTGTTTTCATGGGTTCTCATTTGCATGGTTTTATTTATATTTGGAAGTATGGACTATATGGTATGGTGTTTGGGTGTCAGGGGTGGCATGGAAATGTGCATGTGGGTGAGACTTGATGAAACACCATTGGTGAATGTGGAAACCCACCAAGTTAGTTTGATTTTTCAAAATTGTTTTGAGCTGAAAATTGTGGCCCTTTTTTTTAAAACCAATGGTTATGTGGCTTGATTTTTCTATGTTGTAGAAGATTTGTTTATTCAGTAAGCTTCCTTGTGATCTAGAATTCATACTCTTGTTGTATCTTGAGATGATATCTTGTTGGTTTCTTGGTTTTGTAGAAATTTTAATTGGGTTTCTAAAGATGTGTTTGATGTTGTGATGCGGCTAGTGATAGTTCTCCGTTGGAAATCTTTCCTACTGATAAACCTAAGGATTCCTTTCAAATTTTAAATCCACCTCTTTTTATGATGCCTCAACCTGTTTGTTGGAATATAGAGATGTTTGGGATCTATTAAAAGTGCTTCTAGGTCGTGATAATTCTTTTGGATAGAGCAGTTGTGTTCGGTGATGTTGATGTGTTTCGTCTAATTCCTTGTCCATTATGCCCCTCATTTGGAGTGATAAGGAATTTTGATATGTATCTATTATTTCCTATTTAGATGAAGGTTTTTTTTTGTGATCCACTGTGGGTTTTTTGAGTGGTGTGATCCTTATCACCTGACTGCGGTGCAGCAAATGCTTCAAGAATCAGGGCTCCAGCCATAGGCCTCGGAGTGAAGCTTTTCACGCAGTCAGGAAATCAACAGAGGTGTGGAGTGCGAGATTATGATCCTTACTCCTCTGTTTTGGTAAGTTAGTTACTATGTCAATGTTTTGGTTCTTCATTTCTATGAATTTCCCTTTGTCGCAACAAGCGTGGTGGACTTAACCCCTCACACAGTGTCTATGGTTTTTCCTTCATTGATGTGGGTTTTCAATCAATGTCCCTGTGTGGACCACCTGTAAAAATCAGATGCAGTCTTGGTGTTACCTATTCATTGGGGGAGAGTTTTGGGTAGTTTCATTGTTTCTTTTGTTGATTCAGTGGCCAAATTATTGGGTCCCCTTCCCTCCCATCCCCAAGTGACTGGGGTCCAGAATTGTGCTGAATGTGTTGGCCAAGTTCTTGTCCCCTCCGTTCGGGAGTTGGTGGTTTATATGTTCATTTTGTAATACTATAAACTTGGTATATTATGTTTTTCTAGGAGGGTTTTTTTGGGCTTCTGTGAGTGACGCCCAATTTTAGCTCATGTTCAATTCTTGTCTATTCATTGCTAGTTGGTTTCTAATGGTGGGGAGACCCACCATGGGTCTCTTGGATTTTCATCCTAAGAACATTTCAAGGGATAGTTGATTCTTAATGGTGGGGGGTACATTATGGAATCCTTATGTGTTGTTTTTTTTCAGCTGGAAAGTGTTATGGCTTTCCGGGGGCGGAAAGCTTTAATGGTGGGGAGAATTGTCACACACGGTTTTTTTTCTGTCTTTGTATTGATCCGGCCCATTCCCAGTTTTAACAACTGAATTTGTTTCTTTTATAACTCTTTTGTTTTTCATCCTTTTTCACCCAATCAACATCCCACTTATCCTATACTGATATATTAAAATTTATTTATCCTTTTGGACCCATTAGAAATTCATAAGCCAGGCGAATTTGGGTCACTTATTTAAGTATTGGGCCGGCCCATGGGCCCATTTCCTGTTTTAAAAAAAAAATTTGTTTCAATTATATGTTTTTCATTTTTTAATCTTTTTCGGTGATTCCACCTCCCACCAGAATCCAATATCCCTATCCTCACCCCCAATATCGTTTTAACCACTTTGGAGCTCATATTGGTCGCGTATTAGGGAGAATGTTCTCTGGTTTCCTCAAAACGTCCAGAATTGAGAAGGTAACTTGTTTCACCCATAACTCATTAAATTAGTACTCTTTTGGCCACCAATTTTCTTTCCATGTTTCTTCCAGATCTTAGGGGTATCTACATGAATTTTCAAGACATTCCCTTCCCTCTAGGGTTGCAGATCTAATGGAATACGAAGAGTTTTCTAGGGTGAAAGGTGAGATTTCTTCTCCTTTCTACTTCCTCTTCCCCCTCCTTTCATTATTTCATGGTTTTATATTGTACCCTAGTCTTGATAGACCTAGGGTTTTTTTATACCATGTTTTTTGATGGGTTTTATGTTTGTTTAGGTCTGGTATTTATAGTTTTAGTGTTTATAAACCCGTGGCGGGTGATTTCGGGTGTGCGTTTCAATTACGCCAAAGATTTGAGGTAGGATACCCCATGCACATGAATTTATTATTTAAGTTTCATCCTTTTATTATATTTAAAACCAGATATATATGTTTATTATTGTTTTTCAACCTTTGGATAATTTTATTGGTGTTCAAAGTGGTTGTTTAATCATTGGTTTGTGAACGGTAGTGTTGTTTTGTCATGAAAGTTCTCAACAAGTGTTTGTTTAAATGTTCCGTTATCTTTTGTAAATATTTTATGAGGTTTATAATCTGTTCTATGGTATTTTTAACATGTTACAGTATCTTGAATGGAAATATGGCTTTCAATTGGTGTTTTATTCCTTTTTATGTACATAAAATAAATTGTTTTGTTTAAAAAGGGCCTGTCATGTGTTCGGTAAATTGCCCGGTTGGCTTTTATGTGTGATGTGTGATTTAAAATTTACTTGATTGGATTTATAAAGGAATTATAAGAATTATAAATGGTATTTTTGGGTACTTATATTGATTTCCAATTTGGATTTGTTTTTACAAACAAGTGGGTTTTGATTTACAACATATTTTGGCCCGAGTTGCCCAAAAATGGACCGTTTCACATCTTTATGAAAATGGTTGTGTTTTGAATATTTAACCTAAGTATTATAAGAGATTTATGAATGATGTTTACTGATGTAAATGATGCTTATACAGATCCTTAATAAAATTAAAATTCATACCTTCATCAAAGGTTAGTTTTGAGAAAATGTTTAAAGGCCCGTTTGGCATTTCCTAATGAAGGAGTGTTTTACTTGTATATAACAAGTTGTGAAATTGGGATTGTTTTATGGTCCATTAAATGATTTTATTAAATGTTTATTGGGCTTCCAAATATGATTTGGTTTGGTTATGATGTGTTTTTATAATTTAAAGAGTGTTTTTGAAAGAGTTTTATTTGCAAATCCTCAATACACTTCATGAAATTGTTTTACCGAAATATTTAGCGGTTTGTTGATTAGTGTAAGAAATGTGAAGAATGATTATGGGATGTTTGTGTTTTTATGGTTTTGGAATGGAATGGGGGTGTGAAATGTGTATTTTATAATATGTGTAACTTGATTGAGCACTAAAGGGAATCCTGGGTATCTAGGTGGGCGGACGTGTACTAGTATGCTAGTGATTCTGTGGGGGTTGGCCCCTGTTTCACATAGCAAGTTTGACGATGACAACACTAACTAAACTATGATTATGTTGATGATTGGGGACCACTATGTTATGGGTATGTTCCCTACTAGTGGCCCGTGCACGAGAACGGATATTTATTATGGTTACTTTCACCGAGATACGAGGTACCTGGGGCTCACAACTAACTAGTGCCTAGGGGTATTCCTGTGACTAGTGCTCATTGGCTATTTTGTACTCACCGTCGGCATACGGTGTGTTTGGTTGGTAAATTCAGTAGTATGTGTTATTTATTTTAATGTTAAAATTATTTAAAGCAGCCCTCTTGAAAACTATTTTCATTTTGAAGTTTCACCTCTTTGAAAATAATTGTTACTTGCATTTTTGTTTATTAAACCTGCATGTTTTTGTCTGATAATTTTTATAGCATGAAACCTCATTTGAAAACCAGACATTCAAATCTTGAATTTAAAACTATAAATTGATGTTTCTTTTATTTTAAAGTAATGTGAATTGGGAATAGAATACCGGGCTAACCTACTGAGTTTTAATACTCACGCCTATAGTCTTATTCTTTTTTTAGCCCTTGTGCAGGTTTCATCTTTAGTTCGATCACCTTGGGAGACTTTTTATAATTGTGTTGGAGAGTGAACAGAAGTGTCACATGGAGTTATTTTTTTATCGGAATTGTTCATTTGAGTTGTTGGTTTTGTTCTAATTTTATTTTCTTGTACAAATAATATTTAGTTCAATTTTTATATAAATTCATTTTGGGCTGTCCGTTTATTTCCGCTGTTTGTTTGATTGTTTATATATGGGAGAAATCGTTCCCTTGTGTACTCTATTGATTCCCTTGGTTCTTGTAACCATCCCGGGAGGATCGGGAATGCCTCTCGGGACTTGTCGCGGGCTGGCCTGGGTGACCAGTTCAATGTCGACTCGGGTTGGTTCGTGACAGGTTTAGATATTGATGATCAAATCCTATAGTTGAGTGATGTGGGTTCTCTTTTATTGAATAATTCTGAATCATTTGAACCATGATGAAAGTATTTTTTAGAAATATAATTGTTTTTGATATTTAGATTCCCACCAATTTAAATTAAAACCTTAGGTGAGTTTATTCCATTTTTATTTTTTTTATTTGAATTTTTCAGGATAATCTGAGTTTATATAATACTATTTATTAGGTTGACAAGGTGAATTTGGTTTGGTTCAATAAATGAATATGATTTTTGCCTAGATATAATTTTATAGTGAATAATAAATGAAACTTGATGTCATGAAATAATTAGTATAAAAACTATAAAACTCAATTTTTGAAAAATCTTGTGACTAATTTAAAATCGAAATTTTAGAAGTGGCAGAGAATGGAAAAAAAGATTATTCAGTTTTAATATATGTAGAGATAGGGTTAAAAAATATAGAATATGGGTCTATTTTGGTTTTTATAGGTGCTCTTAAAAGTTCACATATAGGATTTAAAATACTATGAACAGTGACACATGGACAGTGAAGAAGTGATGACTGAGCTTATTCAGTGAAGAATTATTGTATTTTACTAGAAAAATTGACAATAAAAACATTTCAAGAAGTATATATTTATATATGAATATTAATTAAAACATTCTAATACTTATTTATATTATTTGATAATGAATATTCAATAAATGAGACATATAATCAGAGAATCTTATAGGAGAAGAGCATAATAGTGCTAGTCACGATCGATTTCAATGGGGATATCTATTTTACACTTGTATTTTATAATTATATCATTTATAATTGAAATAATATATTATTGTAAGGAAAATTACTTCTTTATATTATCTTCTAATTAGGGATTTAATTACAATTGGTTGATAATTTATCTTATTCATAATTGATTTTCTCAAAAAATCAGAACCGTTCTGGGAGATCAGTTCTTAATGTTAATTTTTTCCACAGTAATTAATAATTTCAAAACATCCTTATCATTCAGTCAGATTTATTCTAAATTATTCTCTTGGATTATAATTTCCATGAATTTGAAAAATTTCAGATAGATTTATTTTGATGATTATATATTCAAAATCTTATTTTTGACGGATAACAATTCACGTCGTATTTGCCGACAATCATTTTTTGGTAAGATTTATCACTTGGTGAGGGATATTTATCAAACAAAATTTCAAGGATAAATTAAGAAAAACTTGAATGAAGAATTTAATTTTAACCAATTATTTTTAATTTACCCTAGATACTCTCTCTAAAATATTTAACAATTTATTTTCTCATGGCATGACCATTTTTCCCACCACATGTTGTTATGAAACCCCTATTTCATCATCAGTTTATCCTCTTTAAATAAAAAAAATTAAAAGAGAAATATATTTCAACTACTTCTTATGGTTGTTTTGTTTTCAATTATTTTTTTACAGATTATATATTCACCTTATTGTGGGTTTAACACCATATACATACATATGTAGTAGTATGTAATATTTATAAATTATTAAACTAGAATGTATTCAATGATGTAAAAGTTCTAATTTCAATAATATAACACATACATAATTGAATGCATAGTACCTTAATTTTTTTTAAAAACATTCTTACCACTAAAGAGTATTTGTTGGGTGTAGAACCGACAAAAAGGTGATTTCAATCATGAAACCAAAATTATAAATTAAATCACTAAAAAGAGTGTACATAAATTTTTTGTTATTTTTCTATCATCATGGAAACATAATAATTAGTGAAATGATAATTTTCCATGGATATGATGAATATAAATTTTATTTTGAAGGGAAAACAAGATGTTATAGTGAAAATTGAGAAAGATATGAGGGTCAGTTATTAATAACTTGTTAATATTAATTTCATCATTCATATAAAATTGATTGAAATTTTACCCTAAATGATTTGTTAGATAAATATCATTTTCCAAGAGATAAATCCATATAAAAAAGTATATTTGGAAAACTCCATTCCAGAATAATCCAAATATGGTGGGATTTGAAGAAAACCTCAATAGGTTAAATCTCACTGATTGATACATATGTTTTGAAAATTAAATGATAGAGGAACAAAAAAAATTAACATTTATAAATGATCCCTCTAAATGGTTCTTATGTTTTGATAAAACTGATTTTGAATAATGCAAAGTGTGAAGGATGTAGTATTTAATTCCCTATGTCCATGATATTATACACAATTAATATTCACTTCAATAACATACCGAAATGATTTATAAATAAATTGAGTGAATAGATCTCAACTCTGAAATCCGTCATAACAAATTATCCTCTACTCTTTTCAATCCACAAAAACCTTAATCCTAGAAAATATTCATTCAAAATGTTTCTTATTTTCTCAAAATAATGTTCTTCCATTACAAAAATGAGTGTTCACTATATTAACATTCCTATCACTCAGTGGTTTTACTATCATTCTTGAATACTTAATCGCTACATGCAGAGGACACAATTCATTTTATTAGTCCTTTAGTCTCTCAAATAAATCATTCTAAACAGAAAAAACTACCTCCAAATTTATTCATTGATATAGTTTATTTCATCCTAGATAATATTTATAAGTTTATTTTACACCTTCATTTTCATGGAATAAATTAATTTTACAATCTATCATCTTATGTGTGGATATTTTGAATATCCTACTAGATGTTTCATGGCCCATAAACTAAACTGCACATGAAAAGTACCAATGAAAAACTATAGTTAATAGTTTGGGAATAAATTTATGAAGAAAAAACAACCAATGGTAGATCAATATTTTCTTTGAAAATACAAAAATCCTTTGAAAATTTTCAATGAATATGATGACTATAATAAAGTCAATTCACAAAGCTATAACATAGGAGGAGTCAGGGACCCAACCAACATCATTGATTCTCACAAACACAAAAAAACTAGTTTAATCAAAATTAATGAATCATAACAAAATTATAATAATCTCTTATGGGTACATTAAAATAAAAACTAAGTTTAGAATCTTAATATTCTTCTTTAGTCTTATGCATCTTATCCAGTTTCAGAGTCTCATCCTCATCTTCAATCTTATGATTTATTCTTTACCAGAAATATACTTGAAACCCTATTTTAAAAACACAAATTTGGTTAGAGATTAGTAATTTTTTAAATAATATCTTTTTCATTATCTATTTATATTATCTCCCAAAATATAATGATGCTAATCCTACTATAGATAATCCCTTTAACAAAATGGAAAATAGCTGTTAATAGTGCTAAAAAATTAGTTTTAATCACATTGCTAACAAAAGGGGCCCTTTATCTTCCCTAAAAATGCAATGATAAAGGAAAATATTTATGAGTAATATTTTTAGCACAGATAATGTGCTGGATGGATATAATGTGTTTTTTATATTACAAAACACCCATCAAAAACCAATAATTTCATATAATGATTTATATATCTAATTGACATCTAAAATACAAAAATGGTTTCCCATGGTATAAAAAAAATACTTCTATATACATTTCAAACAATGTTTTATATAATTACATTAAAAATTATCTAACAAACATTTAAAAAAATTAATGTTTCATATTTTGAAGACCTGATCACATCTCAACGTTGTCCTCCCATGGTATCAGCTGCAGAACATATCATCTCAACTCAATAAAAAGATTTCACCTATATATAAAAATAATTACTATTATAGTAATACAAGAAAAAGAATTAAATAAAACATTAATATGAAAGAATATATTAATAAAATGTAATTGTTTTATAAAAAACAAAATTTGAGTTTTATTAGTAACATTTTGTGTCATATTGAGGTCGGGTTGATTCCTCCATGTCAAAATAAGTTAAAGATCATTTACCTAAAATAACAAAACAATTTGAATATGTTATCTTGATTTTGAGTATGTCACTTGTCCATTTACTAAAATTAATGTCAATTTTAAATTATGACACATTTGGAGTTATACCAATCACACCATGCATAATCTTGACCTACAACATATTTCTACATTTCACAAAGTACTTATTTATCATGGAAATAAAGTTCAAAAACAATGTGAATGAATTTTCATAGTTTTTAGTATTATTATTTTTTTACTAAAATGTCATTTTAAATTGGAATGATTAATTTTCAGTCATACAGGCTGCATAATGTGTTGTTTTGATGTGATACAACTTTATACATGTCACAAATGAATTAGGATTCACTGTAAAAAATTATCAAGACAATATTATTATGTTTGTTTTGGTTTTTAGTGAGTGATATCTTCTGAAATAGATTGTCAATTTTAAAATGGAAATGCAAACATTTAGTCAATTAGTAACACGGTGAATCATAATGAGGTTGGGTTTATCCATACACATAAAAAATGAATCATGGATCATTATTCTAATGTATCAAAAGAATAATAATGTATTTAATCAGTAAAAGTATGTTAGTTATTATATTTACTAAAATTATTGTCAATTTTAAATATTTATTGAATCTTTTTGTAATATTGGAAACACTGTGAGTCTTATAGATTTGAGTTTGACTCATACATGTCACAATTGACTCATATATAGTTTTTTGAAATTATCAAGACAATCAAAATGAATTTTTCCAAGATTCATTATGTCACATGTTCTTTTTAATAAAATAAATTTCAATTTTAAATAAAAAAGAAACAGTTTGAGTTATACCAGACATATCATGCATCATATTAAGGTTCGTTTGATTCCTACAAATATACAATGTCTTATAAATCATTTTCCAAATGTATCAAAACAATATTAATGTGTTTTCTCAGTTTTCAGTATGCCAGTTGTGTTTTTTACTGACATGTCATTTCAAAATGGAAATACACCTTTTTAGTCATAAAGATCACATTGTGCATCAGTTTGTTGTGAGAATACTTCATATAAACCAAAAATGACATATGAATATCAATACCAAATTATAGTGTATATTGGACAATGTTTCCTTGGTTTTCAATGAGTTACACCATTTGAACAATAATATCAATTGTAAACACATAACATACACATTTAGTTATAACGGTCACACTGTGCATCAGATTGAGGTTTGGTTGAGTCATAAACATAAAAAAAGACATGTGGATCATTTTCCTAAAGTATCAAATAATATGAGTAAATTCAATAGGTTTTAGTCTACCATGTGTTATTTTTACCTGAATTACAAACAAACCTTTTTAAAAAATAGACACTTTGAGTCATACCAGTCACAACACACATTATTTTGCGGTGTGGTGGACTCTAACACATCAAAAATGACTCATGGATCATTTTTATAAAGTATCATGACAGTCCAAATTTTTTTCCCGATTTTTAGTATTGCACTTACTCCTTTTTACTAAAATTAATGTTATTTTTAAATAAAAATAGAAAATTTCAGTTATAATGGTCACACCATGCTTCTAAAATAGATGAGTCTGCCTCTTTCCTATATTATATTTTTAATGGATAATTTTATTAATATATAAAAACAATATAAATTTTTTTCTATGTTTTTAGTATGAAATTTATCTTTTTTACTAAAATGTAATTTGAAACAAGAAACATGAATTTTGAGCCATAATGGTCACATCATGTCTCAGTTTTCCATGATACTACTTCATTCACATCACAAATGACTTATGAATCACATTCCAAAAATATCAAGATTATCAGGTTTTGTTTTCATGGGTTTTAGTGAGTGACGTTTGTTAAAGAAAAATTTTAATTATAAACTAATAACAGACACTTTTAGTCATACCACCCACACCGTGCATTTTATTGAGGTGTGATTGATTTGAAAACATCCCAATTGACTCATGTATCCCCTTATTAAAGTATAAAAACAATATAAATTCAATTTCCCTGTTTTTAAAATGTCACTTGTTCTTTTTTCCAAAATTAATGTCAACGTTAAATAAATAATGACCCTTTGATTCATCCCAATAGTACTGATCATCTTATTGAAGTTCGACTAACTCTTACACATTTAAAATGATTTATTTATCATTTTTCATAAATTATAAACACAATCTAAATGTATTTTTCTATTTTTTAGTATGTAACTTAATCTTTTTAGGAACATCAATGTAAATTTTATGTAAAAAGGGAAACATTGAGTTATATTGGACACACCATGCATCATATTGAGGTTTGGTTGATTTTTAAATATTACCAAAGATTTATAGATTGTTTTCCTAATGTATCAAATAATATAAAATAAGTTATCTCTTTTTTGAGTAAGACAATTCCATTTTCTTACTAAAATATCATTTTAATATGGAAACACACACTTTGAGTCACACTAGTCACATATTGTATCAGTTTGAAATGAGAATATTCTTACACATCACAAATGTCATTTCAATCGTTGTCCAAAATTATCAATTCATTCATATTTTATATTAGCATTGTTCAAAAAGTGTAACTTTTTATGCTAAAATTTCTATTTTAAACTACTAACAATTACTATGAAGTAATGTGATACTGTGAACACTACATGGGTGGTAGGGTTTTTATGGAGAAGATGGTTTTGGAAGAATTTTTTTTCATCATAAGTCAGTCATTTAATTTAGATTACATTAATGTAGTATAGAATAGAAAATATTATGATAAATAACATATTATATTAAAAAACCTTATCTTATCATTGAATTATGAGTTTCACCCAAATAGCCTTATCTCACCTGAGCCTGAGGATCTTAAAAAAAACCAACCAAGCTCAAAAAATGTTTCCCAGAAGTATAAGAAGACAATTATTATGTCATTAATAATAAAAAGAAACAAATAAAACATAATTATGAAATAATCCACTACTTTTATGGAAGTATCATCATTATGGTATTTATGTACATTATTCTATCAGGTATGCAGCCAATTTGATTCTAACAAATATAAATCGTCTTCTCAATATTACCCTTTATGAAATTCATATTAGTATTAGAAAAATACAAATACACAATGGAATAATAAATATTTAAAATGGAATAGTAGTTATCATAAAAAATACCTCTTCAAAGAAGCTATTTTGTTCATGGAATACAATCCCTCTCATAAATTTAAAAATATAATAATCACAATATTTTCTATTTTTCGAAATCAAACACTACAGAAAAATTGATAAAAATAAGAAATTTTTTTTATATGTGTTGGAATAGTGAAATATTATTATACATACCCTGATAATTTTTCGGTCATAGACTTGTTCATGTTCTTCTGCTTAGCCCATGCCCTCATTCTTTGTTTTCCATGATATTGTTTCACCACCCCATCATAAAATAAACCATATTAAACTATAATATAAATTATATAACATGATGATTAGTTTTAAAATTTTGGATGCAATGAATTAAAAATTGATATACATCATCATGTGTGGTTGATTTTTTGGGTATCCATGCATTGAATCTAGGAAACAAATTGTTTTTGTATCCAAATTGATGATAATTATCATCCATTGTTTTCAAAAATTAATATGTAATGATAGAATGAAAATTTATAAGATATGATTAAATTATATAGTTGTACCCCTACATCATTAGTATTAAGAGGATGCATTATTCCATAAGTTTTCTTTTAAACATTTTAACAAGTCCTGCCACCATTTTATCCCTTTTTAGATTTTTGTTGTTGTTTTGTAAGGGTTATGTGAGAACTAATGAGTCCAAATTTTTTTCCATTAGAAAATCACTTCAATTTTTTATATATATTCTATTAAAAAAAATATAATGTATATGGTACTAATAATCTTAGTATAACAAATTTTAGAAAATAAAATCAAGAAAACATACCTCATGTATACATTTACAACTGATGTTTTTAAAAATTCACAGTAGGGGATTTAAATTAAATTATCAACACTAATAAAGTCTTGAACATCCTCTTTATACATATTTTCTTCAGAATCAACTATGTCACTAATACGATTTTTTTACTTCGTATCCACATGATCCTTCAATACTAATAAATGATGATATGGAACAGGAAGCATAATGGTGATTTCAGTGGATATTTTTTATCAGTTGGTCGATCCTTTAAATGGTTTTGAGTATGAATTTTATTTCACCCTTTCCTTTTATTCATCTATAATAACATTCATCAGTCCATACCTTTTTCATTATTTGTTAAAGGATTATCTTGAAAAATAAATTAGAAATGAATACCTCATTATCGAAATGTTTTTTTACAATATTTGACGGTCGTGATATGAATTTTAGGACAGATCAGTCACCCATATAAATATCATATTCATCAAGTGGAATAGGTATCTTTGTGCATAGATTACGAGCTACATTGATCACAACTCTCAGTTGACCTATTGGAAGTGATCTATTATGTAGATTGTTGCCTTGGATATTTAACATTGTAGACCTCACTACAAGTTGATGGGTGCATGTTGAAAGATATAAATCATAATCATTTCTACCCTATAGAATGTTAGTAGAGGAAAGATACATGTTTCTATCTAATTAAAATTTCATTGATTCAATTATTATAATATTTATTACCATGACTAAGATAACTCTATGAGGGGAATGACTCACCTTAATGTGGGTGGGGCTAGGGCAGGATCTTCACATGATGGATGTTGTTGAGTTTTTTATTATATTTTCATCCCCCATAAAAGTTCTAGAAATTCATTATACTACTAGAATTTTTATTCAATGGTAGCTATTATTTCTCTCATTTGTTTAATTTCTTCAACTTGATCCACCACCTGTTTTTTTCTCCAAATATGTTTGGGGTGTCTCATAAAATTAAAACTTCTGATGTGGCCATACTGTTCTAGCCTCAAGACCACCAATATTAGGTTTAAATCTAGTAAATGTGTTATCGATTCCTATAAATACGTTATATATAAAATATTGGAAAATATGTAATCATTTTTATATAATAGATATGTAAAAAATTATTATATCATAATTACAGATTTATTCCCACAGTTTTTTTATCTATTAGTATCCCATTATTATTTACATCTTCCACCTTCTATAGAATAATGGGTGGGATGGATTTGGATTTGGATTTTTCATCATAAATATTCTTAAAATAGAGGAACATAATTATGTTGTTTTTTAAGTCACTATAATGTATTACAGTAGATTTAAATTACTAAATAAAAATTCATGTGAATAATACATTGTCCATTATTTATAGTAGGGGTACATTGACTTTTATTATTATTCCTTATTTTTTGCACTCAGTTGTTGTTTCAAAAATAAAAAAATTCAATCAATGTGATGAATACATGTATCATTAATCAATGTATTACTACATGCAATGTATCTAAATATACACATCCACATGATGGCCAGTAAACAAATCCAATGCTTCTTGGGTTATCAAGGGTGTATATATATGTAATGGGAGAAGGATTATTTTCCCTTAAATATCATTAAGATGATTCCTCATTAGAATTTTATGAAATCCTATGTAAATCATTTTAGAAATCATCAATTTATATTTCTTATTGGAGTAATCTACTAAAAATTAACTTTTCAAGTGGTGAGGAAGATAAGGTAAATGATTCATTATTTAATTATTTATAAAATATTTGTATGATATCATAATGTTACCATAATCTTTCCCACATTATTTCTATAATCTAGAGAAAAACATGTATAACGACCCATACATTACATACATTGTTATTAATTCAAAATTAAAGAATACTTATTATAACATATAACAAAACCATGAAAGGACCGTATATGTATAGTGTCTTTAGAAACTGGGAACATAAACAATTGGTTCATAAAGCGTCTACACTGTCTCCCATTTATTTCATCATATCTATAGTACCTTTTGGAATATCTTACTTAATAACCTTCTTCCTGACCTGGGGAAAGAATACATTCAAAAGGGTGAGATCAAATGCTCAGTAAGGGTAAATAAAAGAAATATCAAACATATCATATTTATAAGAACATAGCATTTTGAAAATCCTATCCTGCAAAAGAGATCATAACATGGGATAAGTCATAGAAGTGAAATGTAATCCCAATAATCATAACTTAAAACATAATTCTTTGTGGCATACACACATAATCATAGTGAATCATTTCTTATTAGTCAAGTCTCATTGCCAAGACTATCTTAGTGGACAAAGTCCATTTCTGAACCGAGTTCAATCCTAGTTTCAGTCCTGTTTCACTGAACTGGTTTAACCTGCCGTTCCAGCCATGTCTATCTCATGAGATATAAAATCTTTACCCAATTCATTGGTGGGAGATATAGGTCCCCCCCATCTCATAATGATACCATTCTTATGTGTGCCACAAAATCATAAATCATACATCAATGCATAACCCATGTAGTAAAAATGAGATTCTTAAAAAACATGACATCATAAAACAATTCATATAAGATAATGGAATTCATAAAAATAATTTCATCACAACATAATGACATTAATGTAATAATAGGGATATAAACAGAACCCTATATTATCTTAGATGGAAAATAATTTTGATAAAGCACGTGAACTCCATTCTTGAGGAAAATATCTATTTTAATTCAAAAACATTTTCCTTTTCTTTAACATGTCATAAAGTTTTAAACTAAAGTAGTTGATTAAAAATAAACTTGAAAACTTGTAAAGGAAGCCTCTTGGAAATAATGTTTTAAAAATCCATTCATGCATTCTAAGTTAAAAAAACATTCTTCTCGTACTTTTTTCGGAAAAGTCAAAAGTATCTCGTACGAAAAACAACAATAGATTCCTTTCGTATCTTTTACTAAAAACTCACCGAAGGGTAAAATTGGATATAAACTATTTTATAATGATGTAAATATTACATATTGAGGAAACATGGATGTGGATGATATAATACACCCCAGTAAATTCCAAAATATAAACAATCTCGGATAAAAATGAGATTGTGATATTTCCCTTACCTTAGGTCTGATTTGCTTAGTAAGTGTCCAAACCTCCTGTATAAGGATTTAAATAATGTTATTGACTTATTCCAGAATCATACATATTTTTATGATATCAGACATGGTTATATTCTTGGCTTCTTATTAGTAATATTTCATTACTACTTGTTATTCGGGTGTTTATTACTTTTTGTTCTTATGCGTGTTTTGTCAAATAAATTCTTATTATTCTCTTATGGTTATACATACCTCATTTATAGAATGTTATTAGTGTAATATATATCATATTCATTCATTCAATTCATTTATATAATCATTATGCAATGAAGATCATGTAGAACGAATCGCATCACATCGTGGAGACGGTATTCTGTACGTACGCACGAGCGATGATATCATTCCCATGATCGTGGAATTGTATTGTAGTGTATGTATACTATTTCAGATTCAATAACACTTTACAATAATCATATATATTCATTACTTTCACCCTTATACCCATCCAAGTAAGGTGTTGGTGGAAAATATATTACACCACGGCGTGGAGACGGTATTCCGTACGTACGCACACGCGGTGATTTCGTTTTCCGTAGGATGGATAAGAGGTGAAATAGGGTTGTTTAATATTTATAATTACATATTGTTATTGAGTGATACTTATGTTATTACCTCATAATGAAAAAACGAAGGAAGAATAAGCGGAAGAAGAAATAAAGATGAAAGAATGTGTAACGGGCATTACCTCTTCTTTGAGGCGCTTCTTTGAGACCTCCTTTTAGGGCACTAAAATTGGTCTTTGATGAATACCAGGACCACTAGGATGTCTCTAGGGAATTGGAGAGGAGAAATTGGCAGGGGTTGGCCGAGCTTGAAGGCTCAAATTGGTGTGAGGAGGAGAGTGAGGAGGTTCCCTTTTATAAGGGAGGAGAGGGGCACCTTTGGAATAACTAAAAAATATTATTTTATTATAAAGATAAATTCGGTTTTAAATAGCTCCAAATTTATTTATTTCTACGATAAGGTAGTTATTGGTTGAAATACTCTCATCTAATAGAATTTAGACAAGTTTAGGTTCCTATTTTAACCTTATCATTTAGATTTAACATTAAGTTAAATAATTTTACATTTACTGTGTCTTCTTGTATTCTTATACTATAAGGTTAATAAACTTACTATAACAAGCCAAAAGAACCCCAGGTTGTTTATTATTAATATATATAACTTTATCTAAGTCATTTGGTAGAAATTTAGATTTTGAGGAATAAAATAACAATTAATAATATAATATTTTTTTTAAAAACTATTTTATGTCAATTTTGACACTGTTTAGTAATTTATTTTTTTGAAAATCATAACAGACTTATTAGTTCGAAAAAATTTTATTAAATCAAAACTAACATGTCATATTAACCTATAAAATTAGTGGAATTCATAAAAAGTCTCAAATTACATTTATTTGGGTATTTATAACATCAAGTATGTCAATATTTCATTAATAAGATAATTACTGCATCATCTTTGGGTCATAAATAAATTTACATATTTAAAGTCTAAAATTTACAAATAAAATATCATTATGTAGGAAATATATCTAGATTTCTAATGAATATTTATAGTCGAGTTTATCTTATGTATAACCCAATATTTAAAATTATTTACTTATTAAACTTTGATTTTCACTATTTTAACCCTTCTTTAAATAATTTAATAATAAATGTCCTAATCTAATACATGTGGGCCTAAATGGACATATTTTATTCCTATGGTTTTCGGTCGAATTACACTTATCCAATAGAATTAGTACATGTGTTATGGTAATAATAATATCATTTTTACCCTTAATTACCCTATTTACTTTTAACCATGGTAAATAAAAGTAAAAAGTTACTATTCACCAAAAATTATTTTTATTTCATTGAACCACATTTTACTTACTGACATCAATTGTGTCTCTCGGATTTTTTAAATTCCACTAACAGATGCGGTAAAATTATGTTTTATGAAAAAATCATTTTTTAAAACTACCACTTAGTGGTTTCACTATTCATCAAAAATTGAATGTTTTCAGAAAAATACCAAAATTTTACCCTAGGCTAATTTCAATATTCCGAAACCAAAAATGAATTCAATTTTGAAAAATAAAAATTATAAAATTTCGAAAAGTGGTTATTACTATTCATAATGGCAAGTTTTAATAATATTTTAATAGCATATTGTTTTTTAGTGAAACTCGGTATTGCGTACGATGCAAGCTATCGAGGAAGGTCGCGATTGCGTGTAAAGTAAGCCAAGAAAGTGACGTGTGTAGTGAAAGATTCCATTGATGATTTATATAACATAAAAACAAAATATTTCTCATAAAAGTATCGGGTGTTACAATCTACCCCCCATAAAATGAATTTCCCCCTCGAAATTCGTCACTTTGTCACAAATAGATGAGGATGCCTCTACCTCATCATATCCTCAAACTCCCATGTCGCTTCTTCTAATTGGTTTTTCCTCCATAAAAATTTCACCAAGTGAGTGGTCTTGTTTCGTAGGACTTTTTTGCTACGATCCAGAATCTCTATCAGCTGTTCTTCATAAGAAAAATCTTGCTCCAACGGTATAACTTCTGAGCTGAGTAAATGTGAAGGATCAGGTATTTACTTTCTCAGGAGAGATACATGGAACACATCGTGAACTTGGGGGAGATTCGGTGGGAGCGCCAATCAGTAAGCTACCTTCCCAACACGGTCCAGTATTTCGAAAGGACCGATATATCTAGGGCTCAACATCCCCTTCTTTCCAAATCTCATGAACCTCTTCCAGGGAGATATTCATAAGAAAACTATATCACCCACTTCAAACTCTAGGACTTTTCTTCGGTTGTCGGCATAACTTTTTTGTCGACTTTGAGCTGCACTTATTTGTTGTTGAATAGATCTGACCTTTTCTGCCATTTCATCAACGAGATCAGGTCCTAATAGCCTTATTTCCCCAACTTCATCCCAGCAAGTTGGAGTCCTGTATTTCTTTCCATAGAGAGCTTCATAAGGAGCCATCTGGATACAGGAGTGAAATATATTATTATAAGAAAATTCCACCAAAGGTAGGTGTTGATCCCAACAACCTTTGAAATCCATAGAGCAAGCTCTCAACATATCTTCTAGAGTTTGAATTTGTCTCTTAGACTGGCCGTCTGTCTGAGGATGATAAGCAGTGCTGAAACTCAACTCTGTATCCAGAGTATGCTGAAGACTTCGCCAGAAAATCGAGGTAAATCTTCGATCCCGATCAGATATAATAGAAAGTGGTACTCCATGCAATCTTACCACTTCCTTTACATATATCCTTGCAAGCTGATCCAGAGAGAAATCCTCTCTAATAGCAATGAAGTGTGTAGACTTTGAAAAATGATCAACTATGACCCAGATAGCATTATTGCCTTTGGATGATTTAGGAAGTCCTGTGACAAAGTCCATAGTGATGTTTTCCCATTTCCATTCGGGTATGGGTAATGGTTGTAACATCCCCTTAGAATTATGTTTCTCAAATTTAACTTGCTGACAAACCAATCATCAAGAGACATACTCAACCACATCTCTTTTCATGCCATCCCACCATAAGTTCTCTTTCAGGTCCCTATACATCTTCATGCTTCCCGGATGAATAGAGAATGAAGAACTATGAGCCTCATCTAGCAGCTCCTTCTTTAATTCGGGGATGGGAGGAACACAAACCCGATTCCTGAATTTTATTATCCCTTCACAATCATGGTTGAATTCAAGAAAATTTCTCACCTTCTTTTGTAACTCTACATCTTCTTTCTGTGCCTCTTTATTCTTTACATGTATAGATGGTTGAACATTCATTTGAGAAAGATACGATTTTTCCCCTTTCATTATAATTCCATGATCCATCCGTTGTAAATCCATAAATATTGGATCTTTTGGGATCCTCATCATGGATAAGCTAGCATGGTCTTGTCGAATTAATGCATCTGCCACCTTATTTGCTTTCCCAGGGTGGTAATGAATTGAGCAGTCGTAATCCTTAATCAGCTCCAACCATCTTCTTTGGTGCATATTCAGCTCCTTTTGTGTGAAAATATACTTTAAAATTTTATGATCAGTATAAATATCACACCTTTCACCATAAAAATAATGCCTCCAAATCATTAATGCAAATATTACCGCAGCTAACTCCAAATCATGAGTTGGGTAATTTTGCTCATTGATTTTCAACTGTCGTGAGGCATAAGCTATCACCATATCATTTTGCATGAGAACACATCCCAGTCCCTTCTTGGATGCATCACTGTAGATTACAAACCTTTCTCCACTACAAGGTAGTGTGAGCACAAGTGCACTAGATAACCTTCTTTTCAACTCCTTGAAATTCTCTTCATATTCCTTCGTCCAGACAAACTTAACTCCTTTCCGAGTCAACTTGGTGAGTGGATTAGATAATCGAGAAAAATATTTCACAAAAAGTCAGTAATATCCAGCCAAACCAAGAAAACTTCGGATTTCAGTTACTCTTGTTGGTCTCGACCATCTTTCGATAACCTCTATTTTTTCTGGATCCACAGATATCCCCTCTTTTGAGATTATGTGACCCAAAAATGATACTTTTTGAAGCCAAAATTCACACTTCGTAAATTTGGCATAAAGCTTCTCCTTTCTCAGGGTCTTCAATATAATTCTCAAGTGATCTTTATGTTCATCCTTGCTCTTTGAATAGACAAGAATATTGTCTATAAAGACTACCATAAACTGATCAAGATAGTATCTAAAGACTCTATTCATCAGATCCATGAAGATAACAGGGGCATTAGTAAGACCAAATGGCATCACTATAAATTCATAGTGTTCATACCTTGTACGGAAAGTCGTCTTTGGTATATCCCCCCTTTTGACCCTTAATTTATGATACCCTGAACGAAGATCAATCTTGGAAAAGTATTGAGCTCCGCGTAGTTGGTCAAATATGTCATCAATGTGTGGGAGAGGATATTTGTTCTTGATAGTGATCTTGTTATGTTCTCAATAATCAATTTAGAGTCTTATTGATCCATCTTTCTTCTTAATAAATAGAACAGGTGCTCCCCAAGGAGAAACACTAGGGTGTATGAATCCCTTATCAAGAATCTCTTGGAGTTGTTTCTTCAATTCCTGCAACTCAATTGGGGTTATTCTATAAGGTGTCTTTGAAATAGGCAAAACACCCAGTACAAGTTCAATTGAAAACTCAACTTCACGAGTTGGTGGAAGACCTGGAAATTCCTCCAGAAAGACATTATCAAACTCCCGTACAATGAAAATATTCTTAATTGTGAGTTTCTCACCAACCATTGGAAATAAATAACCTTCATTCAGTGGAATCAAGACCCATAAGATGGAATAAATTTCCACTAGAAGGTTATGTTCATCCTTGCATCGATAGACGATCATAGATTGATCTGGAATATGAAATGTGACTTCCCTTATTTGGAAATTGATATGATCTCCATATAAAGAAAGCCAAACCATGCCAAAAATCACATGAAATTCCACTATAGGAAGGATCACAAGATTTGTAGGAAGCACTTTCCCACAAACTTCAATCGGGGAAGAATTATAAACTTTTGATGCGACTGTTGTTCCATTAGGTGTTGTCACAGCTAACTCAACATCTAATTGTTGAGGTAATAAGACGATACTCTTAGAAAATTCCTTAGAAATAAAAGAGTGGGTGGATCCAGAATCAAATAAAACCTTTGCTACTTCAGAGTGGATGGTAAGTGTACCTTTCACCACATCGTTATTGTACTCCACATCGCTGAAAGAAATTGCATGTGACATCCCTTTGTCTATAGCCTTAAGATTTTTTTGATGTCGATCATCATCAACAACCCTTGGATTAGGGAATTTATTGGCATAATTCCCCATCTCCTTACACTTGAAACATTGAAGTGTATTAGGTTCATTCTGTGTGTCCCTTCCTTTGTTTGCATCATTAGACTTCTTCTTCCCATCATTGCGGCATTCAAAATCCCGATTACCTTACTTTCCACATTTGAAACATTTACTTGTCCCTTTAAGACAACTCCCTCCATGTTTCTTTCAACACTTTGAGCATAAGGGAAAGCTCATCTTCTTTTCAGTGTGATCTTTAGATTTTCCTTTGAATTCCATTTTCCTCTTCTTATCAAACCCATATGACTGATGGGTTACTCAAATCTCCATCTCAACATTGAGAGCACATCGAATGATTTCCTCATAGATATTGAAGTCCCTTATGGATAACGCCCTTCGAAGACTTGGTTTTAAGCCACTAAAGAATCAATCGATCTTACTCTCAGGTTGGATAATAATACCAGAAGCATACCATGCAAGTCTTGTAAAATTTTCATCATAGGTACCAACAGATTCATCATCCTTTTCCTTCAGTTCAAGAAACTCTTTCTCCATCTTTGTTCAGAGAATACGAGGGTAGTACTTATTGAATAATAAGTTCTTGAACTCGTCCCATTCCATGGACTCAATTTCATCTCTTTGCCTCGTATTCTTAATAAGATTCCACCATTGATCAGCATCTCCTTCCAAATGATACACTGCTAGGATGACTTTATCATGTTCAGAACATTGAAGAAATGAAAATATCTTTTCTGTAGTGCTGATCTATTATACAGCAACTAATGGATCAGTAGACCCACCGAATGAAGGTTGACTCTACCTCATGAAGGATTCAACAGAATTTTGCTCCTTCCTTTGCTCGTTTGGAAGTCCAGCATGATTCATAGCTTGAGAAATTTGTGTGACCATGGCTACACGATTTTTCATTCCAGCTCTCATAACGTTTGGTTTCTGATGGGGACAATCATTACATTTCCCGTCAAATTCCATATTAACACGGTTCCTTCGGGTTCCAGCCATTGACTAAAACCAAGAAGAATAGTGTGAGAAACACTAATTATAATAGGAAAACCACATAATCAAGAATAAAATTTCACACTTAAGGTCTAATCCTAGGTTATTCATGGTCATTTCTAAAACACTAAGATTTTGTTCTATGCTTAGAATTATCCTTAGTGTTCTTACTAAGGATTTCACATCCTAGTTTCCAAAGGTTGACTATTCCTTTCCTCTGATACTAACTATAACGACCAATACATTACATACATTGTTATTACTTCAAAATTTAAGCATACTTATTACAACATATAACAAAACCATGAAAGGACCGTATAATTATAGTGTCTTTAGAAACTGGGAACATAAACAAATGGTTCATAAAGCGTCTACACTGTCTCCCATTTATTTCATCATTTCTATAGTCCCTTTTGGCATATCTTACTTAATAACCTTCTTCCTGGCCTGGGGAAATAAAACATACAAAAGGGTGAGCTCAAATGCTCAATAAGGGTAGACAAAAGATATATCAAACATATCATATTTATAAGAACATAACATTTTGAAAATCTTATCATGCAAAATAGATCATAACATGGGATAAGTCATAGAAGTGAAATGTAATCCCAATAATCATAACATAAAACATGAAGCTTTGTGGCATAAACACATAATCATATAGAATCATTTCTTATTAGTCAAGACTCATTTCCAAGACTATCTTAGTGGACAAAGTCCATTTCTGAACCGAGTTCACTCCTCGTTTCAGTCCTATTTCACTGAACCGGTTTAACCTGCCATTCCAGCCATGTATATCTAATGAGATATAAAATCTTTACCCAATGCATTGGAGAGAGATATAGGTCCCACCCATCTCATAATGATACCATTCTTATGTGTGCCAAAAAATCATAAATCATACATCAATGCATAACCCATGTAGTAAAAATGGGATTCTTAAACAACATGACATCATAAAACAATTCATATAAGATAATGGAATTCATAAAAATAATTTCATCAAAACATAATGAAATTAATGTAATAATAGAGATAGAAACATAACCCAATCTTATCTTAGATGGAAAATAATTTTGATAATGCACTTGAACTCCATTCTTGAGGAAAATATCCTTTCTAATTCAAAAACATTTTCCTTTATTTAACATGTCATACAATAATAAACTAAAGGAGTTGATTAAAAATAAACCTGAAAACTTGTAAATGGAGCTTCTTGGAAATAATTTTTTAAAAATCCATTCATGTCGTATAAGTTAAAAAAACATTCTTCTTGTACTTTTGTTGGAAAAGTCAAATGTACCTCGTACGAAAAACGACAAAAGATTCCTTTCGTATCTTTTACTAAAAACTAAACGAAGGGTAAAATTGGATATAAACTATTGTAGAATGATGTAAATATTACATATTGAGGAAACATGGATGTGGATGATAGAATGCACCCCAGTAAATTCCAAAATATAAACAATCTCGGATAAAAATGAGATTGTGATATTTCTCTTACCTTAGGTCCGATTTGCTTCGTAAGTGTCTGAACCTCCTGTATAAGGATTTAAATAATGTTATTTACTTATTCCAGAATCGTATGTATTTTTATGATATCATACATGGTTATATTCTTAGCTTATTATTAGAAATATTTCATTACTACTTGTTATTCGGGTGTTTATTACTTTTTGTTCTTATGCGCGTTTTGTCGAATAAAATCTTATTATTATCTTAAGGTTATAGATACCTCATTTACAGAATTTTATTAGTGTAATATATATAATATTCATTCATTCAATTCAATTATATAATCATTATGCAATGAAGATCATGTAGAACGAATCGCATCACATCGTGGAGACGGTATTTCGTACGTACGCACGAGCGATGATATCGTTCCCATGATCGTGGAATTGTATTTTTGTGTATGTATACTATTTCAGAATAAATAACACTTTAAAATAATCATATATATTCATTACATTCACCCTTATACCCATCCAAGTAAGGTGGTGGTGGAAAATAGATTACACCACGGCGTGGAGACGATATTCTGTACGTACGCACGCGCGGTGATTTCGTTTTCCGTAGGATGGATAAGAGGTGAAATAGGGTTTTTTCATATTTATAATAACATATCAGTATATTATTGATACTGACATTATTACCTCATAATGAAACAACTAATGAAGAAGAAGTGGAAGAAGAAATAAATATGAAAGAATCGGTAACAGGCATTACCTCTTCTTTGAGGAGCTTCTTTGAGACCTTCTTTTAGGGCACTAAAATTGGTCTTTGAAAAATACCAGGACCTCTAGGTTTCTCTAGGGAAGTGGATATGAGAAAGTGTCAGGGGTTGGACGAGCTTGAAGGCTCAAATTGGTGCGAGGAGGAGAGGGTGGAGGTTCCCTTTTATAAGGGAGGAGATGGGCACCTTTGGAATAACTAAAAATATTATTTTCTTATAAAGCCAAATTCGTTTTTAAATAGCTCAAAATCTATTTATTTAGAATCTAAGGTGGGGATGGGTCGAAATCCTCTCATCCAATATAATTTAGACAAGTTGAGGTTCCTATTTTACCCTTATCATTTAGATTTAACATTAAGTTAAATAATTTTACTTTTACCATGTCTTCTTGTGTTCTTATACTATATGGTTAATGAACTTACTATAACAAGCCAAACGAACCCCATGTTGTTTATTATTAATATATATAACCTTATCTATGTCATTAAGCCGAACCTTATATTTTTAGGAATAAAATAACAATTAATAATATAATATTTTTTTAAAAAACTATTTTATGTCAATTTTGACACTATTTAGAAATTGATTTTTTCGAAAATCATAACAGACTTATTAGTACGAATAAAGGTTATTAAATCAACAATAACATGTCATATTAACCTATAAAATTAGGGGAATTCATAAAAAGTCTCAAATTTCATTTATTTGGGTATTTATAACATCAATTATGACAATATTTCATTAATAATGTAATTACTGCATCATATTTGTGTCATAAATAAATTAACATATTTAAAGTCTAAAAATTACAAATAAAATATAATTATGTAGGAAATATTTCTAGATTTCTAATGAATATTTATAGTTCAATTTATCTTATGTATAACCCTATATTAAAAATTATTTACTTATTAAACTTTGATTTTAACTATTTTAACCCATCTTTAAATAAATTAACAATAAATGTCCTAATCTAATCCAAGTGGGCCTAAATGTTCATATTTTATTCCTAAGGTTGTTTTTGGTCGAATTAAACTTATCCAATAGAATTAGGACATGTGTTAGGGTAACAATAATATCATTTTTACCCTTAATTACCCTATTTACTTCTAACCGTGGTAAATAAAAGTAAAAAGATACTATTCAGCAAAAATTATTTTTATCTCATTGAACCACATTTTACTTACTGACAGCAACCATGTCTCTCGGATTTTTGAAATTCCACTCACAGAAGCAGTAAAATTATGTTTTATGAAAAATTCAGTTTTTAAAACTACCACTTAGTGGTTTCACTATTCATCAAAAATTGAATGTTTTCATAAAAATACCAAAATTTCACCCTAGGCTAATTTCGATATTCTGAAACCAAAAATGAAGTCCATTTTGAAAAATAACATTTCTAAAATTTCAAAAAGTGGTTATTATTGTTCATAGCGTCTAGTTTTAATAATATTTTAATAGCATATCGTTTTTAGTGAAACTCGGTATTGCATACGACACAAGCTATCGAGGAAGGTCGCGATTGCATGTAAAGTAAGCCAAGAAAGTGATGTGTGTAGTGAAAGATTCCTTTGATGATTTATATAACATAAAAACAAAATATTTCTCATAAAAGTCTCAGGTGTTACAACATGGTGCCGTTAATCTACATAAATCGGCTTATGTTGTCGAAAGACGATTCTAATGTAACTACTGAACATGTCGTCGTTGGGGTAAATATGTTAGCTCCATACATTATATATGATATCATATTTGATGATTTTGAATTTCTTCCATAAGGATATTTTCTATCCCCATCAAAAAAAACAACTCGCCTTTTTTCATATTTATTCAATCATCACTTACCATTTCATTGAATTAAACATATTCAATATATTCTTCTAGAGAAGTACCTATATTTTTTAAAGGATGAGGGGATTTGACTCCTCTATTTACTATCCAAATCTATTTATTATGGTATCCTCTAAAATAAAAAACACTTTATACATCGAGACCATTGTGAAATGATTACGATATCCCAATGGAAGTGTAATCCTCAGTTGTATTCTCATGTGACATATAACTGTATTTGGTCGATAAAAGAATAATTGAACACTTTTGGTTTGTGGGATATGGAATATAAAATACGTGTACTGCATGTGAGGCAATAGAAAAAGTTTGTTTTTGCACCCTTACTTAGTGAAATAAACTTTCATGAATCCCAATTTATCTATTTTTACAACACTCTAGTTATCAATTCAATTTCATTGAAAAATAAAAACTTATAATGTTGTATAATCCAACTCCCATATTTTTTTGATTTTTCCAATGTATGACATATTCATATAAATTGGAATTTATTCCTTGTTAATATAAAAATGAATCTCTCCATCAAAAAGTGTAAGTACACTATTTTTCATTCTATTGTATTTATCATGTTCATTTTTATCGAATGTATACTCATTAAATAGATTACCATTAAAGGATAAGAAATACACACTTTGTCCTTGGCCTTTCCATCAAAAGTGGTTCTAAAATTAAATATATAATTTCATCTAACTCATTAAATATTTGGTCCCAGAACCATCCTATATACTATTGATTATGTGTTTTTGATATCCATATTTAATCCATTGATGGATACAAATGCCTATAAATATCTTAGAGGGTTTAAACATATGGGATAACTCCACTGTGATATCAAAAACGTAATGGTGGGCCTGCTCTTGATCTATAATATTTATTGTGACAATATCTCTTCAGGAAATTTCTTTACCCACATCCTACCAAATGTGTTACGATTTCAATAGAACAAATCATACACACCGAATAGTTATTTTGTATAGAATTCAATAAATTCTTGAATAATATATCTCTATAAAATTCAACCCTCTGGCTGAATTTGATTTCTCACATACCCTTTCAAAATATTCATATACTGTTCAATATGGTACATCTATCTATAGTTTAGTCAAACACATTTTTTAATCTCTCTAAAAAATTGATCTATTAGATAAACCATAATATCAAAAAAATGATGGGAAAAACTTTTCCAATTCATATAATATGATGATAATTTCTATTTCCATAGTTATAAATTTCAACGGTTCTATAACATTGTTGCATATATATTGACGAAGAATCAAATCTTTTATAATGTGTTATGGGAATATTGGGAAAAAATTAATGTAATGTTATAGAAATTAGATATTGCATCAATATATGGAAGTCATGTGATTTGGGATTTTTTACATTAAAATCGGTCATTGAAATGATGTTCTTGATATTTGATTAATACTCCTATGGAACATTTAAGGAATTCATGATGTTTCAAAAATGATATCTTTCTTGTCTATAAAGAGTGTATGCAACTAGAGGAAGAAATTTTTGTTTTTCACAATTCACTAGTGCCAACTCTTCTCATATTCCCATTTAAACCATGTCCATCCTAGTCTTAATTCCATACATTCTTTTGTCGAGTGCATTTTAAAATATGATGATAAAACTATCAAAAACTTTTTTTTTTCAAAATGCATTAAATTGATAAAATTTATAATGTATATAATATTCTAGTATGGTAATTTGAAAAAAAAACTAATCTCTTTTCCAAATAGTTTTTCATAATGTCTTTTAAAAAATGGTTTAAAAAAAGTAGGGTCCACATCTTATACTTTATCAAATAGATGATTCCCTATTAATGGAAAGGGTGAACACATTCTTCTAAATATCTATAAAATGATGTCATCCAAGATTGGTACATATGTTGTTGGGGTATAAACACCTAATTTCCTAGACATGTGGTTTTCGATGAATGATTCAACCAAAATGACTATGTACCTTGTTCGAAATTGGACACCCTTGAGTTCCTTTAAATTTATCCTAAAAAATTTGCATAATTTGGAATGTCATTTATTGTCTCGTAAAATATGGTTCTCAATTTAAAATCTAAATTTATTTAAATATCCTAATGCGTTACACATGAATACAAGAAAATTTTCAAATCCTCGGTCAATGGATCTAACTAATCATTAATATCATTACCCCATTTTTTAGGTCTAGATATATTCATTGATAATATTATCTATTTTTCATTTCATGCATAACCATGGAAAGAAATTTATAATTTTACAACATAATTGGCCATGTACTGTGAGTGCTATTTTGAAAATTTAAAGGATTAACTCCATTTTAAGATAATTCAAGGAGAATGTTTCTCACATTTTTTCCACATTTAGTATTATTGTGATCAATTTTCTTCTATTGATATGAGTTTTATGGATGATGCAGTTTCCCATATTTATTTACTTAATATGTGTGCCACATCAATTGCTCTGAAGTCTCATAACTTCCATATAGGCACATAATCCTTGTAATTATTGTAATATTCCAAAAAACATTCATATGAATAGATTCATATTTCTTGTATTAATTAGAAATACACTTTGGGAATTCTTAGAGGGGTTTTTGGACCTTTAAGAATAGTATACATTCATTAAGTTATGCATGTATTCTTTTAGATATCATAACCATCGACCATAGCATTCATTTGAAATCATATATGTAGCTATCGATCTCATTATCAACTGGGAGCATGTAATTCTAGAGAGTAAGTAGTTTCTTTAAACTAGCATCACTCCATCTGTTGTCTAGTTTGAAATTATATGACTTCGGTGCAACTGAAATTGTTGAATATTTAGTGTAACAAGCATAGAATTACTTCTTTCTATAACTTCCTAACTTGTAAAACAATTATGTGGAACCACCAAGTTCATCTTCAAATTTCCTTATCATTTTTTCAATACAATCTCCATCATCATTCACATATGTAATCACATCCTATATATGGTATTATTCATTTTCTACATTTATAATCATATCATATGATCCAAAAAATATTGTGTTATCCAAAACACTTTTTATATTTTCATTTTCCCTGTGTTTATTCTAACATTTATAACTTCAATCTATTATTTTATAGATCAAATAATCTTCAAACTCCTCTGGACTATTTAGTCTTGAATAAAAACTATGTAAACAATGGAAAAAGACTTAAAAATGGTCAAATGCATGAATTTTTTTAAACACGATGAACTCTTTCACTCCATCTTCATACTATTTTTTTATCTGATTGGCATCTATCCATTAATTATTCTTATACATCCTAATTGATTCAGTAATATTAATATTTAACAAAATAAATACCCAAAAGGGCCCCTTCATATAATGGGAAATACACATTTTAATGATTTTTACTGTTGAATATTTTTTCCTTAGACCTATCCCCATAGAAGATAATACCAAACTCGAAAGGGGATATAATGGTAGAGGAATCCACTAATTTAAACCATACAAGTGATGTTATGTAATGTCCCGGACCTCTCTGGTCCATTACATTGTGAAATGTTGGTGTTGGAGGTGTTCCGGGAGGTCAAGGGGACTTATCCCCAACACTTTGCCAATTTTCTAGTTCTGTGAACAGTGTTTCCAGTTTTATGAACAGTAAAAGATCGGTGAGACAGATCAGTTTCACAGATCGGTGAGACAGATCAGTTTCACAGATCGGTGAGACAGATCAGTTTCACAGATCGGTGAGACAGATCAGTTTCACAAATCGGTGAGACAGATCAGTTTCACAGATCGGTGTGACAGATCAGTTTCACAGATCGGGGTGACAGATCAGTTTCATAGATCGGTGTGACAGATCAGTTTCACAGATCGGTGTGACAGATCAGTTTCACAGATCAGTTTCACAGATCGGTGTGACAGATCAGTCTCACAGATCAGTTTCACAGATCGGTGTGACAGATCAGTTTCACAGATCAGTTTCACAGATCGGTGTGACAGATCAGTTTCACAGATCAGTTTCACAGATTGGTGTGACAGATCAGTTTCATGTACAGTAACGGTGGGTGAAGAGTGTTTCCAGACTCCTATAGTTTTGCCCCTTTTGACGTTTCCTTTGACGTAAAATACATTTAAAGACTTATTTTAAGGGCTCTTAAGGCCGATTCAAATGCTATAAATCCTATATTAATTATTCCTAAGGCTTGGAATGTTTTACTTGGTCAAACCGCGTGGGTTAATACGATCCGTTTTTAATGGAGAATTAACCGGATCTTAAACCGTCACCTCGTTAAATCATAAAAAGGGACGAGATATCATTCTCCCTTGTTCCTTCCCTTTGTTCTTAACTAAGAGGTGCTAGAACCTTTCAATCCTTTCCGTAGGAGTTGCACAAACAACCCTTACTCCTAGGATCAGTCCCGCTCTGTTGGATGCAACCAAGCTATGTCGATCATTCTTCCACATAAGTTGTCGCGAGGGGAGGATCATGACCTGCTGTGTGGATAAAGGACGTCAAGAACTCTTCGAGGTATGGGATTCATGGCTTCTATAATTATATATGTGCAATCGTAGAATTAGCATGATTTATTCCCTTGGATCACAATGAAATTAACTTAATTAAATACTTGAACTGGATTAAAAGAATTGGTTGATCGCATGTTGTTGCTTTATACCGTGATAACTGTTTGCCTCAAGTTTTCTTAGATATAGTGATATCTATGTTTCTTTGATTTGTTGATCGTTCATGATAGAAATTGATAATGAACGTAAAGCCGGAATTAACTGTTGATTAATTGGCTAAAGATAAAGAGGCATATAAATTAATCTGATTTTTTGTCATTGTTGTAGTTGTTCTAATTTGAGGATAATCAAATTAGGGAAGTAAGTTTGGTTATTTAATTGTGATAGCTTACTGATTAGGTATCCATGATTGGAACCTACGAATAACAAATCTGTTAATTCAATATGGATTAGAGAACAGATTATGTGGGAATTTCAAAAATGGTTCTGAGTTACCCTCTTGTTTGTTAACGGGCCGAGAGCCCATTTTGTGATGTTTGTTTTCATGCTGCTTGTGCTGTGATGTGAGCCTGGACGGTTGTTGTGATATGTAGAGGCATGGAGGCCTTATAGTTGTGGTAGCGGATGACGCCTAGTGTGGCGAGATGCATTGGTTTATGCATATGGGTGTCAGGGAGGACACCAGGGGTGATGGAATGGGATGGATGTGGTTTCTGGTTGCTTGTGGTTTTCTTGAATGTTAATCTGCCTTGCTTTTCCCCACTCCTCAAGGCAGCTGGTCTTGCTACCATTCTTCCAAAGGAGGCGAAGACGCGCGGGGTATGCCACGTGCTTTCCGTGTTTATCCTCTCGAGGGAGAATGGGTATATGCTCTTTCTATAGGCGGAAAAGACCCGACGGGTAGTATATCTACTCACCGTGTTGAGCCTCCTTTGTGTTTAGAAGCATAAGATGTTTTTCTAGAATGCCTGGGAATGTGGAAAAGTATTTCTGTAATGAATGTTTGATTAAATGGTGAAAATCCACGGGGATGGAGATGCTGGAATTTAAAGGTGATGTGAATCTTAAAAGGAGCAGTTGTTTTTGAAAGTGATGCCATTTCAGTTAAATGTGGAATCTTTCAATCTTAATTAATGTTTAAAGAATTAATTAATGTACAGTGGAACTGATAAATGAGAATGGAGTAATCTAATAAAGCTCTTCAATTGGTTGTGTGCTTATAGGATACCTAGTCTTAGAAGTACCATCCTGGAGTCTGAGAGACGTTAGCTGCAGTTGTATCTAAGACTAGGTAATGCCCATAGTGTGGATGTGAGTTACTTATATATTCTGTACTTTTTGTGTTTCTATACGCTACTCCACCCTGTCGGTGAGGGCAACTGACACCCCGGGGGTTCTGAGCCCTGGGGGGGTGTTTTCCCCAACATTCTGATGGGAGGTTGAATGGCTGACTACCCCCTTTGTCCCCGCTCTCTTCTCTTGGTAGATCTTAGTGCTGGTAGGCACAGTGGTTAGTTTTACCCATATATGTGTGTAGAGGGCTGTAATGGCTTGTGGTTATTTCACACACATATATTCTGGATATAGTATCCTATGGACTATTATAGGTGTAACGTGTATAGGCTGTGATGGCTTGAGGATCCTTACTCGATGTATGGGCTGTAATGGCTTGAGGTATAATACCCGACGTATGATACACGTTATGTGAGCTATGGTGAATCCCAGAAACTACCTGGTTACTTTTGGTTGTGAGGATTGTGTGGAGCTTAGCCCAGGTGTCTTCGGGCAAGCCTTTGTGGTGTACGAGGTGCAGATTGTGGAGCTTGACCCATGTTGATACGGGCAAGCCTTTGGAGAGAGATGCACATGACGTATGTCGTTGGGGCAAAGCGGAAAACCAGTGGGGAAGTGGTAGCGGGGTACCCTTGATATTCTTTACTACATGCTATATTCTTGTATGCGTTACTTGGTGAGAGTAGCCTTGGTGAGGTTGGGAACATAGTATACCTGTTTAGGTGACGAGTTAGTTTCACTTGTTTTTCACTGGGCTTTAGCATGCTTTCTTTACTTTTGCACTAGAGTCTTAGGGAGGATCCTACTGAGTATACTGTTATACTCACCCTATGTACATATAAACAGTTTTTCAGGTGACTTGGAGCAGGTTGGAGATCAAGTTGGTTTCTACTAGCTTGCGGTTGGAGGAGGAGCTGTTCGGGGTTGTGGTCGCTGCCGTTTTACTTTCTTTTGGGTACTTTTAGTTTTCCATTTCAGTTGTAGTAATTTTGAATGACATTTAATATATGTACTTGGGTTTCTTTTACATTTCAGTTATGAGTTGGAGTTGTTTGGAGTCTATTCTATCTCTCTCTTCTGCATGTGTTCTCTTAGAGGGTAATGCCTCCCATTTGTGTGTGTATTATACCCTCGGTGCTAGTCGCCAACCCAGGGCCTACTGGAGGCGGGACTCGGGGGTCATTATCTCCATTTTCGCATTGCCGGCCCAGGAGGGGTACACTTTGTGGGGAGGGGGTCGTGACAGAGTGGTATCAGAGGTCTGGTCGAGGGATAGGATGGAGTTTGGAGTTAGGCACAGGTGAGGATGCATGGGATGGTAGGGCAACGGTGTCATTCATGTTTAGCAAGTGGGGTAAACACTGGAGACCGGCAGAGACATAGGCGTTCAGGGCCCCCTATGATCTGTTGCACGGACCTTTATGTTTACGATGGCTACTAAACAAAGTGATACTGGTTGCAGGGTAGAGACCTAGGAAAGGATCATGCATCATTATTCCTTGCGCCTGTGTTTGAATGGGTAGACCTTGGGATAGGTAACCTAAAATTAATAAAACAAAATAATTAATTAATTAATGTTGAGTCTTCCATATTCCAGGCTTAGGAGCTCTAACGGTTGTTATTTTACAAGTATGGCTCCAGGTCGGCGTCCCTATCAGGTTTGCGCAGATGGTGCTCAGCAGGCTGTTCCAGCAGATCACCGCCGGGTAGAGGTTGACGACGATGACACATGGAGGAAGACACTCCGAGAGTTTCAGCGCCAGAATCTACAGAAGTACGAGGGCTCCGTTTCAGATGCAGTCACAGAAGACTGGTTGGAGGAGGTCGAGATAGGCTTCAGTTCGATTCGTGCTCGGAAGGAACACCGGGTGTCCTTGGTTGTGACGATGTTGCGTGGAGCAGCGAGACAGTGGTGGTTCTTGTTCCTTGGGGATCGTGAGGAGTCAGCGATCTCATGGGAGGAGTTTCGAGACAGGTTTAGAGTCGAGTTTCTTTCATCGACTGCGAAGGCATCCAGTCGCCAGGAGCTTCTTACCCTTCGACAGGGGAGCTCCAGTGTTCGGGAGTTTGGAATCCATTTCAGGAACCTTCTACGATATGCTTCAGACCTGTTACCAGATGATGAGGCCAGGGCGAGGCATTTCGAGGAGGCTTTGCGTCCAGATATCCAGCGCCAGGTCACCCCATTGATGCTGAAGACATATCTTGAGGTGCGGGCAAGGGCAGAGGTTGTTGAGAGGACTTTGGCTAGGACCGGATCGTCACGAGAGGGGAATCGTCATGATTCCTCACGAAGCAGAGCTGTGGTCCGGGGTTCCCGGTTTTCAGGACAGAAGAGTTTTCGTTCACCTGGGGGTATGTCCCAGCCCTTCCCATCTCATTTCTCCGGAGGTAGCAACTCTCAAACCTATGCCAAGGGATCATGCGCTTGTTTTTATTATGGTGGACGTGGTCATCAGCAGCGGGAGTGCCCAACTTTTCAGAGCAGTCATCGTGCACCAGGCGCTCCACTCCAGGTTCCTCCGTTGAGGCAGTTCCAGCCGAGGCAGCAGCAGCAGGTTGCACCAGCTTTAGATCACCAGAGCGTAGATGGAGCAGGCAGAGGACAGCCCCATGACGCTCCCCGTCCTCAGAGAGCAGAGCGCGGCCGTGGTGGTGGTCGTCATCAGGGTCAGAGAGGCCGTTGAGGTGGTCGTGGTCAGCTTCATGCTCTAGCGTTGCCAGCTCCAGGCGAGCCAGACGTCGTCCGAGGTACCCTTTGCTTGTTTTCTACCTTGGTGTATGCCTTGTTTGATTAAGGAGAGACACACTCCTTTATATCCCCTACCCTTTTCCATGCTTTGGGACTTGAGGTAGAGAGGCTTCCAGTGCCCTTGGCGTTGACTACGCCAGTTGGAGGTCGAGCTAGCTTGTTTGAAGTATGTAGAGACTGTGAGCTAGTGTTGGGGCAGCACCGCTCTTGGGGAGATTTCCTATGTTTACGAATACAACCATATGATGTCATCCTCGGCATGGATTGGTTGTATTCGGTGCAGGCTATTGTGGATTACTACAGGAAGAAGGTCGTTTTCATTGATGAAGATGGAGAGGAAGTAGTGTTTGTTGGTGAGAGAGATCCTCGGATGAGTCATAGATGAGTTTCATCATTATCATCCATGATGGCTGGGATGATGCTGAGTTCTTCAGAGGTTCAACAGCTGGCGTTTCCTAGGGTCGTAGAAGAGTACCCTGATGTCTTTCCAGAAGAGGTTGTATCCTTACCCCCTCGACGGAAGATCGAGTTTGGGATCGAGCTACAGCCAGGAGCGTCTCACATCTCTATGTATCCATATAGGAAGGCCCCTTCTGAGTTACGAGAGCTACGTATTCAGCTCGATGGTCTATTGCAGTGTGTTTTTGTTCGGCCAAGTGTGTCACCGTGGGGTGCACCAGTCTTGTTCGTGAAAAAGGCTGATGGCAGTTTGCGGTTGTGCATCGATTATCGTCGCTTAAACAAAGTGACAATAAAGAGCTGTTATCCTCTCCCGCGGATTGATTACCTATTCGATCAACTGAAGGGTGCAAGTTGGTTTTCAAAGATCGACTTGCGGTCAGGATATCATCAGATGCGTGTAAAGGATGAGGATATCCCGAAGACTGCTTTCCGCTGTCGTCATGGGCATTATGAGATTGTTGTAATGCCATTCGGGGTGACAAATGCTCCAGCTGTTTTCATGGGGTTGATGAATGCTGTGTTCCGTGAATTATTGGACAAGTTTGTTGTGGTTTTCATTGACGACATCCTTGTGTACTCCACATCTAAAGAAGAGCATGCAGAACATCTACGAGCCGTTTTGGGAGTTCTTCGCCAACATCGGTTGTTTGGGAAGTTGTCCAAGTGTGAGTTCTGGGCTCGAGAAGTTCGTTTCATGGGACATGTTGTGTCCCAACATGGAGTAGCTGTGGATCCTTCGAAGATAGAAGCAGTGGTGTCTTGGCCAGCCCCGAAGACCGTGTCAGAGGTGCAAAGTTTCCTTGGTCTCGCAGGCTATTATAGGAGGTTTGTGGCTAATTTCTCCCGAGTTGCGACTCCTCTGACAGCTTTGACCAGGAAGGATCAAGCGTTCATATGGACTGATCAGTGTCAGACAGCTTTCGAGTATCTAAAGGAGAAGTTGGTAAGTGCTCCAGTCCTTTGTCTTCCAACAGAGGGAGTCCAGTTTGATGTTTTCTGCGATGCTTCACATCTGGGGATAGGCTGTGTTCTCATGCAGCAGAGGTCAGTTGTTTCTTATGGGTCTCGACAGTTGCGTCCCCATGAACGCAACTATGCCACCCATGATCTTGAGTTGGCAGCCGTGGTGTTTGCGCTGAAGTTGTGGAGACATTACCTCATTGGCGAGCGCTTTGTGGTTTTCACCGATCATAAGAGTTTGAGGTATGTTTTCTCTCAGCGGGATTTGAACTTGCGGCAGCGTCGGTGGATGGAGTTCTTGTAGGAATACGACTTCAAAATATCGTATACACCTGGTAAGGGAAATGTTGTTGCTGATGCACTGAGCCGAAAGTCATGTAATGAAGTTGTGTGTGAATCTGGTGATTCCTAGAGAGGGATGGAAGAGCTAGCAGCTTTGCATCTTGATATGGGAGAAGTTGGGGGAAGAGGTTGTCTTTTCTAGATGACGGTGCAGTCATCCCTGAGGCAAAAGGTGGAAGAGTCTCAGTTGGGTGATCTAGAGGTGGAAGTTTTGAGAGACAGAGTTGTTTGTGGGGAGGCCCCTGATGGTTGGTCGGAGGATGAACAACACCGAGTGTTGTATCATGGCAGGCTTTTTGTTCCCTTGGTGATGCGCGAGACGGTTCTCTGAGAGTTCCATAGCTCGCCCTTAGTTGTACATCCTGGTGTGACGAAGATGTATCGATCCTTGAGGAGTCAGTTTTGGTGGCCTGGGCTGAAGCGTTCAGTTGCAGAATGTGTGTCTCGATGTTTAG
The DNA here is from genome assembly GCA_963277665.1 of Viscum album. Classification (NCBI taxonomy): domain Eukaryota; kingdom Viridiplantae; phylum Streptophyta; class Magnoliopsida; order Santalales; family Viscaceae; genus Viscum; species Viscum album. Next base: position 67,394,603 of record OY728133.1, read on the forward strand.
TCTGCCAGAAGGTGAAGGCCGAACACCGTGTTCCTGGTGGTCTTCTCCAGCACTTAGAGATTCCTCAGTGGAAGTGGGAGGACATCTCAATGGACTTTGTTACAGGTTTACCTCGAGCTCCGGGAGGACATGATGCTATATGGGTGGTAGTGGATCGTTTAACTAAATCTGCCCACTTCATAGCAATCAAGGAGTCGAGATCAGTGGAGGTTTTGTCGAGGCAGTATCTGGAAGAGGTGGTGAGGCTTCACGGAGTTCCTAAGACGATCATTTCTGATCGAGACCCTCGTTTTACCTCGAGGGTGTGGAGAGGTCTCCAGCATGCTTTTGGCTCTCAACTATGCCTTAGCACTGCTTTTCATCCTCAAACGGATGGTCAGACAGAGCGAACCATCCAAACTCTTGAAGACATGTTGCGCTCTTGTGTTCTTGATTTTGGAGGTTCATGGGTGAAGCACTTACCTTTGGTAGATTTCGCTTACAATAATAGTTTTCACTCTACCATCGGCATGGCGCCGTTTGAAGCCTTGTATGGCCGGCCATGCCGTTCTCCGTTGTGATGGACTGGGGTCGGAGAGTCAGCAATTCTCGGACCAGAACTAGTGAAGAATACGACAGAGATGGTTCAAGTGATTCGAGAGAGGATGAAGACAGCACAAGATCGTCAGAAATATTATGCTGATCAAAGAAGGAGACCCTTAGAGTTTAATGTTGGGGATCATGTGTTTCTGAAGGTGACTCCCCGTCGTGGGCAGTGAAGGTTTGGTCGCGGAAGTAAAATTTCTCCCCGTTTTGTTGGGCCTTTCGAGGTGTTAGCTCGTGTTGGAGCTGTGGCATATCGAGTAGCACATCCCCCTCGGATGAGTCGGATACATGATGTTTTCCATGTATCGCAGCTCCGTCATTATTTTCATGATGAATCTCATGTTATCGATTGGGGAGAGATCGATATTGATGATGATGCAACCTTCAAGGAGCGACCTGTGGAGATCCAAGACCACAAGGAGAAGGTGTTGCGTGGGCGTTCTATTCCTTTAGTTCGTGTCTTGTGGCGACACGGTGGCATGGAGGAGAGTACCTGGGAGCGTGAGTCACAGATACGTGCTCAGTACCCAGAGTTGTTTAATGTTTAACTCCTTTCATGTAATGATTTTTTCTCTGTGGTTGGACCTTTCATGTTTTATTTATGTACCTTTGATGTGATGTTGTGAATGAATTGTTTGGGTATGGATTGTTTGTTCCCGGATGTCATAGTTTTGTTCTAGCTTTCGAACAACTCATGGTGGTTTTCCCCTGAGAGGTATCTTATGGGGTGGTTGTTCGGACCCCTCTTTTCTTCTAGGTTGGTTTTTAATTCTTGAGGACGAGAATGTTTTGAGAGGTATCTAATGTAATGGCCCGGACCTCTCTGGTCCATTACTTTGTGAAATGTTGGTGTTGGAGGTGTTCCGGGAGGTCAAGGGGACTTATCCCCAACACTTTGCCAATTTTCTAGTTCTGTGAACAGTGTTTCCAGTTTTATGAACAGTAACAGATCGGTGAGACAGATCAGTTTCACAGATCGGTGAGACAGATCAGTTTCAGAGATCGGTGAGACAGATCAGTTTCACAGATCGGTATGACAGATCAGTGTCACAGATCAGTGAGACAGATCAGTGTCACAGATCGGTGAGACAGATCAGTTTCACAGATCGGTGAGACAGATCAGTTTCACAGATCGGTGAGACAGATCAGTTTCACAGATCGGTGAGACAGATCAGTTTCACAGATCGGTGAGACAGATCAGTTTCACAGATCGGTGAGACAGATTGGTTTCACAGATCGGTGTGACAGATCAGTTTCACAGATTAGTTTCACAGATCGGTGTGACAGATCAGTTTCACAGATCGGTGTGACAGATCAGTTTCACAGATCGGTGTGACAGATCAGTTTCACAGATCAGTTTCACAGATCGGTGTGACAGATCAGTTTCACAGATCAGTTTCACAGATCGGTGTGACAGATCAGTTTCACAGATCGGTGTGACAGATCAGTTTCACAGATCAGTTTCACAGATCGGTGTGACGGATCAGTTTCATGTACAGTAATGGTGGGTGAACAGTGTTTCCAGACTCCTACAGTTTTGCCCCTTTTGACGTTTCCTTTGACATAAAATACATTTAAAGCCTTATTTTAAGGTCTCTTAAGGCCGATTCAAATGCCATAAATCCTATATTAATTATTCCTAAGGCTTGGAATGTTTTACTTGGTCAAACCGCGTGGGTTAATGCGATCCGTTTTTAATGGAGAATTAACCAGATCTTAAACCGTCACCTCGTTAAATCTTAAAAAGGGACGAGATATCATTCTCCCTTGTTCCTTCCCTTTGTTCTTAACTAAGAGGCGCTAGAACCTTTCAATCCTTTCCGTAGGAGTTTCACAAACAACCCTTACTCCTAGGATCAGTCCCGCTCTGTTGGATGCAACCAAGCTGTGTCGATCATTCTTCCACATAAGTTGTCGCGAGGGGAGGATCGTGACCTGCTGTGTGGATAAAGGACATCAAGAACTCTTCGAGGTAGGGGATTCATGGCTTCTCTAATTATATATGTGCAATCGTAGAATTAGCAAGATTTATTCCATTCGATCACAATGAAATTGACCTAATTAAATACTTGAATTGGATTAAAAGAATTGGTTGATCGCATGTTGTTGCTTTATACCGTGATAACGGTTTGCCTCATGTTTTCCTAGATATAGTGATATCTATGTTTCTTTGATTTGTTGATCGTTCATGATAGAAATTGATAATGAACGTAAATCCGGAATTAACTGTTGATTAATTGGCTAAAGATAAAGAGGCATATAAATTAATCTGATTTTTTGTCGTTGTTGTAGTTGTTCTAATTTGAGGATAATCAAATTAGGGAAGTAAGTTTGGTTATTTAATTGTGATAGCTTACTGATTAGGTATCCATGATTGGAACCTACGAATAACAAATCTGTTAATTCAATATGGATTAGAGAACAGATTATGTGGGAATTTCAAAAAGGGTTCTGAGTTACCCTCTTGTTTGTTAACGGGCCGAGATCCCATTTTGTGATGTTTGTTTTCCTGCTGCTTGTGCTGTGATGTGAGCCTGGACGGTTGTTGTGATATGTAGAGGCATGGAGGCCTTATAGTTGTGGCAGCGGATGACACCTAGTGTGGCGAGATGCATCGGTTTATGCATATGGGTGTCAGGGAGGACACCAGGGGTGATGGAATGGGATGGATGTGGTTGCTGGTTGCTTGTGGTTTTCTTGAATGTTAATCTGCCTTGCTTTTCCCCACTGCTCAAGGCAGCTGGTCTTGCTACCATTTTTCCAAAGGAGGCGAAGACGCGTGGGGTATGCCACGTGCTTTCCGTGTTTAGCCTCTCGAGGGAGAATGGGTATATGCTCTTTCTATAGGCGGCAAAGACCTGACGGGTAGTATATCTACTCACCGTGTTGAGCCTCCTTTGTGTTTAGAAGCATATGATGTTTTTCTAGAATGCCTGGGAATGTGGAAAAGTATTTCTGTAATGAATGTTTGATTAAATGGTGAAAATCCACGGGGATGGAGATGCTGGAATTTAAAGGTGATGTGAATCTTAAAAGGAGCAGTTGTTTTTTAAAGTGATGCCGTTTCAGTTAAATGTGGAATTGTTCAATCATAATTAATGTTTAAATAATTAATTAATGTACAGTGGAACTGATAAATGAGAATGGAGTAATCTAATAAAGCTCTTCAATTGGTTGTGTGCTTGTAGGATACCCAGTCTTAGAAGTACCAGCCTGGAGTCTGAGAGACGTTAGCTGCAGTTGTATCTAAGACTAGGTAATGCCCATAGTGTGGATGTGAGTTACTTATATATTCTGTACTTTTTGTGTTTCTATATGCTACTCCACCCTGTCAGTGAGGGCAACTGACACCCCGGGGATTCTGAGCCCTGGGGGGTGTTTTCCCCAACATTCTAATGAGAGGTTGAATGGCTGACTACCCCCTTTGGCCCCGCTCTCTTCTCTTGGTAGATCTTAGTGCTGGTAGGCACAGTGGTTAGTTTTACCCATATATGTGTGTAGAGGTCTGTAATGGCTTGTGGTTATTTCACACACATATATTCTGGATATAGTATCCTATGGACTACTATAGGTGTAACATGTATAGGCTGTGATGGCTTGAGGATCCTTACTCGGTGTATGGGCTGTAATGGCTTGAGGTATAATACCCGATGTATGATACACGTTATGCGAGCTGTGGTGACTCCCGGAAACTACATGGTTACTTTTGGTTGTGAGGATTGTGTGAAGCTTAGCCCAGGTGTCTGCGGGAAAGCCTTTGTGGTGTACGAGGTGCAGATTGTGGATCTGGACCCATGTTGATACGGGCAAGCCTTTGGAGAGATATGCATAGGACGTATGTCGTTGGGGCAAAGCGGAAAACCAGTGGGGAAGTGGTAGCGGGGTACCCTTGATATTCTTTACTACATGCTATATTCTTGTATGCGTTACTTGGTGAGAGTAGCCTTGGTGAGGTTGGGAACATAGTATACCTGTTTAGGTGACGAGTTAGTTTCACTTGTTTTTCCCTGGGCTTTAGCATGCTTTCTTTACTTTTGCACGAGAGTCTTGGGGAGGATCCTACTGAGTATACTGTTATACTCACCCTATGTACATATAAACTGTTTTTCACGTGACTTGGAGCAGGTTGGAGATCATGTTGGTTACTACTAGCTTGTGGTTGGAGGAGGAGCTGTTCGGGGTTGTGGTCGCTGTCGTTTTACCTTCTTTTGGGTACTTTTAGTTTTCCCTTTCATTTGTAGTACTTTTTCATGACATTTCATATATGTTCTTGGGTTTCTTTTACATTTCAGTTATGAGTTGGAGTTGGTTGGAGTCTATTCTATCTCTCTCTTCTGCATGTGTTCTCTTAGAGGGTAATGCCTCCCATTTGTGTGTGTATTATACCCTCGGTGCTAGTCGCCAACCCGGGGCCTACTGGAGGAGGGACTCGAGGGGTCATTATCTCCCTTTTCACATTGTCGGCCCAGGAGGGGTACACTTTGTGGGGCGGGGGTCGTGACATGTTGGATGAAAAATATGATTAGGAGATTCATTTGGGTTAAACATTAATTTATTTTTCTCAAAAGTGAGGTTATGATGGGATCATATGAGATAGATATAGTTATCGACATGCACATTCAATGTTGTTATTATAAATATACATACGTTCCCTCATAAATATAATAGTTTTCATAACTCTATAAAAATTTAATCTTAAATTATTATGGAAAAAATACCATTCATATTTACATTAATAACTATATGTAAAATCACTATTGAAATACAATTCAAAAAACCTCTATTTATACAAATTCCTCTTTAAAATAACACACCCTTTTAAAATAATCTAATCAGTTCCAAGAACTTCTAAAAAAGATCACAATTCCTTTTTTAATGAATTGAAGGAAACATCATGAATTATTATTCTTAATCATTTTAAATGATTGAAAACCCTCTATATTTTACAATCATTCATTTAAAACTTCACACACCCCTTATTAAAATGAAACCAGAATTAAATGTTCTTTCAAAACATTCACTTACCTTTTTGAAAGCTAATCAGTTGAGTTAAATAACATGTGGCATGGAACCTATGTCCATGAAATGTGTTTAAATCATTTTAATAATATTTAAAACCAAACAAGGGTATGTTAATCACATATAATTTTTTGAAAAATAGTTTAAAACACTAATAATTTAGAAATGTCTTCACAAGATTTTTCACAAAGGCATAAATCCCAAGGGATGAACTTTCTAAAAGATACAAGAATAAAAACTAACCATTAGTTTTTATAATTTAAAGCTATAAAAGTTTTACACGTGACTCAAAATATGAAGATAGACAAAAAAATAAATATATTTACAAGAGCAGAACTTTATAGTAAATTTATTAAAATAACAAAAAATTAAAATTGTCTCTCTATGCCATATAGTGATCTCTACATCCCATTCTAAATATAACTTTAACAAGTGACTATGGAATGACACATTAAAAGTATAACCCTTTCATTTTACCTATATCATAGACAACTAAGTTTAAATATGCACCAATTTATAGATGAATAGTGTTTGAAAAGAGCCTAGTAGGATACCGTGACATATTGTATATCATTCAATATATATAACATTACAAATATAATTTATACATTTCATATAAATAGAAATTTTTAAATTTTTAATTATAATTATAAATAAATAGAGATATTTTAATATTTAAATGTTAATTATGAATGTAAATTTTCATCATTTTTTTCTGGAAATACTAAGTGTATTTTTTGTAGAGTCTATGTCAGTAGATTGAAAATGTTTCACAAAATTATATTTAATTTTTAAATACATGTGATTTTCTTTTTAAATACATAAATTATGTTTTTATGAAATTTAGGTTTTTCTTATAAAGATTTATGATATTTTTTCAACTCTTATGTTCTTTTTTCATAGGTATAAAAGTGTTTTTTTATAAAAATTGTGTTCTTTTTTGAAATATTATGTTTTAGTTTTGATATAGATGGTCTCTATAAAGGTCTATTATAATCTTTCAAATGTAATATGGTAGTTACTTTTATATATATTAAGTAGCCCTATATGTAGAACTAAAAAACAATAGATTATGAAGTCGTATTTGTAAAATAATTCAATTCATCCCATAATACTTGTCTTGATGGAGAACTTTGTCGTATCATTATATTGATCCTACACTATACCTATTTTCTTGATAATGAGTAATATGTTCATGTTGGGGTTAAGTTGAAGAATAAAACCCAATGAAATCTCAAGGAACCCTGAATATAAAATTAGTTTCAATATGAATTTAAAATAGAAGAACCAAAGATGATAAATACCATAGTTGCAAAGGAATGAAATCTTAGTAAATAAGGATGAAATATGTACAAAATACAAAGAAATAGTACAAAATGGATATAAAAAACTAAATGTTATAAATAATACGAGGATTTTACATGACTAAGACAATTTTTACATATGTGCATGATAAAAACACCACCCAAACTCTTGGGTTTTATTAATTGTCAATAGAAAGAAAATACATGATACATATCGAAAGAAACTAATCAATAAAAAACACATAATGATGTAATCATGAAGAAAAAATTGATGAAAAAGAACAATCACAAACAAGAACATCTTACCATTATCTCATATCTCTTTGAAGAAGCATCAATGATGAAATCACCTAAATTAGATATGTAAATTCCTCCTTGATTAACAATTTATTTAAATATCTGGGCCATCTAGAGAAATATAAACATGAAAGAGGAATGAATCAGGATAAAATAATAACATACCATTGATTTGGTTGTCTTGTGGAAACAATAGGGTCCGACGGCGGTGGAGTAGTGGTCCGTGGAAGCAGCACCGGCAGCGGAGGCTATGAAGTGTAACAACAGAGATGGGTCAGCACAGCAGCACAGACAATGGCACTAGAGGGACCAGAGACAGGCAGTGGTGGAAATGTACTGATAGGGTTTATTTTATTACAAAATGAAATGATTTTATCAACACTTATTGGAAAGCATTTATAGTTGATTGTTTTATCAATGCTAAAATAAAAAGCGCTGATATAGTTACAATTAATCAACTCTTTTTTTGGCGATGATAATGTCCAATCTTTATCAGCACCAAAAAAGTACTGATAATGATCTTATATTAATAAATATATTTTTATCTTAACAATTAACAAATTATAATAAATATAATTATAATATTATTAATTTTATATAATAAATGTATTAATTATATATGTTCATATAATTATAAATATAATATGGATATTTATTATAAATTTAATTACACATATTAAATAATTATGATATTATAAATTTAATTATATATATTTACTATAATTTCATTTTTATTTAAATAAATATATATCTATTGATACATATAACTATAAATAAATATTTAATAATTTAAATAATTATAAAACTATAAATTTAATTATATAAATTTATTAAAATTTCAATATATATATATATATATACACTTAGAACTATAAATAGATATATAACTATTTAAATAATTATGAAAAAATAATTAATATATGTAATTAATATATTTATTATAATTTAATAAATATTTAAATATATCTATATTTATTTACATTTATGATAATAAATAAATAAATATTTATTTATAAATATAATTAGAAATAAAATGAAAATATTTATTATAATTTCTAAGTTATGTACATATATATATATATATATTATTTATAATTATACTTTTAAATATTTGTATACATGTATAATTTTCTCTATATATTTATCAATATATTTATAAAATATTTTATATTTATAAAAATTATAATTATTATAAATATATTAATTTTAATTTTATAATTATTTAAATATAAATATAAATGTAATTTTATAAATATATTTATAAATAAATATTTTTATAATTATTTATATATAATTATATATATATATATATATGTTAATATATAGATATTTATAATTATACAACTATAATTTATGTATTTATTTTAATTTTATAATGATTTAAATATATATATATATAGTTATAATAATAAATATAAATTTATAAATTTATAAATTTATTTCTATATAATTAAAATTTTATAATTACAAATTAAATAAATATACTCATTATTTATATATAATTATTTTATTTTTATAAGTATTTATGAAAACATCATATGTTCATGGGTATAATAATAACTTCCTATGATTTTTTTTAAAAATCATAATAGCTTGTCTTAAAAATAGGTATATTTCAGCACCATTCTCTTTCATTTTGATTAATTTATTAACTTCTAAAAATATAATTCAACAATTATTAAATAATAAAAACATTATCTCTAATATACTGGGATTTTATAGTTTCACTTTCACAACTTATATCTGTCTCCACTTATATCAAATGGGAAAACAAACCCATTATTCATGTGTAAGTTAGAATACCACCTCATGAACTAATGTAATTTATTTTATATCCCCAAACCAAATGAATTCATATAATGATGAATTTAATTTGTATACCTGATATTAATAAAATATTTTTCCTTAATAAAAGTTAATATGTCACATAATTTATTTCCATTCCATCCACCAAAGAATGAATAGATCGTTTGTGCGTACATGTGGACTACCACCTCATGAAAGTAATTGCTACATTTTTCATCACCTTGTCTCATTGATGAAATATCTAAGTATATATATGTAAATTTTACAATATTTATTATTTAATGATCAATATATATAGAAAAAATATTACTTATATTATTTTCATAATGATCGTTGAAAAATAAAATTGTTACTCATGTGTACGTTGGGCATACCAACTCTAGGATTGTAATGTAGGTCATTTTTTATAACTATATTTCATAGATTTCATTAAAAAAATAATTATTGTATAAAAAGTAAAATTATTTCACGATTGTTATTGTAGATATTATGGAATAATTAACACTTTTATCATAGTAATCCTATCAAAGTCATTCTAGACATATGAGTTGAATATCGTCAAAACACCTCACATGAATCTTAATGATTAATTAATTTTATATAACATGGAATTAACATAAATAAAATTATTAATAAACATGTAAAATGTCACAATCAAGTAAATAATAAAAATATTCTTTCTTATTCATGTTTATAATTAATGTACATGATATTTCATACTCAAGGTAAGGGAATTTCATTTCAAAAACATCTTTTTTAATGTTTTCCATAAAACAATTTTATCATCAGTGTTAACAATTTTTAATGATATTTTATGTATTAATAAATATGGAAAAAAATTAATTATAATGGAAATTTTAGGTTTCTTGTTATTTTATATTAATATGCTTCTAATAGAAATTTTTTAGGTTTTTTTACAAAACATTATGAATTTATTTAAAAATGAAAAAGAAATAAAATATTTTAACATATATGTAGTCAAAAAAAATTTCCTCTAACTTAATTATTATTTTATAATTTATTTTAATTATAATATTTCATGATTTATTCAAATAAAAGAAATCCTTGCCATTATTCTATGAATTTTTCTTTTGAAATGTGGGTTTTAATGGAAATGAATATATCAATATCCAAAAAAATTTCCTATGGTTCCAAATAATTATTTAATGATGAAATATGATATGTTTTTTGATTAATTTATGGTTCTAAGGATTTGTTATAAATAATAATGGTTTAATTATAGAACAATGATGGGTGGTTCCATGATATACCTCCAATTCATTAGGTGAGAATTATGTTTGGATGTTGACTATGAGGGTAAATTCATGTGTAACTATGATAGTAATCCTAATTGTAACTATTATGGAATTTCTAAGTTTATTTATAATGGTTATTCCATGTGTAACTATGAGGGATAATCTATGATTAACGGTGATATGAAAATGATTCCTCAGGTATGCTAAATTTTTTATTTATGGTTTCTATGGTTTTTATGGTAGTCTTATTGTATTATATGGTATTCTTCTAAGATTATACATAAAAAAAGAATTTTATACCTTTTATGGATGATAAGTATAAATATGTAAAAAAAAAATTCGAATTTTACATAATTTTAAAGAGACCATTAAGATTATTATTGTATTTTTAATATTTATTATGGAATTAATTTTCTAATAAAATATAATAATTATTAGTTTACTTGGTAAAAAATATACATTTTGAGACAAATTATTATATTTTAAAGGGAAAATATTTTTCTTTAATAATTTACTAATAGTTTTTATCATTATTTGTATATACCTTACTTAGAATTTTGTTATCATCCATCATTTATTATTTATTTCATTGGATATCTTAAGAGATATGGATGCCATAATGTGTTTATGAACTTATGTTTGATGAAATGATCAATGTGTTAGAAACCCCTTTAATGTTTTTTGTTTTTTGATTCTAAGGTGATTAATAAAATTTTGGGAGACATTTTATTACATTGATGTATACATAACCCTTATGTTTATTATGAAAAATTATTTTAAGAGAGTTTTGTGAAATTATTTAGTGATTTAAGGGTAAGGGATTGTGATAAACCTTGATGTTAATACATTATTTAATGATTATTTTATTTTTGTACATTTTATATAATGTTATAGTTAATGTATTATGGTATTTCTATCGATATTTTCCTTAGAAGGTAAATTATTATTTTAACATGAAATAATCAATATAATTTTTTCATAATATTATTATTTATATAATAATTGTAACTTATAATAATGTAAGGAAAGGGATATCACACAAAATTATTTTCTATTCTTGATGATTATATAATTACTATTATAGAAATAGTTTTCTCAAAATATTTGGAAGGATTTTTAAACATCTATTGAACCTGTCAAAAATTTATTCATTTATACAAAATTCATATGTATCATGACATTTATTTTATTTTTTAAAATATATTTACTAATATATCTAATTATACAATTTAAATTCAAAAAAGTAAATGATTAATTACTTTCTAGAGATATGAACACTAAGATGTAAGATTAATGCGATATCAATAGGGTAAAGTATAAGCCTAACTACTATATTTATGGTAGGAATTATTTTCATATATTATACATATGAATCAGAAATCATAAGTATATATTTCATATGTTTGAATGTGAAGAGAATTTTTTTTAATGTTTTAAGAATGAATAATTATGTATGCGTTTATAAATTATAAAATAATTTATTCTAAATATTATGTTCATCACGAAACAGTCTATATAATATTTTTTCAATGTTTTGATATATATTTACCAAGAAATTGATAAAATGGAAATTTTTTTGAAATGTGACAATTTTTTGTGACACTCGATTATGGAAATATGATAAAGGGATGAATAAACCCTTCAGTTAATATACTCATGATCATAGTCAATTAAGATTATCAGATTTTCTGGAAAAATAAGCAGTATGAAAAACAATTATGACAAATAAGTGATTTTTTTAAAATAATTTGTTTGAGGATGTTCATCATATTTTGGAAAGATATAAAAATAATATTATTATAGTTTTAGTAAATGTATATCTCAAGGAAAAGTGACAACCTATCCTATCTATCATGGTAGTGAGTCTTGAACACAAGACAGAAGGGAGGAAAGGGTGAACCGCCAACCACTATCCTATGAAATTTTTTAGATATTATGATATTATAAATAATTATTATATTCATGTTGAGAATAGATGTTTTATCATAGAGATAACAATTTGATTTTAAATTTATTTTCGGATTAAATGATTAATGTTCTTTTACATGAAGATAAATGTAATTTTTGAAAACATTTTGTGATATTATGGGATTTTATTTATGGATTAAATATTGGATTATGTTTAGTAGGTACATATGATTTTAATGTTGTTTATTAGTTTTATTGGTTTTTTATAAAATGCCTAGAAAAAATTTTAGATTATATAATTATGGAATATACATTTTTTGAATGAGAATTTAAGAGTTATTTATATATAAATGTAAAATTTATCATGAAATAATGTATGGTCAAATAATTAATTTTTTTTTTGAAATATTAGTTATTAATATTTTGGTAAATAATTAATAGAATTATTTAGGTTGAAAATTGAGTATTTATATTGAATTTTGGTGATTAACATATAATGGATTATACATTTTGGAAATTTAATTTCCTTGTGAAAAATAATTTTGTTGTGGTTAATATATATTGAATTGAGAAATAGTTTTTTATTATTTTTTTGAAGTATATGACCTAATAAAAATTATTTTTACTACTAAATGAATAAAAAATTAATCTTTAATAATTATCATTTAGATAAAAGGACAAAATTGTGATGGGAATTTATCCAAGGATGAAATTCAATTTTTCATGTTATTTTATTTCCTTATGTTCTTATTCTTGATGAAAATGGAATTCTGTAGCACTTGGGAAAGGATCTTAAAACCAAAATGTCATCCTTCTATTTTATAAATTAATATTATTTTTCACACATCTTCAATTTATTGTTTTGTTTTCGTTGAAATTTTCATGACCATTCACTATCTTATGATTACTAATATATTTCATTAAGTATAATTTTTTTTGACATTTTTATTTTATTAAATTTATTAATTTTTTACTTCCCTCTAAATTTTTAATATTAAGATTATAGTTATGTGTTATTCCAGATATACATAATTTTTCCTTTTTACACTTTTAAAAATAAGTATTATAACCCCTTCATAAAATATTAGATTTAAAAAAAGGTATGTTCATATGGGAAAAAAATTATTATCAAGATGAAGAAAAAATTTTCAGGTGGAAAATATTTAATGTGGGGAGAATTTAACAATCAAATATTTTTAAATAAGGAAATTAAATTTGATAACGTGTAGAAAACGAAACACCTGACTAAAATGCTACTTCAAATATTATTTTTAAATATAAATAACAGAACATATCTATTGATTTTAAATGCATGTATATGGTTTTAATAATTGTGAGATATGTATTAATGTGCTAATAAATAAAATTTTATTGATTAAATATTAAGAAATATACACTAATATTTAATAAGTTCCATTTTATTTATAAAAAAATTTATTAAAAAATAGTATTTATTTATTTTTTTGAGATAATACTATATTTTATTTATAAATTTATCCAAAAATTTACTTTATAAAAGGGTTGTTATTTTTGAAATCATTGTATCAATGTTATTTTTTGGTGAAATCTTTCTATATTTTTTTAAATGTTTTATTTTTCAACGTACAATACAGTTTTATAAAAAATATTTTATATTTTAGAGTGTTTATAATGTAAAATTTTATTTCAGATTTGTTTTAAAATATAATTATTTAACTATTAATCAAAAATATCCTATTTATAATTTTTGGATTACTTTTATACTTCAAAATATTATGAATAAAATTTTGTTCTTAAAAAAGAATTTTTTAAAAGTCTGATTTTCATCATGTTTTCAGGTTTAATATTAAAATAATTTATATCACTTACATGAATATAATTTTTAAAAATAGAATAAATATATAGAATTTTTGCATCCAAATTTAGTAATTATTTCACTTTTTGGATATTTTGAAAGGAAGCATTAATAGTTTTTGTTTCCACAGTAAAGGGTAAAACATGTAATTAATGATTAAATTATAATGATAATGATTAATAAAATTATCCTAACAGTTTTTTTAATTATGTGGATGATTATATCTCATCCAGAATCATACTGAATTTGATAATATGATGTTTTTATTCCATTTTTAGATGATTTTTATCATTATATTATTTTTATGATGAAATATCAAAAATGTAATTCCCTTTGTTTTATAATCTATATATTTTTAAAAAATAAATTAACATGGGATATTTTTTATTCTAAATATAAAATAAAAAATAATAATGTTCATCATGATAGATTATATTTAATTTTTGTAAATAATATAATTTATATTAATGATTATTAAACATTAACACCATGCTTGAACAAACAGTTAAAAAACAATAACATAATTTTGAAAACTCAAAATATAATATTATATGAGTAAGAAATAATTTAAAAATAATTTTTATATACAAAAAAAATTACATGATTATATTAAAATTAAATATTTGTCTTACTATTATTAATTCAAATATTATAAATTTTGAGAAAAATTATAATAGTTATATTTTATAATGAATAATTTTTTACTAAGTATTTTAAAATTGATAAAAATTCCATCAACATCCATGTGAATGGTGTATATTTTATGATATCAAATATTTTATATTTATAAGCCATTTTCATTTTTAGGGTATATATTAACAACTAAATAGTAAAAAATGTTATTACTTGGTAATCATCACTTTGTTTAACAAGGGGTTAAATGAAAATAATAGGGGTTAAACCAACACATAATCAAACAAAAAATTTATTGGACTAGATTATTTTGTCTCATACACAAAATTTATTAAAATTGAGTAATTTTGTATCCATTTTCAATGAAAATAGATTTATAATAATTAAATATTTTATGTATTTCATTGAGTTCACATTTATTATCTTAATTAAGGGCTCATTCTCTTCTCTTTTCTTCACTCTTATAAAAATCTTGTATCAGTATATACCTATAAAAATAAATTCCAATCCTCCGAGTCACATCCTATAGTCTTAATTTTATCCCTAAAATATCTTAGTAATGTTGTTGGTGTAAATATTAAGTGGTTGTATGATGAATAGGAATAGTTCCTTATCAATCATTTTTATTTTGATTATTATATTAGCATCTTCAAATATTATTCAACCATGGAAAAAAACACCAGTATATTAAATGTACTGAAATTACGTTTTGTTAATTTTATAACCCATTTATATATCATATTCAATCAAAAGGGAAACAAACCCATCACTCATTTATATAGAGAACTAATACTTCACAAACTTATGTAATTTATTTTCCATCACCATCTCTTACAAGTGATTTAAATAATAGATTTTAGGAATATATATGATATAAATGAAATATTATCTTTTTTAATAAATAATATATCACATAATTTCATGCATTTTCAACTATTGATGAACAATAACATTGTTTATGCGTACGGGAGGACTACCACATCCAAAAATTGATGTGATTTGTTTTTTCATCATCACATCACGTTATTGATATATATAAGTATATTGAACTATATATTATTTTACATATAAAATACTTATAAATCTATAATTATGTAATAAATATGACAATATTTCCATAATTTCTGTTGAAATTTTTAAATGTTACCCATGCGCAAGTACGCCTTACCATATCCATGAATATAATATTGTACACTTTTCCTAACCATTATTCAGGGTTATTTTTAAATGAATAATTTATATATATAAATAAAAAATAAGAAATCATTATTTTTTTCTATAAGGTAAAATAGTAACATCTTTTACCATAGTAATCCTAACAATTTTATTTTGGACATATAAGCTAAATATTGTCAAAAAATCCAATGTGAAATTAATTGACTAAGTAATAGTATTAAATTTGTAAACTAAAAAATGTAAAAATATAATTTAGGAATTAATTAATAAAATAAATAATTTAGCTATTTTATTTAAAAACTAATACAGAAACATATGATATTAGTCAGTCAAGAGTTAAGGGACATTCTTCTATAAAATTACTCTTTTGAAATATCCCTTAAAATTATTTTCCAAGAAATGTCACTATTTTATTAAATGTTATTTTATTGATGTATTTATATGGAAATAAAATAATTAAAATGAAATGTAATTATAATTTTTAAAATAATTTCAATGTTATTAAAAAAGGTGTATTATAATGTATTTTATATGTGAAATTTTGACATTCATTACATGAGATAAAGGAAATGTTAAATATAAACATATACTATGATAATGAATTTTACGTCCACCATAACCATTACATTATATTTTAATTCCAATATATGATTTAGTGGGTTTTAAAAAACTATATAACATTATTCTTGGAATTTTAGTTTTGATAATTTTATTTTTAATGATATGTATATATCAATATCCAAAAATGTTTTCTAATGGGTTAAAAAAATTTATTTATGATGTATGATTTTATTTTTTATGATTATTATGGTTCTTATAAATTTTTTATGATGGTGGGTGGTTCTTTTGTAATGAATATATGGGCAGTACATTGATTCCCATCTAATTTATTTGGTTAAAATATGTTTTGATTTTGACTGTTAGGGTTATTACAAGTGGAACCATGATGGTTATTCTAATTATAACCAAAATCGTTTTACAAACTGTAATTGTGATTATAATTCAATGTGTAATAGTGAGCATTACCCCATGTTTATTAATTACACGAAAATTATGCATCCAGATCCCTACATGATATATATATTCTTTATATGGTTTTTATAAAAATATTATTCTTTTTCACTGTAATATAATGAGATTATTTTTGTTAAAAAGTTGTTTATAATTCTTATGGGTGAAAATTATAATATTGTGATAATGTATTCATAAATTTTATATGATTACAATGAATTTTTTTTTAATTTTTTTGGATTAATATTTATTATTAGATATATTTTTAAAATCATTTTATTGAGAAGTTTATTTCCTGGTTAAGAAAAGGTGTATTTTGAGCCCAATTTTTATTTTATAAATGGAATGTTTTATATGTAATCATCAATTGGTTGTATATTTCATTAATTGTATGTCCCTTAATGATAATGTTTTATTATTTTGTGTTTTTAAAAATTCATATGATTTTATGAAGGCATGGGGACTATGATGAGGTCAATATGTAGACTGTGATGATATTTCATGTAAATAAAACAAACAACATTTAGATGTTTTTGTTTTATGGACAAAATGGATACAATGTTGAAGTATTAATGTGATATGTGTTGGTTTATTATGTTTGATTTATGATATAATTTTCTAACACTAACACCTTTTTGATCCTTGGGAATGCCATAAAATTAATTCTTATCCTAAAACCCTCTATCGAATGGTACCGTAATGAGTGGAGACATATAATGGACATCGAGTTCTTCCTCAAGGAGGACCAAGGTTGGAAACTTGCACCTACAGTATAAAAATAACATAACTATTGTAGTAAGATATTGTGAATATGAAGTTAATCAACCTCATGCCCTTCTACTACCGTGCACAACCCACACTATAATCTATCCCATCATGTCACAACCCGTCCCTCGAGGCCCGTTCCGTGACTACCCCAAGCCCGCCTTCAATAGTCCAGGGGCTGGTGACTAGCACTGAAAGACATATTTCCTAAAAACAAGAAGGCATTGCCTTTATAACCTGTAACTCACACAACTATGCACAAAGCAGGATACAAGAACAATATAAAACTATGTAGTAAAAAGGATGTGTACAGAATGTAAAAGGGTCTAGAATACAAGCCCAACTATAAAGTATAAGAAAAACAGGAAAGTACAAGTAAAACTGTGTATAGCTCCCTTGAACTCCCACCAAGGACTCTTACCTAAACGGTATGTACAACTCTCAAACAGTCATCCCTACGGTATGCCTCATCTATGGTCCACCTCCAAGCTACCTCTAGTCCCAGTACCCTCATCCTCAGTCATCATTGTCTGTTGTCTGCATAGAACAGAACATAGTGTGGGCATAGACTATATCAGGGTGAGTATAACGATACTTAGTTGGGACCCCGAGACCCTCGAAGGTCTCACAAAATATACAAAGGATAAACATAAAAACATGAAAACAACAGACAACCTTACTTAGGTATATTCCCATAAATATACCTAAGTTATCGAGTAAACCCATCTCAATCATTAAGAAACATGAGGCCCAACTCAATAGACCTATTGTTCCATGATGGAATAAATATCAAAAAGATAAATACTCATCTCACACTAGGTATACAACTCTGAGAAACAGAAATTTGATGCTAAACCACATAGGATCGCTATAGAAGATCATAGCTAGCCAAAGGATTGTATAGGGATAGTAACAAGTAACATTCTGAACACCTCGGCTGCTGGATAACTCCTCCACAATTGAGTGTAGTGGGCTATCCACGTCAAATAGAGGAACATCCCACTACCCTTGGACTATAGAGGTACTCCTCCTGCTAGGTACTGTGGGTATGACATGTCACACAGAGGCCCTCCCCAACATGGGTCTGCCGCGTCACATAGAGGTGCTACCCCTCGTGGCCTGTAGAGGTACTTCTCATATCGAGTACCAAGGGTCTGCTACATCACACAAAGGTTCTCCCTAATGTGGGCCTGTAGTGCTACACAAAGGTGCTCCCCAATAGTCTAGTTGAGTCA
This sequence comes from Viscum album, assembly GCA_963277665.1. NCBI lineage: Eukaryota > Viridiplantae > Streptophyta > Magnoliopsida > Santalales > Viscaceae > Viscum > Viscum album. Next base: position 67,413,432 of record OY728133.1, read on the forward strand.
CTTCGAGTCGAAAAGGTCAGCATTCATCAAGTCCCAGCTAGTCATAGGGTTATATATGTATTGTTCTTGGTAGAACCACTCCACAGGCCATAGTTCATACCTTAACCACCCCTAAGTTCAACAAAAAGTAACCCAATGTCCATTCATGTTAAATGGGACCCAACACAATTGATGGAATGCCAATCAAATGCTCGGTCGGTATGTTATGGACCAAAAGGTAATACTTGGCCCTAATGGGCCCGGGTCTTGTCCGACCTGGTCAGACCGACCCGGCCCGACCTGGCCTAGTCCATCCTGACCTTGATTGGGTTGAACCGACCTGATCCGGGTCTAGCCTGAATGGGTTGGGCCTTAGCGGGCCCAACCTGCTGGGCCGTGGTCTAGCCAGTACCATGAATGGTGCAGCCCGTTAGCGCGGCCCACTAGGCGTCTCGCGGTGTGGCTCGTGGTTCAGCCAACAGTGTGGCATGTCGTGCGGCTTGCAGTGCGGCCTCATGGTGCTCCTCGTGGTGCGGCCTTGCAATGCAGCCTAGCTAGCATGTGGGACTGCTTGGAAGTCCCACACGATGCACCTCAGTCGGCCAGAACGACCGACCAATCTTCCTTCCAGCGGCGTGATGGCACTGTTGTCCACCTATGGCTAGCCTGGTGCTGGTCGCAGCCTCCAGCTCCACCGGTAGTGTGGAAGTGCGATGCTGCTCCGCCATGAAACCGGCCGTTTTTCAGCCTCCATCCTGCCCCACTAAGGTCGACGGGCTGCAGCCTCTTCTTCAACCAGCGACACAGATGTGTGCTGACCTTCCTTCCTCACGGTCTGTCCGGTGCCAGCCGTCACCTTCATCCACGAGCCACTGTAGCTTCGTTCCAAGCCCAAAAAATTATACTATCGCATATTCATGATCCTTTTGTCAAGGGATTCACATCCATATATCATGCTCAGAATAAATCCATATGTCCAAGGCCAATAAAAATTTGGGGGTTGAAGGATGCACGAAGAACGCGTGAAAAAATCAAAGGAAGAGAAGCAAGGTTAATTTATGGGATGATGGCCATGTTTGTTTGGCCTTCATCGTCATGAATTTAGGATATGGAGATTCAATATAACGAATTCAACGTGTAAAAATCCCTACCTCAATTGTTTGTTGGAGGTGGCACTGGGAAGAAACATGTAGTCGATGAAGAACATCGGTGTTAGTCACTTCCGCATGATGCTTCCAATCTAGGCTCGGGGTCGGTTCCTCGTTCTTCATTGTGGGGGGGGGGGGTTCATTATTGGAAAAAGTTCTCCCATGTTCTCCAAGTCTCTCCCAACTCTCCTTTTCCCACGATTTCCAACCTGGAAATGAGGATCCAACTTATATTAATATAGGATTATCAAAATAATTATGGTTGGAATAATTAATTTGGTTATGAGGGAACATTAAAGGTGGCACAATTAAATGGAACATTAAATTAAATTAATTTGACACAATTTAATGGCATATAAAATTGAATTCATGTTCTCACAATTGAATGTGAGGATTCCAAGGAATTTCCACACATTAAAGAAGGGTTCGGTTGGTCCCCACCACTAAAATTCAAAAAAGAGGTTTCAAACATAGGTGGTCCCCACCTTCATAACTCAAATGGAGGTTTCAACAAGAAAAATAAATTAATGATTTTTTATTTTATTTTCATTCTTTTATCACACCCACAGAAGTTTGAAAACAATATTTCACTCTCAATCTACTGTGTTCGGGGTGAAGGTCTCCTTAAGTGAATATCGACACTGCGAGTTCAACGGTGTCTATAGATTTTAATTCTGAGAAACGATTCAAAATTTACAAACACACGCTCACACATTTACTGAACGTAACTAAAAATAATGTTCATAAATTCATTATGGGCACTACGAGCCTCGGAATCATGTGCCTTCAATTTTTGTAGACTCATAAAATTATTATATAATTAAAAATAAAAAAATTACATGGAATGAAAAAAACCTGGGTCTTTACATTTTCCCCACCTAAAGGCTTTGTGTCCCCGAAACCCACAACATAAACTATGGAAACAAGTGGGGGTAATGACCACGTATCTGAGCCTCCCGCTCCCATGTTCTCTCCAGGAGTTTTCCGTTATACTAGTGAACGTGCAATAGAGGTATCAACCACCCATGAAGGACTTGTTCATATCGATCTTCAAACTCTACTGGAACCTCCGTAAATGTCACCCCGTCATCTATTTATAGCTCACCCCCATCAATGATGTGTGAAGGGTCGTTCATGTATCTCCTCCGCTGGGATACATGGAAAATAACCTACACCCTGTGCAACTGAGGTAGAAGAGCTAAGAATTATGCCACCTCGCAAACTCTGCTGAGGACCTGATAGGATCCGATTAACCTCGGAGACAACTTGCTTCCCTGGCCAAATCTCCGCAAACTTCGTTGAGGTGATACCCGTAAAAAGACATGGTCACCATTTTCTAACTCCAGAGGTCTTTGCCTCCTGTCAGTGTAGGATTTCTTCATGCTCTATGCAGTCTTCATCCTCTCCTGGATGATTTGCACATTTTCCATAGTATCTCGTACCATGTCTAGTCCCATCAGTGTAGTCTCCCCTGGGTCAGTTAAGTATAGTTGTGATCTCTATGCTCATCTATACAATGCCTCAAATGGTGCCATACTAATAGTGGAGTGATATCTATTGTTGTACACGAACACCACCAAATGTAGGTGATCCTCCCACCTGTAGACAAAATCAAGGACACAAGCACTTAGCATGTCCTCGAAGGTCTGTATGGTCTGCTCCGTCTGACCATCCATTGGAGTGTTCATGGTGGTGCTCAACCGAAGTTGTGTCTCGAATGACTCCTTTAACCCCTTCCATATGCAGGAATTAAAACATGCATCATGATCGGATACAATCTTATATGGAACTCCATGAATCCATATAATATCTTACATGTAGAGGAATCCCACGCTCTCTACTGATCCCTTCTCTCTAAGAGGTAATAAGTGGGATGACTTGGTGAGTTGTTTAATGATCAACCAGATTGAATCATGACTCCTGGATGTGTGTGGAAGTCCCATCACAAAGTCCATGGAAATTTTATCCCACTTCCTCTCTGGCACCTATAATGGTCGAACTAAACTTGCGGGAACCTGATGCTTTGCCTTCACATGCTGACAAGAGAGACATCGAGAGACAAACTCTGCCACTACGTTCTCCATTCCTGGCCACCATTGCTGATTTCAGAGGTCCTGATACATCATTTTCACTCTTAGATATTACTCTAGAGGGGATGTATGGAACTCCCTCAACACATCCTCCCTATGTGATACTGGTACCAGAGTACGCCCTCTAAAGAGGATGACATGCTCCCCACCTCTAGAAAATCCATCAGGTGCATGTGCTATTGATATCTAAGCACATCGAGCCTCGCAGTCTGCATCCCCAAGCTACCCCTCCTTGACTCGCTGAAAATGTAGGACAGTGACTGTCAGAGACTGAATATAAGCTGCCCCATATCGATCGACATAGGATATCTACAACGCGGATAGATTTTATGTTGCATCACTTAGAAATTGTATACCATATCTCTTGATCATTGCATGTGCTACTACATTCCCGTTCCTAGGATTATATATTATCTCGAAGTCATATTATTGGGGGAACTCAACCCAATGTCAATATCTGAGGTTCAAATCCTTCTAAGAGAAGATATACCTGAGACTCTCGTGATCAGAGTAGACTGTAAAAAATTTTCCCATCAAGTAATGTCTCCAAATATTCAAGGAGAATCCTACTAATACCAACTCTTGGTCATGGGTAGCATAGTTCTTCTCATTTTGTCTCAGCTGTAGAGAACCATACGCGATCACTACTCACTCCTACATCGGGAAACATCCCAACCCTATCCCTGATGCGTCGCAGTAGACTATGTACCCAACGCCTTCCTCCGGTAGCCTCAAGATTGGGGCACACATCAGTCTATGCTTTAGCTCCTAGAAACTCCACTGTCATCTCTATTACCACAAGATGGGTTACCCCTTCTTTGTCAATGCTGATAAGGGTGATGCAACTATGGAATAGATAGGCACAAACCTCCGGTAGTAACCTGCCAAACCCATAAAACATCTCACCTATGTCACGCTCCTGGGTGGCTCCCATGCTAGTACAACCTCAATCTTCCCTGGATCCACCACAACTACAGCGTCTGAGATAACATGTCCCAGAAAGTCGACCTCTCGTATCCAAAACCTGCAATTCGAGAGCTTACCATAAAGCTGGTGCTCTCAATTTGTGTCCAGAACTATCTACAAATGATAGGCATGGCCCTCCTCCATCGCCCAGTATATAAAGATGTCGGCATTTAAGACTACCACAAAGTGATAGAGGTATGGATGGAAGATCCTGTTCATGAGTCCCATGAACACTTCTAGGGAATTGTTCATACCAAAAGGCATAACTAAGAACTCATAATTGCCATACCAACATCTGAAGGCCGTCTTCTGCACATCCCAGCCTCATACCCTGAGATTGTGAAAGCCTGATCTGAGGCCTATCTTTGAAAACCATCATGCTTCCTTCAGCTGAAAAAAGAGATCATCAATCCTTCAAAGTAGGTACTTGTTCTTCACAATCCCCTAGTTTAGGTGCTGATAGTATACACATAGTCTCAAACTCCCATCCGCCTTCTTGGAAAACAAAATCAGGGAAGCCAAAGGGGAAACACTGGGCCTACTGAACCCCTTGGTCTACAAGTCCTCCAGCTGTACTCGCAGCTCTCGAAGCTCCACAAGAGATATCTGATATGCTGGGGTAGATATCAGTGTCTTCCTGTGGCACAAGTCAATGTAAAAGTCCACCTCTCTATGTTGATGTTGACTCAAAATATCATCAGGAAAAAAATCATCATACTGGTCCACCACTATAGGATATCTCGGACTCTCAACATCAACCGCTCTGGGGGTAAAGATAGCTAAATGGTGTGTGATTGGATGCACCCTCATTCAGGTTAGTCCATCCTATGTTTCATTGGTTCCATTCTCTCTAGTGAAGGAAAACCTGGTTCCATCCATGCGGACACACCGTACTTTTCTCCTAATACAGTAAATCTGAGAAAGGACTGTAGAAAACCAGTCTGTACAAAAGATGATGTCGTAAGGCATCGATGCCTCTACTAGGTGATCCCATACAAATCTCTCGCCTACTAGAGTAAGCTCCCACTTCTGGCCCCCGTGCGTAATCTTGTAATCCACTCCCATAAGAGTCTCTAGTAGTAAGGATCGATCCAATGGATTTTTCAGAATCATCGAGCTTCGAATGAGGGTCGTGGAAATAAATGAGTGACTAGAACCTGTGTCTATAAGTAATGAATCTAAGGTGGAGTAGATAGAGAATGTACCTCTAATCATCTCCGGAGAGCCGTGGTCGTAGGCCTTAGCTGCCTGAAGCTGAGCTCACCCATGTCCTCCTTCTCCCTCTGGTCGGGGTGGACCACATGGCCGTGGTGGCGGTAGAACCTAAAAATGTCACCCACTACCTACTAAAATACCTCCTCCTCTAACTTTTCTACCTCTAGCATGTGGACCTCCTCGATCGAACCTCGTTATTTGACTCAGTGGTCCATCGTCCTTCTGCTGGCCATCTGTACGGTGGGTTGGGAAGTCGCAAGCCATGTGACCTTGCCCGCTGTACATGTAACACTGTTGGTCTTTCAACTATCTTCTTCATCCTCAATAGCCTCACATAACCAAACATGTATCTCACAGTCATTCGCCTATAGGTATGGTCCTCTTGGACCCCTGGGTCATCTATCTGATTCCATCTTCTGATGACTCTGCAACGTGTTGTACGGTGGTGGGACTCACTGTCGGGGACAGCTCAACAAGGAAACTCTCCACTAAAATTTCTTGCTCTAACCCCTTGCATACATCGGGATGCTGAGAGAAAACCTCAAAGCTATGATCTCATGTCTGATCCCCTGATCGAAGGTTCGGGACCAGAAGAAAGGGTCCCACACATTTTCAGTGGAGTATCGTGAGAGGTCAGTGAACCTTACTGAATACTGATCCACAGTCATGATACCCTACTGCAGGTGGAGAAACTCATGTATATGCACTAAGCGTAGGGTCGTTGGGACAAAATCTACCCTGAAATGGCTATTTAAGTCTTCCCAGATGAGAGTGACCTCATCGTGAACCCAGAGCATCATGATCAACCATCTTTCTGCTGCTTCCTGAAGAAGGGTGGTGGAAAGGTTCACCATGAGATCAGTCTGTGTCCCTACCAGTCAAAAGACTCAAACCACAGCCTTCAGGCAATCCACAACCACATGTGGATCGGTCTCTCCCCAGATCCTCAATGGCCATTGGCACTAGAACTCATAAAACATGCTCAAGCGGTGTGCATGCTCTTCTACTGGGGCTATTGGCATCAGTTTCCCAACGGGTAGTGGTGCTACGAGTACACCCCCTGATTGTACAACTTCCATAAGGGGTCCCTTCACTGAATCCTCGTCGCTCGGTGGGTTGTTGTCACATACTATAACTGGAATCCTAGTTTTCAATCTGTATGGAGGCATCCTGTAAAGAAATATTCATTCCAGGGTCATTATGTTTATACCTCGTGAGCTGAATCAAAGAGATCAAAAACTTTTCAAAAACACAAGCAATCAGTGTTTTCATGCGCTGAGTCGGAAATCAGAATTTAGGGTCCTGGTGTATGGATACATCGTTCTCTGCACCAACACTGGACTCCCCAAACTGAAAACAAAACCCATAATAGGTAAAACTATTTCCTTTTAGAAAAGATCATAGTTCTAGTTCATTGGTAGAAGTGAACCACCTAGGATACCAATTTGTCATGACCCGTCCCTCAGGGCCCAAGTTATGACTATCCCAAGCTCGTCATCCATCGGCCAGGGGCTGGGGACTTGCACCGAAAGGCCTATTCACTAAAAATGGGAAGGCATTGACTTTATAATATAAAACTCACACAACTAAGCACAAAGCACGATACAAGCACAAAGTAAAACTATGTATTAAACATGGTGTGTATAGAAAGTAAAAGGGGCCACAATATAATCCCAACTGTAATGTACTAGAAAAAACATGAAAGTAAAAGTAAAATAGAGTACAACTCGTTTGAATACCCACCAAGGACTCCTGCTTGATTGTTATGTAAATCACTCGAACGATCATCTCTTCGGTTCGCCTCATCTATGGTCCACCTCCGAACTACCTCTAGTATGGGTACCCTCCTCCTCAGTCAAAGTTTTACATTGTCTACACCAAACACAACAATGTGTGGGCATAACCCATGCAGGGGTGAGTATTACGATACTCAATAGGGACCTAGAGACCCTCGATGGTCTCACATAATTCCCAAAGGATAAACGTCAAAACATGAAAAAAATGGACAACCCTACTTAGGTATATTACCATATATATACCAAAGTAGTCGAGTAAACCCATCTCAGTCATGAGGAAACACGAGGCCAAACTCAAAATCCCAAATCCCAACTATTCCATTAAGTAAATAATATCCCAAAATTAAATACGCAGCTCACACCAGGTATACAACTACAATAAATATAATTATGAAGCTGACCAACATAGGATTGCTATGGATGCGGATAGCCAACGACAAGATTTTATTGGGATAGTAACAAGTAACATTTTGAAAACCTCTACTGCTAGATAAATCCTCATCTATTGAGAACACTGGGTATTTCGTATCACACTGAGGCGCTTCCTAATAAACTTGGACTTCTGAGGTACTTCTCCTATCAAGTATTGTGGGTCTGCCACGTCACGTAGAGGCCCTCCCCACCGTGGCTCTACCACATCACACAGAGGCTATCCTCTTTGTGGCATGTTGAGGTAATCCTCATGTTGAGTATCGTGGGTATGCCACATAACATAAAGGAACTCCCCACCATGGTTCTGTCGTGCCACACAAAGTCTCTCCCCACTGGGCAAGTCGATTCACTCTGGCTCGAAATGGTCAGCAGTCATCATGTCTCAGCCAGTTGTAGGGTTCTGTATGTATCATGCTTGGGAGAACCACTCCCCAAGGCATGGATCATAACAAAAACACCCATAAGATATACTAAAAATTAACTCAATGGTCCGTCATTTCAAAAGGGACCCAATGCAATAGATGAAATGTAAATTTGACACTCGGTCTATAAGTTATGGCCAAAAAGGTAATACTGGGCAGAGATGGGCCCAGGTCCGGTCTGACCCAGTTGGACTGACCCGGCCCGACCCAGATAGTCCGGGTCTCAGCGGGCCCGGCCTGCTAGGACGTGGTCCATTCTGGCCGGTGAAGAGCATGAACTATTAGCATGGCTCGTGGTGCAGCTCGCAGTGCGGCTTGAGGTGCGGCTCGCGGTGCGACCTTGAGGTGCAGCCCATGGTGTGGCGTGTGGTGCAACCTTGTGGTGCGGCCGGGCTGGCGCATGGGAACGCTCGGTGGTCCTGTATGGTGTGCCTCGTCTCTTTGGAATGGTTGGCCGGTCATCCTTCCAATGGCGCGATGGCACCACTATCCACCTGCGGTAGGCCAGGTGTTGGCCGTCGTTCGCCTCCGCCACGACCAAGAGACTATGGCCTCCTACTCCACCAGTGGCACGGACGCACACCGCTACTCTTCAATGTGGATGGCCAGTTTATGGCCGACATCCTTCCCCACTGTGTCCATCTAGGCACAAACTCTTCTTCACCCAATGACGCGGACGCACGCCGCCCTTCCATTCTCGCAGTCGGCTAGATGTCGGCTGTCGCATTCTTCCACAAGCCACTATGGCTTCGTTCCAAGCCCACAAAATTACACAATCTCATATTCATGATCATTGTGTTGAGGGTTTCACATCCATATCTTGTACTAAAAAAACTATGTATTTCTAGTGCCAATAAAAATTAGGCATTTGAAGGACGCATAAAGAACTCGTGATGAAATAAACGGAAGATAAGCAAGGTTAATGTGAGGGACAATGGCCTTGTTCATTTTTCCATCATCATTGTGAATTTAGGATATGAAGATTCATTAGAATAAATTCAACCTGAAAAAATCCCTACTTCAATTGTTCGTTAGAGGTGGTATGAGGAAGAATGACATAGTCAATGAAGAACATTGGCGTTCGTCACTTCCTCACAACACTTCCGATCCGGGCTCATGGTCGGTTCCTCATTCTTTTTTGGGGGGTGTTTCTTCATTGGAGAAAGTTCTTCCCAGTTCTCCAAGGTTCTCCCAACTCTCTTTTTCCAATGATTTCCAAACAAGAAATGAAGAGCCAACATATATTAAAAATAAGTTTATCAAATTAATTAAGGTTGGAGCTGTTGATTTGGTTATGTTGGCACATTAAAGTTGGCACAATTAAATGGCACATTAAATTGAATTACATTGGTAAAACTGAATGGCACATTAAATGGAATAGACGTTGGCACAATTGAATGGGAGTATTCCAAGGAATTTCCCCACATTAAAGAATGGTTCAGGTGGTCTCCACCCCTAAAATTCAAAAAGGTGGTTTCAAACTCAGGTGGTCCCCACCTCCATAACACAAATGGAGGTTTCAACAATAAAAATTAAATAAAGATGTTTTATTTTTTTTCATTCTTTTAACACATCCATAATAAGTCTGATAACTTACATTCACTCTCAACCTACAACGGTAAATGTGAAGGTATCCTTAGGTGAATATCGACATTGTGAGTTCAACGGTGTCCTTTGATTTCAATTCTGAGCCCCGGTTCAAAAGTTACAAAAACCAGCTCACACGTTTACTGAACGTACCTGAAAAAAGTGCAGAAATTTAATTCAGGCACTCCGGGCCTCAGAATCATGCACTGTCAATTTTTTCGGACTCGTAAAATTTACATATAATTAAAAATAAAAAAATTACATGGTTATAATGGAAATAACCTGGTTCTTTACACATCAAATCTCTTCTGAAGACACCTGGTCCATCACATCTCATTACATCACATATAGAAAGTGAAAATTTTCACTTCTTGCTTTAATAACCTATAAAAATCACATGTTCTTAGAAGGGAGAGAGCAGAGAGGAGTGGGTATCCTTCCATCCATCCTCCCACCAAAATGTTGGGAATGCATCCCCAAATATATATATATATATATATATTTAAACAATGGTGTTGGAACATGGGGATAAACAATGGTGGGTTGCATAAATTAAACACACATAAATACAGTTTATATTAATATCCACACATAATCGCATCATATAGGTTCAAAATAATGGAACCTAGAAACATAAAACATTAACTCACTTTTATAAAGCATCTAAATGTATAAATCTATATAGAAATTCACAAGACACAAACCATATTTAATTAATGAAAATTTCAAGATTATATGTTGTCAACCCGTATCAATTAGAATTTCCAATTCACTAAACACATTCCAGCACACTATTTGTTTTTAACACCCCACCATTTAAAACAATAATCATGTTATTGTTTATTCATTAGTGTGAAAATCCATAAAAATTCCAATATTACTAGGTAAACTATCATAACACAAGACAAAATGAGCACAAAAACTCAAAATCCCAACAACCAATCCAATTTATACCTTTCATCATATCATAACCTTCTTTTTATCTCTATAGATCTACCAAACCAAATCAAACTGCACAACCTCGACGTACAACCACATCACATAAACTGCACCCACACACATCACAATAGAGCCACCTCCCATGAATCACATCAATACAACCATTCCACTACACAAAACCGCATCTGCAAACATATTACATCAAAGAAATATAATTTACCAAATAGTACATAGGGGAATTCATTTATTTACACTTCTTTATTAAGGATAGTAATCACAAAATCCATATATCTTGGTGAAACCAATTCATTATTTTATTATAAGTGGTTAAGAATTTATTTTCAGTTATATAATAAAAATAACATAACATTTTAATCTCATGATATATAAAACACTGTAACATAGGGGCTACCAAATATGCTGATTTTACAGGATAAAACAACTTTAAAATATCCTATTTTGAAATACCAAAAATCAATAAAATATCATGAAAAAATTTCAATACCATTACCAACATTGAATAACCATTTATTATATCTTAATATTTATATGTAACCATTTCCACATAGATAAAAATAAGAACAACTCCCCTCAAGATACACATAATGGAGATATAGTAGAAATCCCTACCTAGATGAAATGATCTATACACCAACATGCTTCACTAATATAGGGGTGAGCGCATAAGAGAATACTATATATAGGGAATAAATCAAGATAAAAACATCAATAGGTATCCAAACACCATGTTATTATTGATTTTTAAAACTTTTTTGTCATGAGAAAGAAACCCTAGACGATGTAACGAATGAAATTCTCCATAAAAATATAAGATATGAAAATAGTGGGATTATATATGGATTTAATTTTACATTAAAGATTTATCTCATCAAAGATATATGGATGAAAAATTTAAGAAGTAGTTGAAAATTGATAAAAATGATGATGTAATTATACTCCTTTAAAATGAAATGAAATTTAATTACTTATTACATTAAAAACATTTCTCTCCACAGAAACATCAAAAAGGGAAAATTTTAAATTTATGGAAAACTAGAAACAATGTAGAGATCTACCATTTGGTATCTACCATTAGTTCATAGATCGACTATTGGTGATCTACTTTCTGAGATCTAATACTGGTGATATATCACCAAAAATAATTTTTTACTGGTTGTACACTGCCAGAATGATCTATAATTAGTGAACTACCACTGGAATAATTTTCGAGTGGTGATTTACCTTAATGATTTTATTTCAACCTCTAAAACACCACATTTTCCACAAAAAACCTAAAAATTCCTCCCTTACATCACCTCAAACCTCTATATATCCCCTTAACACCTCAACCAAATTACATCCCACAAAGTAATGTACTGGATATTTTTTGTCATTACATCAGATACCTCTCAAAAAATTTCTACTCTATAGAATTTAATACCAAACAATAAAAAATAAGGGAAATGGTCTGAACAACCATCCATCAGGATACCTCTAAAAGATATAATTACATTAGAAGCCTCACCACCTACCATAAAATCCAAATAAATATCCAATAAATTGTCTAAAAATTATAGTACTTAAAAAACGAATCTAAAAATTCCATCATCCAGGTCATGAAAAAATCTACTCTATGTTGCATTAAATTTCATAATTAGGATTAATTATAAAATAAAATGATGCATCTAGATTAAGAATTTCGTACACCTCTTTCATATGTTATATCTTTATAAAAAATGATATTAAAAAGTTACAAGCACATCTCATATAAAATAGCAAGGTCTATACATCACATCAATTCACATTAAGAAAACAAATCAAGTGACTCAAAAATAAAATTGTTAATAGTCACACATCTGAATATCTCAATCCTAAATAATCTTCTCCATACCAACTTTCCTCCCCAACACATGAACCATATGAATGGTCCACACTCTTATCACCTTCTCTCAATTTTTTGGGATATCCATTTGCTAATACACATAGGGTGTTTCATCCCCTATATCCAAATCTCCCAATTTAATAAAATGGGTTTCATCATGAGGATACTGATATGGTTGAGAGATGTGTATGATTTCATGGATATGGTCCAGTTGAGGTGGAAGTGAAAATCAGTATCCCATCCTAGTTACATGCGACAATACCTCGAAGGGTCCAACAAACTGGGGAAAGATAATACACCACTTAATCAGCCTGTGATGCCGATGTTGAGGAGAAATATTCAAGAATACTTATTCACAAACATGAAATACAAGGGGTATCCCTATACTATTGGTATAAAACTTATACATATACATAATATCATTCATCCTCTCTCAATACAACATAACCATCTCTATCATGATCGACACCGCATCATGTCTATGAACTTCTAAATCCCCACCACAACCCATCATAATAGAGAATGACATAGATGCTTGTATGAATACTCAAATGGGTCCATGACAATCCAAGAGTGATAGAAACTATTTTAAAAAATTCATTCAAGGAAATGTGTTTTTCCCAAGATCCATCAATTTCTAAGACACACACCCAAAATATTTCCTATAAGAACTGTATATTTTGCACTGTATCCCTTTCTGGATGAGGGTGTAATGCAATGTGAAACCGTAATTGAGAACCAAAATAATGATGAAATTTCCTCTTGACTAAAAATTTATAACTTGAATTATGTTCCAATAATATAGAACTCTGTACTATAGTAATATGTACCACCTCAACCACAAACTACATAGCCAAAGAATCCATTGTTCCCAACTCATTAATAGCTAAGAGCTAGGTCGTTTTCAACAAATAATTAATTGTAACCTCTATTGAATCACATAATCATCCTTAATTAGGTAACATCATGATAAATCGATCTATATTTCATCCTATTCCATATTAGGGACATCTAAAATCTGAAAACCCTTCCAGGAACACATTGCTTAGCCTTTACCTACGAACAGACAAAAAACGTCTCCATAAAATCTATCAATACAGGTTTTATAACATTGCAAATAGAAAATATTTAATATGGTTTGAGATGGTTCTATATATGATAATACATTAGGATGATACATGGAATATATTTTATAAGATGCTTATTCTATAGTTTAGTTTATCAAGGATAATGTAGTGATGTAATTTTTGTGTTTTTGGAGTTGAATTAAAGAAATATATTGATTCTAGAGTATTAAAATTATATTCTATACAAATATTACATATTCTAATAATGTCAAAAATATGTTCAGTATAGAGTAATGGAAATAGAATGAATCCTCGTTTGGTTGAAATTATAAGAGTGTTGTGAACATGAATTCTACTCAAGGAAAGATTAATATTAGTTGTTACCATTATGGTAGCATGGAATGTCTAATTTCATTCTATTTTAATGAACCTAAGACATAATTTATATATAATTGATAATTTATTTTTTTATAGACATTAATTTTTCAATATTATATTGGTGGGGATTAAATGAAATTTACTGTTCAAGAAAAACTATTGTGAAATTGATGCAATCTAGAGATGATTCATAATTGATGATGGGTTTTAATAATCAATCATAGAGGCAACATCGGTAGTTGATTCATTAGAATCATGCATTAGAGTATTTTTATTCTAAGTATAGAATTTCATGATTTACTGATCTTATTATTAATTTTATTACCTATTTTAGGTCTAATAATAGTAAATCATATTAATTGATATCATAATGATTAATAATTCAGATGAATTTTGTTTTCAAATTATTGAAATATATTTAAGTATTGAGAATACTTGTCAAAACTAATAGATCACGGATACAATTATGAGAAATTAAACCCAAGTCCCAACATGAGTTTTATTTTTGGATTACAGTATGATGTATAGAGATTGATATTCATAATATTTTTTTCTTAATGTGTAAATTTATTTATCTATACAAAATCTCATAACAGAGTAATATCCTCCTATAATATATCATATCAAAAGGTTATAAAAAATCCCAAATATAATGAAAACATTGATAAATTTTTAATGTAAACTCAATCATACTAACTATATTGAAGATAAATTTTATTTTTAGATCTCAAATGATTTGTACTATTAGGTTTGGGATTTATATGCATTGATAATTCTATCATGATGTTCACAAACAGTGATATCAAGTAATAGAGATCATGAGGGCTGACCCTCCATAAGGAATGTGATATTTTTTTTATACTTGGTGTTCATATTTATAATTATTTGTAATGAAATACTTACATGATATTATTATCATTGTGTATGATTAAATAATGTACATTGATTTATGATGAAATCCAAAACTTTTTATATTTTTGGGGATTTGACTTCCATCGGTTCCTTCCTTAGTATTATGACATAAATCTAATTATATATATTGGAATTTTCACTTTTTATGAAAATACTAGGAAAATTTCAAGGAAATTTTTTTCTTAATTTATATGGAATTTTACGAGTACGAAATTTCTGACGGCGCCTGATTCTGAGGCCTGTTGTGTCTGGAATCATTTTACGAAGATTAGCTCGGGTACGTTTAGTGAACAAACGAGCGGGTTTTTCTATCTTTTGAACCGGTGCTCATAATTAAAATATGACGGCACTGATAAAATCACAGTGTTGGTAATTTCTTAGGGGGACCTTTACTGTAGTTGCGTTTTCATGGGAGGAGAAGTTAAAATTTGTGGATTAATTAAGGACTGAACAAAATTGTTAAAAAAATTATTTATGTCTACGGTAGTTATATCCTACATGGGGGAGTTATGGGTGGGATCCACAACCACCTAACTACACATGTGAGGATATTTGTAAGGTGGGTCCCACATGATCCCCAACCTTTCACTTTCCCAAAAACTCATTAAACTTACCGTATTTAATTTTGTTGACTCATATTAAATTCTGTAACATTTCCACTTCCTCTCTTCGTCCCTCTTAGCTCTTTCCAACGCACACCTTAATTAATTAATTGAACCTATTCAATTAATTAACTAAGTGTTTTGATTTTTGAAAATTGAAATTACTTGTGTTAATAAAATAACAGCATGAACCTATTATTTTACTATGGCACAAATTGTGTTGGGAGAAAGGGGAGAGAGATTTGTGTAAAAGAAGAAGGAAGCTCCTCTTGGGTGGAAGAACATCATCTTCTCTGATGAAGAACATCGACCACCCAACATAGAACGACTCAGCGACCACGTTTCTTCACCCTCTTGTTCCTCCACAACAAGGGAGGAGACACCGACGTGGGGAACTCACCAACATCAACTCACCTTATATTTTTTTCTCCGCAACAACAGAGGAGATGTCACTTCCTCGGGTGCACTCTGATGACGACGGAAATGATACAGTCATCCATAACGCTTGTCAACCGCGGACCTTGTCAAGGTAGGGGATATTTTCTGTTGAAGTCTTTATCATCATTCATTGTTCCTTATGGTTTGGCCGCATGATATCGTCGTAATGGGAGGAGATCGGACCGCACAAACATGGATGATTTCCCACCCATCTTCTTTGTTAATCTTCGTTGATGTTGGAAGCAGAGGAGCCCGGTGTCATTGCACCACACATAGACGTAGATGGTCGCGACTGGAGCGGGCCGCGTTGGTGGTGCGCGGTGTCGTCGCGCCATGTAGGAGAGACTGAGGAAGGATGCAGTCCGAGCAGGCCGCAATAGAGGGGCACGACGTCGTCGTGCCATGCCGGTGAGACGAGCCGTGGCCTAAGGCCGCGGCGGACTAGCAGGGCGGCAGGCCAAGCCGGCCGCCGATGTCTCTAGGAGGTGGGACCCCATCTGGGTCCCGCGACAGCTCACAAAATGGTCGGCCTTAATGGCCAGCCATTAACTAGAAACTGAGGGGTGTAACCCCCCCCCCCCCCCGACAAGCTACTAGGGCAGACCCCACTGGGTTTTCCATTTCCAAAAAAAAGTGGGCCATGCCCCCTATGCGTTCTGCTCGGCCAGCGGCCGAGCCATAGCCAGCTTCTGAGATGGGCCGCATGCCGCACGGGCCAGGCTGCGCCCGCTGCGGGCTGAGCCAGACTGTACCCAACCGGTCCGGACCCGGACCCGAGTTGGGTCGACCCGGTTCATGCCGACCCAGGGGGTGTTGGGCCGGGCCGAACCAGTCCCATACCCACTATTTTCAGACAATCTTCAGTTAAACTCCCATAACATGAGTTGTGGACCTCTGATCGATACACCGTTAATTGCGTAGGATACCATGGATCAAGATGGCCGTTTTTGTATATTACACTCAAGATTTCTGTGATGTATGTGTATGGCTGGGATGGTTCGAACCCGAAACCAACCTGGCCCTTAGAGCGGAAACACATATAACTTGAGCTCCGGACGTACGATTGATGTGTCGCTGACTTTGTTGGATTCCAATTCTTGAGATTGTTCTTTTGGAATACTTCACCTGAGGTATGGATGATATTAGTGTACGGTCGGGTTTTATTGTACCCGAAATCTAACTGATCCCATGGAATGGAAATACTAATAACTCTCAGACCGTATGTCCGTTTGACGAACCGTTATCGGCATTGGTTATCACGTTGAGAAACAGTTCCTTTGAGTATACCACATGATAGTTCGAGGTGTAGTTGAGATACATATGGTATGGTTCGTACATGAAACAAATCGGGACCCTGGCACTAAAAGACTAATAACTCTCAGACCGAGCAACTGACTGACATGCCATCTGTTGCGTTGAGACCCCTATGATGGGGCATTCCATTGAGATACTTCCACATGAGATTTCGTGACACATGGAATTATCTACCAGTATCTCATGGATCGGATCATCCCAGAGACGAGCGTACGGAGTACATAGACCTTGTAGCTGGTTGAGACCTGCTGACTGCTTGCCCGATTCGAGTCGGAGTGACTTGTATAGCCTAGTGGGGAGCACTACTGTGTTTGGGAGGTAGACCCATGACGGGGAGCACTACTGTGTTTGGGTGGAAGACCCTCAGTACTGAATAGAAGGAGTACCTCTATAGGATATGAGGGGGGAGCACTACTTTGTGAGGTGGAAAACCCATGGCGGGGAGCACTACTGTGTTTGGGTGGCAGACCCGCAGTGCTTGACAGGAGGAGAACTTCAGCAGTCTAAGGTTAGTGAGCAGTGCCTCAGAGTTGTGACAGGGCCACTGTCCTCGATAGAGGAGGAGTTCTCCAGCATTTGTGGTTTTGATAATGAAAATCATAGTTTGAGCTGAGTCAATGGCCTTTGTGTTTACCTCATGATTGATATGGGTTACTTAATAACTTAGGAATAAATATGGGATTATACCAATGTAAGGGTTATCAATTGAGATCCTTCTTTGTGGTTGTTCTTGTTGGATTTAGTGAGACCTTGAGGGTATCGGGATCCCTACTGAGTATCATTATACTCACCCATGCACGGTCTATGCCTGCACCTCGTTGTGTTGGATGATGACGACTGACAGTGCTGACTGAGATGGAGTGTACGATGACTAGACGGTACTTGGAGGTGGACCTCACTACGAGTCAGTACCCGGAGATGGACTTCACGAAAAGATGGTACTCAGAGGAGGTTGGTGGGAGAGAGTGTTGAGGAGGCTATCTGTACCTACCCTTTATGTAGGATCTGAGGTGGACGACCCTAGAGGTGCCTCTATCTTCCAGTTGTTTGTCTTTTCTATTGTACATTCATTCACTTATAGTTGTATCTTATCAGATGGGATTGTATTCTGGCCCATTTAATTTTCAGTACATTCATTCGTACATAGTGTATTATGTCCTTTTGTACTCTGGTGGGATGTGTTTCTGTTTTATAAAGGAAATGCCTTCCTAGTTATCGAGATTTATGCCTTTGGTTCTAGTCGCCAGCCCTTGGCCTATGGAAGGCGGGCTTGGGGTAGTCACAGAACGGGCCCCGAGGACGGGTCATGACAAATTTGTATCAGATGAGTCAGTTCTACTGCAAAACACTGGACTCTGATAATTCTTTTCTATGAATCAATAGTATTAAGGGTACCGAGTGTGGTCTTCAGTTCAGGTAGTCTAGTGTTGGTGCGGTGACCGACGTATTCATATACCAGGACCCTGACTACTGATTTCTGACTTAGTGAATGAAAACATTGATTGTGTGTGTATTTCCAAAAGATTTAAAGTCACCTCAAACCAGGTCAGCTCATCAGGTATAAATCATTTGACCATGTTGCATCTGTTCAGGATTCCACCACACAGACAACACATTAGAGTACCAAGAGAGTACGCGATGATGTCCCACCGAGCGATGAGGCTACGGTGCATGGCCCTCCTACTTGTTGGAACCTTTGGGTGGTGTACCAGCAGCACCACCACCAGTTAGGCAGCAGCTTCCACCAGTCATACTAGTGGACGGTGCACGCTGACAAAGTGCATTTCATGAGTTCCAACAGCAGAGGCCTCTGAGGTTACTAGGAAAGACAGATTCCGAGGCAGAAGTGGTCTGGGTAGAGGCGATTTCTAGAGTTCTACACATAGCATAGAAACTAGTAGAGCAGATGGTGATCTTAGCTACTAGTGTTTCCCAGTGAGTGACCACGAGGTCAGTCCACATAGTGATGAGGCTTTGGTACATGGACCGATTCCTGAGATAGTACCTTCGGGTAGTGTGCCAACTATATCACTACCTGTTTGTCATTAGTTACAATTGACGGTACCAGTAGATGACACATATAGGCTTTGTGCCTTAAACGTATTTCAGCATCAGATACCCCTTAGGTTCTGAGGCGAGGCTGACTCACAGGCAGCTAAGGACTGGCTTGAGGAAGTGGCTGAGAGCTTTCTAGAGTAACACAGCTTCAGTAGGATGATATGTCAGTAGCCGAGTGTTCATCAAGGCATACTGATCATTCCTGGTACATAATGACTATGATTTGATCAGTGATTTCATGCTCAGACCTCAGAGCGAGGTGTGTTTAAAAGACATATGAGCCAGCACATTTCCTCAATGCATTCCTACTTATGCTAGGGTGCTAGAGAGAACCTTTAAGGTTGAATGTTCTTAGGATTAATGGATATAGCCAGTGAATGTTAGTAGTAGGAAAATAGGAAAATGGTTCCAGTCTCAGAGACTTGGGTGTGTATAATGTTTCAAGAAGTGGAAGTGTTAAGGACAGATGAATCTACAGAGTAGAAGACGTGGAAGCAGAGATGGGAGAGCAGCATTAGGTGGTGTACATTTCGACATGTTACAACCACCCGCCTTTGTAGTCCCCACTAGGCTCAGGGAGCTGGAGGGCAGGGGAAGAGAGTAGCGGCATGGGGTCAAGGATTGTGACCCAAGGGCTCTAGGAATTATTCAAAGTACGGTCTGTGTCTACAATTATCAATTTTAATAACAGACATTGATACAAATCATTCCTTCCTTCCATGAATATTGTCCCAGACCTAGAGATTACGGTTAAAAGTCATTGAATTGTCCCTCACATCTGGAGATACCTTTGGGAGGATACTCAATAATCACGCTTATGCCGATAGTGTGATCTGACCCTTGAGGTGAGAGTTTCAGTTGGAACCTCTTTGTGGCAGGGTTGAGTCCTTATGACGTTAGTTTGGGAGTGGATTGGGAAACCACAGTTCATACACATATTGACTGTATTAGGCAAAACGTTTTTGATTTATCTACAACTTTGGTATAGGGTTTTTTGTTGGTCGGTGAAAATGAAACCCCAGGCAGCACAAGATAAACTCATGCATAGGATGGTGCGGCCGATCACTCTTGAGTCGGACAATCTTACCCTCGTGGCAGCATGAGTTTTTGGTTTTTACTTTCTAATAGGGAACAGAGGCCTCTAGAGTTTGAGGATGGCGACCACATCTTTATACGGGTCTCACCACGACGAGGTTTATGGATATGTGGCCGCAGTGGAATGTTATCTCTGAGGTTCAATGGACCTTTCTAGGTCCTCAGCAGGGTTGGCAAGGTGGTTTACCGCATGACCTTCCCACCACAGTTCCACTAGGTGCACGATGTTTTTTCACTTATCTGAGCTAAAAAGATACGTGCATGACCCTTCACACATCATCAACCACAGGGATCTGGACATCGATGACGGGGTGACATTCACGAAGGTTCCATTGGAGATCGAGGATCGACATGAGAAGGTCCTATGTGGATGGTCGATTCTTCATGTACACTTTCACTGGAAGCACAACAACCTCCAAGAGAGCACATGGGAGCGGAAGGCTCAGATGTGTGCTCAGTACCACTTTTGTTTTTCCTATTGTGTGTTGAAGCTTTACGGGGACGTAAAGTCCTGATGTGGGAGTACTTTAAATACATATAATATTTCAATGAAATATTCTTCTTAATTTCTTTGGAATTTTTTGAGTACACCTTTTATGAAATCACCTAATTCTGAGGCCCGGTGTTCCCATAATCATTTTACGAAGATTATCTAGGGTACGTTCAGTGAATGAATGAGTGGGTTTTTCTATCTTTTGAACCAGTGATCGTAATTAAAATATAATGGCACTGATGAACTCGCAGCGCCGATAATTTTTTAAGGGTCCCTTTACCACAATTGCATTTTCACAGGAGGAGAAGTTAAAATTTGTGGATTAATTAATGGGTGAATAAAATTTTTAATAAAATTTTATTTATGTCTACGATGGTTATATCCTACATGGGAGAGTTAGGGGTGGGATCCACAACCACTTAATGACCCATGTGAGGATTTTTGTAAGGTTGGGCCCACATGAGCCACAACCTTTCACTTTCCCCAAAACTCTTTAAACTTCCCCACTATAATTTTGTAAACTAATCTTAAATTGAGTAACATTTCCACTTCCTCTCTCTCTCCCTCTTAACTCTTGCCAACACACATATTAATTAATTAATTTTAACTATTAAATTAATTAACCAAGTGTTTTGAATTTTGAAAATTGAAATTACTTGTGTTAATAAAATAATAGAATGAACCTATTATTTTACTTTGGCACATATTGTGTTGGGAGAAAGGGGAGAGAGATCTTGTGTAAAAGAAGAAGGAAGTTCCTCTTGGGTGGAAGAACATCATCATCCCTGATGATGAACATCGACCCCTCATCATAGAATGACTTGGTGACCACAGTTCTTCATCCTATTCTTCCTCCACGAAAAGGGAGGAGACAATGACGCAGGGAACTCACCAACAACGACTCACCTTATATTCTTTTCTCCACAACAATATAGGAGATGCCACTTCTTCGGGTGCACTCCGATGACAACAGAAATTATACGTTCATCCACGACGCTTGTCAACCGCGGACCTTGTCAAGGTAGGGTTTACTTTTTGATCAAGTCTTTATCATCGTTCTTCGTTGCTTAATGTTTGGCCGCATGATATCGTCGTTACAGGAGGAGATCGGACTGAAAAAACATGGCATATTCTCCTCCCCTCTTCTTTGTTAATCATTTTTTATGTTAGAAGCAGAGGGAGACGGTGCCATTGCACCTTGCGGTGATCGGCAGGGAAACACGGCCATGCAAGGCCGTGTTGAAGGTGGTGCGGTGTCGTTGCACCGCTCAGTGACGTAGAGGTCCGTGGCTGGTGCGAGCCGCGACAATGGTGCTCGACGCCATCGTGTCGCGCCGGTTAGACGAGTTGCGGCCTAAGGTTGTGGTGGACCAGCAGGGGCGGAGGTCCGAGCCTGCCTCCGGTGTCTCCAGGAGGAGGGACCCCTTCTGGGTCCCGCCGTAGCTCACAAACCAACCATACTTAAGGGACGGTCGTTAACCGAAAAATGGTGGTGTTTAACCCCCCCGACCAGCTGCTAGGGCGGACCCCACTATGTCCGCCATTTCGAAGAAAAGGGGCCCGCACCCCCTTTACATCCCGCTCGGCCAGCGGCCAAGACACGGCCGGCTTCCGAGATGGGCCGTAGGCCGCACGGGTGGGGCCAGCAGTAGGCCACGCTGGTCGGGCCAGCCGCAGGCCGCACGGGCCGGGCAGGCTGCGCCAAGCTGGGTCGGGCCACGCCAGCCGGTCCGGGCCATGCCCAACTAGGACGGACCCAAACCCGAGTTGGGTCGACCCGGTTTGGGCCGACCTAGGGGGTGTTGGGCTGGGCCAGACCGGGCTCATACCCCCTATTTTTAGGCCATCTTCAGTTAAACACCCATAACATGAGTTGTAAAACTTTTATTGATGCACCTTCAGTTGGGTAGGATTCCATGGATCGAGACGTTCATTCAGGTATATTACACTCAATGTTTTGGCAATGTATGGGTATGACTAGGTTGGTTTGAACCCAAAACCAACCGGGCCCTCGGATCGGAAATGCTTATAACTTGTACTCCGGACGTCCGATTGATGTTCCATTAACTTCGTTGGATTCCACGTGATGAGATGGTTCTTTTGGAATACTTCACCTGATGTTTGGATGCTATTAGAGTACTGTAGGGTCGGATTGTACATGAAATCCAACCGAGGCCCTGGAATGGAAATACTAATAACTCTCAGACCAGACGTCCATTTGACGAACCGTCAACAGCGTTGGTAATCACTTTGAGAACTGGTTCCTTTGAGTATAACCCATGATATTTCTGGGTACAGTTGATATATGGTCGAGTTGGTTCGTATAGGAAACCAACCGGGCCCCTGGGACTAAAAGGCTAATAACTCACAGACCGGGCATCCGATTGACCCGCCGTCTGTTGCGTTGAGACCCCTATGATGGGGCAGTCCTTTGAGATACTTCCACGTGATATTTCGTGACACTTGGAATTATCGACCAGCAGATCATGGAGCGGATCCTCTCAGAGACAAGAATACGGAGTACAGAGACCTTGTAAGTTTCTGAGACCTGATGACTGCCTGTCCGATTTGAGTCGGAGTGACTTGTATAGCCCAGTGGGGAGCACTTCTGTGTTTGGGTGGCAGACGCATGGCAGGGACCACTACTGTGTTTGGGTGGTAGACCCGTGGTACTCGACAGAAGGATTACCTCTGTAGGCTAGGAGGGGGAGCACTACTTTGTGAGGTGGCAGACCCGTGGTGGGGAGCACTACTGTGTTAGGGTGGTAGACCTGCGGTGCTCGACAGAAGAAGTATTTCAGTAGTCTAAGGTTAGTGAGCAGTGCATAGGATTCGTGACAGGGCCACTGTACTCGATAGAGGAGGAGTTCTCCAGCAGTTGTGGTTTCGATAATGAAAATCCTGTTTTGAGGTGAGTTAATTACCTTTGTGTTTACCTCTTCATTGAGATTGGTCACTTAATAACATAGGTATAAGTATGTGCTTATACCTAAGTAAGGATTATCTGTTGAGATCCTTCTTTGTGGTTATACTAGTTGGATTTAGTGAGACCTTGAGGGTCTCGGGGTCCCTACTGATTATCATTATACTCACCCCTGCACGGGCTATGCTCGCATCTTGTTGTTTTGGATGCAGACGACAAACATCACCGACAGAGACCGAGTTTACGAGGATTGGATGGTACCCGGAGGTGGACCTCACGACGAGTCAGTAACCATAGATGGAATTCAAGATGAGATGGTACTCGGAGGAGGTTGTCGAGGGAGAGCGTTGAGGATGCTATCTGTACCTACCCTTCAGGTAGGATCAAATGTGGACGAACCAGGAGCTGCCTCTATCTTCCATCTGTTTATCTTTTCGGTTGTACATTTGTTCAGTGTTAGTTGTATCTTATCCATTTGGATTGTATTCTGACCCATTTACTTTTTAGTAATTTCTTTTGTACTTAGTGTATTACTTCCTCTTGTACTCTGGTTGGATGTGTTTATGTTTTATAAAGGTAATGCCTTCCCAGTTATCGGGATTTACGCCTTTGGTGCTAGTCATCCGCCCGTGGCCTATGGAAGGTGGGCATAGGGTTGTCACAACACGGGCCCCGAGGACGTGTCATGAAATTTTAGTATATTAAAAATATTTCACTGAAAATTTTACCTAGATGGTAGTGCACTGACTAAATCTATATGCACTATAAATGATGTAATGTTCATTCAATATAGTAACACAATGATAATTAAATACTAAATTAATGATGAATTAATGTATTTGTAATTTTTATAAGATTATAAAAGGAAGATGTATTATATTACAAATTATGTTTCATTAGATGTTTTATATCAATGGATTAACCTCATCTTCTTAGGGGCCCTGATTTGTTACTAGGTATAAATATATCCCTATAAAAATTTCTAAATACAGTAAAGATAAGGTCATAATATGTAATATACTATTATTATCCCTAAAATCCACTAATTAAATTGAATTAAAGTATATGAAAAATTGGGCCCCATGTCTGTGGGCCAAGGAACATCCATGTTTGAAAAATAACATTTAATTATATATATATATAATAAATTATATGTGAAAAAAATTATAGTAATATAAATTGAGTTCATTTTCTAAGGTATTAAAAAGATACATCATTATTAAAATTTTATAAAAGAAAATAGATTTATATTAATTTTAATTTAGTTGTGATTTTTTATAAATATGTAGTTGGAATGAGACAATTAAATAAATCACATTTCCTCATATTAGATAATTTTTTTTCGATGTTAGTGATGAAATATTTGTTTCATATATAATAAAATTAATTACTTGTAATTGATAAAATTATAATTTTTAGAGATTAAACATCCTTATGTAATGTAATTATATTAAATGTGTTTTAACGCAGATATGAAAATCTTATTTTCACTCTCGAGTAGTTTTAAACAAAATTACAAGTATTAAATAATACATTTTATTCTGTTAAGGTTTATAGAGATAAAAATAATAAAAAACACAATCAGAATATTCACATATTATCATATCATGTATGTTTTCTTTTATAAATCAACATTCATTAAATGGAATAGACATCACTAATTATAGATCATGTGAGAAATATCCAATGAAACTAACTGTATGTTTCCCATGTTCATGATCAATAGGGTTCCCAATTTATTTCTATAAATTAATGTTGATATAGAGATGAGTAAAGTGTGTTAGGATCATGCTATACAACTATGGTATAATTTATACCATTTTGAATTAATTATTTAATATAAAAACTAATGAGAAAATATACACTTTTTGATTTTTTCCATTCATAATATATCATTTTATTATTTATTAAGGTTAAATAAAATTTAAAAATATTTTTTACACTTCTACCATGTACGCGTCTTCATATTATTAAATCTAGGTATTCAGATATGAATTAAGTCTGGGTTTTAATTATATTTTCTAGGGTATTTGTAAATGGATTCAGTTGTGTCCCAAAATCCAATGTATTCTGAATTTTTTTTGCTATGTTATGTCCTTTTAAAAAATTATATTTTCATCATATAAATAAACAATTATTCCAACCATGATATTACTCACCCCTATATCACACTCTAGAAATAGGGTGGCTGAATGACACTTACCCATATACTTCATGGATATAATTTTATTTTAAAAAAAAAACAAGACCCACATATAGTAGGTGACATCTATGTTTGAAAACACGGATACATCATATAGTTTGAAACTCCATCATCAACTTAGCAGATGAACCATGAATGGTCATTCTCACCCAGCCTATCTAGGAGCTCGACCGGCCCACCGTTCATCCATAGGCCCACTTAATAACCAAACACATCAATAGGTATCTACTACTATTTTATTATTATTAAAAATATCGATAATTTAGTAATAAAAGTTGATACAGAACATATTTTGTTAATTAATTTAATATATTTTAAGGTCATTTTAATCAATTAAAATATACTTAACCATATTGATTTTAGTCATCATGATTATAGAATGAAGATATATTTTCCACAAATATTATCATATAAATATATCTAATTATATTACTAATGTATATATAATGAAATATCATAAAATATACTAGATATGGATCCTTATAATGTGTGATGAAACCATAACCTACAATAATGCATAGTTTAATTAAAGAGGAATGATTATTGATTTTAATTTGTAATTGGAGGATGGATTCACCATCAATGATATAAGTGTACAATTCCTTCTAACTAATGATAATTTCTATAACACGATCACATTATTTAGTTTATATATCTAGGAAGGATATATAACAACCAATATTAAATTATTATAATTGAATATTATTTTTTAATGAAAACCAATACAATGCAGATTTTATAATTTCACAGATAACAATAATAATTGGTAGAGTGAATATTGATTTTACACAATCTTCCTCAAAATAATCCTAAAATTATTTTTTGAAATGTACCTTGAAATATTATTCTATGAATAATTTAAAATATAGTATTTAATTATTCCAACATTTATCTATAATAAATTTCCATAATATTTATAATTAACCATTTATTTCATTATTTATTTTTTAAAGTTGCAAATAATGTCACTTTTTATTATGAATATAAAGACCTTTTTCTTATCATGGTATATGGACAACCATTAAATATCCCATAGACCCAATTCTATGTTTCCTACATCACACCCACGTCTTCGCTTACCCATGAAATTCATGCTTCACCGCCCCCAATGACAATGCTTTCATAAACCCCGAATTGTGATTGCCCAAATTTGAACTATGGTGTTTTTGGATGTAGGATTATTGGTTTTACCACATAGTTCCCACCCCAACATCATGTACAATTAACCAATTGTTGACTATCAATTTGACAAAAATAAAGGAAACATCATTTTGAGGTAAAAGGGATATTTTATCTGATTTTTTTAAATGCATATTGTCCATAAATTTTAAAAAATATAAAAATAGTTAAATCTAAATGATCTTAATTAAATTTATAAATTATAAATTAATTAAAAGGTCTTATTATTCATCTACTATTTTTTTAGTAATATCATATGATATAATCCAGTTGTGTGATTAAAATATTATTTAAAAAATATGTTTCATCTCTTTTTCATACTTATTTTAAAATTAACATTTTCACATCTAGAAAATTAATTTTACAAAATGAAAATAATTTACAGATTAAACAGTTAAAAAAATATATAAAATCTATTTTTATTGATGTTTCTGAAGCGATTTATTTTTCAATTGATAGTTAAAAATTAGGATTTATATTATAAATTATATTTACATTTAATGAATTTTCTAATTCTGTTTTGTTTTAATAGGATTTTAAATTAAAATTTAAATTTAAATTTTCTTATATAAATAATTTTAGGTTATTGGGATCAATTTTATGTTGATTTTATATATATAAAAAATTTATGATTGTGGAATCGTCTTCTTTGAAAAAACCAATTTATATCGTGAATGTGGATTTAATTTTAAATTAAATTCTTCTACTTCTGGGAATTAATTTTTGATAAAAAATGTTTTTTGAAACCAAAATAATTCATATTAGTTAATAGGTTAAATATAATTTTTATTTCTAATGAATACTAAGAAAATTAATAATTGGGTACCACATTTAAGGTTTAATTAGTTTTACAGGGGGATTAAACTATAATGAAAATGGTTAAGATTAACAAAAATCATGATATGATTCTATTGAAAGGTCATACATAGATAATAAATCATCAATGTCTATATAATAGTCCATTTTATATCAATTTATCAAATAATTTACAATGAAATTATTTCTAAATATTGATAAATTAATAGTGGGCCACTACCCACTATTATAAATGGGAACCTCCTCCCCATAATTCTTAACTCATATTAGGTAATTTTACTCATCTAAAATCTGAAAAAATATTTCCCCAAAATCATTATCAATGTTAAATATCTTCTAGTATTCCCATTATCGCAACCCGAGTGGTTTGAAAAATAGATCTAATGGAGGGTTATCTTAGTGAAGATAATCGTCTTCATCATGCTCTTTCTCTTTCAGTTCTTATTATACAACCAGAAATTATGAATTAATAAATAAAATATAATTAAAAAATTATATTTCATAAACTAAAATAATATTATTCTTATATAACAATATTTAATCATCTTATCTTCTGTCAAGTGCTTAACAAAGGTCTCAATAGTGTGTACGGAGGACTACTAATTCACGAACTAATGTAATTAGTTTTCCATCACTACCTCTCACTAAAAGATATAGTGATCATTTTAATTAATTTATATGATATTTATATCATAATTAAATTTTTTTATTATAATATCTCATCCACCTTCTTACATTCCAACCTTTTTGAAAATGATAATGTCTCTTGTGCTTACATGTTGAAAACAACCTCCACAAAGAAATGTGATTCATTTTTCATTTAATTTTGTCATGAATGGTAATAAAGAAAAAATTAATGAATACCTATTATATAATAATTATTAAAAAAAATTATTTACTATTTGATTTTATATAATTCCATTCTTCTATATTTAAAAACCACATTCATGTGTACGTATGACATACCATCTCCATGAGTAGTGTAATTCCATTTTCTATTACTACCTTCAATGGATAACTCTATATATATGTATTATTTATATATAATATTTATATCATTATAAATTTTCTTTATATTATAGAATCATGATATCATAACATGGACTAAAACTACCAAATCGAATGTTATATGTTAAATAAAACTGTTAAAACTATGGAACAATAACTACAATAATGAATTATTGATAAATTTGAGATATTATGTTATAATTTGATAATATATCTTAAAATCAGTCTGTATAATTTTATATTATATAATTATAATAAATTTTATCTTTCATACAAGAGTATAAAAGAAAATACAACGCAATCGGTCTTTATGTTAGGGTTTATTTTCCAATCTAATTATTATTTTTGATTTTATATTTTTACATTTCTAATGGTGGAATTATTTGATATATATATATATGTGTAATATTTTATTAAAATCTATTTATTTATATAAATTACATTTTTTCATTTATTTTTCTCTCTATATATACTCTAGAATCAAAAATAGTGTTTTTAGGATAAAGTGACAATTTTCAAAAAGGTTGAGAATCATTCTATTGCATTGGAATATTTCACATATAATATATAAAATTATTTTTTTATATTATAAAATGATTTCTATAATAAATTTTAACCCTTATTTTAATTTTTACAAAATTATCTTAAAGGAATCTTCTTATCATTTTCCAATTAAGGTACTTTTGACCTTTAAATAATGGTTTGAAAAGAATATTTTTTTAATTATAGTTCGTGAACTAAATTTCCTTCATTGATGATGGGTTATCAATTTGATGATTCCATTACATGTTTATAATAATCATTTATAAGATAATTTGTTCCTTAATATTAGGTTAATATTTGTATTTCTGAATAATTAACATTATAGTGAAAATTTTATTTCCCTTAATAATTCTTCCATTGATCTTTTCAATGTATATTCATATGATTAAAAATTATTTGGTGCATATTATGCTATACTAGGGATTTAGACTTCTCATATGGCTTTCCATACTACTCTTTATAGGTTATTATTAGTAAGATATTTTTGGGAATTATTATCTTTTTTAATGCTAGTTTTATAATATGAATGTTTATGTCGATTATGTTTCTCCAATTTCAGATGATGAATAAATTGGACATAGTAAGTGATAGATAGGGTCTGGAATATCCCATTTATTCATCAATAGGTCTCATGGAAACAATATTGGGTGATTGGAATAAACATTACATATATTTTTTTTATTTGTATACGACCATGTCACTAAAAATACGATATCCAACATTATAAATTCATTAAAACTATTTAGTATTTTTTTATCTTGTTATATAGTCAATGGATGTAGTCCCATTTTATCATATTGGTTATATGATATATTTGATTGTTTTTTATCTAATCCCTATTATTCATGTATTATTTCCATAAAGATAGTTTATGTTTTATTTTTTCACATATTGAGTTTATAGTATCTGACCAATACCTTAAACATTACATAATCTGGAGTTATGTCATAAATTTCATTCAGGGTCTTTTAGAGTTTATATTTTTAGAGAATTAGTCCATAACTATTACATTGTATCTCAAATATTACAAAGTACACACTTCTACTCTATCCAATATTTTCACAAAAATAAAACTCATTAAATAATACAAGATTTATTTTCTTGATAAAAATCTTATTGAATTATTAATTTCTTATACCCTTCCTTATACGCTATGAAAATTATTTCAAAAAATATTAATAGGCATAAAAATATCATTAAGGGCTATAAAATAAGGAATAAAACATTAGTTCATGAATACATAAAAATCTATGAAATCATACTTTTTACTCATAAAACATAAGCTATTTAAGATATCTAATGAATTAATAAGATTTAGGAATAACTCATAGAAATAATAAATTATAATGGAAACTTATGGGATCCATAACATAATTACACTGTATCTTTCACTACTACATTGGGAGTAACATTCATTGTTATATTGGAATTCCCATCATACTATATTCTCTAAATCTCTTAGGAAAAAGTTTATTGTCTTCCTCTATCACGTTACCCAATTCATTGGAGTGCTATCTTAGGCTCACCCGACCTCAGTTTATCACAGAACCACTCGTACACATAAACGATGTCCAAGAATGATAACTTAATCATAACACATAAAAGAAGCATAAAGGAAAGATAAAATTTCCACATTTCAATCAAAATATATCATTTCAAGATATGGACATAATCATTGATTGATAAAAACCATTTTCAATACAATATTATTTAATAAAGGTTATATTTCAATTTTTCAATTTAAAAACATTACGGATTGTTAAGGAAGCCAAATTTCAAATAATACTTACGGAGGCGAAATGGTCGATGTCGTTGAATATGTTCAATAAAAACAGTCATTTGTTCATTTAGTAAAACGCTTCATAGAAAGACATTAATTTTGAAAACCATTGAATTTAATTAAAAGAATTTTTTTTAATTATACACCATATAAAATCATGTGGTGTATACAATCAATATATGCCTCAATAAAAGGATATTGAGATGAAGTCCCTTAACATGAGTCCGACTTGTGTTGTTCATTCTTTAACTTCATGAATAATAAAATTAATTGAATTTATACTTAACTAAAAAACATTTTACATGTTTATTATTTCTTTTGTATCACCTATATACTTGTTATAAAAATCATATAATTATTCAAGTCCATATTGGTCATTTTGTTGATATTCGTTAATTGAGTCGAAAATGAACATGTGATAATTACAAATTGTCCATACGGTCAAAATTACACTATCTCCATAATAGTATACATTATTTAAAAATAATATATATATGTATATATAGTTTATATATTTATATATAATATTACATAACATTTGGAGATAAGAAATACAATTCATCATTCATGGAGATGGTAGATCATACGTACGCATAAATGTTTTTTTCATTTCATTACCAAATTAAAGGAATGGAATGTAAATGATAAATAGCTATATTATAATTCCAATATAATATCTATGTTATATATGTTACATATGTTCATTAATTATATCATTTATATGGTCCATGTATGGCATGAATGAGTCATATCATTTTGAGGGGTGGTAGTCCACACTTCTTCAAATGAAATTAATGTATTTACACATTATGGAAAGCATAATGGTATAACATAAACAAAAATTTAATAAGAATAGAGACAATGCAAATAATATATATAAATAATATATAAATATAATTCCATCATAATTTCCACCATGAGAGGTGGTAGGAAAAAATTGAATAATCATCGTTTTGTGAGGTAGTAGTTCATCGTACATAGCAATAGTATGTTCGTATCCATTAGATAGAGGTGTGTGTATATGAAGATTGAAAAATACTCATAAAAACATCATAGTATACTGATTGTACTGTTTTTTTGTAAACAATGAATAATAAGATCAAAGTTAGTGGATAAGGAAAACAAATGAAAAGAACATCCGAGAAGACATTACCTCCAAACCGAGTAACTTCTATTGATTTGAGCCAGATGGATTTCTTGAATTGCTTTCTTCCAAAGGTAACGCTTCATGGAGAAAATTAGGTTTGTTGGTAGCTTATTTGGTCTGTATTTGGACTAGACAAGGGGCTTGAGAGGTGTGAGTTATATGGGTAGCGGTGGTGGCCTTTTATAAGATGGAGTATGGGAACTTTTGGAACGTCTAGAAATATTAATTTATTATAATTTCAATTTTAATTAAAAATGTTACAAAAAAAAATTAATTAAAATATAATATGATTTTGGTTATAATACCAATCATATAATAATTCTAGAAACGTTTTGAATATTTTTTTATACTTTTCATTTTTGGTTTTACCTTTATTAAACCCTTTTTAATCTTATAGTGATATCATGTTATTTAAACACTATAAGATAATGTAATTTCCATATAATTTCAAATGACCCAAAAAAGTCATTTATGACATAATTAGACTTATCTTCACCATATTGATTATTATAAAAGTTTTATTAATTTAATAACATTTAATAAACTATTTTATACTTTATGTTATGAATTATGTCAATTTTGGACACTATTCATACTTTACTTTTTTACAAATTCAAAACAACTTGATTCCTCTGAATCAAAGGCATTAAATAAAATATAATATTTAAATATAATCCTGAAAATTCATGTAAGGAATCAAAATATTCAAATTATATTTATTTTAATATTTATAATATAATTTATTTGTATCCTCTATTAATGAAGCAATCACTGAATCATTATTGTGTCATAAATAAATTTATTTATTTAATATCTAAAAATTATAAATAAAATACCATGAAAATTGAAATATTTTTAGATTTATAATGACTATTTATAGTCAATGATATCAGTTATGTAACCCTATATTAATTTTTTTTACTAAAAGATACATGTTTAGGTTATATTTCTCTTTACATTAAATTAATTCCTATAAAATGTCATTTTCACACCCATGTGTCTCCATGGGGTCCCAAAATCGACCCAAGGTTGTCCATGGTAGTATCTATCTCTTTCCATAGGATTAAGAAACATTTTAGGGTTGTTTTATATTATTAATGTATTGTTTTTGACCCTTATTTACCAGATTTTCCTTTTAACCATGGTTAATAAAAAAATTATTAATGTTACTATTCATAATGTCCAAAAATAAAAGGTTCCTATTCAAAAAATTTGAACATTATGATTCCAAATATTGAATCCATTTTTCAAAATTCAAATCATATATGTTTCAGTAGTTAATTTAAAATAAATTCCTACTGTCAAATCCAAAAAATGTTTTTTAGGAAATAATAACTATGAAAAGATTGACATGTGTTTATGTCCAATTTAAATGAGAAATTAATTCCAATTACCAAATTTATATTAAATGATAAAAAATTAATATAATTAAACATTAAAAATAATTAAAAAAATACATTCTAACTATATAAATAAATAATAAGAAAAGAATGTTTTTAATTATAAATGCTGTGTTTTTTACTATTCATTAAAAATGGACTTTATTAGAAAATTAGCAAAAATTTAACCAAAGTAAAATGTGGTGTCCCTGTTGTATATATGAAATTTATTTTTTCAAGTATAAAATATAAAATATAGAAAAACTAAATTTAAAAAGGTTTTCCCATCAAAAGGTGGTCAAACTGCATTATTAGAAAAATACCTCTTTCATCCAAAAAATTGAATTTGTTCTTTTATCATATCTAGAAAATATATAAGATGAATTTAAAACAATTCATTGAATATTTAAAATAAAATTTTCATTAAATAAAAATCTATAAATGGGGATATGACTTTATAAACATGAATATTCTATTTTTAAATAGTTTTTCATAAAACATCATCCTTTATATTCAATTGATTTTTATTATCCTTTATAATAAAATCAGTAATCAATAAATCATTATTTGAACATGTGTAAACCAATTTTTCATAATTAATTTGATAATATTCATTCTCTCCAACCCAATGGATATGTGTTAACTTCTATTTAAAATAATAATATTATTAAAGTATTATTGTTCGATATAACTTAATGTTGTGTGCAACATAAGATTTCAGAGAAACGTGTTGTTTTGTATTGAGTAAACTATTAGAAAAAGAACACCTTTTAACATAAAATTAATATCTTATTCATAATTATTAATAGTAAATAAATAGTATAATTCTATAAGCACTTAGGTCATTACATCATTCCCCCTTTTGGAAATTGCGTCCTCTCAATTATAAAATTGGGCTCAGAAACATCATTGAAAACCCCACATCATAAAAAAGTGTCAATAAAAATATCACATTAAATGAAATAAATTTAAGTAAATAGGTCACACAAGATAACACATACTATGATTTCATGTAATAAAACATGGATATTGAAGAAAAACATACCATAACATTCTAATAGAGAGTGATTGAAAACATGATCAGGAAAACGTTAACTACTAGAAAACTATAAAGATGTAATGGGTTAAACAGACCTTGATTCCATAGTAAGAAAATAAAACACACAATATTTTTGTTTTATGTTCATTTTAATAATTTTGAGTAATTTAATTATGATATTGACTGAAAACATGAATAAATATATGTACTTTTCAAGTAGAGTTTTATCCTTTAAAAAACTTTACCACAAAATCATCATTTCTCCAAACGATGAGTATTCAAGAAGACTTGGTCACACCTGAAGCGCTAGAATCAAATTATATAAAATCAAATAATACAAAAATTATGAAATATATATTTCCACTATCTTTATTCATTGATAAAAAACCAAATGGTTAGTACAAGATCACATAATCCCCAAAAAATAATCCTTTATATAAAGAAATACTACTCTTAACCACTAAAATTGAATAAACAATACCAAATGTTCAAGAAAGAACATTTAAAACACAATTGTCCTTAAAATACTTCAAAATAATCCAATCTAGAATTGAAACCCAATATTCTATAGGATTTGACCTGATTGTATTCCATGATAAATAATAACATTTATCTCCAAATAACATAAACTACTCTTAAAGTCTCATACTATAAATTAATTAAACTAATCACATATTCTCTATAATAGGTTAATCATTTCCATAAATAACAAAAATCTCCACGTTTCCACAATAAAAATATAGATTCTTCAAAAATAATATTTCAACCATTACTCCACAAATGAAATCCCACAGTATTCTATTTTCCTTATGCATATCGTGTTCCCAAAAGAGAGAATGTCTTCCATATTAACATTTATCACTTAATAACAAAAACATTTTTCTATACTAAGGATATCCAATTTATATAAAATAATTTCCCAAAATTTAGTTTTCTTTTATCAATAATTTTTTTTAACTAAAATGAATAAGTCATATTAACCAGGGACTTCACGTATGCTAGTGGTTGGCAATGTGCCCTTGTCACCCTTCGTTTTGGGGTATGATTCATGTGTCCATATTGGAGGGGATGGGTTTTCGCCCATCCTACATGTTGTCCTTTTTATTTAACAACATCATTCTTTTAACATTTTCAAAAATATGATAATTTCCTCAAAAATAACAATAACCTTCTATATCCACAAATGTTATCTATTAACAGTCACTTCACATCACAAAATGTCTTAACCATTAATCCCCTCATAAAAATATCATATGATCCCCTAAGGATATCCATTATGTCTACATAAGAAAATATAATTCTCCCTTGATTAACATTTTCATATATCAAACTACAGGGTTACACATACTGTAAAATTATTCCAAATTAATCTCGCCATTAAAATAGAATTAATACTTTTAAACATCTCATCATCTTAAAATCTACCATAACTCTTGAATCCCTTATATATAGATATCATACTCATCCAGTGTTCTTCATAATCCACTAACTATTCATTTCCACCATATTTCATAATACATCAGTCTTGCATATCGAATATCCTCATCAATTATATATATATCAATTCAAATATTCTCCATTTTTATGGAAAAGAAAATAAATCACACCTTGAATACAGATATCATGATCTTCATGATGATCCATTTCTCATTTTTCATATTGTATTACTTTTAAAAAGAAAACATTCACTCCACTTCTATAATTTCACTTTTCGATAGAGTTGGAAAAGGTGAGATCATGAAATCTAATGAAAAATATAGAACGACCCATAAAGTTGTTTATGAAATGAGTACGTGTTGGATAACTCAAACTATTTCATGCAGATTATTTGAACACTCAATAATCTATGAAAATCATTCAAACCATATTTTTCTATAATAGTGTTGATCAATTTTTCGTGGAGGGTTAACAAGTTTGTGCAGGATCTCTTTAATTCAATCATGAAAAATGATATATAATCTCCAAAAAGAATCAACACTTTAAAATGAATTGGATTGTTATTATTAAAAAAATAATCCTCTAGAGGGTAAAGATAAAAAAAACTTTATATTATTATAATCCATCAACCTCCTTATATCTATATTGTTCAGGTTTTTATCCAATCAACCTATTTTACCATAACCCTCCAAAATTTTCCATTTGATAATAACTCTCTTGGTTATATTCTATCTTTTACCTACATGCAGATAACACCATATCCTCTAATGTTATCTAAACCAACCTCTAAAAACAAATATAAGTCCACATCCTTAATCATTATATAATCTCTAGTTAAGTCAAGAATTCGTATTGAGGATCTTTTTAGATATTGATTTTTATAGAATTAACCATAATTTTTACATTACATCTCAAATATTACAATGTAGACACTTCTACTCTATCTATTTTTTCACAATGATAAAACTCCATAAATAAAATTTGAATTATTTTAGTGATAAAAATATTATTGAATTATTCCTTCCCCTTAACCTTCTTTACACCTTGTGAAAAAACATTTCAAAAACATGGGATAAACATAAAGAGATATGTAAGGGATATAAAATAAGAAAATAAAACATTTGTCCATGAATACATACAAATCAATGAAATAAAATATTTTAATCATAAAACATAAGCTCTTTAATATACCATAGAAATAATAGATTTATGAATAACTCAAAGAAATAATAAATCATAATATAAACTTGTGTCATCCATAACATACTTACATTGTATATTTCTTAGCTACATAGCGAGTAACCTTCATGGTTATGTTTGGAAGACCCATCACAATATATTCCCTAAATCTCCTAGGGGAAACATTATCATTTACCTCTATCATGTTTCCCAATGAATTGGGGAGCTATCTCAGGCACACTAACCCTCTGTTTATCACGGATCCTCCCATATACATATGCGTTTCCCAAAAACCACAACATAATCACAACACATAAATCATGCATAGTGGAAAGATTAAATTTCCACATAGAAATCACAATATATAAAATCAAGATGTTTAAATAATAAATGATTTCTCAAAACCGTATTAAATACCAAAATATATTAAATGGGTATATGGTATTTATTTCCATTTTAAAAACATTACATCTTGTTAAGGAATCTAAATATCAATTAATTCTCACATCGATAGAAAGGTAAATGTCATTGCGTATGTTAAAAAGAAACATTCCTTTTGTAGTTTAGAAAAAATCATTCTAGAAAAAGAATCCTTTTGAAAACCATTGAATTTAATTAAATGAAAATGGGTATAATTATACACCGTATAAAAGAAGGCGGTGTATAACATCAAATTATTCCTTAATGAAAGGATATTGAGACGAATTCCCATACTATGAGTCTGACTTGTCTTGTTCGTTCTATATCTCCCTGAATATAAATAATATATTAAATTATAATATTTTCAAAACCATTTTAATCTTTATTAATCCCTTTATATCACCTATTACCTTGTTATAACAATCATATAATTATTAATTTTCATAACGGTCATTTTTTTCGATATTCTCTACTTCAGTTGAAAGTGAATTTTTTAAAATTAAAATTTTTCCAAGAAGTAAAAAGATCAATATCTCTATAGAAGTATTCATTATTAAAATATAATATATATCCAGTATATATATGTATTCATAATAGTAAATAACATTTTAATAGAATAAATTTAATTCAGCATTCATGGGGACGGTAGGTTGTACGTACACATGAACGCTACATTCATTTCTTTACGGCATGAATGAGTCATATCACATTATTGGAAAGGTAGTCTGCACTTTCTCAAAGGAAATTATCATATTTACACACTATGGAAAGCATAAAGGTATACGGTTAATAAAATATACTGAAGCATAAAAACAATATAAATAGAATGTATATCATATCTAAATATAGTTTCATCGTAATTTCCACTGTGAGAGGTGTTATGGGAAAATTGAACAATCGTCATTTCATGAGGCAGTAGTTCGTCGTACACAGAAACAGTATGTTCGTATCCATTAGATAGTGGTGTGTGTAAGAGTAGTTAAACTAATTCCTATAACAACATCCTTGTATTTTTATTATACTGGTGTTTTTATGTAATCAAAGAATAAGAAGAGTATAGGGAATGGATAAGGAAAATAAAAGAAAAAAACTTGAGAGAAGGCGTTACCTATAAATCGGGTAACTTCTTTAGATTTTATCCAAAAGGCTTTCTTGAATTGCCTTATTCCCATAGAATGGAAAATATGAATATGGGAGGGATTTTTGGAGCTTATTTGCGAAGAATTTAGGTGAGACAAGGGGCTTGAGAGGTGTGAGTTATGTGGGTTGAAGTGGTGACCTTTATAAGAGGGAGGAGGGGCACTTTTGAAAATTCTAGGTATATTAATATATTATAAATTAAATTTCATTTAAAAATGGTCCAAAACTCATTTAATTAGAATATAATATTATTTTTGTTATAAAACCCATCATCAAATAATTTTTTGACAGGTTTTGAACATTTTTTTATCCTTATCATTTTTTGTTTAACCCTAAATTTACCCTTTTTTATCTTATCGTGATGTCATGTTATTTACAAATTATGGGTTAATGTAATTACCATATCATGAAAAAAGACCCAAAAAAGTTAATTTATGAAATATTTAGACATATCTTAACTATTTAGAATATTCCTAAATTTTTAGTAATTTAATATCATTTAATAAACTATTTTATATTTTATGTTATAAATTATGAAAATTTTAGACACAATTCATACATGAAATTATTAAAATATCACAAATATTTTATTACTTGAAAAAAGGCATTAAATAAAATCTAAATATTTCAATATCATTAAAAAATCGTGGTTGGAATAAAAATATTTAAATTACATTTATTTTCATATTTATAATATCATTTATTTTAATCCATTATTAATAAAGCAATCACTACATCATTTTTTGTCATAAATAAATTTATTTATATAATATTTTAAAATTAAAAATAATTTACCATGATAAATAAAATCTATTTATCTTTTTAATGAATATTTATAGTAAAGGATTTCAGTTTTATATCTTTATATTAACAATTCTTTAGTAAAAGTTACATGTTTATTTTATATTTCTATTTACTTTAAATTAATTCCTATAAAATTTTATTTTCACACCCATGTTGCTTCATGGGGTCCCAAAATCATCCCAAGGATTCCCATGGTCGGACATATCTCATAAAATAGGATTAAGACACGTTTTAGGGTAGTTTTATATTATTAAAGTATTATTTATTACCATTATTTTCCATATATACCCTTTTAGCATGGTAAATAAAAATAATTATTCATGTTTCTATTCATAATATCCAAAAAAGGTACCTATTCGTACAATTTGTTCCTTATAATTCTAAATACGAAATTCATTTTTAAAAAATTCAAAACACATAAGTTTCAAAAATTAATTTAATATAAATTCCTGTTTTCAAAACAGAAAAAGTGGGTTTTTACGAAATAATAACTATCAAAATATTGACATGTGTTTATGTCCAATTTAACTGGAATATTACTTTGAATGAAAACAATTAGATTAAATTATAAATAAATAATATAATTACTCTTTAAAACCAATTAAAATGAAAATATAACTATATAAATAAGTTATATGAAAAGACAGTTTTGAATTAAAAATGCAGTATTTTTCAATTTTCATTAAAAAAATGAACTTTATATGAAAATTACAAGAAAATTTACCAAAGTAAGTTTTGGTTTCCCGCTTAAATATAAGAAGTTTCTTTTTTTCAAATAGAATATATACAAGTTTCAAAAACAAAATTTTAAAAGGTTTCACCAATAAAAGGTTGTCAAACTTCATTTTTAGAAAAATACAGCTTTTATCTGAAAAATTGACTTTTTTTGTAAATCATATCTATAAAACATATAAGATGAAAATAAAAAATTCCATTTAAAATTAAAGTTTGTTTCTCATTAAATATTAATCCATGAATGGTGATATTATTTTATAAACACAATTAATATCTTTTTAAATAGGTTTTTATAAAAACACATCCTTTATATTCAATTGGTTTTTATTTCCACGTATGAAAAATTTGGTAACCAAGTAATAATTATTTAAACATGTGTAAAACATATTTTTATAATTAAGTTGATACTATTTCTTCCCTCCATCCCAATTTCATGAAGTTAATTACTATTTAAAATAATAATATTATTACTGTATTATTTTTCATTATAACTCAATGTTGTGTGAAACGTATGATTTCAGAGAAACCTGTTATTGTGTGTCGAGTACATTATCAAAAAAATAATCCCCTTTAACATAAAATTAATATCACTTTCATAAATATTATTAGAAAAGAAATAGTATTATTCTATAAATACAAGGGTTATTAAATGTTGGATGATCATTTATTTGGTTTTCCATTCTATAGGTTATGAATAATGGATTTATGAATGAAATTATATATTTCCTTGAATAAATAATAAATTTTTCTCTAAATATATTATATTATATTTCATTTTTATATAATATTATAATTATTTATTTTTCTAGTCTCCTAGTAATATTAAACTTTTCAATATTTCATGATTATAACCCTTATACATATGTTAATGTAGTAAAATTAACATCAACTCTAATTTACTTTATTTAGGGTGTTATAATTGGTTTTGGATGATGTTTTGTATAAACATTCCAAACTAAATTATGGAAAACATATATTTGGGAATATAACCTTATGGCCAACTTTTAGGGTAATTATATGTATATGATAACATAATAATGTTTTGGAATAGTATAGATTTTTTTTATTTTCATATAAAAAATCCATGTGTAGATTCTATGTGTGGAAATGGATTTCTAACAAATGCATTTTGGGGTATCAATCCTGAAAATAGTTGGTTGAGCCTATCATTTCCATCATTCTAGTTATAGTTAGTGTGCAATTATTAATCACCTCTTATGAAATTCTCAATGGATATGCAATGGTTAATTAAAATCAAATATAAAAGATGATATGAATGATTTAAAAAATAATAATTTTACTAATGATACTACGCTTTCAATTCTGTGATTAGTGATGAATAAATTTGTCATGTTACATCAAAATAATGACTTGCTTTGAATTTAAAAAAAAAATTCATAATTTTATGATATATTTAGTACATAAATAAGTTTATAACTGGTTTATAGAAGTTGGAATATAAACCATTCCAATGAACATAATCCATATAGGGAATTCCATCCTATGATGTATAATGAAGATGTAGGATGATCTACAACTATAGATGATCAAATTATAAATATATTACTGATGTTATATCAAGTATTGAAGAATAAACCTTCCCATATTGAGTAGCTTACTGATCTGCAATAGTGTGTATCAATGATTGACCAGTTTTTATTTCAGAAATCACCATCATTAAACATGGAAACAAATATATTTCTATGTATAAAATTTATATGTTCCTTAAAGAAAATATTTATATTATTATGATGAAATGAAAGGATAATGGTTGTAAAGGTAGTTTATCATCTCATAGGGGATTTATATCAATGGTTTTCATTTATTTAATACAATAATGATGAGGTGGAAATAACTAGTGTGTAATAGAAGGATTATAAGAATCTTTCATTGAAAAATATTTTCCTCACAACCAATGAGTCGATATGTAGAGGAAATTCATTAGTTTAAGAAAAATATATTTCTAAGTATAAAGACAACCTTAAAAGGTTAGAAATTCATATAGAAAACTATATATGTAATCCAATGAGTAATTTTGTTGTATTTTTAGATTGGATAAATCCAATCTTTTGATGGTCTCATTTCTCCAAAATGATCCCATCATACGAGGAAATAATATCATATTCAACAAAAAATGAGAAAACATTCACTATATCCTTTGAATTTAATGGAATGGAAGATGATAATAAGGAAGTTTATCATTGTATAATTGAAAATACTAAAAAATAGAATAATGGAATCCTTGAATATCCAACTTGTAATAGATGTGGAAATAAACATTGTGTAAAATTATTACTAGGAATTAGATTTTTCATCAAGAGATAGGATAAAGGACAGAAGTCTTGTGATTGAAATGGAGTAAAAGAAGGAAAAATGATCAATGTTATAACTCTAATTAGATAGAAAACAATGAAAATTACTAACACATGGATCAATCTAATTTTCCTTAGAATGGTACAAGGGAGAAATTCCAACCTTATGTGATCACATTAGGTGAGGTTGAAGTTCCCAATGATATTATGCACAATACTTCAATCATATCCTCTTAAATTTTCTAATGATTTATTTAATTCTGTTTCCTCTCACATATTTTTTTATATATATTTAAATAAAAGTATATATTCACCAAGAACCTTAAGAAATGAATTATTAGTTAAGACGACTAGAATAATTCTCACCATAAGAGGAATTTTTTAGTGAGTTACCATTATAAAACATAAACATTACCTACTTTTCAACAATACTATTTTACCTATGGATGATTTTTATATAGTCATTTCTATTCAATATATTTTAAAATATGAGGTAAAGTTTAATTCTAAATA
Source organism: Viscum album (assembly GCA_963277665.1). Taxonomy (NCBI): domain Eukaryota; kingdom Viridiplantae; phylum Streptophyta; class Magnoliopsida; order Santalales; family Viscaceae; genus Viscum; species Viscum album. Next base: position 67,456,802 of record OY728133.1, read on the forward strand.
GAATGAGATTATAAATTATGATGAAGATATGAAGCTCTTTACCTACAGGGGGATTCTTCATCATCTGACATATTCTTAAATCAACCCTCAATAACTCTTTTGAATGATGTTTTTAGGGATGAAAAGCAGAAACAATATACATATATAAATTTTAATATTCAAATTGAGGATATACGTATTTTATATGAACAGATTTATGTATTTCATGAGGGATTACATTGAGATAAACATGTGTCTAAAGTTGAGTATTCCATTTTTTTAATCCCTCTTATATGAACAATATAGAATTTTCCCTAGAGAATGGATCAATGGAATTAGTTTAATTGATGAAAGAACTAGATTAATTTATTAATTGTAGACTTATATGACCTAGTGTTTTACATTGGGGAGCCCCATTTCATTTCGTTATGAATAAATATGGATCTAAGTGGCTGATCATTGATTATATGATAGTCAATTCTAATAAAACAATGAAAATATATCACATTCCTTTCATTAATGATTATTTAATAATCATTACATAGATAAGTATTTTTCAAGGATTTACCTTTTTTTGTAAAATTATAAATTGTTGTCAAATGAGGAATATAGTCTGAAGATAGAGATTTTTATGAGATATGTACATTATTAATTTGTTGTACTTCCATTTCTATTGACTAATAAACATTATATTTTATTATATCTAATAAATATAATATTCAAGAAATATAATGATACTAATTTTGGATGATAACTAGAAGTACTCTAAGATATACGAGTACCATGATAATAACATATGAATTATTCCGGAGACTCTTATCATAAAAGTTTTATATAGGAAATTTAGTATGTTTCAATTTTGGATTAAAAAGGTGTTTGTTTTCTTGGACTTATTTTTTCCAATGTTGGAATCTCAGGAGATCATTTGAAGACAAAGTCATTCCAAGAGTGGCCTACACCAATGAATAATATCTTGGTATATAGTATCATTTGTTTGATAAGTTACTATAAAAAATTTTAAAAAAAATATTCTTATCGACAAACCCTTTAACCATGATTCCTCGTAAATGGGTTATGGAAATATGGACAATGTAATGACAAAAATATTTTCAATAATTCAATAAATTATTTTTGAATGATACAATATTTCCTCCACCATAACAAATGAAGGATTTTTTATATATTGGGATTCATAAAATAATGGACTTTTTGAGTCATTTTGACGGATAGTAATGTTATTTCTAGTTAATCACGATAGTTAAAGACTAAATAATAGATCTATTATACTCAATATATTGAGTTGGTACCTGTAATATATTTTCTAAAAATATTGAGAAAATATATAAATGATGAATGATGTGAGACATAAAAATATTAAAGTATTATGAAATATCTGTTTTAATATAAATATACCAACATGAGGTAATGATGATGGATTTATTTATATATGGATTTTTATTTCTCAATAAACTACCATCCAAAAAACATAATAAAGTTATTGAGAAACTGTGAATTAAATATCATGGTGTTATAACAAAAATAAGGATCGATGGGAATCCTAGGATCATTCATTTGGAAAATAATGATATGGGAATTATAATATAATGATAATAATCTCCCCATTTTAAATGGTTTCCAAACCATCTATATTTGAAATGATAAAATGGTCCTAGCCTGATAATGATAATTTTCATAAGGAATTTAAATATATTTATGATGTAAGATTGATAATCATCACAGATAAATGTTTCATTTAGTTATTTAGAAATTTCTTATGTGTTGCATCATTGTATGAGATAAAAACGGAATTATTATATGGTTCCCATAGATTTAATACCCCTATAATTGCAAGTACATTGTGATTAAAATGATCATTTTTTGTGGGACAAAATGATGTGGGAAATTAGCGATTGTATATCACGATTCTTAGTTTTTCAATAGGTGATAGCTGTGATAAAAAATCTTAGATTATCCTTGAATACTCTACATAATCCTATGTGGAAATAGTAAGAAATTACTATATAATTTTTAAATTTATTTCCAAAGTAACAATGAGTGACTAACACAACATGTGTTATTGTTATCAGTTTAAAATATATGAATTACTCCTTCATATAAGTGATGATTTACCTCACTTAAAACTATCACGAGTCATTATTTTTAATATTATAGGACTTTATGTAACACTAATTTCAATTGTGTATGATTTTGAATGATTATTTATACCAATATATTGTAAAATTCATCTCAAGGATCTTAAAATCGATCTTCATTTGAGCACCAAATATCATCCAGAGACAAATGGAGTGTCCAAAAGGAGTGTTAAAACATTAGATTACATGATGATATCATACTCATAGGGATTTTAGGTTATGTGGGATCAGTATTTACCCATTTTAGATTTTTAATATAATAATATATTTTATTCATGTATTCATATGGTGCCATATAATGCATTATATTATAAGAGATATTTCACTTCAACCTATTAGGGTGTAGATGAGGAAAGTTAAACAGTATGTCTATTACATACTGAGGAGACATTGATAAACATAAAGACTATTTAAATACATATTAAATCATCTCAAAGTAGTAAAATGTGTTATGATTATTACTGGAGTAATGATATGGTATTTTAATAGGGAGATCACATCTTCTTGGAAGTATCTCCTTTGAAAGATAATATAATGTTTAATGATAATAGAAAACTAATCCACATGTACATCAGACCGTTTTAAATTCTATAGATAATTGGAGATGTGAATTACTAATTCTGAATTAATTTTTTCACCCTAAAATTACATTATGGGTTCCATATCTCTTTATTAAAGATGTATATTCTAGACCCAACACATGTGTTCACCTCTGATTAAATTATATTGGTACCTAATATTTCTAAATTTGAAGATATTATCACCATTATTTTCACTAGATAGAATGTAATGGGTAAAAAATGACTTGATAACTAATGTTATATTAGATAAATTATAAAATGGGGGTAATAATGGGAAATATAGGATGTTATAATGAATAACTACAATCAATTTTTAGAATTAAATATCTATAAAAATTTCAAGGGATAAATAATTTTCAAATGGAAAAATGTAACAATAGAGATTCTATTAGAGTAATTGAATAGTCTATTATAAAAAACTATAATAAAATCAAAATTTTAATATTTCATGGAATAAAAAATCTAATTTCATCTGATGAATATCTATTTTAATGTTATTTGGTAAAAATAATCCTATATTGATTTTTAGAGGTTTTCTGTTAGAAATATGCATCAATGAATAATTGAAAATGTATTTCTTAAAAATTATTACATTTATTTATGATAATGAGTCATTATATAAATAATTGGAAATTTATTATGCATAAATTATATAGAAATAATGATAATCTCGTTTGGAGAAAAAGTGATATTTTTTTAAAAAATATTTAATAATTTTTAAAATTTTAATAAATTTAAATAATAATTATTGTTCAATTATATTAATAAAATATTTATGATACATATTAAATATATTACTTTATATATCACCTATTATTTTATTCTAGGCATTGGATCAGAATAAATAATTTGTTATGCTTAAAAAATTATTTTTCAATACAATAATATTGTCGTGTTCTTCAAAATTATTCTAAAATTAGTTTTTATTACACTTATTGAAAATTTATATTAAAAAATAAAAATAAATATTCAAATAAACATTTAAAAAGTATCCTTGAAATAATTTTTATTTTTTTTGGAAAGTTTTAATTTTTTGATGAATACTTAAAGAATACACATTTGTATTGAAAACATTTTTTTTCTTATTGAATTTTCAAGGTTTAATTTTATTTTAAAATTTATTTCATAGTATAATTAATTTCATATTATTATTAATCCATTTTAGGTCATTTTAATCCTATTTATATTTTATTTTGATATTAAAACTCTTTACACAATGAGATTTTTTTGTAAAATGAATTTTTCATTGCAATTTTAGGATTAATAATAAATTACAATCATCCACTTTTTTAATTGAATTTACCAAAATGGATTAAATATTATCAATAAACTAACATAATATAGGTAATAAATGAATCATAATTTTGTGACATAATGTACAGTAAAAATAGCAAAAATCTATTACCATAATTAATTTTAAAATTAGTTTACTAGTGGTTAAAATCATATCATAAGGGTTAAAAGGGCATAAATTTTTTTAAAATTATTATTGGATGGAAATATTAAAACCATATATTATCTATGATTTAAGAATTGTTGATTTTTTATCCACATTTCCATGATATCAACATAACTTCATTTGAAAACATTGAAAATTTACAAGTGTTCCACTCAACTCAATTGTATTAGGCAACCAACTCCCTTAACTCTTTCAAACCTACAGAGATATTCATCTCATCCAAATACTTCCAAAACCTTTACCTAAAAACATTATACAAGTTATCTCATCTATTGTAAATACCCTAATATGGGTAGGGTATATCAGGTTATGAAATATTAAAACAAATGTCTCTTTGGATCTAGTTTTATCATTAAAAACCCAGTCGTCTATCTCATCTCCAAAACATAGAATAATTGACAATTAAAACATAGAAATGACATATGATTTTTTTGGTTTTCTCTTATTATACTAGTTCTAATGAGAATACGAAATTATTTATACATTCTACCAAATCCACTAAAGTGAACTATTGATACAAGGTTTAGAGCAGAGTCAATATCCATCCATATTTACATCTATTCACAATTTGAAATCCCACTGGTCTCTAAACCTATGTGTGTTCAATAATAATTTAGAAAATTACTCTATCTGGCACATGAATCGATATTTTTTACACATCATTTAGTGAAAATAATTCTTCAAATTCTTCCACTTTAGGAATACCTCTTCACTACATAAACTATAAGAATGTCTGTGTAGGTTCTCCAAATATTTCTTTTGTACAACCATTGTATGAATTATTTGAAATCCTATAAATTTTCATTACAATTTTATATTTTTTTCATGAAACATTACATTTTTATAAACTATTCTACTGTTCATTAAATGATCAAATTTTTCTCAATAATTGTATTTTCATACAACTCACTTGATATGATAGACACAAGCCCCTATTTTATGCATAAATTATGTTTGAGTTTTTGATTCACTTAATAAATAGATTCATATAACAATTTTATAATTTTGATCACTAAAATTATTAAATGTTGGGCTACCAAAATGAGGGGGTATCCACCTATTTTTAAATATGGATCACAATTCATGAAACATCCTACCACAACATCAAATGTGTGCATAAAATTTCTTATGTGACTAATATAAAAAATTTGACATCCCCATTATCATGAAACACACTCCCGTCATGAAACTATATCCTTATTTTGTGTGCTCGTTTAGCAATACTTATTTCACCCAACTCTTACATTTGTTAAGATTCATAACTTGTGTAAAACACGATCATTTTTATTATTGTTATATGATGACCCTGAATATTCACTTTCATGGAATTGTTTGAAACACAATCACCCTTTCTAACACCTTTTACATTTACATGAAATTCATTTCCCTTCTATTTTTTTTTCATCCTCCATATTTTTCAACACCAAAAATTATAAAATAGTGGGAAACACCACCACATTATACATGAATTTTTTTTACCACATCTAGTGCTCCCATACCTCAGTATTGATTGTCTGCAAACATAGGTAGTGAACTATCTAGGGATAACACCAACACATTACTTTCTATCCTTCTTTTTTGACTAACACAATCAATCTATAAACATGATAAAGTCACATTTTGGTAATTTTTTCAACAATGTTCCACATTCAGTATGTTGTAAACTCTACTCCATTTTATAGAATATTAAATATATTTTTTCCAATATGTTGAGAAAAAGTGGTGCTCCTCCTTATTTTGTCAAATTTTAGTTTATGTGATGCTATATAACAATAAATTATTTAATCGATAAAATATTTAATCCAAATTTATTCATGCATAGATCTAGAAGTAAGAGTATCATGAAAATTTCTTCAAATAATCACTTCATTATCAATACCACTTAATAAACCTTTATTTATAAACATTAGAATAAAACATATGGAACTCAAGAATACACTATTCTTCATCCTATTATTGTTTACATATAGGATCATGAACATATCTCATGATTTATCTCCATTAGAAGAATTGATTTAGCATCGTCAAACTAGGAACTCCCACTTACATTGTAGTTCCCCTCTCAGATCCTCCCCCATTATATATTCATGATCAATAAATTTTATCCCAATTTATCAATTAACCCAATGGTCACTCCATTTAGGTGTTCAAAACATATCATTACATAGTGAAAAAACATCATACCTTTGGGAGTGTGGGTTCCACTTTAACACTTATTCAAGTACGAGGAGATGAAAAAACTCAAAGAGCTAGTAAACATAATTCAAACACTTATTTGGGTAAAGTATTCTTCATAATATCTACAACATTTTTTCACGTATAATAATACTCTAAATTCACAATATCATGCTCCACCTTCTCCTTTCTAATGTGATAATTAATTTTAATGGTATTTTTTCATGATTGATAGACTTAATTTTTTCATAGAATTTTAGAACATGAAATATCATAATAGATTTTTATTGGACACTTGTCTTCAACTCCTATATCTTCAAGTTGATTCTACCTCCATAATAAATGCATGCAACGAAAAGTATCCAAAATATAGTTAGCTTCAAAGGTGATCAATAAAATGAAATCTATTTTCTTTCACAACCAAGAAATACGAAATCCTCCATGATATAATTAAACACTCGACATTTATAATCAATCATCATCTAGACCGGTCCAATATTCATTTTTATTCCCCATTAATTATTCATGAGGTTTTCTTTTGTATAAAAAACCATGGTCACCTTTATATATAAAATTATTCAATTCTCTAAAAAATAGGATTTACTAGGCATTAATATGATTCCATTCAACATTAAAGGTGAAATAAACAATATCTGGTCATTTCACTATTAAGTACAATAGAATTCCATGGATATAGATATATTTTGTGACATTAACAACTTTTAATTCGTCATCCCATGTTAGTTTAATACATGAAGGAAAGTGATTCTTCATCCCCTTGTATAATCCATTCCAAGTCCATTAATAACCTATATGGAATATTTGGAATGAGAATGAAATGTACCATTCCTTCCATTCACCACCTATAAACCAAAGGGAAAACATTATATATCTAACTATTGAAATTTCAAAATCATATTTTCTAAATTCTCTGAATATTTTTCTTTGATCTTCATCTAATCCACCAATGACTATGTCATCAACATATAAAAATACCATTATCCTTTGATCAATCTTTTTTTAAATAGATATTGTAATCAACTCACCCATATTGAAAACTGGGATTTTTAAAAACCGATCATGTATTAAATATTAAGCCCTTTGTTTATGAAAAAAACCTTTTATGTTCGTCCTTAATTATGAAACATTATTCTTATCTTCATATTCATAAAACCATATTTATTTTTGATGTACACCACTTTTTCTAGAACCCCGCTAAAAAATGTTGATTTGATATCCATTAGAAATATTTAAATTTATATTTCACTCCTATATACAAGAATAATATAATTGTCTTAAACCTTTCAATGAGTTAAAAAATTTCATCTATATAGATTAATTAAGTCTATGTATATCCCTTTCACACTAATCATGTTATTTTTTTAATTATCTCTCCATATTCATTTTGTGTGTTCTAAAAAACCAATTTGGTCCCCATGAGGTTCTTATTTTCCATTCTACAAAATATGACATGTTTGGTTCATTTAGATTTTGGCACACTCTTTCATCATAGCATGAACCCAATTTTCATCTCCATATTCTTCTTCAAAACAATTTGCATATACCTTATAAATAATAGAATCCTATAAAAAAGATGCAATTCTCTATGTTTGAACTAGGACTTCCTAATAACCAATGGTTTTATCCGATCAATTTCATCTTGAATAATTAGCCTCTATAATGATTCACATTTAACATCATCATCCACATCATCATTATCTACTTTTATAATTATCATTTTCCACTTATACTGACACTTAGTTTATTTTCTCCTCATCGCTATCATTATGAAACTATTCATTATATTGTTTAAGATTCATTTCATTTTATAGTTAAGTGAAGTCATTTTTGTCAACCACTTTCCCTCACCACATGTTGAAGTATTTAAATGTTTTCTTTTTACTAATAATATAAGGAATATAAACTCTTCTCCAGAGGATTCAAACAATCAATTTTCTTCTTGTTGAGAATAAAACTCAAACTTCCAATGAATCAAAAGTATTTCAATGTTGAGTTCTTTTTGTAACACTTCTCGTGTAAATTATTTTCTTCTTTTGGAAACAAAATCTTCCTAGTGGTAATCTAGATTCATGATAAAACTATTTCCTTTTATAATTTCTTTGGTTGGTACTTTTCAATAATAATTTTTCTAGACACTCTGTTTATGGTCTGATTTCTCTTATCAATAACTCTATTTTTTTTAGGAGTTCTGACTATTGAAACTTATTTTAAAATGTTTTTTCTAGATTTATTCTTCTACTTAGCTATTAGTGAATTTAATACCATTATCAGTTTTTAGCATTATAATATTCTACCCAAGAATCCTTTACATTTCTCTTAGACATTGAGTTATGCAACTAACTGTATCAAAATTATGGGAAATTATAAAAACCAATTAAATTATACAAAATTATCAATGAAAAGAACATAATACCACTTCTAGTAAATGGTCCTAGGGGTATAGGTCCACACACATCTATCTGAACCAATTCATGAATTTTGGTTTACTTATTTTTATTCTTTGTTTAGGTATTTCTGATAATCATCCCCTATTGACAAGAATTTCCAATATAAGTATGATCATGTGATAGACTAGGGAGATATTAAGATATATCAATTTTCAATATATCTTCAAGAGATGGTTGGAATTGATGTTCATTCCATTTATACCACAACTTATTTTCTTCCACTCTAGATAAAAATCAAATATCAACATCTTCACTCAAAATGTAGAAATTCCACATCATGAGCCTATCCTACAGAATAACTACACTATATTTTCCTTTCCTGATACAAGACTTCTTATTATAGCTTATTGGGTTCCCTGAGTTACGTGATTAACTTGAACTTATTATGTTTTTAATTATACCTTCAATGAAAATGAAATTGGAACTTCTCATATCATTTTCCCCAAATTCTTCTTTCCCTAATCCAATAATCATCAAGATGCAATTATTTAAGAATATGAATAAACCATCCTTTTCATATTTTATTATTGTTACATGATTATTATTTCCTATCATATGGGATATAAAACCACTATTAATTATCCCTACACCTACATGACATGATGGTTATAGTAAAATCCTTCAAAAAACTTCCTTATATACCCTTTTAGGTTTGATCCACATCATTGGCTTCAAACTTATTTTTGACATATATCCTTGACATTCCATAGGGTATGATGACAAAAATAATCTTATAGTTCAAAAAAATTCAATTTCATATCATTAAATGAATCTTTTATCTAATTGATACCTTTTTTTCTCTTTATCACATTCATTTATATTTTTTATAATGAATATGTAGTCTTCTGTCTGAAACCTCTACACCATAAATAGTGGTCATAAAAATCAATCATGGAATATTGAACCCTATGTGGCCAATTTTTCTCCATCTTTCTCCCTTCAGTACTATTCTTCTATAGAAGAAATGTTATAGTAATGTCTTATATTTTAATAGCAATAACACCTTCTATACGGTGATTTCTATTGATTCTTTATTATAGGACTAGTTTAAAATAACTTTTTGTACATTCTGATTCCGATTATTACCCAAATTAATTTCCAACCATGGAATGGGTTCCTACATTATGACATCAATCACCATACATTTCTTTTTCTAATCATTACCTATACTAGTCTTGCCAATTAGATGTGTATATTTCTTATTTTTTTGGACCTCTATGATCTACTTAAATCATTTAAATCACCTGAGTGATATGCATTCCCTATTTCATTCTAGGATTCAAGAGTCCCTTGAGATTCTTTAATTTTTATCATATATGGAAAAAAATCCACTTTATGTTAATTTTGAAATTAAACATGAAATATATATATTTTAGTTAAACCATAGATCACCCTTTTCAATTATAAAACATTTTTGTTTTATTATTTACCCTTTTTTAGATCTCTTGAATTGATCACAAAATCTTATCAATTTCTTCCATCATCCTAGACTTCTATTATTCCTATTATACAATGTATTTATCATCATGAACCACTCTTTTAAAATTCATGGTTTTGGATCTCAAAACATCTATCTACTCAATATATGATTATAATTAAACCTAGATATTTACCCTCTAGTGAATTATCATTTATCATGGTTTCATTATTCACTTGTTGGAAAGTTACTAATAACATCCATCATGGAATTTTTCCTATGATACATATAGTTCTGGACTCTTTCTACATCATATTCTTTAGAACATAAATTCTATTTTGAATGTTGGTTCTTCATCTTAAATAAAATTTTCTTCAAAATTTTCATAAATATTACATAGGGAGAACACTTCTCCAAGGGGATATCAAATTCTCCCTCATTATTGTCTTGGAATTTCTTTTAGAACCATGCTATATAACTTCAAAACATTCAAAATATAATTATTTCTAGAGTAATATTTCCCTTTAACATTCATTTTTGAATTTTTAGATTTTTAGAATGAAATATCATGACATTATCTTTCTCTTCTCATTCCTAGTCATATTCAATATCATGCTTCTGAATGGCCTTGAATATCACCTCGTTCCACATCCCTTTTTCCACAAACAAATTATCATCATTTCTCATCTTTTATGTGAAAAGAGTAATATGAAAACAATCCTATGTAAGTTTCATTAGATCTTAATCTTCTAATACAGATATATTTAGATTGAACTGGGGTGGACATCTTTTAATGATGTTCCTAAAAATAATTACATCATAAATAATATATCTAATATTATTCATGTATTCTAAAAGGACATTCACCTAATGAAAATTTACCCTTATAGACCCATTTGTGTGAATTTTGTAGTCCTCATATTTTTTTCCACAAAAAAATTTAATTTTCATTCATTGATTTTGGAATCTCCCTCAAATATATTTATCATCCTTTCTTACATGACATGTAATGACTTACATTACATCACCTTAGTGTAAATTGTGTTATATAATTCCCATATTATGTCATTGATTCGTTTTTCATTATATATCAATTAAATTATTATACTTATAATAAAAATATAGTATAGACACTAGTAGAAATATTATACATTATAGTTTTAAAGACACCCATACCTAATGATCAGATGTTGTTTTTTTCATTTGATTCTTTCAAAACAAATTATTTTTTATATAAAATATTGGAATACTTTCTTAATTAACCACCTCCATTGAAACCATTGAGAGAGAAACACTCAATTTAACCCTTCCCTATGATATAAAGTTTTTTCCAAACTAGGATAAATACCATAATAGGGGGTGAGTTAGGGTATAAAAGATATAATCAACTATCTATTTTGATCAAGTTTTTTTATTAAATATAATACTTGTATCCCTCATTATCATAGCACAAAATAAATGATTAATAAAACATTTACAAGATAAATATATTTTACATGGTTCTCCCTCCCCAGGATATGTTCATAGAGCATAAATGTTAATATGTTAATGAACTAAGAACTATAAAGTAAAATACTATATCATGGTTCCCAGAAGACTCATTATCCATCCTGTATTATAACCATTTAAAATTTGAATTCTCATAACTCCCTCAACTAATGCGCACTCACTATTCCATTAGAAATTTTTTATATTGATCCCATTAATCAATATTATTTATACCTAATTTTATGAATCATGATGTTAAATATTCATCTTCTTAATAATTACCACTTTACTAGAGAATCTATTGAAAAATACATGCATATTATCCAAAAATTATCTTTTTTGATTCTTTTTCATGACTTTTGTAAAAATCTACAATATTTTCCACACCTTTTATTTTTCCCCAAAAGGTAACATTTGATCATTTATTGAGATCATTGTGAAACGATCAATTTTTTCATATATTTCAGATTCTAATGGATCCCACTTGGTATTGTAGACATGCATCCCTTTTATATGTGCAAATTATGTTTCATTTGTTGTTACACACAAAAAATAGCTTCATGTATTTATTACGCAATTCCAATTAATGAAAATATATTAGGGTTAAGATGCTCAAATACGAGGGGAAGATGACTTTTTATAAACCAAATGGCCCATCACACAAAGACCTTTTACACATTATAGTATTCCCATAACATTCCATATGTTCTGAAATTAATGATTCCAAATTTTGATGAAGATGCCAGTCACCACCTTCAAGTAACTAAAACTCTATTTCATGGGATCATGTAACTGTCCATATGTCCCGAAACAATGATTTTCAAGAATATTCAAAACATGTGACAAACAATACCATAATCCATATTTTTATATTATGGCCTAAAATATTCACCTAAACTCATTTTTATGAAACACCCTTACCCATTCACAAAACTTTTACATTTACATGAGAATTATTCATTTTTCAAAAATACACCTCTTCCCTTTATATAAATTCGTAGATAACTAAATTTGGAAAACATTGGGAAATGATGACACATTGTACACACAATATTATGCACCATTTCCAACACTTCCATAACTCTATCATGAATCATTATCAACATACATTCACGAAAATCACACAGGAACTACACTACAAACATTTTCAACATTCTTTTGCAACAAACAAAATCAACCTAAAAACATTAAAATGTCACATAGAGGGTTTTTTTCCAAAAATACATATTCTATATATTATTTTATTTTAAAAATAGAATCCCTAGGGTTATTATTATGATATCGAAATGATATTTTTCTACGATATGGTAATCATATTTACAAATCTCTTACATTTATAATTATTCTTTTACTAACATTAATTTTTTATAAATAATCCAAATAAATATAATATATTATCTAACATATAATGAGATTTTTTTATATTTTTGTAATAAAATTTCATTGTTGTGTCTTCTATCAAATGGTTAAAAACTCATCAATTATTTGTATAGTTGACTACCTCCATGAAAATTGATGTAATCCATTTTCCATAAACACCTATCAGAGCTAGTTATAACAATGAATTTAATGTGTGTATATATATATATATCCTATTTTTATTACATAATTATAATTTTGAAATTATGTTAACATATCAACCATTTTACCTTCCATCTCTTAGGAAAAAGATAATATCAATCATGTATATTAGTGGATTGGAACCTCCTTTAAGGGATGTGATTTTTTTCATTTCATATTAACATGGATGTAAATAAGAATGTATTTAATGAATGTATATATTATTTATATGATTTAATTTTTATTATTAAATAGTGAATTGTTTTTTATCATTCATTTATTCTATCCGTTTAAAATTGAAAATAATTTCCATGCGTATATACAAAATGTCATCCATCAGAATGGTTTGATTCAAATATTTATCTCAAATTTTATATATAAATCAATATATATATATATATAATGAATTTATATGATATTTATATCATTATTAAAATTAGATTGATAGTGGAATTATTTTATATTTACAATTATTAAAACTTTAAAACCAAAACATTGCTAAGAAATGAAACAGTTATGATGTGAAAATAATGCATTTAATATGTAATTATTGATAGATGGTTATAAAAATGTTATAGTTGAATCATATATGATATTATATTCATGGATATGGTTCTAGAATAGAATTGTAATATATTAAAATTATTATAAATGAGGCTAACCTCACTTACAATGCAATTTGGAAATGAGGTTACAATTTATTTCATAATATAATCATTATTCAAGATTTTTTATGTTTATGTCCCAACTAAGAGAATTATTTTTTTTCTTTATTAAAACTGGTTTATTTAATTATTTGATTTTTTATTTCTATAAATTATAGTTTTTCTATTTATTTTTCTATCATTACATACTCTAGAACCAAGGTAATATTTTTATGGAAAACTGAATTCATTCATCTACCCATAATAGAATCATTATCTTCCGTGTTCATATTTCAATTAAAAATTCAAAATGATGTTTTTTTGTTCTAAAAAATAATTTATGGATGTAATTTTTACACATTTATTCAATTTAAAATAAATTATAGAGATATTCTTTTCATTTCTAAAAGGCATACTCTAGACCTTTTTACATAACTATAAACAGAATTTTATTTCTACTTAAATGACATGAAATAAATTTTCCACTTTCATGAACATTCATTGAATTGTAATTTCATTGAAAAATTTATATAATTATTTTTTTAAAAAAAATATTTTCCTTATTATTTTGGAAATGTTTTTATTTTGAATATATTATTTTAAAATAAAAAGGGTGTTTACCTCAATCAATCTTCAAGTGGTCTTTCTAATGTATATCATTTGATATAAGAATTATTTCCTAAATATCATGTTTTACTAAGGATTTTTATATTCATGATTTTAAATAAAATGGGACTTAGTAAGTGATGAGTGGGACATGAAATAACTCCTCGATGAATCAACTAATTCCATGTGACAAACTAATTTTGGTAATTTTTGGAATCCTAAACATTTTATGTATGTTTCATTAGAATAAGGGTTTTAATTTAATTTAATGATGTCAATAATAATTAATTAAGTCGTTATAAAACTTGTTATTAATATAAATGTGATTTTTTATTTTCTTATGTTTTCCATGAATTTAGACTCCATTAATGGTGTTATTTATATGTAATGGTTTATTATTTTTTATCTAGGACATATAATTTTTTTATTTTTATTATTGATAGATTATATTTTACTTTATATCCTACTAAGATTATGATCTGACCCTTTATTTTTTTATATTCTCCATGTTAAGAGAAAGAGGTCAAGGAATGAAATCATAGATTTATCTGAGAAATTGATCGATTTTTCATATGAATCGTTATATTATATTTCCTGTCTTCATATATAATTTTAGAATCATGCATGTATCTTGTATCTCAAGACTAGTAAACAAATTGATCATTTTGGATTATATATCTTATACTTATTTGATTTTATTAAAATAACCATCAGTTCTATGAAACTATAGGCAGGATATTACAACATATAATTGAGGGGGTGTCAATAATTTCTTATCTAATATTATCCCCCACTCGATTGGAAGCCATCATCAATATTCCTTGTGAGTCTCTCATAGAAGAGAAAGTTAATATGTGGTCTTCTATAAACATGAATCGAGATAGTCCACTAGTTTTATATTTCATTTTGGAATCATTCTTCTAGAAACCATGTGTAATTTTTTAGGTGGGACCTCACGTTAGCTATATATGATAACCTCATTGTAATTATCCTCTCTAAAGTTATATGAAATAATTCCCTAGTTATCATCCTAAATGTGATGTATCCTATTTTTTAAACAATTTATTGGAATTTTTTTGATTTATTCATCCATTTTGTACCATATTTAGGTTCCCTACCTCAAAATTAGTTTGGATTTTAATTTAATCAAATCCATTTGAGGGCCCTGATAACCTATTAAATGTTTTGAGTTTATAATTTTCTATATGTAGTAATATATCTAGTTCTATTTCCTTTTGTCAGTTTATATAATTAAATTCAATGTATTTTTTTCATAGAGTCTCCCATTAACTTTTTTCTAATGTCATTCTCTTTTATTCAACAAAAATGACATAGATCAATCTACTGTACTATGAAACTCTTAAAGATTATGTTAATTGGAGTTTCATACGTGTTAACCTTCATAAAATTAGTGATATTTTTCATAGTTTAAAAAAAATAAGATCATTGTCTCAAGATATAGACACATTTTAATAGAAAACTTTTCCCAACAAATTATATTATACCTCCTCTATCTAGTGGATGACTTTGGATTCAAATAAATATCACTTTGGTTTATAAAATAAAAGGGTGATACAGTAACTAGAATATTAAAATACATTCATTTGTTTGGAATACATTTTTAATAAATTATGTGTTATAATTGATTCTCATGAATGTTATTTTTGTCCTTATGGTGTCCAAAGTAATTATTTAGAACTTCAAAAAAACTCACAATTCCTTCTGTTGGGACCCCCAGTTTGAGGTTATGTATGATAGGGCCATTTGTAACCATATGGTGAAACTATTTATCAATAGATATATTTATATAATAAATCTAAAAGAATAGATGTATTCTAGATATGTTAAACTCATGCATAATTTTATCATGTAAGACTCTTTATGTTACATATTTAAAGGAAATAATTTTGGTAAATCTCTTTATATAATTATCCATGTTTTAATTTTTCTTTCTCGCATTGGCGGAGATTCTAAGAAACCTTAAAAATATTTCTTGAAAACTCATGATTGATTATAAAATTATGGAAGATCATATCTGGAAATATAATTAGGATGAGAGTTTGTTTCTTTTTCATTCTATGCCTCCCCAAATGATTAGTTTTAAAGAATATATGGATAATCCCACCATTACCAAAAACATTATTAATAAAGAGTAGGGATAATTGTTTAATAACATCTATATAGTCAAGAAGGTATAGAATAGATGCATCACCAAGATTAGATTAAGAGAATTCAATATTAAAAAGTATTTTATTCATTTACATATGCATCAAGAGGTTGATTGAGATTCCCATGAACATCACTCTCAGATCCAATTCTATAAGAAAAACAATGAATATATTGTCTGATATTATCTACGTTGAATGGAGCCTAACATGTATATATTTTACATCAATTCAATAACATAAAATTTTAATCTATCAAATAAATATACAATACATGATCTTAAGGGTTAATATACATTGATGATTAGATACATTATCTTCTTATTTATAAAAAGGACAAAAATTTACCACAAATATCCTTCTCACAATATACCCTTATAAATAAATCATAAATTTTACTCGTATTTATAATATATCGAAGGGAAAGATATGTAATGGTGGGATCAAACATTAATTAAGGGTAATCATAATATATAAGAATTTTGAATCATAAGTCATTATAAAATGGGCATATGGATATATGAAAATTATCCATGACATTGGAATAGACATATGACAATAACAACCAACATAACATAGGTCATAAATCATTAATCATGTCATATGAAATTGGTTATAATGTAAGATATGATATAACAATCATGTTCCATATAATAAAAATAGACATATGGAATTATAGGGATGTATGGAATAAAAATATTCATTGGAAATCAAAACATAGTAAAAATAGAAACACACAACTGGGTTCATGCAATGTATATTGAAAATATCCACAATGTTCACTCTTATCATTGTGAACATATCATTAACTTCAATGAATACAGTTTTTAACATTTCAATAAGCTCTTTGATTAACATTTTGATCATTTAAATATAGTCCACACATGATATTTTGATCTTTTTTATAATGTCCAATCTTAAAATTTTGAACATTTAAATACACTCCATACTTATCAATGTGGAAATTTCCAAATGTGTCATGCTTAACATTAATAACATTTGAATAAGGTCAATTCATGAAACAATAGAAATAAAACATTACCCAATGAATTATATATATATATATAAACTATTTCATTAGTAACATATTCATAAACCATTCATTTGTAAACCATAAAAAGATAATTTATAATTATAATTCAGTCATAGATTTATAAACATTTTGTATTGAAAGAAGTTTCATTAGAACATTCACAAGAAGTGGACGAAATTCATCGATAGAAATATGATAGATGATATCAATAGAGAATATTCCATGGAATCATAATAAAATTAAAATGTTTTGTACATATATTGAAAACACATTAATAAAAAAATTAGAAAATTTATTCAAAACTCTAGAAGAAATATACTTATCTTTGAATAAAATTTATCATGAAAGAGAAAACTCACATAAAATCGTAATATAAATAACATTGGACAACAATAAAATACATTATGGGTGTATTAATATAGTAATATATAAATATAATAAGGAAAATATAGTCATGTATATAAAAATTATAAATATATTCACTTCGCAATACTATAATGATAGTAAAAAATTTCTTTGCAGAAAACATTAATAATTTTCAATTTAACAAAATAAAATAAATTAAATGGAATTATAAAATTATTTTAAACATTAATTGATGTATATAAAATTGAAATAATTAATAAAAATAATGAATAATAATATAGAGGAAAAATAACCCCCACTGAAAAGAAGTGAAAATGTTAGCTACACTAAATGGTGTAATTTTAGTCGAATTGGGAATCCAAGGGAAGTGTAACAGAATTAATCCATGTAATAATAATAATAGATAGAGTAAAATACACCTGATAGTGTAATAAATATAAATATCATATAATTTACACTATTAGGGATTTTGACATAAACAATATCATATTCAAAATGAAATTAGAAAATAAACCCTTTTTCTAATTGTAACTTCTCAATCAAAAACCCTTGATTGAGATAAAATTATCTAGATTAGAAATATAATGAATTACATAAATTATATACAAATAAATATCCATGGGTTTTATCTACACTGTCTCAAATAATATAGACTTTTACTATGAACTATATCTCAATGGAGGGAAACATGACATGGGATCTTATTGAGAAAGACATTCACCAAGTTATATGTTTTATAAATCCCTATAGAATATGATTAGGTATATTATTCATACAAATAATAACATTTTATTATTTATTTTACTTCTTATCCATTAATTTTCATTCCATTTTTGAAACACATTAACTTTTTATCATTGAAAATAATATTTGCATGTCAACCATTATTTTTTTGACGGAATATATTAGTTAGGTGGTACTGATCAATATTATTTTGTAACAGTTTTATAACCTACAAAATTATATGATGATTTAATATATATTTTTGACATATTTAAATATTTACATCATTGTTTATTGGATCGTATCATTATGGTGTTCATTAAACTCTTAAAAATAATTTTTTTAGATTATAGAATTATTAAATGTACTGAATTTATTTTTTATATAAATATATACATTACTAATAGAAAATAAAAAATAATCATATCATATCATAGGTTATTATGTTTTATTATTTACTATTTTGGTATATACTATCACATATTTCATATATGTGTTAAAACCAACTCAAACAATAACATGTTATAACCACCAAATGATAAGACCAAGTTATCATATAGAAAAAATATCCCTCTATTGAATCTTAATGACATAAAAATTATGTTATTAAAATGATAAATGATATTTAATCTGAGGTATATGATGAAGATAACTATGATCGAAAAATAAGAGGAAAATGATTCCATAGAGATTTGATTGTACTTTTAGAGTACCTAGGGGATTTGGGAATCCTTTTTGGGACCAAAGGTTTAATTAAATTTCATTGTATTGATAGGGGATAAGTTTTTTAAGATAAAAATGATATTTTTTGAGTGGGTAAGTGTTGGTGTCCTTTTATATATTATAATGTTATTTTTTATATAAATAATCAATAATTAAATTAAAATGATTGTCATATTCTAATATTATGAAGAAACAATTAGTAAATAAAAATAATTTTATGTGATGTTGATAGAAACATGCAATAGAAAATTATATATATGTTTTCATTATTTTTTTAAATTTTAATATGATATTAATCACTTAGTAAAACATAAAATAATTTATGGGTCATTATTCTAATGACATTTTAAAAATATCTACATGTTAATAATTTATAGCACATATTAATTATATTATTATTTCTCTTTCATAAATATCTAAAATATAATGGAATAATAATAACTCAATCGAAAATTTTTTTATAATTTTTTAAATTAACTTATTTGTGTTATCTTTCACATGCCTATCTGTTGAATTAAATTTTCATAAGAGCTTTTGGATAATTATCCAATTATTAAAAATAAAAAATAAAAAATTTATGGTTCATAAATATAATTTTTTATCATTTATTGTTTTATTCAATAGTGGTTCATACAATATATTTACTATCATAATTTTCATGATAAATCATTTAAGATGTTATTTTTACTTTTTCACCTCAAGTAATAATTGGGTAATCAGTTGGATAATTTTATTATTATATAATTCTGAAATACATAAATATATGTCACTTTCACTGATTAGTTATAATTTTAACTCTTATGGTTGATCAAATAATATTTATTCCTGAATAAAATTATGAATACAACAATTTTAACTTTTCTAATGTCGAACATGCACTAAAACATCACCTATAATTTTTTTTACCATTATCTTGAAATATAATTTAATTTATATTTCACAAATAATCTTTTACTAATATTTATAGTATATAATAATTTTATTTATCTATTTATTGATAAATAAATTTTTTCATTAAAATTTTATACATCTTTATATCATGATGATGTCATAAATGTTATATAATTCATTAAAAATGATATTTTCACTATTCCCCTAAAACAACAATTTTTTAGAAGTACCCCTAAAATTAGCACTAAAATTATTTTAAATAATTGAATTCAAAAAATGATTTTAATTTTATAAAAATAATTTTCTAATTTTATAAATATATCTATTTATTGATATATTTGTGTACATGGGAAAACAATAAAAACTGTTCTTTTCACGAATAAGAAACCATATTATTATTTTGTGTCATGTTAAAATAATTTTTCATTATAATATATTAGCATAAATATGTATAATAAAAATAAATATACATATATAAAATATAAAAAACTATACAATTAATTAGAAATTTTAAAATAAAAAATATGTTAAAGATATATATTTAACCTTCAAAAAATAACTTTTCAGCCATAATGTAATGTATTAAATTTAAAAATAGTTTTTGCTTATAATTTATTATATAAATTATTTTATGGAATTATATGAAAGTAGATTCCTTTTTAAAATTATCATATATTACCCATTTCCATGTATATTAACAAACCATAAAAAAGATACAATATTGACAATACCAAGATTGCCACATTCTGTTAAATAGTATTATCACAATTCATTTTTCTTCAATGTTGTGTGTAAAAATATATAATAAAATTGTATTTATTTTTAGGTAAATTTCATAATAAAATCTATTGGTTTTAAATTAGAAACTCGTAAATAAATTATTTCCATGAAACTTAAATTAAAACTAACTAATGAAAATAGTTCAGAGTATACATAAAATATATAAGACTAAAGAGATAATATTTGATGAGATATTGGAATCTCTATCATATTTAATACTAGTTTATTATTCCTAGAACCACCTTACTAGGACTAATGCTCAAATAAAATTATGTATATTCCATATAGGATACCATGTGTGATAATCTAATATAAACGTAAATATATTTCACAATAATTAAAAATTATATCTCAAAATAATCCCATAATCACATAATCCAAATGTTTAGTGTCATTAAAGATTAGATATAAAAATATATTATTCTAAACATACCTCAATAATCACACCATACAAGATCCACTTATAAAAATATCATAGGTTATAATTATCATTATATCATGCGGAATTGAAAACATACAAAATAGGTGAGATCAAAATCATTGTAAAGGAAAAATGTATCAAGGAATAATAATTGATCATATTAATAAGAATATTATAAAACATGAATAATGGATAAATACATGATAATAAGGTAACATGGAATAATAATGTTTCATGAAACACATAATATAAGGATGTGTAAAAAAATGATCAATATATACCATTTCATAAGAGTGTAGAAACATAAGGCAATAAACATGATCTACAGAGAATAACATAGGAATATAATATTGATATGGGGTATAAGAATGATCATGGAATTTCATAACCTAATAGAGAACGAATCACTACATGATTTCAAAAACATAGCGGGATTGTGCAAACAACCTTTGTACCCATTTAGGTTTGAGATAAAATCCAATGTTCCCTATTTGTCTTTACTACTATACATCTAACCTTTCAATATAATCATTTATGAAACATAATCCTATGTATTGGAGGGATATTTATGACACAACCCATCACATAATAATATTCCCTACAGATGTGTACCAAATGAAATTATTGAATCACAATATCATAAATAACCCAGGGAAAAAAAACTGGATTTTTATCATTTCCAAATTGTATCCCATAATGTGTCGTATATAATTATATCGGTTATTTAAAAATTATAAATACCTAAAATATTATTTCAGAATTTAATTTTGGTGCTAATTAAAAAAATTCTCTAATGGATATAGATATTTTAACGTTCTATATGAAAACTAATGTGAATTGCAAAAAATTACTTTTCGTGAAACATTTTCAACATTATAAAAAACATAAGTTTCAGTTCACATTTAAAATTATCTTTCAAGAAGTTTAATTTGAAAAAACATCATGAGTTATACAGAAAAAATAACAATATTGGATCAATGAAAAATACATAATGGTTTTGAAATGGATTTGTGGATCGGAAGATAAAACATATTATCATTAAATTAACATATTTTATTAATTTAAAATACCTTTATTGAAGCCCATATTGAAAAAAAGAGTATGAAAAATTCTTTTGAAAATAGGTAAACTAATAAATGAAGATCACATGATATAATAAATATTTGGGATAACAAATAATAATTTTAAATAAAATTGTGGAAATAATAAATATTTATATGGAATAAAAACATTCATTAATGTGAATGAGATTTTTTCTAAATGTATTATTTTTATTGGAAAAATATATATCAACAACGAAGAATTATAGTAAAAATATTTGAAAATGTTTTATGAGAAATAAATATAAATACCTAGAAACATGAGATGAATTAAAATATCATTAAATCTTATTTTATATTTTAGAAAAGATTTCACACGAATGAAAAAAACCCACAACTCTATAAATGGATACAGATTTAACAAAAGGCATTTTGGAATTTGTAACCATTAAATAAAAATACAATGAAACAAGTAAATTGATATGAATTTTTAAATTCATCTATTTTTATTAATTTTTTCTTAAAGAGAATAAATAGTTAATATTAAATATATAAAAAATAAATAATGTTATAATATTGAATATAACTCAACAAATTTTAATTGAGATGAGAAAACCCTTAGTTTTACTCTCGACTTAAACCGAATTTCATTAAAAAGATGATAAAAATTTAAAATATTAATAACCTATTGAAAATAAATATTAGTATATAATAATTTTTTATTTATTAATTACATTTCATTTTTATAAATTTAATCATTATTTACTATTTATTTTCATCATTTTATGTTAGTTATTTCAATTACTTCATACGTTATTTATAATATTGATGTTAATCCCCATACATTTATTCAATGTTCATTATAAATTACTTTTTAAAAGAAAATATTATATGTTCCTTATTTATTTATAATAGGATAACTTCATTCCATGATAGTTTTTGGACATTTTTGTTGATGATATAATAAGAAATGATCTTGTTTTAGGTAATTTACTAATATCAATGGTAAAAATTATAATGGTAAATGGTTTCATTATCAATCATTTAGAATCACAGCCATCATATATACTACTACATAATATAATATATATTCATGAAATATATTTTTAAACTCATCCATAAAATGATCTTATGGAAAATGAAACTTTCCGTCCATAGAGGTGCTAGACCGCATGAACGCAAGAGCGCCCATTATATTTTTCATCGAGTGATAACAGAAGAAGGTAAATATTTATTTATAGTTACAGAATTGTAACTTTGTCATATATATAATATGTATTCATTTAATAAATTATTATTAACATCAATTTAAATAGATAATATTAAATGAAATAGGTTATCCATGGATGGGTTTCGCTACACATACTCCTGGAAAAGATATTGATTTTTCGAATGGTTGTGAGGGATATAGGTAATGGTTGGACCGTGAATATAATAAAAAACCAGTATAACAATAATTTATTTTTAATTTAATTATTATTTTTATAATTATTTCTCAGAATTTTTTGAAAATTATTAAAAAGAAATAATAACGATTGATAACAAACATGTTGATGATTTCAATCTTTTTTTGAATTAATTTTTTGGAATTGTTGGCATTCAGCCTCATT
The DNA here is from genome assembly GCA_963277665.1 of Viscum album. Taxonomy (NCBI): domain Eukaryota; kingdom Viridiplantae; phylum Streptophyta; class Magnoliopsida; order Santalales; family Viscaceae; genus Viscum; species Viscum album. The sequence goes on from OY728133.1 coordinate 67,481,084, forward strand.
ACTATTAATAATTGATGCCAAAAATGTAAGGATAATATTGTATAAATAAAATGACAAATTTATAATAGGAATTATATATTAATGATGTAGAACCATGTTGGTAGAATTGAGTACCTTTAATATGTGTCAAATAAGGTATTTTCCCTACAATTGATAAGTAGGTTAGGGGTAAGAACAAAATTTCATGAGAGTTGAAAATTTTAGGTAAGTAAAGGTTTCTAACAAATTTATGTATGAATTTACAACATAAAATTTTCCTTTTAATAGTTATTTTTTGCATTTCAATATTATAAATAAATCCATGTTATGTTACTAATTTTTTCCCATATTCACCGTGATTAAAAATTTACAATAACAATAATTATTTTAAAATATATATATATAATAACCAATGTTACCAAATTTTATGGTTATAATTCAAAATTCTAACCTAATATAATTAAATTTAATATATAAATTTGATAAAATAGATTTTAAATTAATGTATATAATATAATGAAAAAAATGTAGAAAATGGGTTTTTAAAATTACATGGTTTAGTAGTCTAATTTAATATCAATGAATAACAGATTTACTATTAATATATTTGTTCATATTTATTAAAATCATATTATAGTAATCAATTTAAACATTTCATTTGAATGTATTTTGATAGGATTTACAAAATCATTAAAAAATAATTATATTAAAAATAATTATGTTACCGTTATAAATATAGTTTATATTGGAAACATTTATTTTTGATAAAAACGAATATAAATGTGTTAAATTTTTTTGATATTGTTATTAAAATTATTAAAAAAAATATATTTGACAAAATTTCTATGTTTGGGAAAAATTAATGTTATTATATGCTCACATATAACATAAAAGCACTTTTTAGAATGTTAATGTTATTCCACATAAAAATGGTTTATTTGTATTCCATTACGATTAAAAATATTAATATGATTATTAAATAATTATATAAATATATTTCAAATTTATTCCTTATTTTTTAATACCGATTAGTAGGATTAAAATTAAACATTATATATATATATAGTATTATTCTTTATGAAAAATACTTTTTGTCACTAAATATGTTTCGTCGTAATTATTTAAGATAGATTACTTAATAAGAATTTGATAATTTTTTTCAATAAATTATTATTAAATAATCTCTATGAAATTTATAAAGACATAAAAAAATATTATTATAAATAAATTCATAATAATAATAAAATTTAATGCATAAATATAAATGTAAAATTTTATAATAACATATTTAAATTAAGAACTATATTTTTTAGAAAGATATTGAATTCTTATCATGTTTAAATTTTTATATTGTAATATAATATTTTATCTCAATAAAATATATAATGATTTATTTTAGATTGGTGTGGTAAGTGAAACAATCTATTAATATATTATTTAATTAATGTAAAATATATATACTAAAATACTGAGGTTTTATATTCCCCTAGAAATAAATTAAATCCAATACATTTTAATTATCACTCACGAATAAAAAATAATTGAAGATATTAATTATTATATAATCTGTAACTCATTATCAATGGTAAGACTATAAAATTATTATTTTCCCCTCTAATAGGATTAAATTGAGATTATAAACCAGTTAATTAAAATTTTCATCCTTAGATATCATTATTTCGTAAAATATTATCGAGATATACCATTATCATATTCATTTTTAGAATAAAATTTTCAAACCATATTAATAGCCATTACGGTTCTGCTAATAACCAATAAAATCATAATAAATGATTTCATGGATATGAAAGCATGGTCATTAGTTTTTTTCTCCATTTAAAGATGGATTTCAACATAGAATAACTTGTATTAAACTATGATATAATTTTGGAAGTTGATAACTCCATCAGTATAACCTAGGTTGTCCATTGTCATTTTCCTATTAGATTCTCTAACCTAAATAATTTTATATTACATCCACAAATTCAATATAAATCCCTCTTGATGATTTATAAATAGAATATTAATTTCACAAGAATATACTAGGAGTTTGTCAAAACATGTGTGATTTTATTCCCACTTATCATGCACTATGTAATGAATGAGTGTTTACCCTATAATTATTTTTCATTATTATAAATCTTCATGATTTTTTGTCAATACCAACATCTAATAATTTTTTTATCGACACATATATAGTTTCTAGGAATTCAGAAACACTATACCTTACAGAAAAATCAGGTTTTATTCATATACATGTATTAATCCTCGTGGTTTTCATTATTATTCTCTATTTATAATCCCTTAAATCATCTAATCAAACCCCAAAAAATTACATGTACCTACTTTAATACAAACCGATATTTCCAAAACCTGCACATCAAAGTTTAATTCTAGAATCATATTATTTATAATACGTAAATCATTCCATGTGAGAAAACAAAATATAAACATATATATATTTCACATTAATTAATCATTTAAAATAATAATAATATCCCATTACAAAAAAAGGTTATAGTGTCTTTTGATATTGTCTATATAAAAATATTTTTGTGATAATTCCACCATATTCTCACCATAAAGGATACCCTATTATAAATTTTTTGGGTTATACTAATCTTCATATCTAAGGAGATGCTATCATAAGAATGGGGTGAGCTCATATTCCCACAAGATGAAAAATCTATCAATGATTCTTAAATGGTTTGAAAATAAGAATTATGGATATCATGAATAAGGGATGAATGCCACAACCTATCCGCTACGGCCCGTATCGTGACTTCCCCAAGCCCGCCGTTCAAATGCCAAGGGATGGCTGTAAAGACCCATAAAAATCAAGGGAAATTTTTTTTCTTAATTTTCTTAGGGATTTTACAAGAACACAGTTTCGGACGGCACCTGATTCCGATGTCCGGTGTGCCCGAAATCTTTTTCTGAAGCTTAGCTCGGGTACGTTCAGTGAACAAACGAGCGGGTTTTACTAACATTTGAACTGGTGCTCGGAATCGAATTTTGAGGGCACCAATGGAATCGCAGCACCGGTAATTGCTTATAAACACATTTTCCGGAGTTGCGTTTGCTCGGGTGTGGTTTTTAATTTTTGGGGTTAAGTTAAGGAATAAAATAAAAGTGGTGCGACATTATATTTTATTTTATTTTACATAAAGCGGATTAATATAAGTTATGCGGATAAGGTGGGACCCACAATATCCTACCCACTTGGTACGATATTTGTGAGGTGGGACCCACACGAGCCCCACCGTTTCTTTCCTTCTAAGTAACGCACCCGCACCCCCCCTTTTAATGAAGTGATCTGTGCATTTTTTTTCTGGTTAAGAAATGCCTCATTAATTTGGGTGGTTTAATAGTTACAATTAATTCTTTGAATTAATTGTTTGTTTTGTTTCCTTTTGATTTTCAAAGGTTGGCTTGTGTGTTAATAAAATAATATGTCTCTTATTTTATTTTTTTTGGAATTCTGGTTGTGGGAGCCTTTGGGAGAAAAATAGAATCCTTGAGAAACATCTTCATTCTTCAAAGAAGAACGTATAGAACGTACCGCCACCGACGAAGAATGCCGAACTCTGACGGTGGATGACGCCGAGAGACGCCAAATCCTTGGAGATCGACTACGTGATGTCGTGTACCGCGACGTCAACGACTCTTCTTCCACGACGCTCCTTCCACGACGCGACGATCCTCTTCTTCCGCGACAGTTAATTCCTTGACGAACTCACGTTCGAAAACAACATTGAGGTAGGGGTTTTATGCATTTATTTTTCAATATTATTTCTGACGTTTTCTTCCATTCAAATAGAACCACTTGTTATCGCAATAACGGGAGGAGGTCGGACCGCACGAACATGGTCGACACTCCTCACCTTTTTTGGTTGTTGATATTGATGCGGTAGGAGCAAGGAAACGTGGTGTCGAAGCACCACGGGGAAATTGTTAAAGGAAGGATGGAGAAGCGCAACGCCGTCACACCACGCCGTTGGAAACAAACTAATCCACGACGCTGTCACGCCGTGCCGTAGAAGACGAACCAAAGACACGGCGCCGTCGCGCCGCGCCAGAGATCAAAAAAAGCACCACAGCCGGAGCGGGCCCGCGACGGAGGGGCGCGGCTCCCTCGCGCCACGCCGGATGGAGAAAGGCCGCGGCTGGTTCCTGGCCATGGCGGAGCAGGGGAACCGGTGGCCGGGTCCGGGTCGCCGGCATCAGAGTAGGGGGACTGGCAAGGCCGGTCCCGTGGAGGCAGAAGACGGCCAGCCGGAGCGGGCCGACCAGACCGTGGATTAACCGGGGGTTCGAATTCCACGGCCGTGCTGGACGTTAGTGGCCCCATTAAGGGTCCGCAGTTAATTCATGCTTGGGCAGCACCCCCCGAAACCGAAGGGCTCGGTTGTTCGGCCGAGCCGCTGGCCAGTGCGCCAGCGTGCCGCATGCCGGGCCGGCTGCCCTGGCCGGGCCATGCCCATGCCGGGTCGGGCTGTACCCCGGCCGGATCGGGCCGCTACCAAGAGGGCCGGACCCGGACCCAGTTCGGGTTGACCCGGTTTGGGCCGACCCTGGGGGTATCGGGCCGGGTCGGACTGGGCCCGAACCCCCTAATACCGAACTTTTTCGGTCTGTTGCCCATATCATGAGCTACAAGACTCCGATCAATGCACCGTCAGTTGTGATACGATCCTTGGATCGAGGCGGTCGTTTCAGTATATCAAAATCAAGGTTTCAGAATACTTTGGGTTCGGCCGGGTTGGTTCGTACTCGAAACCAACCGGGCCCTCGGAGCGGAAACGCTCATAACTTGAGTTTCGGACATCCGAATGGTGTGTCGTCCACTTTGTTGGATTCATCTTTGTTAGACAGAACTTTTGGATTACTCTGCTCGAGGTTTGGATGCAGTTGGAGTATGGTGGGGTTGGTTTTGGCTTAATAACCAACCGGGCCCCTGAGACGAAAAAGCCAATAACTCTCAGACCGGGCGTCCGACTGACGCGCCATCTGTGACGTTGAGTTCCTGTTGACGATACAAAATGTTTGGATACATCAACTCCGGAATATGTGTCAGTTGATGTGTCAGCCTTTCTGCTTGTGGAGCGGACCCTCACGAACGAACTTTCCATGTGCGGGAACCCTAGAGCTGGCTGCGACTACCACAACGACTGTACAGAGATCCTCAGTGGATTCGACAGCGACGACTAGAACACTCAGCGATCCTAGATGGATCAGTGCTACTGATCCTGTGTGGGTCTGATCCTGTGTGGGTCAGCACTCAGTGGTCCTGTGTGGGCCAGCTCCTACATATCCTATGTGGGTCTGATCCTCTGTGGGTATTTACAGGGGTTAATTACCTATCGATCCTTTGTGGGTCAGATCCGTTGTGGTTCATAGCGTGGGTTAGTTACCTATCGATCCTTTGTGGGTCAGATTCATTTTGGGTCATTGCAGGGGTTAGTACCTATTGATCCATTATGGGTCCTACAACTTAGATGAATTAGTGGCAATATCTGATCATCTCTATCGTCTTACGAAGAAGTATACCTGTGTGAGATGAATCCTGGTTTGCTTTCTTATGTGGATTGTGTTGTGCTATCCTTTCTGGATTTATGTTTTGCTTTCCTGTGTGGACTGGGTTGTGATTTCCCGTGTGGACTGGGTTGTACTTGAGCTTGGATGTTGGAGACGAACTGGAATTGATGACTTAGGTATATTTATGGGCATATACCTAAGCAGTGTCTGATGTTACTTTGTGATTGTATATTTTCTTTGTGGATTATCCTTTGTGGATTCTGGGAGACCATCAGGGGTCTCGGGGTCCCTACTGAGTATCTTATACTCTCCACTGCATTGGCTATGCCAGCACTACGTTGTGTTGGTTGCAGACAACAGACAACACTGATCATGGTTGAGGCTTGTAGAGCAGGATGGTACCTGGATGTGGACCACTGGGCGGGACGTACTCAGTGCGGACGGCTGGACCCGAGGAGCTGTGGAGGCTATCTGTACTCACCCATCATGTGGGACATTCAGTGGATGGCTTGAGGCTATTACTTTACTTTCAGTTGTTGTTTTCCCTTTTTAGTTGTACTTTACTTTCTTTTTGGTTTTGTATTCTGGCCCACTTACTTTTCCGCACTTACTGTTGTACCGAGTTTTTACTTAGTGTTTACTTCTACTGCTTTCTTTCTCTGTGGTGTTTGTTTACTTTACAAAGGCAATGCCTTCCCTTTTTACCGGGAATTACATCTTGGTTCTAGTCGCTAGCCCCTGGCATATGGAAGGCGGGCTTGGGGTAGTCACGGTATGGGCCCCGAGGACGGGTCGTGACAAATTGGTATTAGAGGAGTTCGGTTCTACCGCAGAACTTTGGAATCTGATCTTTTTCTATGTGAATAAATAGTGTTAAGTGTATTGAGTGTGGTTTTCAGTTTAGGGAGTACAGTGTTGGTGCGGCGGCCGACGTATCCATACACCAGGACCCTGACTTCTGATTTCCGACTTAATGCAGGAAAACATTGATTTCATGTGTGTTTCAAGTTTTCATTGTGATTACTTTTTGTCAGCTCACCAGGTATACTTTTTGACCATGGCGCACCTATTCCTTATTTGGATGGACCCACAGTGGCAGTCAGCTAGAGTTCCGAGAGTTGTGCATGACGACTGCCCACCGAGCGACGAGGGCTCGGTATAGGGCCCTTTGACAGTTAAGACACCGACGGTACCTTTACCCGCCGAGCCACCGATACTTCCAGCCCCAGCCACTGATGATGCACGTCGCCTTAGTGCACTGCACAAGTTCCAGCACCAGCGACCGCCCAGGTTCCGTGGAGAGACGGACCCCCAGGCAGCCGAGGATTGGCTGGAGGCAGTGGTACGAGTTTTTAGGTTAGTGAGGACCCCATCAGACCTTATGGTGATCCTCGTTGCGAGCCTACTGCACGCGACAGCGGGCCAATGGTGGAGCATGATGCTCCAGGTGCATGATGAGGCATCTCTCCTCTAGACGGAACTTGAGATCCTCTTTTGCTTGGAGTTCGTCCCAGAAACCCTCCATGTGGTGCGCATCTAGGAACTTCTACAACTGCTGCAGGGCAGCTTGACGGTTGCCCAGTACTCGGCGAGATTTACCGATCTCTCGCGCTACTCGACAGATATGGTATGAGACCCATTCTTCCAGGCCAAGACCTTTGAAAAGTGATTGAGGCATGAGATCAGGGCATTGCTGATCTCCCTTAGCATTCCGACTCAGGCAGGGGTACTGGAGCGAGCCCTTTTCATCGAGATCTTTCTTACTGAGCCTATACCAGTGGCGAGACCTACCACAGGGCGACACGTGGCGGAGTCTTCTACATCCAGCAGTAGAAAAATGTCGCAGAAGCCAAATCGGGCCAGGCCATTGGGCGAATGACCATAGGATACTGGCTCAGAGGTGCAGGGCACATGCATCAGAACCAGTCTTACGAGTGGAAGACAGTGCTATGCATGCGGCGGGCAGGGCCACATGGCTCGTGACTGCTCGACCCGCCATGCAGAGGAGCAGCAGACGGTGGAAGAACCACCTAGGCAGAGGCATAGGTTCGACCATGGCGGTCCGCAGGGAGTAGGCGTACGAGGCAAAGGAGATGGTCGAGCAGCAGGTGGTGGGCGACGCTTTGAGGCTCTACCACCACCACCACCAGGAGGTCCACCCCGACCTCAGGGGAAATCACAGCTTCAGGCAACTGAAGCTTATGATCATGGAGCTCCGGAAGCAGGTGGACAAGTGCAGGTCTAGCTCCAGGCATAGAGGCCTTTTCCCATTATGCCTCTAACTTTTTTGTTTCTGTTTCCTTGTATCCTTGTACTTTGATATGAAGTAATAAAAGACACATGCAATATTGATGTTTTAATTCATGTCTTCTGTTTGTTAATACTAAGAGGTGTCTGTTAAAAACTGTTGACATGACCCTCACTTGCAAGATTCTTTCTGGAGGAGACCTAATGACCACACACTAATGTCGATAGTGTGACTCAACCCTTCGAGGAGAGAGTAACAGTTGGATCTCTTGGTAGCAGCGTTGAGGCCATACGACGTCATCCATGCCATGAATTAACTAATCATGACAAGATTGAATGTATTAGGCATGGAACGTGGTTCATCCAGGGGATGAGATAGGATTTCCCTTTTCGGAAAAGGAGAAATCATTGTAGCTTTGCAGAACGTTAAGGAGGAAGGGGCAAACCTTTGTGTGGTCAGACAGATGTCAGCAGAGCTTCCAGGTGCTGAGACAGAGATTGACCAGTGTGCCTATCTTGAGGCTACCAGAGGAGGTAGTTGAGTACGTAGTTTTCTGCGATACATCAAGGACCAGACTCGGATGTGTCCTGATGCAGGAGCGGGTCGTGATCGCCTATGGAACATGTCATTTGAGGCAGCATGAGCAGAACTACGCTACCCATGACCTAGAATTTGCAGCAGTGGTCTTCAAACTGATGATGTGGTGACACTATCTAATGGGCGAGTGCTTTACAGTCCATTCTGACAATCAGAATCTCAGGTACATCTTCTCTCAGAAGGACCTGAACCTGAGACAACGATGATGACTCAAGTTCCTCCATGACTATGACTTTGAGATAGTCTATACTCCTGGGAAGTAGAATGTGGTAGCCGATGCTCTCAACAGGAGGACGGGCATTCAGCTACTTGGGGAGGCGACAGAGCAGCTAGCCACATTGCAGATATCCTTCATGGATAGGGATGGAGAAGCCTTCCTTTAGTCACTCACAGTCACTCCTCCACTACTGCTGCGGGTCAGAGAGGCACAACGTGGGGATGCTGACTGTGAGACGCGACATGCACAGATATCCTCAGGACAGGCACTCGATGGTTTCTCCTTAGGAGGAGAGAACGACGTCCTTTTTAAAAGACGTACCTTGGTAGCAGTTGCATTACGGGAGGAGGTGCTGAGAGAGTTTCACACTTCTCCTTTGGCGGTACATCGAGGAATAACGAAGATGTACCAGGGCCTCAGACGACAACACTGGTGGTCGGGCATGAATAATGATGTAGCAGAGTTTGTTTCTCGATGCCTTAGCTTCCAGTAGGTTATGGCAGAACACCAGGAACCAGCAGGCGTGGTACAACCCTTGGAGGTCCCAGAGTGGATGTGGGACGGGATATCTACAGACTTCGTGACTGGACTTCCACACACTTCCAGAGGTCACAACTCCATTTGGGTGATTGTCGACCTACTCACCAAGTCGTCTCACTTCTTAACCATCAGAGAGCAGGGCTCAGTGGAGCGCATGTGACGCCTCTACATTCGGGATATTGTAGGGCTTCACGGTGTGCCATCATCTATCATCTCCGATCGATGTGCTCGCTTTACATCCCGACTTTGGAAGGGGTTGCAGGAGGCGTTCGGGACGCAGCTACGTCGAAGCACCACCTTTCACCCTCAGATAGATGGTCAGATGGAGAGGACCATTCAGACTCTCGAGAACATGCTCCATGCATGTGTCCTCAACATTGGTCGTAGTTGGGAGGATCACCTACCCTTGGCGGAGTTCGCATACAACAACAGCTACCACTCCACCATCGGGATGGAACCATACGAGGCGTTATACGACCGGCCTTTCAGATCACTGATGTGATGGATATACCCTGGGGAGTCAGTACTTGTGGGACCGGAGATGGTCCAGGCCACGACAGAGAAGGTCCAGATCATATAGGAGCGGATGAGGACATCTCAGAGCCGGTAGAAGTCTTATACTGATAGGAGGTGGAGGCCACTGGAGTTCGAGGATGGAGACCACATCTTCTTGTGGGTCTCACCTCGATGTGGATTACGGAGATTTGGTTGTGGCGGCAAGATATCTCCTCGCTCCATTGGACTGTTACAGGTCCTCAGTTTGATTGGTGATGTGGCTTATCACCTGGCTCTACCACCTCAGTTGCACCAGGTTCATGATGTCTTCCACGTATCTCAGCGGCGGAGATACGTGCACAACCCGACGTATATCATTGACCATGGGGAGCTGGACGTTGATGATGGGACAACTTTTTCGGAGGTCCCAGTGGAGATTGAGGATCGATAGGAGCGGATCCTATGTGAACGGTTGATTCTTCTAGTGCACATCAGGTGGCAGCATGGGAACCTCCAGGAGAGCACTTGGGAGCGGGAGGCCCAGAAGCGTGCTCAGTACCCACATTTGTTTCTCTAATTTATGATGTATCTTTACGAGGATGTAAATCCCTGAGGTGGGAGTGATTTAATGACCCGTAAAATTCAAGGGAATTTTTTTTCTTAATTTTCATTGTGATTTTACATGAACGCAGTTTCTGACGGCACCTGATTCTGAGGCCCGGTGTGCCCGGAATCTTTTTCCGAAGTTTAGATCGGGTATGTTCAGTGAATGAACAAGCGAGTTTTACTAAATTTTGAACCGGTGCTCGGAATCGAATTCTGACGGCACCAATGGAATCTTAGTGCCGGTAATTTCTTAGAAACACATTTTATGGAGTTGTGTTCACTCTGGTGTGGTTTTTAATTTTTGGGGTTATGTTAAAGAATAAAATAAAATTGGTGCAACACCTTATATTATTTTATTTTACTTAAAGTGGCTTAATCTATGTTAAGCGGATAATGTGGGACCCACAATATCCTACCCACTTCGTAGGATATTTTTCAGGTGGGGCCCACATGAGCCCCACCGTTTCTTTCCTTCTAAGTAACGCACCCACTCCCCCCTTTTAATGAAGTCAACTGTGCGTTTTTTTTCTTGTTAAGAAACTCCTCATTAATTTGGGCGGTTTAATCGTTACAATTAATTCTTGGAATTAGTTGTTCGTTTCGTTTCCATTTTAATTTCAATGGTTGTCTTATGCGTTAATAAAATAAGATGACACATATTTTATTTTTGTTGGAATTCTGGTCGTGGGAGCCTTTGGGAGAAAAAGAGAAGCCTTGAGAAACTTCTTCGTTCTTCAACGAAGAATGCGAATAACGCACCACCACCGATGAAGAATGCTGACCTCCAATGGCGGATGATGATGAGAGACGCCAAATCCTCAGAGATCGACTACGTGACACCTTGTACCGCGATGTCAACAACGCTTCTTCCACGACGCTCCTTCCGCGACGCGACAATCCTCTTCTTTTGCGACGGTTAATTCCGTGACGAACTCACGTTCGACGACAACGTTGAGTTAGGGGTTTTATGCATATCTTTTTTGTGATTATTTCTGACGTTTTCTTCCTTTCAAATAGAACCACATATTATCCCAATAATGGGGAAGGTCGGACTGCACAAACATGGCTGACACTCCTCCCCTTTTTTGTTTGTTGATATTGATACGGCACGTGCAAGGCAACGCGGTGCCGAAGCACCGCGCGGAAATTTTTAAAGGAAGGGCGGAGAAGCACGACACCCTCACACCACGCCATTGGAAACAAAATAATCCACGGCGTCATTGTGCCACACCGTAGAAGACTAACCAAAGTCGTGGCGCCGTCGCGGCCCGCCAGAGATCTACGAAAGCAACGCAGCCGTAGCGGGGCTGCGGTGGAGGGGCGCGGCGTCGTCGCGCCGCGCCAGATGGACGAAGGTCATGGCCGGTTTCGGGCCGTGGCAGAGTAGGGGAACCGACAGCCGGGTCCGGGTAGCTGGCATCAGAGCAGGGGGACCGGCAAGGCCGGTCCCACGGCGGTAGAAGTCGGCCGGTCGGAGCGGGCCGGCCGGACCGTGGATGAACCGGGGGTTCAAAACCCCCAGTCACGCCGGACGTGAGCGGCCCCATTAAGGGTCTGCGGTTACTTCACGTGGGGCCAGCGCCCCCCGAAACCGAACGGCTCGGCCGTTCGGTCGAACCCCTTGCCAGCGCGCCACGCGCCGGGCCGACTGCCCTGGCTGGTCCGCCGGACCGGCCCGCCAGGCTGGGCCGCGCCCCACCAGGCCGGGCCGCGCCCATGCCGGGACATGCCCACGCAGGCCGGACCCAGACCCGGTTCCGGTTGAGCCGGTTTGGGCTAACCCTGGGGGTATCGGGCCAGGTCGGACCGGGCCCCAACCCCCTAATACCGATCCTTTTCGGGCTGTTGCCTATAACATGAGCTACAGGCCTCCGATTGATGAACTGTCAGTTGCGATACAATCCATGGATCGAGACGGTATTTTTGGTATATCGCACTAAATGTTTCAGAATACTATTAGTATGTCCGTGTTGGTTCGTACACTAAACCAACCGGGCCCTCGGAGCGGAAACACTCATAACTTGAGTTCCGTACGTCCGAATGACATTTCGTCAACTTTGTTGGCTTCCCCTTAGTGAGACGGAACTTTTGGCTTACTCTGCATGTGGTTTGGAAGTAGTTGGAGTTTGGTTGGTTTGGTTTTGACTTAAAAACCAACCGGGCCCCTAGGGGAAAAAAGCCAATAACTCTCAGATCGGGCGTCCGATTAATGCGCCGTATGTGACATTGAGTTCCTATTGACGATACGGAACTTTTGGAAACATCAACTCCAAACTATGTGTTAGTTGATGTATCAGCCTCTCAGATCGTGGAGCGGACCCTCCCGAGCGAACTTGCTGTGTGCGAGAACCCTAGAGCTGGTTGCGGCTACGACGACGACTGTACAGAGATCCTCAGTGGATTCGACGGCGATGACTACAACACTCAGCGATCCTACGTGGATCAGTGCTATCGATCCTGTGTGAGTCCGATCTTATGTGGGTCAGTGTTCAACATTCCTGTGTGGGCCAACGCCTACAGATCCTATGTGGGTCTTTGCGTGGGTTAGTTACCTATCGATCCTTTGTGGGTCAGATCCTTTGTGGGACATTGCGGGGGTTGTTACCTATCGATCCTTTGTGGGTCAGATCCTTTGTGGTTCATTGCGGGGGTTAGTACCTATCGATCCATTGTGGGTCCGACGGCTTAGATGAATCAGTGGTAATATCTGATCATCTCTATCTCCTTAAAAATAAGTATACCTATGTGAGCTGAATCCTATTTTTCTTTCCTTTGTGGATTTTGTTGTGCAATCCTATGTGGATTTACATTTTGCTTTCCTGTGTGGACTGGGTTGTGATTTCCTGTGTGGACTGGGTGGTACATCAACTCGGATGTTGGAGTCGAACTGGAATTGATGACTTAGGGATGTGTATGGGCATATACCCAAGCAGTGTCTGATGTTACTTCGTGATTGTATCTTTCCTTTGTGGATTATCCTTTGTGGATTCTGGGAGACCTTCGGGGGTCTCGGGGTCCCTACGAAGTATCTTATACTCACCCCTGCATGGTATATGCCCGCACTACGTTGTGTTGGTTGTAGACGACGGACATCGCTGATCATGGTTGAGGCTTGCGGAGCAGGACAGTACCTGGAGGTGGACCACTGGGTGGGACGTACTCGGTGCGGACGGCTGGACCCAAAGAGTTGTGGATGATATCTATACTCACCCTTTAGGTGGGACTTCCAGTGGATGGATCGAGGCTGTGGCATTACTTTCAGTTGTTGTTTTCCCCTTCTAGTTGTACTTTACTTTATGTTTGGGTTTTTATTCTGGCCCACTTACTTTTTCGCACTTACTATTGTCCCCAGTTTTTACTTAGTGTTTACTTATACTGCATGCTTGATCTATGGTGTTTGTTTACATTACAAAGGCAATACCTTCCCTTTTTAACGGTAATTACGTCTTGGTGCTAGTCGCCAGCCCCTGGCCTATGGAATGAGGGCTTGGGGTAGTCACGTCACGGGCCCCGAGGACGGGTCGTGACATTGGCGATGCACCAAAAGCGTAATTCCCTAAAACGTGGAAGGAATTTCCTTTATAAAACATAAACTCACACAACTAGAGTATAAGAATAAAAAAACACAAAGTAAAAGTTGACTTAAAGAAAAACTTTTGAAAAAAAACACGCAATCAGTGATTTCGTGCACTAAGTCGGAAATCAGAAGTCATGGTCCTGGTGTATAGATACGTCGGTCAGCACACCAACACTGGACTCCCTGAACTGAGAACCACAATCAGTACCCTTTACACTATTGCTTCACAGAAAGAAATATTAGAGTCATATGTTCTGCAGTAGAACCGACTACTTTAATACTAATTTGTCACGACTCGTCCCTCGGGTCCCGTATTGTGACTACCCCAAGCCCACCTTCCATATTCTATGGGTTGGAGACTAGAACCAAAGGTGTAATTCCATAAAACTGGGAAGGCATTGCCTTTATAAAACATAAACTCACAAAACCAGAGTACAAGTGGAAAGAAACACTAATTAAAACAGTATAACAAGTGTACAGAAAGTAAATGGGGCATAATATAAACCTAAAGGTAAAGAAAAAATACAACTGAAGGGTAGGTACAGATGGCCTCTTCAACACTCCATGTCTGTCAGACTCCACTGTGTTCTGATACGTTGTAAGGTCCTCCTCCGGTACCATCCCGTCCTGGCCCTCTTGGCCTCCGTCTGTGCTTTCCATCTTTTACATCCAACACAATGAGGTGCGGGCATAGCCTGTGCAGGGGTGGGTATAATGATACTCAGTAGGGACCCTGAGACCCTCAAGGTCTTGCAAAAACCAACAAGGATAATCCAAAAATTATGATATTAATAGATAAAAATTTCTTAGGTATATACCCATACATATACCTATGTTATCAAGTAACCTATCTCAATCACGAGGATAAAACAAAAGTCATTGACTCAGCACAAACTAGGATTTTCATTATCGAAACCATGGCTGCTATTGAACTCATCCCTTATAGGGAATAGGGGGCCTATTGCAACACCAAGGCGCTTCTCACTAACCTTCGACTGCTGAGGTACTCCTCCTGTCAAGTACCGTGGATCTACTGCAAACTACCAAGCGCTATTCCACTGTGGGTCTGTCGCCAAATACCAGACAGTCTCCCTAATAGCCTATAGAGGTACTCCCCCTATCGTGTGTGGCATGTTTGCTTCCAACTACTAGGGGATATTCTTCCATGTTTCTACCACCGAATACTAGGCGCTCCCCACTAGGCTAGTCGAATCACTCTGAGTCGAATCGGTCAAGCAGTCATCAGGTCTGTCAGCTACTAGTACCCCGCACTCTATCTACTCGTCTCTAGGAGGATCAACTCCATGAGCTACTGGTCGATACTCCAAGTTTCATGAAGTATCATGTGGAAGTATCTCAAAGTACCTCCACATCACAAGGGTCTCAATGCAATTGGCGGTGTATCAATCATATTCGCAGTCTATGAGTTATTTGCATTTCAATTCATGGGGCCCTGTTGGAATTTAGATTCAAACCAACCTGAATGTACCCCAACTATGTCCAAACCCCAAGTGGGGTATTCCAAAGGATCTGTCTTGCTCTATGCTTTTCGTCACCATAGACGGTTTTTCGATAGGACACTTGTAGCCTGAGTTACGGGCAAATGGGTGTATTCGGGTCGAACGGGTCCAGGTCCGGTCTGACCCATTCGGACCGACCCGACCTGACCCGGGTCTAGACTAGGGTCCAACCAGGTCCGTGAGTCTGAACCGTTCCAAAGGGGCGGCCCAGCCCGAAGGCCTGACCCAGCCCAAAGGGGTGGCCTGACCTGAAGGCGTGACCCAGCCCGAAGGCACGACCCGGCCCGAAGGAGTGGCCCAGCCCGAAGGGGTGGCTCGGCCCGAAGGGGCGGTTCGGATGGCTGGCCACGTGGCCGGCCGGCTGGCCTCATGCGGACTGGTCGTAAGGCTAGGCCGGTGGGTAACGTGGCCTAGCTGGCCACACGGTCTGCTGGCTGGTCGTGTGGCCTGGTAGGCCGACCGTGTGGCTCGGCAAGCTGGCCTTGTAGCCCCGCTAGACACTCGTGGTAGGGGGTGTTGTGTCCCATGTTTTCCATTCGGAACCAGCGCTAGGCGCCAGTTCCATTTTCTCCCATGGGACCGGAGGGGTCCCGCCTTGTCCAGCTAGTCGGGCGGCCTGCTGGTTCCTGCACCACCGGCGTGGCACGATGGCGACACACCTCTTCACCGCGGCCCGCCCTGGCCGCGGTTCCGCATCACCGATGCGGTGCAATGTCCTCGCGCCCCTCCACCGTGGCCCTCCTTGGTCGCGGTTCTGCTCCACCGGCACGGTGCAATGGCACCGTGCTTCCTCCACCACGTCCTGGCCTGGCAGAAGCCCTCCATTCCACTGCACGGCATGATGATGCAGCACCTTTCCGGCGACCCGGAAGCCTTGTGCCGCAGGTTTCTTCACGGCCGGCCCGATGCTGGCTGCCATTGTTGTTGTTCTGTCTTTGTCATTAACAAACGTAAACAACGAAGGGAGAGGGTCGGGTCGTAGTTCTGTGTCATGATCCTTCCATGTTATTGTGATATTAATTGGAAAAATAATAACCAAGAATGTACAACGAATAATGGAATTGATAATCAAACTAAAATCCCCTACCTCTCTTGTCGTCCGTTGACGGTGATAGAAGAGGAAAGGCAGATGTCGATTCATTGACATCGAGAAGCTTCTGGGGTAGGAGACCGAGGAAGAAGCGTCATCGGCGTTCTTTGCGGTCGGCTCCTTCCTTTAATCCAGTTAAAGAAGGAATATGATGTTCTTCTACATTCTTCATGTTCTTCACATTCTCTGTTGGAAGAATGGTTCCCCATTGAGAGCTTTCTCCAAGGGTTCTCCAAGCTCCACCAAGTTTCCAACCAAAAATAATAGAGGAAAAGTCTATTATTTGTTGGCACAACAACACACAAGAGAGTTTTTTAATTAAATGAGACAACTCATTTAATTAATTGGGGTGGAATGGATTCTAAATTCGAATAGGGGAGGGGGAGAGTTAGAAATAAAAGAAGAGAGGGTTGGCACAATTATGGGGGAAGTCCAAGATTTACAAGGGGTTATGTCTGTGTGCTCCCCACATTAATTATCCTCCCAAGGGAGGTTATGTGAGGGTGGGCCCCACCACCATAACCTCTCATGGGAGGTTATGGTGTGGTGCCCCCCACCCCCAACCTCCACATGGAGATTTTAACTACCAAAATAAAAATAATCCACACTTATTTTTATATAACTTTATTCTTAAAAACTACAAAAACTAACTTCCATTCTCTCTAGAACGCATTTGCAGTGAAGGTCTCACTAAGCAATCACCAATGATGTAATCTCAATGGTGCCCTCAGATTTCAATTCAGAGCACCAGTTCAAAATTTATAAAATCCCTCTCATACATTTACTGAACGTACCCAAACAAAACTTCAGAAATTTATCCCAGACACACCGGCCCTCTGAATCAAGTGTCGTCAGAAACTACAGACTCGAAAAATTCCCATGTATTTACGAAAAAAACTTCCACAGAAATTCCGAGATTCTAAAATGAATATATAATAAAAAGGAAACATGAATTATAATATTTTTATCAAGGAAAATAGATTAAAATGTGGTCCTAATTAATAAGTAAATACCATGGAATTAGTGTGTGGAAACATTAGACAATAAAAATGAGCTATATAGATTTACATAGGTTTGTTACCTAGTAAAATGGAGTAAGCTAATGAATGGGATATCAGAACAATAAATATTTGTAACCACTGCCTAGTTCCCATTTTAATGATCCCCCTCCACTGGTACCCCTCATGGTCCAGTAAAGAAGAGAGGGAGTGACCTTGAAACTAAAAATTAAAAATGCACTGTGTTTGAAACTATCACCAATGGTATAAAAATAAAATGAGATACATTACCCTAAGTATTCCTAATAAAATAATATAAAAACAGAAAATTAATCCCCTATAAAAAATTTAAAAAAATCATCCAACAAGGATTTTCAAGTGATATAGAAAAAGTATATAAATAATTAGAAAATGAATATCCAAGGTAAAGACTTTATATAAAATCCTACAACCAAGCTATTTATGTATATAATAATCCCTGAGACCATACAAATGACCTAAAAGGTTATATATACATATATATATATTTGTTTATTTATTTATATATTTATCATAACATGTAAATTAATTTGAGTCATACCCATTTCCTCTCATTAAAATGATATAATAGATTACTAATGAACCATGAAATCAACAATATAAGAAAATATGAACCTACACAATTCATCTAATCATGACAGCCTTAACTACGCATACTCACCAAATAAATAATCTAGTGTAGTAAAATAATATTATTGGAAAATTGATTCTTTAATCCTACATCCACTAACCTGGTGAATTTTCTCTCTCATGCCCTAATATAAAATATGGTTTACACTAATCCATTGTCTATATACCACCAATCCCATATCAAGTTATGTCTTATGTGGTTCATGACACAACCCTATATATCCCACCCTCATGCATGTTATAACATAATTTGATAACATTTTTTAGTATCCATAATCTACACACAACAACCATAAAATCATTTATCCCATCACATTTCTACTTGCAACCTCATTAATGAGGAAGTAGGGTATTATGAACAAGAAGGAAATAAACCATTTATCATTCCCCTACAAAACATGAACTCCACTATATACCATGTACAATCGTCACTAGGAACAACCACCAACAATACCATCATTATATGGTACTCGACACAAACTAGGTACCACAATTATATACCACGACATAAGGAAGAGAAGGGAGAGAGGTTATGTACAATCCATCCTCACTCTAACATAGATTTTGGGAGAAACACCCCCAACACATTTTAGTATTTCTATGTTGTGCTTGAATAATGTGGGGTTTATATATAAATAAATAAAATAGAAGGATATATATATATATAGTATCACATATCACCAATCCTAAGTGTCTCCATAAAACAATAACAAAATATCCAACATCACCATCGTATCCACTCATAAAATTCACTACCAACTAGTTCCACCTCTAAAAAAACTCACCAAAATACATATCCACACACATGACCCCACAATTACTCTTTCATTACCATTTTTAAGAATTTCATGACCTTTCTATTTATCACCAAGATGATTTTAAAATATATTTAATTCCATAATTAATGGAAGACCACTATATCCAACACCCAAATTTATTTCAAAAAATATCAACGTTCATTACATTAACTATTTTATATAATATGAATTTATAACCCACTATTATTTAGTTCTAACCATTCTATTACAATTTTTACATTAATAACTATTTCTCATAGGTACTGGGAAACTACAATAATTATATCCACACAAAATAACAAGTCCCTTAGAGTAGACACCATTTTATTTCAGGCCAAATAACAAGTCCCTTAGAATACATGTGGACTCACCCATTCCCAATATAAATTAATTAATATGGGCTCATTATCCGTATTATAAATAAATAATCTATCCACCTATGGGAAAATAATTCTATGTAAATTTTAGATAATCACATGAATGATGATAGAATGATGATCCCCTACTTCAGTGGAAGGTTATAAATCATTACACAAGACAAATTGAACAATAAATAATAGAATATTGATGACCATAATATGAAACCCTTGGTCAACCAATAAAAAAATGATTATATAATAAAATAATATCCCTTAAATACATCAAATTAAACAAACCCTACCATTATGAATTCCATGTATATAAAAGAAGGCAATTGAAAGGAAATGAATATACATCACCTTATTTTTCCTATAATCAATCGATTGAGGATGAGGATCATATCCAGGGATAAGCTACTAAAAACCCTACTAAAAATTATGATAAATAACCCAAGGATTGAGTGGAATTATATAACTAATAATTGTATCATACTGAAGCCAATATTTATAGATAGGATGAAATTAATATTTCTCACGTAGTAAAATTAACCATCTAATTATTAACAAATTTATCCAAACCCTAACTAAATATAAATTCATTAGATCCTATATAACTAGTATATATTCAACTAATTAATCATTTGATTTATTCCATAAATTATCTTAGGAATGAACCACCCAAATACTATCTCAAAAACACCATTCCATGAATCTTGGGTTCGTAATGTCAATTATGCCTTAGAAAAATCCAAATATCCATCTATGGAAACCTTATAAATAAAACCAAAAATCTACATTTAACCAAACCTTGTGATATATTATGGAATCAATCACACCATCAATAGAACATTCACGCATAGAAATACTCACCCAAATAAAATTATTGTCTTCAATCCGTACATAACTCGTCAAAACATTCCTAAAACAACCAACACCCAAAAACACAATTTTTTTCCTAAAATGATATATTTCATTATAATAGATATATATCAAATGAATATTATTCCTGAGATTCAATACAAAATCCTATAACGGTGGGATGAAGGATATATTAGAACAAACCACTTATAGTATAACTCTCAAGAATCATGTAATAATCATTTCTTAACAATAGATATTTAAGGAATGTAATATGTCACATAATAATGAAAAAACATATTATTAAATTATCATATTAAATCAAAGAAATAAGTACAAATCCAAAAAATCTGGGGTACTATGGAAAAATATGTTTGTAATATTAGAATGTACTCTCTTTCAACCCATTATGTATCCATAACACATCATCCAATGAAATGAAACACCCCATTATGTCCTTCTCTTTATGATCCTTTATCTCTAATATCCATTCCAAAAATATTGCATCATTCATGATATATATATCCACATAGTAAATGTTGTGGGATTTATTTTTAATATACAGATACATCTATGATATATTGAGGATTTTTAGATCATGTATAACCATGTTTGAAATTATAAACAATATGATTCCCCACCAACATTCTCCAAGACATTGAAATGTTTTAGGAAGAACTCCATAATGATATTACTCCCCTCACCAATCCATTTTTCCCATTGTTTTTGGAAAACAACAAGAACATAGTGTCTCCAACCAAAAACTATAGTTCCATCCAATTATGTTTGAAATAATCTTTTTACATGTCCTCCCCCACCTTCATCTACATTAGAACCATCAACATCTTCCTTTTTTAATATATACTCCATATAGGTCAATAACAAATGACTCTTTAATATTTTTCCAACACAATAAAAAAATCAATAAATTTTTCCATACAAAACATTGAATAGATCCAAACTATTGGGTCAGTGATAATTATTATTGTGGGAAAACTCAACCAAGGGTAAGTAATTATCACACGTTCTACCTAATTATGATACACATGATGGAAATCTATCCTCAATTTTCATGTTTTCCTCCTCCATATGTCCATATATCAATGTTCGTAATGTATTGCTATGTGTTATTTGGGAACCATATGAAAAATTCTGTCTCCTCTAGATTTACATGGTAAATCAATAGTCTCTGTTAGAGACGATCATCTTTAGTGCTAATGGATGTATCACAACCGTATCCTTGTACTGCCTCACTATAGAATCCCTGAAACATGGCGGCCAAATCACAAGAAAATGAAATGAAATTTTTAGTGGGCCTACAATCACCCAAATGGAATCACATCCTCCCATGGATTGGGGTAATATGGTGATGAAATCCTTAAATATTTCCTCCCATATTAAGGTATATCTATGGGATGCAACTAAGATCCATGAAAACTCTTCTCAACACTCACTTATATGAAAATAAAACATAATTACTCAAACTCAATAATTTATATGTTCATAAAAATACTTCAAATCAACCTCCTCAATCTACAAACATCTTAGTAATGGATGGAATCCCTGATTAGGGTGATCTTTGAAAATCCTACAGAAATACCTCAATCATATCCAACATAATATGCATCCTCCTATGATAGGGAATCTTATGATTTACCTACTCTGAGAACCCCTCTGATGTACTACAATGAATGATGCAATCATGTATCACTAAAACCACTAGCCCCCCCCACTAATACCCCATCCTTATTTTTAACAAGGATGATTCAATTATTATCTGATAAAGTATTCATCTACCATCAACATCACATTCCCTTTGATAAAAGGTCATTAACTCATCTATATCAATCTTGGAATACATGGACACCCAAATAACATCACCTCATTAATTCCCACCCTAGGTGTTAACTACAACATCCCCCTTTATAGGTGTTTAGTAGATCTTTAAATCATAATATAAAATAAATTACATCTACCTCCACTGACTTATATTAAATTAACATTTTTGGAAAACATACCATATGGTTTTTCATCTATAATGTTCATAATTCTCTCTCTGATGATGTATTATAACCATATATTCATGTAAAACACTATTAAATATAAATCTAGGTCTTAAGTTCCATAGTCATTTTTTGGCAGGTAACTTCTAAGATATATAGGGCATAATTTTCATATGTCTCTTTAATAAACATCACAAAACTATATGCGAAGCATTATATGTTACCATTGACACCACTAATTCCATATAAAAGTAAATTAGTGGGGGATTGATCAAGATATGATTTAGGTATTCAAATACTCTCAAATATAATTATTTCATTATAATGTACCATCCCTTCCTAGCAAATTCCATTAATCAAGATACAAGATATGAAATTTCAAAAAAAAACTATTATAATATCATATATGAATAAAATTGTTGTGAACCATCATCATGTTCCATGGTTACATCAAATAAAAAATACATGAATCATATACTCTTACACACTCACACCTTACTGAGGCACCACTTGTCTAATAAAGTGAACCTCTCATATAAAAATCATTCATTTTGACTGCATTCCATGGAGATGAGGGGTTTGAAGTAATTTTTGGAAGTATGTAAGGATATCAACATAATCCTCCTCTACATTCATGTTTTTGAGGATGTAGTTGAATACCGAAATTATAAATAAGTGTTGGATCTCATGGGACACAATGTTTATGACACCATTTACACAACTAGAGGGTTCATGACACTAAACAATAAGAATATGGAATAAATGTTTTTACACGTACACTAGAATTCTTTCATTGGGAAACCATCTTTCATTAAACTCATATGATGATATATAGAATACAATTCAATATTCTAAAATTCCTTAGATCCTTTCATTTGAAGGAAAATCATATCGATCATTTGAAGAAGGTAATTATTCTTGAACATATACAAAATAATACTCTAGTATTCCACACATAACTGAATACCATTTTCCATATTCTTCGAGAATAACATCGTATAACCCCTAGGTAGATAAAATAGTATAAATTAATCCCATATATAAGAGACCATCAATATGTATCCTTAACTATCATAAGACTATGGGTTCCATATTACAGGGATCGATTTAAATTAGTGATTATATAGGATATAACTCTCTCTATAACATGACATTATATTGATGAATTATATCCATATCCCCATTAGGTAAAAAGTTTAAAATAGCATTGATGACATTTTAAAACTCCATTACGGGAACTTCTACGAATGACCCCATCAACTGAGATAGAAGAGTCTCCTTGTTCCTGGTAAGCATTTGATATTTCTACTAACCCATAGACATTAGTCACTATGGTTATCCCAAAATTGTTTTCAAAAATATTACATCATATTAGATTAATATTCAAAAAATATTAAAATATTATATACGATAGAGAAATAAAGTATTAGTTTCAATGAATACTATAAAATAACTAAACATATTTTTTGTATTATCATTAACAAATTACATAAATTTGTATCACGCAATACCCTTATTAAAATAAACTATGTAACACCCTAATTTGAAACCTATAGATTATGAAATATATAAAGGGTGTGCTCATATAATTAGATGGTAAATCATTGGAAATTTAAATAAATGATTTAATATTGGAATAAGATAGGAATATTGGTATGAAAACATTCACATAACATAAAAAATTATCCAACATGTCATAGTCGATAAATAACGAGTCATGATATAGGACATTTTTATAACAAAATACATGAGATAAAAAAATTGGGATCATCAATAATCAATAATGAGCCTTTAGAGAATATCATAAGAATAAAACATATGTTTTCATCAAACATACATGGATTGAAATTAATTTCTATAGTATAGACTCACTTCTAAGAGAATTATAACGGAAATAATCTCATAGTTTAATCTATTCACTCCAAATTCCCATTATTTAAGTAATAATGGATTGCCTCCATGAATATTATAGTGAAAATAATCATTTATTGGAGTGGATTCACATCACATTCTAGTTTATATTATCTCATGAGACATAAATATTTATGAAATGAATTATTAGGATATATAAACTTAGGACCATCCATTACATTATTAAAAAAACAAACATATTCAAAAAGATTATAAAATAATTCAACATTACATCATAGTGTAATTTACACATAGGAATAACATGGGTTTCGTGAAAAAATAATTGAAACATCATCATCATAAGTCATATATTGGAGTAAATTGGATGGTATCATATGATCACATCCCTAGTACAGCATAAGATTAAATAAGTTATGTTTATATAGAAAGAATATATATTCTACAAATTCATTTAATATATTTTTTTAGAATCAAAAGAAAAATGGTCATTTATTTTGGTAACATTGGGAAACAAAAATTCAATGAAATATGATAATTTTATTTTCATTGAAAAACCATTGAATATTTTGACATAAATTCTATTTTGTTGAAATAAAAATATGATGGGAAAATAATTCATGCAATTTACGTGAAATGAGATCATTCTCTTTACACTTCAGTAAAAATTTAAAAGTGTGTTATACATAAAAATATTAAAAAATTATAATTTTATAATAAGTAAAATTAAATCAAAAGGAAAATTTAAAATTATTTATTTTTACATAATAACACAATTAATATAATATTAAGAACAAGGAAATTGAAAAGAGATATTCTTGAATGAAAAATGGAAATATGTATCGATTTTATTTAAAATAATCAATGTTTCTAAGAACTATAAAGGATATTATAAAAGGAAAACATGAAAATAAAATAAATAAATAGATTCTCAAAAAATATATTGGTCTTAAAAAAATTAAAAAAAATTTCCCTTTTTTGAAATTAATATAGACAATCTATAAAATAAATGGGATTATAATGTAAACTCAAATCTCAGTTCCTCATTTTCATTGAATAAATTTTAATATCATGAATATAAAATTTATGATTATCAAAAAAATATTAAATAATAATATATATAATTATATTAAAATATTTCCTTATAATTACAATTTAACCATTTTTAAAAATTCTTCATTCAAATCAACATTCATGGTGTGAACTGTTCTATTTCCCATGCATTTTTGAGTTCCACATTTATAATCATATTAGATTTTTCAGGGGATTATCATTTAATGAATAATAATAATGTTTTACATATAATGTTTATTCATATTATTTAATTTTTAAAGAAGCATTAAATTATTGATAAAAATGAATTACATAACCTCATGATGATTGTAGTTTGTATGTACGATCAAGTGATGTTTTACTTTTCTAATGAATGAAAATAAATAAAATTATAAAATAATAAATATTTTCTAAATAATAATGAAATAAATAATTAAATAAATACTAATTAAATATATCCAAATTAAATTACATTTATATTATAAATGTAAAATTAATCACATCACTTCATGAAGGTGGAAATTTAAAAATACACTCGAGTAATGATATCATTTTGTAATAGATGTGAGGGTAGAAATGTAGAAACTATTTAATCATTAATATAATTATTTTTTTATAAACATAAAATATATACAATAAGTATGAATATATATTCATTCATAATTTTGGGTGATGATAAATTTAATATATTGATTTATGGAAACGGTATTCCATACATACACATAATCGATGTAATTTATTTCGATTTAGAAATAATGGAAATATAAAAAGCATGTACCATTAAAATAAAAAAACTACCAGTGTATTGAAGATATTGACTTCATCATCATAATATACAAATAGATTTCATGGTCGATGCTATGTAAGAAAAGAACTTGAAATAGAACATTAATAAAAATAACAAATTGTTCTAGTATACAATTTTATTATATACTTTAAGGAATCATCTTATTGACTTTTGGTGAGATGAGGAACCATCTTACATGGGGAGGAATGTTGATAATATATTTTCATGTTTCTATTCCTGGATATAATGTTATAGTGGTGTGGGTATATTATATGAGGGGGTATATTTTTTATGTGAGGATGATTGAAGACATTTAAATACTTAGAAAATTTATTATATAATTCATTTCTTACTCAGACCAATTATCTACAAATATTAATATTTTATAATTTCATAAGGGTATGTTATAAAAAATCATGTAATTTGATATTAAAAAGTGTTTTTTATTATCATAATGCTTATATATTTGGTAAATCCACATTTTTATCCTTTTATCAATTTTCATGGTAACAATATTTTTAACATTTTATATATTCAAAATGGAAAAATATTCCAAGGTCTATATAAACTAACATTAATAATTATTATTATGAATGTTTAATACAATTTAAAATATTATGTTCTTAGAATTCATGGAAATTAATTATATTATGCACTCATAAAACTCCTAAAACTAATTTTTTAGAAAATTTTTATGTATAAAATATAAGACCCCAATATTTTAAATGGACACAATATGCGCAATATTATACAAGATACTCCACATCAAGCTTAAGAAAATGAAAATATATTATTATTTTAATGTGATAGTTATCACATAGCCCTTGGAATGGAATTAATGAATATGATTAATTAAATTTCTAAAATAGTTTTTAAACATGTTTATGATATTAATTAATTGGATACCAAATTATTATTATTATTTAAAATAAAAACCCATTTAATATAAATAATGTATTTTATTAAAAAATTATTATTATGCCCATATTAACATACTATTGTAATAAATTAAATTAATCACTATTAATGAAATATATTAATAAATTTTATATTTATTATATCCAATAAAATGTTTTTTAAATTCATCCAACATTTTGGATAAACATATGATATGAATAAATTCAATTTGGATCATAAAAAGATGTATTTTTTTAAAAGATACATTTTCTACCTTTTGATGGAGCATCTATTTGAAATCTAAATTTTAAAAGTTTTATAATTTTTATATGAAAAATAATATATATTTTAAAAGAGGAATATACAAATTATCATAGGGTGATTTTTTTATTTCCAAGTTTCATTTTTTGGTGAATAATAAAAAGTCTTCATTTTAATTGAAAACTGTTTTTCTATAAATAATTTGTATAGTGAAATTATATTTTAAATTTTTTTAATAAATATTTATATTATTTATACATAAATAAAACTAATTTATTTCATTGTAATATATTTAACATTTAATTTGGATATAAAAATATTTTAATTGTTAGATGTTTTGATTTTAAAACCCCAGTTTTTCATTCTGTTTGTGGGGTTATTTATAAATCAATTTTTTTCAATTATATGAATTGAATTAGAAAAAAATGGATTAAATATTTTAAATAAGATGTCAAAAATTATGTTTTAATTTCAATTCTCATTGTTTGTATAATTAAGATAATGTGGTAAAAATTATTTACAAAATTATATTTAAAAAAATGATATGGTTTAAAGTTAAAAGTGTAACGATTTAAAATACAAAAATATAAAAAATTAAATTTTTTCGTGACATCTAATGAACATAAAAAGGATAATAAATATGTATTATAATATAATTTTTCGTAATCTAATTCCACCTCAACGTGTTTGGATTTATTTATAAAATAATCATTATTTAGTCACTTAAAACCAACCTCTCCTCAAGTATAAGTTACACCCCTGACCTCCCAATTCTGACTCAAAAGTCATTTAGATCCTAAATTACGTTCCAAAATATATCCCCCTAAATATTCCCATTTTCTAGTTCTTCGGGTCTCACCAACAATAAAATCCAATACCCTCAAGGGTCTCTCAAGGAGGTGATATTCAAGCGGTAATCTTCTCAAAGTACCACTCTTACATTATTTTCTTCTTTTACTTCCACCTCATTGATGTCATACATCAAGGAATGATAAAAAATGAATTTTATATGGTTTTTTTAATTTAATATATTATAACCATTTCAATTTTTAATCTCCTCTTTTCAAAATAATTGACACTATTGTTCGAGTTCTATTCCTTTACTGTCTTTTTGAAAACTGATTCTTCTTTTTTCAATTACAACCTACATGGATGGTCATAAATTCATTATTATATTTTTTTTAAGATTTAAATAGGTATATTATAACATATTATATTTTCTTTAACTAATATAAAAACATAATACTAAATTAGACTAAACTGGTTCATAATGTTTGGAAAAACCTCCCAAAATGAACTAACCATTTATCATTAAGGTTTTTTATAATGAAACATCCTCAAATAAGAAATAAAAAATATATATGGGACCATTAATACATGTGTTTGCTCATTGATACAATTATATTCATCTTATGTAGTTTAAGTCCCATATTTAATTTATATCAATAATTATAAACAAATGAACTATTCATGAAACCATTAAATAAACACACCAAAAACCATGAATATAATGAAATATTATTAATTAATAGGTCATGAGATGTTATAAATTCCTTACATAAGTTCTAATAAATATTAATATATTTCCCTAATTAGTTAATAACTTTATTTAAAAAATTATACAAGAGTTTTGAAAACTTTTTAAAGAATTTGAATGTGAGTTAAAGGGATTTATGATCTCAATCATCATTCTTGGGGTTAAACATCTACATATTGATTATTTTATACAAATATTATGTGTAAAATTACTTATAAATATTTTATATTTTATTTCCAATTGTTTTATTACTAATTAAAGTGGATATTTTTGTTTTTTGATTTAACATATTAATTCACACTTCAACAGTATGTTATTTATAAAGGATTTTATTTTTTAAATTATAATTTTAAAATTATCCTTGAAACTATATTTCTCATCAATGACAATGTTCTATAAATTATTTAAAAAAACGTTTTTACTATTCTCCTATTATTTTTTAAATTAATTTCTACTCAATTTTTACATTTTAAATTTTTTAATGTATTCTTTCTTTGTTTTCTAAAAAAATGATCTACGTGACTTTTTCGAAAAAAATTACTGAAGTATTGTTTTCTTAAATTTAATGGAATGAGTGGTTTTCTCCCACCATCATTTCGTGTTAATGTTTTAAATATTTGTATAAAATTTTATTTTCAAATAATATGTTTTCATTTTTGATTTTGTATCTTTGTGAAAAAGAAAAGTGATTTAAAAATGGAAATTTTATTTTCCTTAAGATTGTTTATTTTGTGAAAGAATTATGCGTTATGATTACATTATGGTTCATAGGAATTTTTTATGAAAACAAGTGGTTCTGTGATAAAATATGTTTATGTGATCCCATTATAGCTCTCCAATACATTTTCTTATGAGACAAATTAAAACGGTTACGTTTCTCCTAAGAGAATACAAGAATAGTGTTGTAGTGATTATTCTAATTGTGACTATGATGGTTACTCCCTATATATCCTAGAGATCTACAATGTTTGATGTGTGATTTGTAAAATGATCTACCAAGTAACCAAAATATATTTTTGATTCTAGGTAATTATTTTTCATGAAAATCTATTGATTTTAAAGAGGTATTATAATGATCATTTTTAAAAGATGGTTCCTTTTTATGAATAATTATTTATAGATTTTTACATGACTAAAATTTTTCCTTTTTTATATCTCTTATTGATCTTTTATTCTCATCCAATATTTAAAAAAATTCAAAGGGTAATGGATAAGTATGATGAGTATGTGGACAATATGAAAATTGTGAATATTTAGAATGAAAAGAAAAAAGTTTTTATTTTAAAACAGTTTAATTTAGGGAAAAATGTATATTGAGTAGAGGTGTATTATTTTCAATATTTGAGTTGTTATGTATATTTTATGATCATTTTATATAAAACTATAAACCAAAAATATTCATGTGAATATAATAATGTGGATTGTAACTTAAATTCAGTAGAATATATAATTTTTAAGCTCGAGTTCTAAGAGTAGGTATAAGAGGAGATTTTAAATAATGTTAGTGGTTAGAAAATTGACCAGGAATATGTTACCAAAATTATGTAACCATAATGGTTATCACGGTAGGAATATTCAGCTAAATTTTGGATAAATTTATTGTGTTTTAGATAACATCAATAAATATGTCTTATTGTTTATCCACTCCAAATAATTTTATATTATGATTTTATTGATATTCTCTTAGTAACCAATTTATAGTAAATGGGTGGATACATCAGGAAAAAACATTACAATGGAAGTGATGGAAATTTTTTTGGTTGTATAAATAAGTAACCAATGAAATATGAGATGTTAGGAGAACTATTTTGGTTATTCTAAACCATCTATTAGGAATAATGAGAAGACCATTTAACATTAGTGAGTTTCCTAAGGAATTAAATATGATTGAAATGAATCTTTATGGATGTTAAGGTGAAAACCTTCATAATGTTAAATATATTCAATGACATAAGTGTCAATAAGGTGGAAATAAAAACATAGGAAGAAATATTAAAAATATGGGAATATATTTTATATGTGGAAAAGTGGATCAAAAGGAAATATACTATAAATGAAAATAGAAGTCTTATATTAACTGTACGAAGGGGAAAGAGGTTTCTCCTTAGTATCTAATTAAATTTATTAAATATGTGGAGTATGGTCGTTCTTTTCATCACTGTCATAGGATAAAGTCTCATGACTATGATTAGTAGGGTTGTAGATGTAACCATTTAGTATTACCTAATTAAATTACAATTGATGGTATGAAAATAATAAATTTCAAATGAAAGGTATGAGTTTATTCCTATCTCGCTTTTTGACATTGTTTAATATCATGAATGATTCATATTTTTTGTAATGTAAAGAATTCTTGAGGAATAAGAAAGAAATGGATGATAATAGGAATTTGAAGAACACTGAAAAATTATGTTGTCTATATAGAAGGGATTCTAGAGTTATGTTATATTAATGGATGATGAAAATTTAAAATTTTTTAACACTATTTTGATGATGAGAGTACTTGGGAGAATTTTTCGGATGTCCTAATATATGTTTGAGGCATATGTAACCCTTATAAATAACATGTTACTGAATTAAGGGTTACTTAAGGATGAATTATCTTTCATTTTATTGGAAATAATTTTACTGATATGGATAACCCTTAGGGTTTATATGATCTCTGATTTGGATGTAATTATGGGTTCATACTTTTTTCTATGAAAAATAAAAAGTATGATATACCATCCGTGTTTAGAATATATTCAATTTATTTTGAGGATGTTTTTTTCATTTATAGATTATAATAAGGAATATATTAATATTGTTTTAGCAATAGGAAATCACATAGTATGGGTGAAAACTCATCGCTATTGGAAAGGTCATGGTGGTGAAAACAACAACCAAATGGAGAAAAGGGGGCATCACCTACCACTAGACTATGTTATTTCATGGTTATGTGAATTTATTTCAATAAAAAATATGACTAATACTGGTTATATTCATTTTGGGAACTGGTTTTTAGCATATTGATAAACATGGTATTAGGAAATGTTTTTTGGAATCATTGATTAATGTTATTTTTGAAAATTTTCACAGTTTTGGAATCCTTATATAATTAAGGTAAAAAATAATACTATGGGGTTTTATTTGAGAAATAAATTATTATTTATCTTTTGGAAATATGTTTACGGTGATTCAAGTTATTTATCAAAATGACTAGTATATCTAAAATATTATTTGATTAGGGAAATTAATATTTGGTTTGATTCTTTATGAGTGATTGAAATTTTTTGGAGATAGATATTAAATTTTTCTTGGAAGACTACATGATCAAATCATTCCTATTTTTGGTTTTCATTTTTAATCTAAAATATTTTGAGGATTTTTAATGTATGTTATTTTCTGAATGGTCTATTTTAAAATCTGGTACTACTAATGAATTTCATATATTTATGTAGTATTTCATGATATAAATGTTCATATTTTTGGATAATTACATTGTCTTGTACAAATAATCATTTTTATTGGTAAATTCGTAAATATGTGAGGATTATATAATTATACTTTATTATAATTTTTTATCCATAGCAGTTGATTCTGATGCTTCAGGAATGAAACTTCATCATGAATACTCATAATTTAGAGAAAATATGATGTGTAAAATATACCTGTACTTTAAGTATAATTCGTTATTCTTGTTGTTTATATAGTAAATTAATTACCCAACACTAGGAAAAAATTATTTTTAAATGAAATTTTTATCTTATTTATTTTTATAAAGGTAAATGCATATCCTTTTAACATATCACATATTTATAGTTTTGTGATAGTTAACTTTCTAATGTCCATGTTCTCAATCACTCTATATAAGAACTTAATAGTTATGATTCTCTTCTATTTACATTTCTTCCTACATAGTGACCTAGTTTGTTGTATCTTAAGTAACATTCATAATATTGATTCTCACATTCCATGTGGATGTTTTATTGATTTTTTTATTACTATGGGATTTTAACAATGGAATTTTGAATAGAAAAATATATAGTTTTTATCCTTATTTAAAATTGAAATAAAACAATTTATTAATGAGGGGATAATGTAACAAACCTATATTTTAAATGGAAACACTATTCTCAATATCATAAAAGATGTGTCACATTAATCGTAAACAAATGCTTAAACATTCTTATTTAAATGTGATAGTTTTCGATGAGATTTTGGAATGGTATGAATGAATGTGATTTATTAAATTTTAAAAATATAGCTTCCACATGTTTATCAATTTTTTTTATTGGATAGAAATTAATTAGAAATGAAAAGAAAAACCAATTTTTGAGAGAGAAGGTGGTGACATGAATTGGTTTCCCATTTCATGCCCCTAGTGGAATTTATTAAAAAACAAAAAGTAGTGTTACAAACACGAGGTGTAAAGTACATACACCAGCAGGGAGTTAAAGGAGATACTAAAAAGTTAGATCAAACATAACAAAATCTAAAATTAAAGACTGGTAAATAGTAATCAAAAAAGGGGTAGTATTACATTCCTTATGGTAAGTAGTTTAACCATCCATCTCCAGCTTTCCTTAGTCCTCAACTTCCTTGTCAAATTCCTCAGCAAATCAAGGAAGTCATCAGCCAAAAGAATGTTAAAGAACACATAATCTGGAGCCAATTGAAGAGAAAATCACGAAAAAGGCATACTGAAAAGGGACAGCACTGAGATCAGGGAGATTGGATAGGTATCTTCATCCTTTGGTTGAAAATGAAATGTATTGTATTAAGATATTGTTAAGCATAAATATCACCCTATTGAAGCTCTTGATTGGAAATTTATTGTCGCCTTTCTATATGATTGATCCAATATTGGATCTCTTGGTTTGTGAGTTGTTGTGAGAAGTAATATAAAAAAATTCTTGAGGCAGCTATCAAAGGTGTTTCTTGGAATGTTTCCATAGATTCCCTCTTGGAAGCTTCCAATGATCTAGTCACAAATAGTCTTTTCCATATGATAATAATCTCTTTGTCTTCGTGTTTTCTTCGGATTTGGAGTAATAAATCTGTCCCCATCCAACATATGATTTTTTTTCATTCTCGGCCAATGATTTTAAATCGGACTATTCAATTTGGCCAGGCTTATCCTCTTTCTCAACTGAGGAGTCACTAGCATCTGAAGCATCAATATGAGCCTTACCTTTCTCCTCTAGAGACATTATTTTGGAGGTAGAATTGTTAGTTGTGGCCTCAAATATAGAATTCACATAATCAGATATTTGATTATGGTTTCCATGTTTTTCCATCATCAAATCTTGATTTTCCATTAACTGTGAAGGAAGCATAGTAGAGCTCTCAATAGTGACAAGGGTCTCTTTATTTGAAGTTGTCTTATGAATATCCGAAGGAGCATCTGGTGGACCAGACTTAGTGTAAGCCTCAGTCTTTTTGTGCTCCTATTTTCTCATTTCAACCCAATTCATTTTTCTAGAAACCAATGTTAAAGGATTGAAGCTAAAATCATTCAATGGATGTCCATGTTTCAAACAAAAAATGCAGTAATTTGGTATGTTTCCATAAACTACCACATAAAAGTAACCATAAGAGCCATTTTAAATCCAAATTTGGTTCGGAATCTCATGTGAGACATCAACTTCTAAACATATTCTAGCCACTAAAAATAAAGGATGTGTTTTTATCAAAATAACAATTTTTAGTCCCATAATGATATTTTTTCATAATAAATTAAATTCATCACTATTACTAAGATATTATAATTAAATTTATTTTTATTATATCAAATAGATACTTTTAAATTCATCCAAATGGTTTTATATGCTTTATATAATAATAAATTCAATTATGAGCATAAAAGGTTATATTTTTCTAAAATACAATTTTACCACCTTTTATTGGGGCACCAATTTTAAATATAAATTTTAACACATTTATAATTTCTATTTGAAAAAATAAACATTATTTTTTATATATAAAAATAAAAATTATCATAAGATGAATTTTTTGTATGTTTATAAAAAGTTTCATTTATTAATGAATAGAAAAAATTCTGCATTTTAATTGAAAACATCTTTTTCATCTAAGTAAATAATATTGTAAAATTATATTTTAATTTTTTTTTAATTACATATTTTTTAATTATAAATAAATAAAACAAATTATGTCCATTGATATTCATTTCTGAAATGGGATATAAAATCTTTTCAATCTTTGAAATTTTTCATTTTAAAAACCCTAGTTTTCATTTTGTCTTCGGTATAATTGTTAAATATAATTTTTCAAATTATTTGAATTGAATTAGAAAAATTTAATTCCATAGTTTATATCATAAATTTAAAATTCTTTTTGGAGGTCATTTTTTTAGATAAAAAAATTACCGAGGTAACAATATTATTTATCATTGTACAAAAAATATGAAACAAGTAAACTTTAAAATGGTATTTTTTTGAAATGACAAAAAAATACAACATTTAAGGGTTGGTTAAGTTATTTATCAAACATAAATATCAAATAAAATGGTAATTCTTATCCAAATTCATGTATTTTAATTCCACGTCAATGTGTTTCTCTTTAAATATAAAATATTAATGATTTAATTACATAAAACCCACCTCTCCTCTAGTACAAATACCACCCCTAATTTCCCCAATTTTACTCAAAAGACTTGTGGATCCTAAAATATCAGAACAAACATATACTCCACACTCTCAAAAATTAATATTTCTTTTTTTTTTCTCAACAATATAGGAAATCCATGGGCCTGAAAGAACTCTTAAAGAGCAGATATTCAAGTGGTAACTTTCTAAATGTACCTCTCTTAATTTATTTTATTATTTTACATTATTTTCGAAATATTGTATCCCTAATTTCGTGATAACTATAGAATAATGTATATACTTTAAGTTTTAATTATCTAATTTAATATCTCAGAACCATTTCAATTCATATCACATCTTACTAAAAGAATAGAAACAAGTGTCTATGTTATGTCGGTTTACTATCTCAGTGAAAAAATATTTTTCGCTTTCCATTACCACATTCAAGGATTGTCATAAAAGTTTAATTCTAGATAAATAAGTTTGAAATAAGTATATTATAATCTATTTCTTGTTCCAAAACTAAAATAAAAAATCATATTAAATAATATAAAACTAGTTTGTGATGTTCTAAAAAACACCAAAAATAAACTAAACATTAATCATTAACGTTTTATCTAATTAATCCTCATAATATATGAAATAAAAGTGTTATATGGTACCATTAAATCATATGGATTTTAATTAATTTTATTATATTTCAATTTTATTTCTCTATTCGTATTTTACCAGAACATCCATAATTATTCTCAAATAAACCCATCATGAAACTGTGAAATAAACAAACTTGAAACCATGAAAATAAGGAAATATTATTAATGAATGTGTTATAAGATGTTATTAAATAATCACTTATGTTATAATAAATATTAATATAGTTCTGAAATGTGGTAATAAAATTATTTAAACCATTATATAGGATGTTTGAACACTTTTGCATGTAGTCGCATATTAGGTAAGGAAATTTCATAGCCCAGTTTATTTCCTTTGGGTTAAACATCAACATCATTATTATGTATTACCAAGATTATGTGTGAAATGATTTTTGACTAGAATATAAATTATTTATACTTTTTATTTTTATATACATTATATAGACATGTTTGGTTCATTTTATTGATCCCCACATCAAAAATATAATATTTATAAGGTATTTTCATTTCAAAATTATTTTTTAAAAGTTATCATTAAATATAACATTTTCATACATGTCTATATTTTCTGAATTATTTCAGAAATATTTTAATATAATCCTATGGTTTTCTAAATTCATTTATTCTCATACTTTACTCTTTATAAAAAAATTAAAATACTCCTATTTTCATTTTATAAAAAAGTAATTTTTTTTCTGAAAAAAATATCTAAAGAAATGGTTTTTTACTTATAAGACAAGATGGGTTTTCTAATATCATTTCACCTTAATTTTTTAATGCACCCTTTATAATTTTACAATTTTATTTTAAAATAATATTTTTTTCATTTATGACTGTGTGACTTTTTGAAAAAATATTAATGATTTCAAAATGGAATATTTATTTCATTCAAAAATGTTTTTTTATTAATCCTTTATGTGTTCTGATTTTTTTAGGGTTCTTGAGAATTTTTTATGAGGATAGGTAGTTAAATGATAAAGAGAGGGTGTGTTAGCCTATTATAGTTCTCCAATTCATTTTTAATTGAATTTATTTAGTCTGATAGGTTTCTCCTAAGAAATTATACGAATAGTGGTGTAGTGATTATTACAAATGTAACTATAATGGTTACTCATTTTGTAAATAAGAGAGCCTAATTATTTTAAATAGTGATATGTAAAATAATGTCCCAAATTACCTACTTATATTTTTTAGTATTTATAATTATTTTTCCTAAGATTCAATTGTTTTTGAAAAGGTAACATAATGATATATGTGAAAATATGACTCACGTTTCTGAATAATGTGTGTTTTTATGAAAATGTTTTTATAGATTTTCACTGGACTAACATTTTAAATTATTTAATGACTATTTCTATTCATTTTTTAACAATTCCATGTTTTAAAAAAATCATATGTTAAATGATAAGTAGGGATGGAGATGAATAAAAGATGAAAATTGTAAATATTTAGAATGAAAAGAAACAATATTTTAATTTATTTTTAAATGGTTTTCTTTGGTGGAAAAAATATATATTTAGTAGAAGTTTCTACATTTAAATATTCTTGTGGTTATATATGTTTAATGTCCTAATTATATAAAACTATAAAAAACGATTATTGGGAATATAATAATGTGGGTTATAGGTTAAAATCTCTAGAATATATAATTTTTATGATATGGTTCTTACATAAAGAATATTTACTTCCCATTAATTTCCTAGTAACAAAACTTACATAATTATTGACATATTTAATTAAATATAATATTATAAACATTTAATAAAACATTCTTCAACATTTATTAATTCAATGTATTATAATAAAAAAACATTGGACACAATATAACGAGTTTTCTAAATAATATCGTTTCACCATCAAATAATTTTATATTTATTTATAGCCAATTAATAATAAATGGATTCTTTAATAATACATTTTTTAAATATATTATAAATATATTTCCTCATTGATTGTTACTGGTCTATATATTTTATTTAGAACAAAAATTCATATTTTATTAATAATAAAATTCTGGTATAATTATGTAATCTATGATTTTATTCTAATTATTAAAATTATAGTATGTATTCCATAACAATTAATAGAAATGTTTTAATAAATGGAAAAATTTATACATATTTTTATAATTTATTTGGTCATCTATATATCCTAAAATAATATCACTATGATATAATAGTCACATTTAAAAATAATATCTCAATATTATATCTTGTTTTATCTAAACATGGTGTTGCCTATAAAAAATGTTCTTGAAAACATAATATTTGTTAAAAAAATAAATATCTGTATATATTTTGGGGTTAAAATATACCCCATATAGGATTTTAATTATAAAAAATATCTTACCTATGTATCAACAAACGTGGATACTTATGATTCATTACATCCTTTGGCTCCAACATAGGTCCTAAAAACTGATAGTTTCACCCTAGAACATTGATCATGTGAGTGGTCTTTTTCCACAAAACTTTCTCTCTATGTTATATATTTTCCACCATTTATCCCTCATATAAAATATCATTCTCTTGTTGTACAACATGTAATTTTGGATCATGTGATGGGTTAGATATATATATAATCAAAAGTAATAAAACAACAGATTATAAACCAGAGAAAGATTTCTTGGAAGAACCAAACGATACACAAAAATCAAGATAAGATCAACATTATACAAAGGAATGAAATATCAAGGTCCCAACTTCCACTTCCCTCCAAATCTCATGAAATATATCGAATTATATATCCATAATCTTACATTCTCTTCAATAATAAAAATAAGATCGTATCATAGTTTATATCAATATGTAAAAAGTTTACAATAATCCACCATGATATGTTTCTGAGTGGATATAATTATATTTTCTATTTCCATAGATAGCACATGTGTTCAATAATTTTTTATCTACCTTAATACATCCATTCAAGTATCTGGAAGTGCTTTAATTATAGTGATTCATATGGATCCAACTAAATACTCAAGTGAAAATTGTTTTTGTATAGAAATTTAATGATAGGATGGTAGTGATCACAAACACAATTGAAATACATTTATTAATATATTTTTACATATTATAGGGTTTTAATCG
Source organism: Viscum album (assembly GCA_963277665.1). Lineage (NCBI taxonomy): Eukaryota > Viridiplantae > Streptophyta > Magnoliopsida > Santalales > Viscaceae > Viscum > Viscum album. The sequence goes on from OY728133.1 coordinate 67,519,908, forward strand.
TCCACTCATATTAACTATCTACCTAAGGAGGATATGTGGTGATAATGATAAACATCATATTCAATGATTTTAGATTATCTCTCCAAAACATTAAGGAAAGCATAATATTTCGATTAGAAACTATAGAATTGTGTACTCAAAGAAACCTTAACACATTATTAATATATAAAATAGAGTATTAATTAAGATAGAAATATTATTTGATAATAATAAAATAATTATACACCATTAGGTGATCATCTATATCCTACATGATGTTATCAAATTTAAATTTTATGAGAATTCCAACTAATAAATACATATAGATGTATTCATATTTTCATTTTTGCATGAGTAATTACGGTAAAATTACCTTAGACATCTAACATTTGATACTAACATAATGATATATAAATCACTTTGATAAATACTATGAAATACCCATTTCTTTCTTGTACCTAAATAAATACTCATATATCACTCTAAACATATCTTTACGTCCCATAATAGTATATATTGATGAGATATATGCTTCATAAAATGAAAACATTATTAATTCTTGTAATTCTAGGACACATCCCACCTCCCTGAATACGATCATTTCATCATGGTAAATGTTAAAATCACGAAAAATTTACATATTATATTATATATCTATATCTTCTAACATTACCTCTTTAATATTTACATGGATGGATGGTTGATCATTCATATGTGATTGGAAGGATATTTACCCTTCATTTTTTATTTCAACGATCATACATGGAAATTATATTTGTATTTGATCTCATTTAATCCTTTCCATGGTAAACCTATCATGGTCATTGTAACTCATAGAATCTACAACCACATTTGAATTTCCATTGTGGTAATGGATTGACTAGTCAAAAAACTTAATCGATCCCAAATATATCTTTTGGGATATATTCAACTCCATATGTGTCTTTACATGAATCGAATTTTTTATTTGGTATATATATCAAAATTCTTATAATAAATATAAATCCAAAATATTTTCAAATAAAAAATAGTCAATTTCAACACCAAATCATGATTTAACTGATTTTTCTCAGAAACAATTAATTATCATGATGCATATTCGACTACCACGTCCTAATGTTTAGAAGAACACTCAATACAGTCTTGCATCATGGTATATAAAAACATATTCTCCAAATTATTTTCCTGTTAGCATAGGTGAACTATCCATATTTCTATTTCATTATATAAAATTTTCATGACATTCATATTTCCTAAATAATATGGATCAATTATGTGTTATCATGGACTAATGTCTAGGATAAATTTCTAAAAAATCATATGTTGTTTTAATACAACAAAATAAAACCACATATATTGATAACTTTGGTAGGTTATTGTCCTCATATATCAATATTATAAGGATCCAATGATATCTACTCAATTATGATCAATTGACCAACAAATGATAATTAATAATTCTAAAATTTACACTATCTAAATTTGTAATGTAGTTTCTCCTTCATAAAGGAATTTAAAACAATCCTCAAATGATATTCATGACACTATTATCTCTTTTATTGTGTAATAATATCTTATATAAAGAATAAAAATTGAAAAGAGAAATATATAAATACTCTATTCATGAAATCTATGAAGAAAAAGTGGGAATTGGAATATCCCAATGGAATCAAATTAAATTATTAAAAACCATACCTAAAATGGAAGGCTATCATGGTTATATCTTACTCCCTCACCCTTAATTAGTGATATCTATAATAAAATGTTATCATTAAAAAATATTAGGCTCCTCATTATTGATCGAAATAGTCATTTATATATGGTATTAAATACTTATTTTTGATATTCAGCTTGTTAAAATCATGATAATAAATTGGAGGAATTTTTGGCCCACCATTCTCCTTAAATTTCAGTGCACCCCATAGTGATAGTTTCCGTCATATAAATACCTTATATAGGTTCTCCTTGATTTTCTTCACCAATTACTATAACTAAATTTGGTCTGTTTTATAATGTGTATTTGAAATTGGCATAACCCTAGTTTTGAATTCTTTCAAAAACTCAACATCATGATTTAGGGGAAGACTAGGAATTTCTCCTAGAAATATATTGATATATCCCAAAATGATACTAATATAATCAATTTTTACATTTTCCACAACCATTAGATACAAGTACCCCAACAAAAGATGTATTAATACCATAAAATGGAAGTAATTTTCATTTATAGTTTATGTTCATTCATGAATATAAAAATGATCATAGATTGATTTTTAATGTAATATGTGACATCCCATCCTTTTAAATTTAAATGGTGTCTATATAATGAGTGAAAATTAATTCCCAATATCACATTAAATTTTACCTTATGATTAATAACAACATTTTTGGGAGTCATATTCCCACAAAAACATCAATAAAATATGATATATAGATATGTGATTTTAACATCATATCGTTACAGTACTACAAATACCTCTTTTATTTGTGCTAAAAATGGCCTTTAACAGCACTATAAAAGCGTTCTTAATGTTGTCGAAGATAAAGAGGGGGTCCCCTTTATCAGCGCCCCAAAAAGCGCTGATAAAGACCCCTTTTATCCGCTCTAAAAAAAGTGCCTATAAAAGGTGTATTTTATCAGCGCTAAAAAGAAGCACTGATAAAATGGTCCTTTATCAAAACTTTATTTTTTGCGCTCATAATAGACCCCTTTTATCAGCGCTCTTTTTAGCGGTGATAAAAGTAAAAAAAATTCAAAAAATTCAAAAAAATCCTGCAAATCTGGGGGGCTTTTATAGCGCTTGATCCCCCTTTTCACAGTGCTTTCCAGCCCCTCCAGCGATCGCATGCACCAGCCTCCACCCTATATCATCGCTACACCCACCCCCTTTATCATCTATAGCCCCCCAAATCCACCCCCATTCGCGCGCCCTTTCCTCCACCATGATTTGATCTCAATAACTCTCCCTTGCGCGCCTAAAGCCTTTACCACTCTGCCATATTGATTTGTTCTCCTGTTAATGACATACCTATTTATTTATATATATATTTAGTTATATTTATTCATATAGTTATATATCATTATATTAATATATATATAGTTATATTAATATATATATATATTTATATCAATATATATATTTATATTTAGATTAAAATATATGTATAACTACATATATAAATTAATCTAACTATATATATATAACTACATATATTGATATAACTATAAATATATATATATTAATCTAACTTTATATATATATATTAATATAACTACATATATATATTGATATAACTATAAATATATATATATATATATATTAATCTAACTATATATATATATATAACTATATCAATATATATATATAGTTAGATTAATATATAGGTATAACTACATATATATATTGATATAACTATAAATATATCTATTAATCTAACTATGTATATATATTAATATAACAATATATATATATATATATATTGATATACCTATATATATATAACTACATATATATTAATCATACTATATATATATATATAACTACATATATATATTTTGATATAACTATAAATATATATATTAATCTAAATAGATATATATATTGATATAAATATATTTGATTATAAATAAAAGTGCATTACAAAAAACAAAAAAATTTCAAAGACATAATATCAATATTAATGTAATACCTTGAAATAAATTTAGTCCCCCCCCCAAAGCCAATAATTCATCCTTAAAAAGGGTGGAAAATCCACAAAATGATAAAAAATCAAGGTATCCCCACTAAAAACTCAGTTTTGGAGGCCATATAGGCCTTTTGTCTTGAAAAAACCTTGAATCGGGCCCCTCAAGTCACAGGGGTGTAGAGCTCGTTGTATGCTTCAATTTGATATTTGGTAGAGCCCAAATGGACACCGGGATCAAATGTTATGGTCGTTTGAAGTTTGAGTTGCATTTTCAACATTTTATGGATCTTTTTTTGGTTTTTTTATTTTTTTAGTCTTCAAATTGATATTAAATTACTATTACTCCATAATAATTAGAAAATTATTAATTAAAAATTGTTTTTTATTTTTTTATAATCCATTTTCACTAAATGTCTTATATATTAAGTGTAACTGTATATTTAAACTTATCTAAAATATATTTAAAATTATATTTATGAAATACAAATTATATTTATGTCAATATAACTATATCTATATATTTAAATATTAATATATATTTTTAATGAAGTTTTTTAGAATTATACCCTTTATCAGCGCTTTTAAAAAAGTTCTAATAAAGACCCCCCTTTATCAACAATACAAAAAACAACATTGATAAAGGGGTACCCTTTAACAGTGCTAAAAAAAGCACTATTAAAGGGGGCACCATTATCAGCAATAAAAAAAGAACTAATAAAGGGGTACTTTTATCAGCACTTTTTTTATCGCTGATAAAGGTCCCCCCCTTTATAAGTGATTTTTCGTTAGCACTGATAAAGGGTGGTGTTGGCCTTGCCCCGTTTTGTAGTAGTGTTAATAGTTTTTACCACTAATTCAACATCAAATAGTTTGGTTGGTGATGTGTTATCCATATAAAATTATTAACATATAACAGTTTATTTATAATTAGAGTCAAATATGAATGTTTAGTTCTATATTGGATGATAAGTGTACATTTCATTACTTCACTATCACTACCCACATCAGAAGTTGTCATCATATAATTATTCATATTCTACATTGGATTTGGTGGTTGTATATATTTATAGATTTAATTAACCAATAAATTCATGCATGAATTAGTATAATTTTTCTACTCCTCAAAATCATAGAATTAGTGTTTGGGTGTTGCATTAATTTGACACTTATCTCTATTTATTTTATTGGATGACATATTCACATTACATCAACATAAAATTTCTTCATGGCCTTTTTTCCACAATATAAATATTTATTGTTCTCTTAAAGAAAATAATACCTCATCATCATTACTCACATTCAAATATATATAGTGATTAAATTTCCATTATATATGGTATTTATAATGTAAATCTCTATAAAGATTCATCTTTCACTTTATGTCCCTAAAAGCACAAAAATAATGAGTGTCTCCACATTATATTTCTACTTTTAGAGAACATCAAATGATTTATTCATATCCACAAAACATATTTCTGGAAATATCCTTTTGAATAATTTATTTTATTCCAGTAAATAATCAAAAAAATCATTTATGATAAATTATAATTCAATAATATTACACTATAAGTCTAGTAAAATTTCAATCCTCGTAACTGATGGATTTATCATCCTTCTTCTTAAGATCATGGTAAACCCTTTTCATTTCAGTGGAGAAATATTATGGAATATGTTTTTTGAAAAATACAGTCATAAATAAATATATTTTCATGGTTTCCATCATTAAAATATTAATCATTTTCATAATAAGAGTTCAACATTGAGATACTTTAACTTCCATAGAAAAAATAGTAAGAAAGATTTTTAATCTCTACAAATTGCAGAATGGAAAATATCTTTGTAGATGTATGAATCTATTGGTTGACAATTATTGGTTTAGATAACACATAGATGGATAGTGGGTGTTTCCAAATTAAATACTATATAGTGTATTTATCTTTACTATGGTCATTTGGACGATCAATATGATTCATAACATGATACTATTTACTTATCATTTAAATTTGATTTTTCATTCAATCTCCCATACCATTCATTTTAACATTGGTACAATCATTTTATTATTAATCACATTCATTATAAACATGGTTCCTCCAAATTCTAGGAATTAAATATAAAAAATCAATGTGAGATTTTCTAGTTATATTATTTATATAGAGAGGTAATATCGTTATAAAAATCATTCCAAATATTTATAATAATATCAAACCATTTTACAAGCCTATGACATGCTAGGATCAACTTATCTTACATTAAGTTCAATATAGGTTTTCTTTGGTTTTATCCTTATTTTTAATCATAAAATAATCATTAAAAATAACAAAACACTACTATAATAACAAATTAGGTGTCCATATCATTTCATATATCGATATTAAATTATTTTTTATGAATACTAAATTATTCTCAAAATAATACTCACCCCAAAACCATAAATGTTCGGTTTGGTTAAATGATAGAGACATGGTTAAATTTTGTTATGAAATATATTCAACATAAAAAAGAAATTACTTATCACATTGTACCCTTATTATATTATAACCTATATAATATATTTCTACATATACTTAGAGAAATAAAACATAAGAATGGGTGATGTCATATTCTTCATACGAGGAAACATGATAGATATCAATTGATTATCATAATTGAGTATAAAATCAGAATAAGTGTATTATTGCATGATCTTAACTTGGGAAAACATTAAAACCATTTAATAAACCATTAATCACGTGACATTGAATACAGATTTTTAATAAAAAGGGAAATGATTCATAGGAGTGGGTAATCCCCATTGGTTCATCATGACTGTTGAGAGAATATTGTAAGCATAAAACATAAGTTTTAGGGAAAAAATAATCTTATAAATTCATTTACTTTTTCAAGAATTAATTCCATGACTATCATAGTGGACAGAGTCCCATAGTGGATTTGGTTCACACCCAATACCCGCCATTTAGATGATCTATGCACATGGTCAAGAATATCATTGGAGATAGAGTTCCTTATTAGACCTCATTAACACCCAATTCATGTTCATATTATCATATCACATAATAATCATTAACCAATTAACAAAAAATATATATAATTTTAGGCCCACCAATAGCATAATTGAAACCATATAAAAGTTTGTGAGAAAATAAGAAAAAAACATTTATCATTTCATCATAGAGTAATTAAACCATGGGAAAGAAACAATATTCATGATATGAACCTTAAATTATCATCATAATAATTAATGCAATGAAATAAATGATATGGTAAAAAACCCATATTTCTATTGATACATACCAACCCTTAAAAGAGGTTTACATATATGAAAAATATTTTTTATAAAAAAATAAAATATATGATTTGAAAATCAAGAGAAAAAAACAACATTCATTTGGTAAATTATAAGAAAACAAAATCATTGAATAATTTTGAATCTATTTATATTTTGTTACAAAATAAAATTTCAATGTGGATTTATTATGAAGTACTTATTGGTGGGAAATTCTATTTATTCTATATACATTAAATGATAACATTCATTATGAAATTTTATAGAATAAAGATGTTATTCATAGAAAAAACCATTAAAAAGATTCATTTATATCATTTTTTATGAACTTAAAAGGTCATTAAAATGATAATTTGAATAAATTTCAGAATTTTTTAGAGCATAGACAATGAAATTTATAGGGAATTATTATGGATGATATGGAGTCCTAACTGAAAATATGAAATAGGTTCAACTCTTCAAAAAAAATATTTTGGGTTATTTTATTTACCATAGAGATATGAATCAATATAAATCATAAAAACCCAATAAATATCCATAGGATAATATAATATAAGGTTTTCAAAAGATAACGATATTATAATTTCCAATATTTTAGATTTTACATAGATAGATCTGAAAAGAAATGAGATTATAATATAAACCCTTACCTAAGGTTTGGACAATCTTCATAAATTATTTTAAGATCATGTTAAATAAATTAATATTTACTATAAAAAAATTAGAAAACCATTTTCATTATAGTTATTCATGTTATTATTCCCTTATAATTTTTTTAAATCATTTATTATCAATTCTTCAAAAAAAATTATTCATGTGGTTACTTATTTTTTTCCCTTGCATGCTTCCTTTTAATGATCTAAAACCTTCAACATGGGTAATGGTTTCAACATCCATATAATCTTAATCATGCTATAAGTAATGTTATTATTATTATTAGTATTATTATTATATACTTTTGTTTCTATTATTATAATGTGGGGATAAATAATTATTAACGTCACTTCATAGAGATGGTAGTCAGTACATACACATATGTGTTGTTTTCAATTACCAATGAATAGGAAAAAAATGAAAATTAATAATATATGATCTACATTCATAATAATATCATATATATCATATATATCATATATATTATATATATTAATTATATCCAACCTTTTTACCCCCATGGTAAGTGGAAATTTAAAATGAATCACAACGCTACGTGGAGGTAGTAGTCCACACAAACACAAGAGTAGTGTAATCGTCTTCCTACAAATGGGAGGTAATGTCGGTAGAAAATATTTTATCATTATATATTTATAATAATATTATAAAAATCATATAAATATAACCACCTGTTATAGACAATGGGGAAAAATTATGTACACCACTTCAAAAAGATTTTAGTCTGTACATCTGCATGATTGGCTTTATTTTGTTTTCCATTAAATATAATAGAGATAGAGAATAGATGTAACATTGAAAGAAAAAAATAATATAAAATATACTTGTTCAATCATGTTATTATGTATATTTAGTAATTATAGTAGCTTAATGATGAACTGAACTTGAAATAGTTCTGAGAGGAAAATTACTATTTCTTCAGTTATCATCCCTTAACATACACCTTAATACTCCTTCATATGGTATTTTCATGAGACAATTACAACTAGAAAATACGTAAAATTTTTGATAAGGTATCAATGTCATAATTTTTCAACTATAGTACTCCTTTGGTGTGGACATGTGAGAATAGGATGTTATATTTTATATGTGATGACAACAGGACATATTTAAATACAGGAAACTCTAATATATAATATATATTTTACTAATCTCAATTTGGTATTAATTATAATAAATTCAAGTATAATATTAGTAATGCGGATATCCAATTAACCAAATATTTTTATGAAATTATTTATGTCTTATCTTGAACCATATTTATCAGGTTTACACCATTATTTTCTTATTTAACCCATATTGTGGTAACTATATTGTTACTATAGTAACTATTAATTATATCCAAATATTATGGTGAATATAAATCCAAATATTTATTATTATTATTCAATATATGGAATCCATTTTTAATGATGCAATTCCTAAAAGTGAACAAAATTATTTCTAATATCTACTCACAAATCACATTAATAAAATTTTTAGTGACAATGTATTTTTATGTATAAAAATGTTTTTATATTATTAATTACTTAATTTAAATCATTATAAATATAATAATATATTTTATTGAATATATAATACAAATAAATCATTAAAATCATCTATAAACAGTGATTAATTCAATTTATTATGATAGAAAACCATTCTATGTTAAAACGAATCTCTGAATGAATATCTCATATTACCCACAAATGCATTTATAATTAACTATAACCAATTAATAATCAATTTTTAAATTATTAGTCCATTCATTATGTATATTTTAAATATATTAGATAGTTTATTATTAGTTATTATAATATTTTATTGAAATAAAAATACATGATATATAAAAAATGAAATTAAAAAAAAGGTCTTATATGATTATATTTTTCAGGACCGTTCCCCACAAAGTGTACCCCTCCAAGGATGGAAATGTGAGTAGGGAGATAGTGGCACCCGAGTCCCACCTCGAGTACGCCCCAGGTTGGCAACTAGCAGTATGGGTATAATAATCACACAGATGGGTGGCACTTCCCTCTAATGAGAATGCATGAGAATGAGAGAGATAAGACATACACTATCCAACTCTATTTCATACTCCAATATAAAAAGAAACCCAATTATACATATGTAATTTCCTGTAAATATTACTACAACTAAAAAGGGAAAACTATAAGTACCATGAAGATGTAAAACAACAATGACCACAAAGCCCGAACAGCTCCTGTAACAACAATCTAGTAGTAACTAGCCTGATCTGCAACCTACTCCAAGATTCCAAAAAAAGAATATTTGTATATGCGTAGGGTGAGTATAATAGTATACTTAATAGGATACTCCTCAGAGCCTCTCATGGAAAAATAATGAAAGCATTCTAAAGCATAGTGAACAAAAAGTAAAACTAACTCACCACCTAAATAAGTATACTATGTTCCCAGCCTCACCATGGAAACTCTCACCAAGTATCTCATACATGAGTATATAATATAATATTGAATATCAAGGGTACCCCCACAACAATGTCCCCGCTAGTTTGTCTCTTTGACCTAACATCACACGTCTTAAGAATCTCTCTCAAAAAAGGATTTCCCGTAGATACCTGGGTGTATCACCACAACATGCACCTCATGCAACACCACCACTATATCCATGTATCCAATGTAACCAAGTAGTTTTCGAGAGCCCCCGAAACTCATATAACGTGTATCATATGTCAGGTATAATACCATAATCCATTATATCACATACGTAGAGTAAGGATCGTCAAGCCATCTCATCTTATACATGTAACACCAATAGTATTTTGTAAGAAACTACATCAAGAATATATGTGTGTGGATAACTAGAAGCCATTACAGCCCTCTAAACACATTTAAGAGGAAAACTAACTAATATGCATACCAGAACAATAACTATCAAGATAAGAGATTGGGGCCAAATGGGGTATTCATCCATCCATCCTCCCACTAGAATGTTTGGAAAAACACCCACAGGGCTTAGAATCCTCAGGGTTTCAGTTTATCTAACTGACAGGGTGGAGTAGCATATAGAAACACATAATATACAGAATATAATACAGTTCATCACCACACTATGGTCATAACATAATATTAGACTTAATAACATCTAAAGTCTCTTGGACTCTTGGATTTCACTTCTAAGACTACGTATCGTATAAGAACACATACATTTAAAGAGATTCATTATATTACATTATCCATATTTATTATTTTCACTTTAGGTTAATTAATTATTAAACCATTAATTAACTATTATCATTACACATTTCATTTCATTACCATTCCAACCAAGATCCACAGTTCTTTAAAATTGTAACCTCATCATTGCATTCCACCAAGAACCAACCCCATGGGTTAACATAATTTATTCAATAATTTATTTAACATCATTATAACTTTTCCATAATTTTAGAGATTCTATAAAAAATAAGCTACCAAACACAACCGGATCAACACGGTGAGTTAATAGACTACCCGTTGAGCCGTTTCCACCTATAGCAGAAGCATAGACCCATCCATCCTACAGAATCTAAACACAAAACGAAAGTGTCATACCCTACACATCTTCACCTTCTTCGGAAGGAGGGTAAACGAGAACAAATTATTTATGTAGGGAATAAATCAAAGAAGATAAACAACCCAATATATTAAAAAAGAATCCAACATTCTTAACTGACTTGTTTCATCATCTCTAGTGTCTTATCCAATACCCACATGCATAAAATAATGAATGTCACCACTCTAGGAGCCAATTTCTAACACAACATTTGGGCCTACCTACCTCACACACAATAATATCCTTCAAGGCTCAGCAATCCAAGGCTCACACCACAACAAAAGTAGTAGTAAAACCATCAACATGAAACTAGGATCTTATCCCCAAGCACTACATCTATCCTTCACACGCAACAAACACTCACACATACAAGAATAAATCACTTGGCCTTTACAAGAAACTGAGTAACACAGTAAGAATCCATGCATTATCATTTATCAAAAAACTAGTTATTTTATCCATCATGAATTATCAGGTTCATTTAAACATGCATAAATGAATCCATTCGATTACCAAAAGTTTACTACAACACCAACCAAATTCAAAAAATACCTCTTTATCAGTATGAAATTAATTTTAAATTATTTCTAGATATAAATTATTTACAAATTTACATCATGAATTAAATTCTAAATAATGAAATCATATATATAAAACTATCTAGAAAAAACAAGAGGCAACAACATACAATCGATACGAATTTATTTATCTGGTTCAAAGATTTATTATGCCAATTCCATTTTGATCTAGGGGATAAAACATTATAACTCAAAAGTTTCACATAAAATATTAGTAAATCAATGAATCCCCAACATCAAAGAGATTCAAACATTTTTTTCAACAGAATAGGAAAACATGACAGATCACAATCATCTCTCTTAGAAGACTACATTCACCCGAGGACACAGAGACACCACCATAACAAACAATAACCCAGGAAGCTCCATTAAAAACATAAATAACTTATGAAATAATATGGAAAAGTATAAATGGTAAAAAACCTATCTAGAAACCAAGAATAATAGGGCTGGAATATACCATATATTAAATAAGGTTAAAAAATTCTTGATTGCATCGAAATAGGGGGTGGGCATACTGTAGGAAGAAACTCTAGGGAAGACACAATCCAAGGATACAACACTTCGTGAAAATCCTATAAGGAGGAAGGAAAGCATCGAGCATATCTCACTAGGGAACAAGGATGGATAACAAGGGGGAGATATCATGGAAATTATATGATTTAATGAAGTAGTGGTTTAAGATATGATGGATTTACCATTAATACCAAATTTGTAAAAGATCATGTGTTTTGATAGAGTAAAGGCTTCACGACCATTATGAAAAATTAATATATGGGTTATGGTATTTTCTTCAGCCTTAAATACCATAAATATGGGTTTGAATTCATTTTACACAAATGGAATCATCAAATGGGTGATACTATAGGAAATATAGAAAAAAACTGGAAATTTGATAATGGTTGAGCCACTTTTTAGTGTGCCACCATTTTGGTGTGCCACTATTACGGTGCCACCATTTCAGTGTACCACCCTCATGGTACCACTATTGTTGGGTGTTCCTCCATTGTGATGCCACCATTTCAGAGGTACACTATTAGGGTGCCTCCTTCTCAGTGTGCCACCAACGCAGTGCCATAGTTTCGGTAAAACTATTTAGTGAAATTGGATTTTTGGAAACCTACCGAAACAAACCACTGTGACCCCCAAGAACAACACAAGCCCTGGAATTTCACAGAGGAATGTCTCAGAAAAATATGAGTCATTACCTCAGATACCTATCAATCTATACTCATCCACGATAATTCAAAACCATCCTAGAGAGGAAACATAAAAAGAAGGGTTCCAAACAACAACATTTTGAGATACCTCTCAAAGCACTCACCACTTGTAAAATATGAACAACTTCCTCTATGGAACAATGTAAAACCATGTAGAAACCACAACCATATCCTAAACACACTCTCGGGGTAGTTGCCACTAAAAAGAGAGAAGTCCACAATATTGAACAAAACAAAGCCTTCTCATTACAAGAATGGTCTAAAACCCCAAATTGAACATCGTTACAAGAAAACAGTTAAACATCAAATATCTTGGGGTAATGAGTGGGTGTCGTCGACTCATATTCCCATGTACTCTCTTCCATGCTACTGTCCTTCAACAACACACAATCCAAGGGAATAAAAAACCCATGTAACACCATCCCCATGTAGGCATGGATCTCTACAGACAAATTCTAGAAGGTCGTATCATCATCAACATCAATCTCACCCCCAATAAATGATGTGAGTGTCTTCATTATACAAAGCCAGAGCTACAATAAATGAAAAAAATTGTTTATCTATATCATCTACTGGGGAAGTGATACTAGATACACCACAACTCCGACACGAGCCAACACCTTGAAAGGACCAACAAACTAAGGAGAATGCTTACTCCAATGAACAAACCTTCCTTTATCAAAAAGGGGAGTCACCTTCAGAAACATGTGATCCATGAGATCAAACTCCAGAGGTCTCCTCATATGGTCAGCATAGGACTTATGAAGATCATGTACTACCTTCATCCTATCATGAATCTCCAAAACAATCTATATTGTATTATGTACTAGTTTCTCTTGAAAAATACTGACTCTCTAACCTGATTATAGCACAATGGAAAATGGAATGGTTATCCATATAAGGCTTAAAATGGTTCCATACTGGTGTTCAGGTGAAAATTTTGATTTCAATGAACTCTATAAAGGGAAGTTTCTCATACATAGACCTCCAAAATCCAAGCCACAATAGTGAAACATGTATTTGAGGGTTTGGATGGTCCGCTCTCTTTGACCGTATATTTGAGCATGAAATGAAATGGTAAGGCATAACTGGGAACTAAATAAATGATGGAGACCTCTCCACAACATAGAGGTAAAATGAGGATCATAATTAGAAATTATTATCCCTGGTACTCCTTAAAGTCTCACTTCCTCCTCCAGATACTGTATTGAAAAAACATCCACGGATCGTGACTCCTTGATCATTATAAAGATGACAGAATTCATCAAATGATCCACTAACATGAAAATAGCATCATAGCCTCCATTATCTTGAGGTAAACTAGTAACAATTTCTATATATATTTCCTCCCACATCCACTGAGGAACATCTAATGGTTCGATAAAACCACCAAAAACATAGTGCTCGGACTTCACCTTCTCGCAGACTAAACATCAAGACATAAACTATGGAACAATACACTTCAACCCATACCACCAAAACTGACACCCCAATGCTCGGTACATCATCATCACACCAGGATATACTGCTAATGACTAACTATGGAACTCTCTAAAAACTATCTCCTTCATCTTCAAAGTAATGAAATCCTTCCCTGAAATAACACTCAGTGTTGTAAATCTGTATACCATCCTTCAGGTGTCTTGTGACAAACAAGTCGTTCTCTCCAAAACACCACCTCAAGATCTCACAACTGTGAATCTGGTGGCTGCTTCACTAGAGGTGGATGGACCATCATATAGAACATAAAACCTATGCCCCTAGCGTTCCCCATATCTAGTTATAATGAAGAATATTCTTCCATCACCTTCTAGGAATCAACTGATTCACACACTGCATCACAAAGAGACATTCTAATTAGAAAATTGGCTACAACATTCCCCATTCCATGTGTATATGAAATTTAAAAATCATACTCTTGTAATAACTCAATCCACAGACAGTTCATCATGTTCAAGTCATGTTGGGAGAAAACATACCTCATTCTCTTATGAATGGAGAAAACCATAAAGCAATTGTCGATGAGTTAGTGTCTCCACAACATCATAGAAAACACCACCACCACAAACTAGAGATCATGGGTGGAATAGTTACATTTGTGGGGGAGTAACTTATGATACCCATAAGAAATGACTGATCTCTAATAAACAAGAACATAACCAAACCATAGATATAGAGCATTGTAGAAAACATCAAATAGAACACCTTCTTCTAGAAGACAGTAAACTAGAGCACTAAACAACTTCTCCTTTGGATACTCGAAAGCTAACTAACATTGATTATTTCACACAAACTCATGATCCATCCAGGTCAACGCTTTCAGAGGGGTCAAAACCATAGAGAAATCATAAATGAACCTCCTGTAATGGCCTACGATCCCATGGAAACATCACACCTCTTCAACTATCTTGGAAATTCCCATGACACAACATCTTCTATCTTCGATGGAGCAATATCGACTCCCTACTGGGATACAACATGCCCTAAGAAACGGACTTCTTGAGTCGAAAACACACACTTTGACCACTTCCCAAAAAGCTGATGTCAACAATGAACTCCCAAAATTGCATGTAGATACTCTACATGATCCTCATCAAATGAGGATTATAGAAGGATGTTTCAATGAAAACCATCGTGAACATATCCAGGAACTCATGGAACACTGTGTTCATCAACCCCATGAACATAGCTGGAGAATTTTTCACACCGAATGGCGTCACCAAGAACTCATAATGCCCATGATGACAATGTAAAGAAGTCTTTAGAATATCATCACACTTCACTTGCATCTGATGAAACCTAGACCAAAAATTGATCTTTGAGAACCAAGTTTTACCATTTTGTTGATCAAATAAATAATAAATATATGGAAGAGGATGGCGATTATTAATTGTAAATTTTTTCAAGAGATGATAATTGATACATAAACACAAACTTCCATCATCGTTATTCCCAAAAACAGTGGTGCAGCCCATGGGGACACACTCGGATGTACAAAACTACATTTTAATTGACCATAAAGTTTTATAAGAGGTCCTTCAACATAAGAGGTTCTATCCAATATGTATACATATAAATAAGATACTTCCCTAGAGGTAGCTCTACCCAAAACATGATCCCCTATTGAGGGGGTAATGTTACCACCTCATCTAGAAAGACATCATGGTACTCTTCCAAAACCCTGGGAAATGTCAATTTCTAAACAATAGACGAACTCAAAAACAACTCATCCATCAAGGATGACATGGAAGGAACATTCATCTGACCCATATGAGGGTCTCTCTCACCAAAAAACAGATTTGGCTCTCCATCAGCATCAAATAACACCACCGTCCTCCTGAATAAATCGAAAATAGCTTGAAACAAATACAACCAATTTGTGCCATGGATGACATAATATGGTTTTCTTCATAAACATAAGAATCTACCGAAGAGCGGTGCAACCCCAGAACTAGATCATAGACTCTACATACTTCATACATATCATCTCAACATCCAATTTTCATAGTCAATGCCATTGGCATTGGATGCCTCTCTACCTCAAGTCGCATGTCATGGAAAACTGTAGGAGATACGAAGGATTGCTTTGTTCTTAATACAGACAAGAAATACACCCATGTAGAAAACAAGCAAAGAATACATCAAATAAAGTCTGGATTGCCATGTGATGGAACCACTAGAAAATGAAGTTGACCACGACCTACTCTATGGTATCTCAAACCCTGAGGTCGACCACCACCACAGTCGATATCTACTCTAAGAGTATGGGGAGCATCTCAGGTATTTCTTATTCCTCTGTCAACCGCTCTTTGCTAATCCAAAGCTAGTCCAACCTATTATAGCTGGCTCGACTGGAAGTACCTCAATGGAGGAACGTGGAGTGGAACACCTGGTGCACGCCGACCAATCTAAATGTTTAGGTACTCTCACTACTGAGGACCTCATTCTCCAAAAGAAGAACAAGTGCTTGATACCTTAGCATAGTCCTGAGAGCTACCTCCCCTAGTTAAATGATATGTTTAGTACTAAGACATACCCCTAGTTCAATGGAAACTCTTATACACTGAAAATAGGGATCCCCGAACCAAACTTTACTTTGTGAGGATTCCTGACAAATCCCTTCTCATGATGATCTGGTCTGGCTAATGTTTTCTCAATATACTCTTCCCTCACCAATACCTCAAGATATGCCTTAACTTTAAATGGGGTGACCTCATGCTAGATCTTTGGAAGAAATATGTCCTTTAAATTCATTGCACTGGCCTCATCATCAGGCAATAGGTCTGAAGCATATCATAAAAGGTTCCGGAAATGGATTCCAAACACTCGCACATTGGAGCTCCATATCGAAGTGTATGTAGCTCCTGGTGACTATACTCCTTCATGGTGGAAGAAAGAAACTCGACCTTGAACATGTCTTGTAACTCCTTCTATGAGATCTCCAAATCTTCATGATCTCTAAAGAAAAAAACACCACTACCTTCTTTCCCCACAAAACATCATAAAAAAAATGATACACATTTCTCCTTCTAAGCATAGATTGAGATGAATGTTGTCTCAAAAACCTCCAACAATTATTCTGTGACTACATCTAAAAGAGATCCCTCATACCTCTATAGAATCTGGCACTGATACTCTTTGGATGTCATTCTCCAACTATCATTGTCATCAGCCGCCACTTTGTGGCAATTTGCTAGCATAGCCTATTGAACTTATTCTATGAAAACCGAACGAGGACATTGACCTTGATCCATACCTACAAAATAAAAAATAGTTCGATCATCTAAACCTAGAATATGAAATATTAAACAACAGTTAAATATTTCCATTTATTTATTGTGGTTAACTTATCTCAGGGTCTGCCTAATAAAATGCATGCACAATAAAGAATTATGTATGATCCATTCCTAGGTCTCTACCCTAAAAAAATTATCACCTCATTTAGTAGCCACTATAAACATAATGATCTATATGTCGGAATAGATGGGGACTTAAATACCTATGTCATATGTAGTCTCTATTGTTTACAACACTTGCTAAACATGACTGACATTGTTTCCCTACCAACCCATGAAACCTCACTTATGCCTAACTCTAAACTCCATCCTATCCCTCAACCAGACCTCTGATACCACTCTGTCATGACCCCATCCCCACAAAGTGTACCCCTCTTGGGTCAGAAATGTGAGAAGGGAGATAGTGACACCCACGCCCCTCCTCCATTAGGCCTTAGGTTGGTGACTAGCACTGAGGGTATAATAATCACACATATTAGAGGCATTACCCTCTAAGAGAACACATGTTAAAGGGAGAGATAATATAGACACTAAACAACTACAGATCATACTAAAATATAAAAAGAATCTCATGTACATATATGTAATGTCATGAAATGACTACTACAACTAAAAAGAGATATTTTCATGTACCAAAAGGAACTAAAAAAGCAGCGACCACGAACCCCAAACAGCTCCTGCAACCCCAAGATAGTAGTAACCAGACAGATCTCCAACCTGCTACAATGTGACCTATAAAAAATATTTGTATATACATAGCTTGAGTATAATAGTATAATCAGTAGGATCCTCCCCGGATCCTCTAGTGCAAAAAGAAATGAATTAATGATAAAGTAGACTAAACAACATGTGAAACTAACATTCCACCTAAACATGTATACCATATTCCCAACCTCACTAGGGATAGTCTCACCATGTATTGTATACAATATTAAATAATATCATATTTAATATCATGTGTAATCCACTACCACCTCCCCAACGGTTTGTCACTTTTACCCAATGTCGCACGTCCTAAGAATCTCTCTACAAAATGTCATGCTCGCAGACAACTGGGTGTACAACCACAACATGAAACTCATGAAACACCACAACTAAATCCATGAAATAAATGTAACTTGTAGTTTTCTGGAGCCACCGTAGCTCCCGTAGTGTGTATCATATATCAGGTATTAAATGTTAATCCAATATAGCCCATAGGCTGAGTAAGGATCCCTAAGCCATCACAACGTATACACATTACACCTCTAGTAGTTCATAAGAAACTATAGCCAGAATATATGTGTGTGAATAACCAGAATCCATTACAAACATCTACAAAAATATATGGGGAAACCTAACCAACATGCCAACCAACACAATAACTGCCTAGAGAAGAGATCAGGGCCAATGAGGGTAGTCAACCATCCATCCTCCCACCAAAATGTTGGGGAAAACACCCCTAAGGGATCAATATCCCCAAGGTGTCCATTTTTCTAACTGAAATGACAGAGTAGTGCATAGAATTAGAAAAACTATTGAATATACTATCACTCACAACCACACTATGTTCATAACTTTTTATTATTATCAACTCGAGCCAACATCTCTTGGACCCCTGACTATGAGTTTTATGACTATATATCCTATAAGAACACAACCATTTAAATTGATACAATATATTACATTCTACCTTTTATTAGTTTAACTTTATGTTAATTAATTATTTAACCATTAATTAACCATTATCATTCCACATTAAATTTCATTATCATTTCAACCAAGATCCACAATTACTTTAAATTGTAACCTTATCATTTCATTCCACCAAGCTCCAACCCCATGGGTTACCATCAATTATTAAATAATTTATTCAATATCATTATCACTTTTCTATAATTATAGGAACTATAGAAAAGATAATCTATGATACCAAAGACAAGCGGCTCAACACGGTGAGTAGATGGACTACCCGAGATCCTTTTCCACCTATAGTAAGAGCATAGACCCATGCATCTTCAAGAAGATAAATACAAATAGTAAGTGTAATACCTCACACATATCCACCTCTATTGGAAGGAGGGTAATCAAGATCATATACCTTAATCATTGGGGAAATTGAAGAAGGTAAAAAAACCAACAAGATCATCAAGCAGCCAAAATTCACAACTGACCAGTTTCATCATCTCCGGTGTCCTACATGACACCTACATGCATTAAACAAAAAATCTCACCACTCTAGGCTTCAACTATTTCCCCAAACCTTGGTCCTCCCTACCACACCTACCACAATACCCTTCCAATCATATCAATTCTGGGATCATTAAAAAATATATGTTTTAGGAAAAAAATCATCAAGAAACTAGGATCTCAACCCCAGGCAATGAATCTGGCCGCTACACACAATGAGCACTCCCAGATCAACACATAAGTCTCTTAGACTTTACATGAAAGAGGGTAACTGATAACTCTACCATGAATTATTTTTTATCAAACAACCATTTTTTTAAACCATTGTGAATTAGTCACTTCATTTAAATATGAATAAAAGCATCAATTTGATTATAAACTTTTTACCACAGCAACAACCAGATTAAAAAACATTCTTATTAATCATTATTCAATTAATTTAAAATTATTACTCAGTTCAAATTATTTACCATTCTCCATCAATAATGAAATTCTAAAAAAATTATGAATAGATATCACATTATCTAGAAAAAAAGAGGAAACAATATACTATTGATTCAATTTATATATCTGGTTCAAAAAATTATTATGTCAATTTCATTGAGATATAGAAGGATAAAACGTGATAAATCTACAATTTCATGTAATATAAAATGGATTCCTTGAATCTGATACCTCAAAAGGAATCCAATATTCTTTTCACGAGAACATGCCAATAGGGAGGATCACGATCACCTCTCATAGAATACTGCATCCACCCAATGATGCAAAGACACCACCACAACAACCAACAACTGAGTAATCTCCATTAGGAGCATAGAGAAGACATGCCAAAACAAGGAAAAGGATAAATGGAAAGGAGCCTATCTAGGAACCCTTAAGAACAGCAGTAGAACATACCTTATATTAAAACAGGTTAACAATTCTTCATATCCCCAAAATATGGGATGCGCATGCAGCATGAAGGAACTCTAGGGAAGACATGATCAAAAGAGACAACACTACGAAAAACTACTATAGGAAGGAAGGAAAGGTTTGAGCATCTCACACCAAGGAATAAAGAGGAAGAAAAATAGAGGAATATATCTCAACCTTTTTGAAGATTCAACATATCAGGGATTTAAGATATACGTGATTTTTCATTAAGATGAGATCTACTAATGATCACACATTTTGTTCTTTTAAAGGTCGTCTGACCATTAGGAAAAATTAATATAGGATTTATGGGCTTTGAATCGGCCTTAAATCCCATAAAATTTTTTTTAATGTATTTTATGTCAAAAGAAACTTCAAATGGGTGAAACTGTAGGAAATCTAGAAAAATACTAGAAATTTGACCAAGGGTGAAACACTATTTCGTGTGCCACCATTTCAATGTTCCACCATTAAGATGCCACCATTTTAGTGTTCCAGTGTTATGGTGCCACCGTTTCAGTGTGCCTCCATTATGGTTCCACCATCTCGGGTTCCACTATTACGGTGCCACTATTTTTGTGAAACCATTTGGTGAAACTAGATTTTTTGCAACCTTTTGAAGCAAACCACTATAACCCCCAGGAACAGTACAAGTACAAGATTTTCACAAAGGAATGGGATGGGTGAATCAAGTTCATTACATTATTCAAATCATGAAAAATATAGTACATTACTATTAATCATTAATATATTCATTTTTAGTATGGGAAAATATAAATCATAATTTTCATCATTAAATATTTCTATTCATTCCATCTAATAAAATAGTAATACAATAATAGTCAAATTAATTTTACATCATTGTTCTTAAAATATTGGTTTTTAATGTATATAAAGATATGTAACTATAAAGAAATTATAAATAAATAAATATATTCTAAAAAAATTGGGATGTAACACTTACTAGCCCTATATGATGAAAAATATTACTCTCCTCTAAATTAAATCAACAGCGATATACATGTAATATTTCTTAACGTTGAAAAGGATGAAACCAAATGTTTGTGTCTTATATAAGATAAACGCCGTCATCAAATACTGACTCTCCATCATCATCTTACATCCCAAGAACACCTAAAAATAACATATCCTCATATCCCACTAAAGTGGATAGAACTAGTTGTGTTAGATGTTTCTTCACCTCTAATCTTAATTCATATGAAGAAGTGTGTGAAATAAGAGTATGAAGCTCAAAAAATAATAATGATGAAACTAAGTTAGGTGATTAATGTATTATACTTGAAAACAAATTGGATCCCCTAACACTAGAGACTCTTGGTAATGTACCTCTCAACATCCAACTCCATTGCATATTTGCTGATGGACTCTTAGGCCATGCTCTATTCTAGTCTCCCGATAGATAGGATTGTATTAAGAAAAAACATATGCCACCCCCATCCTCATATAAATTATAATAAAATTAGTTTTCAGTATATTAATCAAACAATGGAGGACCCCATTACATATATTAAATCTTGGGAAAAATGTTTTGCTACCAAAAATATCCTAACAACCTATTCCATACTATCATCATTGAGTATTCATACATAAGTTTGATAGTGCCCCCCAACAGGAATAACAAACCTTCTAGGTTATCTTTAATTATGTTTATGACAATAGGGACATGAATTTTAGGAATCATTTTGTTGGGGTTATCTCTCTATCATCTGGAATATCCGCTGCCCAAATTCTTGTAATCTCTCATATGATGCTATGCTACTTGAAAAAAAAAACATATTTCCTAATTAGATCCTAACTATGAATAGAGTTTTTCTATAACTTATATATTTTTATATATTTCTATTAGTGAAAGACATGTAAAATGGATAAGTTAATACCTATTTGTTAGATGAAGTTCTTCCTCAATAAACAATAATTTGGACTCCTCATCAAGAAATAGAATACAAGTTTAGCACAAAAGGTCCTTGAATGTTAACTCAATATTTTGTATAGTCAATATCCCATTATAAAGGGATAAAATCATTATCCTGTTTATAACACGCATTTTCAATGATAAAAACTAAAAATGAAACTATTTTTAAAAAACATCTACAAGGACTGATAACTCCTCCCTCTCTCTAATGTATACTGTCTAGCACAG
This sequence comes from Viscum album, assembly GCA_963277665.1. NCBI lineage: Eukaryota > Viridiplantae > Streptophyta > Magnoliopsida > Santalales > Viscaceae > Viscum > Viscum album. The sequence continues at coordinate 67,542,929 of OY728133.1, forward strand.
ATTTCCCACCTCGTACATCAAACTAATTTCCAATAGATTCTATTTATCATAATGAGATAAACTCAAACATAAGGAGACCTTAGTCTACTCTATCGAATGAAATATCTACAGATTGTAAATGATTTACATATATATTGAAAAACACATATTTTTTAAATAACATAATATCTTATCCCACCCATCATCCCCCTATGTCATATCAATCCTATAATGATCGCTAAAATTAGATTATTGAACCCATCGTCCATGAACAACACATGTACACTGACTAGGATCTAATAATGAAATGAAGAAGCAATAGAAACCCTTATCTAGATACCATGGAAATTATTAAGAATCATTTAAATGAGTTCATTTTAATTTCACTAAACCACATTACTCAATCAAAGGATCAATTAAGTATGATTCCATCACATCTCCTAGTTACCTACACAAAATACATCACCACTTCACATTTCATGTTAAATAAGCTTATAGCCATTATTTTGGATCACATGGGGCCTTAAAATCTTATATAGTTGTTAATATACCTTTCTTAATTAAGGATTCAATATCAACTAACTTAATTACCCTGCCAACATGATTAAACCACATATGTTCCAAAATAAATTTTTTATTTTATATATTAATCAAAAGCTCTAAACCAAATATTTTCGTAACCTCTATCCCCTCATTTGACTTACAATAACATAAATAAACACAAATATTTTTATATTAATATTTTTTTCATTTACAAATAATATATGAATGAGTACCATAATGTCTTAATGTAGATGGAGACCATATAAGTAATCAAATTATTTATTTAAAGATATTCAAATTCTCCCATAATCTTCTTATATCATTGTACAGTTATTAGACATTTCTTTTAAAATTATTTTTCCATAACTAAGGTAAAATTAGAACATAATAAAGGGTTATATCATATTTTATATAAGGGAATACATATGAAATATCAGTTAAATATAACTACTAATCACAATCATATGTTTATTGGAATATGATAATAACATAGGAAGGTCAAAAAAACTGTCAAATATCATAAATCATGTATGTTGGCATAATATTTTTTCGCAATAAAATGAATAATTCAAATGTGTACAAAATCATCAATAATAAATCATTATCAGTAATTATATATCATAGGCATATGAAATATTTTGTTGGAATACCAATAATTATAGAAAATCATATCCTTAGTCAAGGATCATTTCCAAGGATATAAGATTGGATTGGGTTTACTCACAATTACATCATTTCCATTTCAATAGTTCACACTGAAGAAATATATATTGGAGAGTGTCCCTTAATAAACTATGATAACTCCGTTGTCTAGTCCAAATTTCCACATTACATGTAATTATTTACCAAAAGATCTAGACGTATATATTATTATAAGACCACTGTTAAAAATTAAAAACCAATTTTTTTTCCAACATATCATAAACTATTAACTCATCAATTTATTGATTACATTTGTAAAGGAAAAAAGATTCATAAACATTCCTTAATTTCATCATTTAATAATCCTTGTAAAATAATGGGTTTCATTATAATATACACATAACATAATTAACATGTGGGAAAGAAGATGGTTACATAGAATTATATTTAAATAATCATAATCATAATCCATCCATATAATGAATGTGTATTATACCACATTATCATATCCTCAGTGAAATGTAAAAATATTTATAGAATGTTGACATAGATTAAAAATAAATTTGAAAGATCATTTGAACTATTCTTTCGAATCATGAGAAAAATATCCTTTTATTTTCAGAACATTTACATCGAAATTTATAGAATATTGATAAAAATATATTATTTTAATAAAGCCATAGAATATGTTAATATATTATTAAAAACATGAAATTTTCATGATGGCACGAAAATCATTCCATATGGTTAACATTAAAATTATGTTTCCTTTCCCACATTCTAGTGAAAATACATAAATAACATGTTCAAAATACATTGTTACAAATCATTTTTAACCATATAAATAAAATTCCAATATAATTTAAAATTAAATTATTAAAACATTGTATTAAAGAAATGTTCATTCTTAAAAACATTTTATATAACATGGACATGGAAGATTATTTTGTCAGCCAAAAATGGAAATAGGGTTATTTTTTTACATATAATTAAAATCAATTTAAGTTACATAGATGTGAAAATGGAACTAATAAATAGAAGTTGTATTAAATAATAGAGGTGAAGAAAATATATAGGTTTTAAATGAAATTACATCATTAAACATTACCTCAAGTCGTGTATTAATTTTTATGGTTTATAACATCATATATAATAAATATATATTACATAAAAATATATTATATAACTACATTCATACATTATATACTATGTATCATTACATAGTAACTTCCAATTGTCCTTTAATATATAATTTCATCATTTAAATGATCATTTGGGTGAAGACTTGTCTATTTTCCAAGTGTGTTTTTGTTCTTGATTTTGGAACATCGACCATGGTGTTAAGTTTCTCATATATATATTCGGAGTAATAAGATATGTATTGTATTTATTTTTAATATACATCTTTATATGATTTTATATAAATCAATAATGATAATTGAATTACATAACTTCATGGAGACAATTGTTTCTACATATGCACGAGTGATATTCATATTTTTTGATTGATGGAAAAAAAAATAAAAAAAATAATTCACCCCAAATAAATCATTATTATATCACTAATATAATATATATTTATTAAATATATAATTATTACCAGTCGTTTAAGGAAAAAACAAAAAAAATCATCACTTAATGGATGTGGTAGTCCACATGTAAATATGACAGACTTTGTTTTTTTTCATTAAAGGTATTCTAACAAGGATGATCATATATTTTAATTATATAAGACTAATTATTTCATAAATATCATATATAATAATTCAATACATCATAATAGATAACAATAAAATATGCTGATGGGAAATGAATCGTAACACTACAATGAGGTAGTAGTCCACACGTACACACAAGTGATACATTCATTTCCAATTTTATTTAAATGAGGTGAAAATGGTTACAAAATAATCATAATGTCTTATTAATTTACTTATAATACTATATTATTTGTTTTTTATTGTATAAAATAGATATACATGAATTATAATAATAAATAATATATGAAAGAATCTAGTAAGATGATTACCTAATCTCTTTGAGACCCCCATTGTTATATACCATAATCTATTTTAGGATGATCCTGAAGAAATACCATAATATCAATAATAAAATAATATAAACTTGGAATGGTTATTATTGACCTTTCTAATAGGGACCCATGTCGTGAATCCCCAATCCTACCTCCAATAAACCAGGTTCTGGAGACTAGTGTCGAGTTGGGATATCACTAACATGGGAGGCCTTAGCATATGTACATGTACACACACACATCTCTAAACCCATTAAATGCTAAAATGTAAAACCAACTGGCAATCATACATTTATACATACAAATCCCACAAGCATTTTTCAATAATAATTAAATGAAAATAAATTTTCCTAAATATATTCCCACCACAAAAAGTCTAAAGTCAAGTCCAACCTAAATGTAATATCAGGGAATGTTGTCAAGAGACTATAGGAACACAACTCACTCTATCCAGTATCTCAAAGAAACAATAGGTCTTGGTCTTTCAAAGACTCTATAAAAAGGTCTATTGTGTACACAATACACATCATGTATGGGAAAATTCCATGTAAGGGTGAGTATAACAATACCCTAAACAAAAACCTAAATCCACAAAGAATACAACAAAAATAATAATAGTCACATCTACATAAGTATCTATCTATAAAACATATAACAAGATTATCCATATATACACAAAAAAATACACACAATCTACTAGTATTTCCCAACCATAATACCTACCATGAATTCCAAATCTTTGGATACACAATGCACTCATTCGTAAGAACACACTTGACGAGTATCATAGCACTAATGATGTCTCTCTGGGAGGTGGTACTCATCGGGTCTCACCATAGAATGTTTATGCTAAAATTCTGATGATAAATGATACACAAATGAGGATCACTACCAAGGCCATGGTTTATACCAAAAAATAAATATATATTAACTCCATATGTAGTGTATCAACTCCTGTGTAGTGTTGTTCGTGATGATACTTAGAACTCCACCTATGGAATAAAGATGAATAAAGGATCTCTCTTATAGCCTCATAGATGGATTCCAATTAATCAATCCATGAATTCCTACTAAAGTGGTTTTTTCCTATGTGTAGGGGGCTATTCCATATAACCCATTAGGGATTAGATAGGGGATTTTACTCTAAAAACATGCCCTGTATACAAATGATAATGTCTTCAAGCCAACATTTTTGATGTACACAATGTGTACTAGGGTTACACACATTGTCACTTCACCCCCGGGTCCTGCCCGTATAGACATTCAATGTCTGTAAACCATTCCATGTAATAGTACATGACGTGTCGCTACTTGTGTACTCTTACCATGTACTAGTATCAGGGTATTACCTAGTACACCAAGCAAATCCAAGTCTATGTCGGAGTAAAAGGTGTGTTGCTGCCCCTATATTAAAACATGTGTATGTTTACACTTTGAGGTACTCACTTAGGCCACCAAAGGTGACCAGATTTCTTGTGACAAGGTCATATGTCTTGTGACAAGGTAAAATTTTTTATTCTACATATCTCCTTTATGCTTCCCTATCCACCGTTGAGAGGGGCTGACATGGCGTGTGACTCCGTATTACATGTCATGTGGTGATGAATTTTCTAGATTCCCATATTTGGATACTATGTCTTCATCAATTCTTCTAGACTTAAAAATTAATACCACCTCACTAGAATATCATGAAACATGTCATGATGAGTCACACCATAATTTATTGACATAAACAATCCTTCGATTCATTCTAAAAATTTATTTGAATGGTGCTATATGTTTCGCACTAAAGAACATGAATATCGGGAACTTACGTCATCTAATCCATTTCTACCTCCATTATCACTCCACAAACATTTAATATAGAATCTTGATATATGATTTAAATTTTTTTTACAATGAATCAGGTCCTCTATGTTCTAATTTGTTGTATACATCAAACTGATGCCCAAAAGAAGAACACTTCTGATGAATTATGAATCAAGGGATAAAAGCATAAGAAAAATCATGAGGAACTGAACTCGGTCAATGTATGTGTCGACCTTGATTAATTTTAATAATAATGATGAATAATGGGATATAAATTTAATCAAAATAAAATTACACCAATAGAATTACTCCCCCAAATATCCCATCTAGAAAATGAATGATCCATGTATCAATATATCTGTTGATTTATCCATGTTCATCATAGAAATAGATACTCGGGAGAGAAACCAAATCAAACATCATCCTACCAAGATTTGAATCAATGTTTTATATATAATGAATCATTTTTATAGTTTTGGATAGTGACTTCCACCCCATTGCATTTCAAACACTGATCGACGATCTGAAGGAAGTTCTTCTGAGAGAGTTCCTCAAATGGTCTCTCCAAGAGTTATCCACCATCTACAAGGTAATTCATATAAACCATTAATTTCATCATAACTAGCTACTTAAACACTCTCTAGTCACTATAATAGTGAAATAAAAGTAGAATAAATTATATATTTTTTTATTCATTCCATGCTCATGATGAGTTTTCCACATACACCTCACCTAGACAATGGTAATGTCGTAACTGGGGAAAACCATGTTCAAATATCAATAGTTTCTTCATATTTCTGATTTGGGCCATGGTTATAGGTTATTCTGTTTTTTAGGAAAACTATGTGTGTGTGATATTTAGTATATTTTATATATTTCAAACATTTATTATGAGCTCATAAGGCCTTGCGATCATATTTCTTCTCGGCACCTGGTCTTGAAAATAATATATATAATACCAAAATAATACATGTAAAATATGTGTCATTACATTCACCCCACCTAATGGATTTATTTCCTAAAAATATAAAAAATGGATACAAAAATAGATGTGGGTACTGAGCCTGAATATGAGCCTCATGCTCTCTTGTTCTCTCCTAATGGTTTTGGTGATGCCACCTGAAAAACACCAAAGAATCACTCACCCATTAAGAATCATCTCATGTCGATATTAAATCTATACTAGGTACTCATCAAAGGTATATCCATACTTCATGTTCAGATCACCCTAGTCAATAATGTTCAATGGATCATTAACTTCCCTCCTTAGTTGTGGAACATGTAAGACATCGTGCACCTAGTCATACTACGGTAGTAGAGATAAGTACTACAAAAAATCTACATAGTGTCTGGAAAGGGACAATGAAACATAGAGATATCTTTCCACCCTAGAAAAAAAATCTATAATCAATATCTGTGTGAATCCTATAAGAGAACATGGAATCCCTCCTCACACTCAAAAGGACATCATCATCTATCTAAATAATACTTATGATGGCTTTTGTGAAGAGTTGATCAACTTCATGATAATCTTCACCTTCTCTATTTTTTATCACACCAAATCTAGGACATTGAGTTTTGACTCTCCTTTCTCATTCTAATAAAGTTGTGTCCTATAATGGCACCTATACAAATAATTGAATAGTTCCATTGTAATGGTGGAATGGTATCTATATATTTATATACACTCTATCCCGTGGTAAGTGATCTTTTAAAATAACTACATAGTCCAAAAATAATGATCACATCATTTCTTCCAAGACCAAAATGGTCCATTATATCTAGTCAATAGTTTCAGGGTGAAATGGTGTGCATAAGTGTAAGTCCTTACCAATATACCACCTTAATACATTCCATAACCGAGTTGTGATGTGAGAATAATGTTAAAAATAAAAATTGATTAAACTCCATGGATTCGGAATATCTACTACACATATAGGTTTCCAATGCTCTCTAAATAACTCTTCTCTTGAATAGTTTTGATGTGGGTTGAAATTATGAGTTGGTATATGATCACTCATATGGCTTCATGTTCCCTAGATTTATGTGGTATGCCCATCACGAAGTCCTTTGATATTCCATCTCACTTTCACTCTAGAACATCAAGAGTTTGAGAAAAAGATACTAGAACATGGTGCTCATCCTTCACTTACTGACATGTAAGGCATAAATAGACAACACTTGAAGCTTCCTTTTTTCATACATGGTTAAAAAAATGACATTGGATGTCCTATTACATCTTTTTTACACTTGTATATACCTATAAATGATATGTATAAAACTCTATCAAAAAATCCTCCCAAAAAATCACTGGTACCATTATGTGTCCTCTTTAAAAATTAAATTCCCCCACATTCACAAAAACCATCAGGAGAATGTCTATTGTGTAATTCCCCAGAAATCTATAGTCAGAACATTGTATTTGATATCGTGTATGAAATGAACTTCCAAGTGCGTAAGAGAATATAATATACCAATAATTTAAAATATGTTTACTATTTTAAATAAATTTAATATATGTTATAGCTTTAAATGAATGTGATTCTGACTTATCATTAAATATATAGAACAATGAGTTTCTTCAATGGCTTGGGTTACACCCAAGCCCGAGTTTTACCAGAAAATAACATGTTATTATAATATTATTATTCAATATAAAATGACATAAACTAGATGTGATGAATATTATTAACTAACAAATGAAAAAATATGGCTTACATAAATATAATATGAATTTATTTGTTACAAATTATTTATAAATGTAATTATGAACTAATTGAATATAGAAAAGAATATTTTATAAAAAACTATTTTTATACTCACAATGTTGTTTTATCCTTATAAATTTAATTAATTAAAATTATTGAGTGATATTAATGAAATATAATTGTTTTATATTCAATATAATATTTTTATATCTATCTAATATTTTTTATAGACAATATATAAGAACAAACACAATTTTATGTATAAAATACTATATTTTTATTAGAAAATTTTACTACCCTTTAATGAAGAACCTATTTTAAATATAATTTCTAGAAATTTAATAAATATTATATTTTAAAAAATAATATTTGAAATTGAATAATAAAAAATCATTTTTTGTTAATTTTTTGAATTTTTATGTTAAGTTTTTTTTAAATGAATAGTGAAAATACTGAATTTATGGTCAAAAATAATTTTCCATATTATTTATATATAAGGTTGAATTATATTTTAATGTTTTAAATTTTGATGAGATCATATTATTATAAGTAAATCCAATTAAGGCCTTTTAATCAGAATCATTTTAAATTGACGAAAAAACATAGTAAAAGTTTGGACATTTTTACTTTAAAAACTCGCATTACTATCTTGTCTATGAGATTAAATTTAATGTAATTTCTCCAACATCTAGGATTGGAATTATGAAAAATGGATTTTATAATTATAATAATAATAATTTATAATAATTTAATCTTAGTTTTTTAGCAATTATATTAGTTAATGTAATTAAAATTAATTACAATGATTAAGGTAAAATTAGACTTAATAAAGGACAAAACCTTAATCTTATGGGCCCAAATCACCTAGAAAATTATCAAAGAGAAATTTTATAGATATTATTCAACCCTATAAGAACGTTTCTCTATTGTATAACATTATGGATGATACTTTCAATTGAAAAAATTGTGTGGAAGTCCTTTGTCAAAATATTACAAGAGTGTCACTCCTCCTCCAATGTAAAAGGCCTCCTCTCCTCCCACATCCTCACACCTCTTAAGAAACATTAGATTGGCCAATATATTCTCAAATAGATTCTCAAAATTCCTCCCATAACCCAATAATCTATAATTTGGTTTTAAATAAATCAAATGAAGCTTTTTGGTTCAATCCCCAAAAAAGTTACCCGTTTGAGAGGTAACATCTTTCCTTAGCTCATTAGTTTAATTTCCATTATCCACTCACTAAACTTTTCCTATTAAAGGATTATATAAACACACCATTATCCACAATGTAATATTATGATTCTATAATAAGTTATATACCTACACTTTTACACACTCCCATATAATTGGTAAGGAATATATTGTTTGTGTGCACGTTGAACTACCACCTCATGAAACGATGATTTTTCCTTCTTCCTTTACTGACCCTCTTGGTGGCCATTATGATTTTAACTTATTTTATATATTTTATATATGAGAAACATTATGTATTTAATAATATTTAATTCTTTTATAATACATACACTTATACTTTACATTTTTTGTAAATATGATAACACCATTTCTGGAAGTGTGGAATACTTCCTCTTAAAAGCGATGTCATTCGATTACACAATACATGGAATGTATAAAGGATGATTATATTTAAATATAAGAGAAATTAAAATAATATATATTATGTTCATCAAATAATTACTTTTATGGAAATAATATATATATATATATAACATTTTATTTATTACACTTTCACACACTTAAAGAGTGATAAAGCCATTCGTGGACGTGTGTTACCACATTCTTGACATGATGCGATTCCTTTTACCACATAATAATTTAATATATAAGTATATATGATTAAATAATATGTTATTTATGATATTATTTTCATTCTGGAAATATATAATTCTACTTACATTATTTCCATAATGATCATTGAAAAATTAGAATGTTACTCATGTGTACGTACGACCTACCATGTCCATGATTTTAACATTGACTCATTTTTCATAGAAATATTTAATGATTGGTTTTGAAAGTATAATTTACTTATAAATATTATAATTATTTCATTTTTATTCTAGAGATGTAATATATTTTCCCCATTGAACATAGTTGACATATAAAAGATGTTTTCGACCCACAAACATAATTTAGTGGAAACCGTCAATGTAAAATAAAATGATTATGTAGTTGTATATAACATGGTTATAAGTGAAATAAAAGTTATTATAAACATAAAAAATGTTCTCAATAGAGTGAATAATTAACATAATTTTCTTATATAATAATATAAATACACATGAGACAAGCCAGACACATGGTAATGGATTTCGTCTAAATTTACCATCAATTGAAGCTTATTTGTTATTATGAACCAATTCAATTTATAGTGGTGTATATACATTATTATTAAATGATATATTATGAATATACTTACTATCATGATATTATAACTTTAATATAATTTTATTACTTCATGAGGATTATTATTTAAAATGTTTTAATGTTTTATTGGACACTTTGGAATGTTTAAATATGATTTTCCTCAAGAATAATACTAATTATATTTCAATGTTATTTCCATTCAAGAAAGTTATATGACCATTTTCAAATAAACCATTTAATTTTATTATACTATATTTATTGATCACCAATTTCAAGTATTACAATCATGTTTTTACTCTTTGGTAATCATAATTGTTTAGAAAATGTTTCTATAAAAACCTGACTTCAATTCTCTCTTTAGTTGAAGAAAGTGTTTTGTTATAAAGACAATGCATTAATGAATGTTTTCATAAATTTTTTACAAATAAAAGGTTTTTCAAAATAAATCTAAAAAATGATATTTTTCTCAATAATTGTTTTAAAATATATTTTTATAATATTTTCTTTCATCAAAGACAACATCCCATTATTTTACTCCACATAGGGCACGTTATATTAATACCATACTAAATGTTTCTATATATTTCTTTTGATTTATTTAAAAAAGGATAGTGTTCACATTCACTTCCTCTGTTCTTTTTAGTCTCCTTGAAATATTTAATTTGTGATGATCATTGATCATTGAATTTACCCTGTTTATCCATATCATTTATCATGGATTTGTTAATTGCCAAAAATCTGTACCATTTTTCATATGGTGTTTACTTTGAATGTTATTTTATTATTTGGGTAATTATTGACAATTCTGTATACATTATTCAATATATATATTTGATAATGCATATTTTTTTTTCAATATGATGAATGCTTTTGATATGAAAGACATGTGTTGTGGACAGTTTAAGGTAATCCCTTCCGATTGAGGCAGGGTTAATGAAATCCAAAGATGCATTAGTAGTGTCATGATATGAAATTAGTTAGGAAAATCCATTGAGTTTATTCCCATGTAGAGTAGATAAGTTTCTACCTGATATGAAAACTTCCTTGTGAATGGTATTGATGGTACTGGTTCCATGTACCGTGGAAACATGCAATCCAATAATTATTCCTTTCTATAATTTAGTTTTTGTTATTATACATCCATGATATTTTTCATCAAAACATTTTTGGATAAATTTCATTTTCAGTTCTTTTTTAAAATTGAATTTCTTTTAGTTTTATATGTTTTCATATTTATTTTTCCTTCTCTATTTATTTGAGTGGCATGTGTTTTCATTTACATTGGCTTATTTATTATTAATTTATTTTTCAGCCTATTGATTATATGGAATGTGTGTAATATTATTTACATATCTATGCCGATTTATTTTGATGAATTTACTATTGATTCTTCTATACATTACACATACTAATCATTTGAGCTAACCCTTATTATGTTTCCTCTCAAAAGAATCCAATAAGCATACTATGAAATTTGTGAAGGGATATACTAGATGTAATAATGTTATTTCCTCAAAGTTTTTATAAAAAAATTATATATTAATTTCTATCTTAATTTTTAATACAATACACATGTGTGTATCTGGTTTAACAAGACTACTAAACTCTTAGTCCTTTGGTATTTGACTTATTTTAATCATGACAATGTAATGGTAGTTGACAATGACTCTGATCCTTCTTGGTTCAGGTTACTACATAGTGTATATTTTAGTATGTAGGGTCTCACAATAAGTATCTCCATGTAGTGCCTCATTGACTCACTATAAGAGTGGATTTTGGACAACCATTCACTAGAGGTATGATCCTCTATATCCATCCACAAGGGATAACTGTAATAAGGCCTAATTATTTTTTGCCTCATTCAGTAACTATGAACAAGATATCTTACAGATAGCACCTGCTACCATGTTCCCCTTTACAAGAGAATATTAAATATCAATGTTGTAATCCTATAATCACTCCAAACATCATCTCTATATCAAGTTATATCCATTCACAGATATGATATACTTAAGGATCTTGTGATCAAAATAGGCTATAAAACAATTTCATGTAATGTAATGTGGATACATATTCAATGTGAAGACTACTTCTGATAACTCAATATCATGGGTTGTGTAGTTATGCTAATGATTTCTCAATTGATGTCAACCATAGGAAATTACTTCCTTCCTCTACATCACAATAAACCAATCCTTGTTCTTGATTTATCACTAAAAACTATGCACATTAAACAACCCTAAGAAAATTTAATGATGGGAGTTCTTTTAAATATCTACCTCAACTACTAATAATCCATCTAGAACCTATTCATCCACATGAAATTATTTTCATTTTGGGTCTATGATTTCAGGATTGTTGTTATCATAGAAAAATCACGTATGAATTATTGGTAATAGCCTATCAACAAAAGGAAGCTCCACACCTCTCTCACACTTATGAGTGCCTCCTAATCTATCACTCCCTCGACCTTGGCTGGGTCCACTACCACTCCGTATAATAAGATAATGTGTCATAGATAGTGTGAAACCTGAATCTAGATATTAAACGTTTCATGATTTCTGTAAATCTAGTGATCTCATAGTATGTCCAGAACCATCCTCTATTTCTCCTATGATCCTCATATTTTGACTACACAGTGATATCATTAATAGAGAATACCATGAACCGGTCTAAGAAAGGCTGAATGATCTGGTTCATGAGTCTCAGAAAGACTTTAAATTCATTCATCATGCTAATGTTATTCACTAGGTACTCATAGTGAGTGTATCAATATCATAATTCCATCTTCAATATATCATCATCCCTTACTTGCAACAGGTGATAGAAAGATATGAGGTCAACCTTCGAGAACCATCCCACCCGTCTCAACTGATAAAATAGGTCATCAATCCTCAGAAGTGGATATATATTCTTCCCTGTCACATGTTTATGTGACGATTGTCTAAAAATAACATCATGCTCCCATCCTCCTTCATGGAAAACAAAACCTGTGCTTCCCGGGGTAAGACATGGGGATTAACAAATCATTTCCTCTATAAGTCCTTAAATATAACCCCATCTCAAGAAGCATTTCTGGATCAAATTGAAATTTTGGTGTATATATCATTGCTTTCCTGAGGTGTATATACTTTTATAATTCTATATATCAGTGGGGAGGTAAACATAGAACATCCTCATAGAAGATGTTTTATTACTTTTATAGCACTAAAAGGAACTAAAAACTCATAACTTCCACTTCAAAAATAGTAATGATAAACAATTGATGAGAATTTTTTTACACCCACCTTTTCATGAGTCTATTATACCCAATCTAGGTTTCTTTTTCAACCACAATGGAAAACACAGTTCTGTAATTGTGGACACACTACATCCTTCACCTGAAATAGTTGATAATGCTCATGGAGAATGGATAACTAGTCCATATGTAAGATTATGTCATAAGGCCTCATCAATACTACAAATAGATCCAAACAGAAAGTCTCACATCCAAAATTCAGTTCACACTATCAGCGCAAGTGTGTGGTTTCTATGTCATCCTTAGTGGGAATCTTCACGCACAATGATTGAGTTAAGGGTTCAACAAGAATATCCATGTCTTGGAAAAAATATTTGGAAAGAAAGGAATTAATTGAACCTGTGTTTATTAGAAATACATATAAGGTAGAGATGAAATAAATCACATTATTTACCATTCACAGGACCTCTAGCTCATGAGCCTTGATTAATTGTAGCTTTCACCACCCCTTCCATCCAGCTTCCAGATCCAGACGTGGAACACCTGGGGGTGGTGGTAATAATTAAAAACATATTACACCTCTTACAACACTCATATCTCCTCTTACACGTCCATGTCTATACAAAACATCCAGAATCTATTGTTTCCTCTATGTTGGAGGACCATTTATGGTCTCTCTATAAGCATTACGTCAGGTTGTAAAATATATGGGAAGATCTCGCATGCGGTAACATGAGTAGAACAACCTATCTCTAAGATGAAATGACCCATATTATGAGCCATAAACCATAGTACCTCTATTCTAGGACCTCCTTCTTAAATGTATCTCTCATATAGGTCCCTAATACTAACATTGGTTCTCTATTTACAAGATTTATGTTCATGGTTTCCCAATATTGGAATCCAAAAGTTGTGTCTAATCGGATGATAAACCATCAACCTCCAAAGATCAAACTATAACCCCTACATATATAGGAATTCATGAAGGGATAACACTGGTTCATATGTCTCTATGAATCCTGCACTTGAAGGTCTGATACTTGAACAACTAATATAGAACTGTATCTATAAGGTACATGGATAGGTTGGTAATTTTTTATGAATACCCGCTTACTATCATACCACCCTGTTAGAGTTGTAGAATATATTTTATATGTATATCCCTTAAAAAACTATATAATACTACTCTCAAATGGGACAAATAGACTATGACCATACTAGAGTCTTCAAGCTGTAAGACTAGATAACTAACCCCCACCATCATCTTGTTGATCCACGTAGAAGGCCCACTTCCCAGACCACCATATGATCATATGGAGTCCAAGATAGATTGAAATAAAATGTCACCACCTCAAGACCTTACTCATCCGATTATTGTTTGGACTCACCTCAAAACCTCTGGGTATCTTTTTATGTATCTTTGGAAGTGTGCTCAGCCTGTTCATGTCATCTTCTCATACTATGGGTACCATGTACTGCACTACTAGTGGTGGAATAGATAGTGCACCACACGGAGGTGAAATCTATAGAATTGGTCCATGTATTAATTCCTCATCACTAAAGTGATCATCCTCAAAATATTGATGTTGAACCCTAGCTGGCATACATCAAGGTGGCATATTATATTTAAACAAGATGTATAATATCCAATGAGTATATCGGGAGAGTTGACTCAAGAAGGAGCTGGAAACCAAAACCCTATCTTATATGATTAATGAACCATTTTCCCCAAAAACAATCTTTATCATTTACTAAGTCACAAAGAGGGTGATCAGAGTCTTAGTTTATGGACACGTTGGTCACCACACAAAAAATGGTGTTCCTATCTAGAAATCCACAATCGAAACACTTAATACTATTTCCCCAATCCATTATCCTAGACATTGGTACTAAGGTATAAATAATTACTTTGATACCACTTTGTTGTGACCTATAAAAAAGGGCACCATTTTGTATTCCCCCAAGCCTGAATCCATTTGGACATGGGTTAGAGACTTGTGTTGAGTAGGCATGTCACTAACATGGTTGTCCTTAACCAAAGTACCTATTGTTAGAACTAGGATTTTGAATCATGTATTTATCCTCTAAATTTATCTATAACTAATTAATATGGACCTTTTTAGATTCCTAATTAGCTCATGATGTTCTCAAGGGTGTTTGGGGGTCATTTGAATCCTAAACCCCTAATTTTTAGGATAATGTTTCGGTCGCACAGTTAGAGTAAACTGTGCGGGGAGGATGCACTGTTACTTTGAACAGTGTATATGGTTTACATTTTTAGGTGGATCCATATCACATGTTTGGAACATGATTTAATAAACCATATGGATTAATAACTGGAGTTCCCCCTCTTCTCCAAGTACCCATGCATGTTTTGAAAATTATTTGAAAAATAGTGTGGCCAAACTGTGCATAGTCCAATTTTTGGGCAATTTTACATTTTTTCCATTAATGATATAATTAACATAAACCATTATCCATAATCGGAATTATAGTGGGATGAAACTCTATTTATCCCATTTTGGTTTTTAAGGCCTAACCTAGGGATCAAGAGATATCCTTCATCTGTGATCCATTTGAGCTTCTGTTTTTCATGTTGGATGCAGAAGGGTAAGTAATCAAGTCTTTGTTAGACATTATTCATCTCTATTTATCTCGACCTAGTTATCGAGGTGTAATAATTTTTACACTTTTCTCAAACATACTCCATTCCATTAAAAGTTATATGATAATACTAGAAGTGGATAGTCATACAATCCTAATATGGGTGGTCTATAACATGTCCCTCAAGTTCGTTGATTTTGGAACTGATGTGTGGGGACCACTGATTTCATCGAGTGATGTTTGATGAAATTATATTACTTTTTATAGGTATTTGAATCGTATTGTAATGAAATTTCTATAATTGTGATTGGTAGTTAGTTTTTGTGTCCCCAACTCCCAACACCCCATATAAGGTGATATTCGATAATTTGGTTTTTAGTTTTTTGAAACATTTGAGCCACTATTTAGGTGTGATTGAGATTTACCACACTAATGGTAAGCCTCATTAAATTAATTGACTATTGAATCATGAAACATGGAATAGATTGAACATTGTCACTTCAACATGACCATCCCAAGTTAGGTTCCTAAATGTAGGTAATTCAATCAAAAGATATTATGAAAATAATACACAAGTATTTGAATTGTACTTTTTAATTATAAAATAATGTTTTATTGCACATTTATATCACACCATTCCATGATCATGGAAGTTAGAGGAGTGAACCTTATTAATTGATATTTCCTTACATGGTTTTAATTAAAATGATACATGTTATACTCCCTTATAAAACTAATGAAATGCAAGTCATGAACCAAGTGAATTTGTTAATGAAAAAGTTATCAAATCACCAAATTAATTATAGTGAATTAATTTTATGGTGAATATTTAAGAACATGGACCATGACATATTTATATGATGGATTGAGATGTGTTAGATCTTGTATTTATAAGGGAATTCCCTGGGAACTCAAATATGTCACTCTGATTCAAGGATGACGGTTGCCTTGGGTGAGACCTACTCGAGAACCCAATCCTTGTCTACCTTTGGATTCCTGGTATGACAATGTAGGATACCTTATTTATTATTTCGAGATGTCTCAAATACACTCCATGGAACAATCGTTACTAGAGGTTTCTTGGCTACATCCTTGGTCCGAACCACTTCTTATCTCCCATTTTACCTTGGATGTATTCCTTGGACTTGGTTAGAAATATTATTTTGGGAATGACTTGGATGAGGATCATTGGATTACAATCATACTCCTTTAGTTGGACTCATTTACTACTGAGTTAGGGTTTCTTAAGGTCTAGTTTTCCATGGTGATTTCAATGAAACCAATTTTTATTTAGTTCTAAATCACGGTTTTCTTGTTACATCGTGGAGACATCACTATTAAAATCATCACAATGCGAAGTCAGTGATGGATATTCCTCATGTGAGCTATTAATATAAATGGATAATAATGTTATTAATGAACATGTCACTTTTTCAAACACCAATTGATGGATTAAGAAGGTACTTATAATTTAGTTACATTTTATTGATTTACATTATATATGAATTCTTGCACACTATTAAATTTCCATTATATGAGTTGGATGTTATAGACACTATTGGTTGTGGCTCACTGAGATTTATTACAAACCCTCTCTGGGAGCCATTAGTACCCAGGGAAGATTACATGTATGATGTTGTTGATAAAGGGAAGTGTAATGCTTCAGACACTTTATTTATTATTGTTCTAGGATGGAGCTGGTAGAAGATGACTGAGATTTAGATTTGGATGCTTGGGTTAGATAATATATTTCAATTTATACATTAGGGTTTTCTTTTGTTATTACAACATTTTATCCACGTTCTCCATCTTTATAGTGACCTGAAATATATCATCATCATCTATTATAATTTATTCCAATTATTTTTAGTACCATCAATCTTTCTCGTTTCACTTTGAATTCCATTTACTTGTTTATTTTTCTATTTAACTATGTTTATAATTATCCCCTAGGATAGAATATAGTAATGAGGTCATAATCTCCCCATGGACACACCTTATTCCATCACATCTAGTCAGAAGCCTCTAAAATTTGGGGAGATGCACATAAGGCCATGTGTCCAACTGAGCTTAGGGAACCTATTAAGTGGTATCCAGGTCCGAGATGTCACAAAGTGGTATCAGAAGAGTTATTTTCTTACATTACTATTTGGATCCAATAGTTAAGTGGTTATGAATTCTTGGGACTTGGTCATAAGTTGTTCTTAGGCATCACAATCCCATGTTTAGGGTAAAAGAGGAGTTGCCTAAATTATGATTTCTATTCTACTTTTTTCCATTGAAGTTGATATACTTTAACCTTTGGGTGACACACATGTTGTGTGGAGTTTTTATTATAATTATTATGGATAATTTCATTTCATCCTTGGACCCATGAAATGAGGAAAAGAATTTTTGTTACATTCATCAATATAGGAACCTAGAATTTACATGTCATGCATATTTCAATGCCATATTGGTGAATTTAAAAATTTTCATTTCTTGATATTAATTTGATTGTTGAGTGAACATTGCCTGTATATATGCTTTTTCTGGTTTTGGGTTATGATTTAGTGATTTCCATTTTCAATTCAGAGGTACTATTGTACGTCATAGGATAGAATGAGTAATTTATCAAATTAATACTTTTATTATAAATTCATATGGGTGTTAATATAAGTGATAAAATGAATGGGAATTAAATCACTAGAATGGAAAAAAAAAATTAAATAACATTGATATAGGTTCTAAAAAACTGCAAATATAAAATTGGAATGGTTGCATGTCCTTATCTTGCCTTGTATTGTTTATGAAAGTTAAAGGAGTAAGCCTAGTAAGTAAATGTTAAATGAAATGAAACAGTTTCTACTAAATGATGAGGCAAGGTACTATTGACCATTCATCTACTAGAACACTTGTTACTAGTATTTGAGAACATATTGATACCCAGCTATATATATGGGTGCTCAAGATAGTATTCCTTGGGTAGTGAGATTGATTACATTCATCTACCATTAGTGATTCTATCTTTATACTTTTATTTTTTTCTGAGGATTGTGCTTGGAATATGTAGACCAATTCAACCTTGACATCTTTGTGTCGTATGCTAGGAAGGTGGTGATGACCACGCTCTAGATGTGGTGGGTCTTGTGCCACCAATAATACATTCAGGAGTGAAACTTGAGGCATTGTCTACTATACCTGATCTAGAAATTGATTTCCTTATCAGTGATAATTTTCTATGTCTCATGCAGTCTATCTATGGTGCTCCATGAGGTGCACCTATGATGGATGATCTTACTTGTGAGTTTCTACTTTAGCTTCCTCCAACCTTCTCAGGGGATAATAGTTTGTAGTCTGCTGATTAATGGCTACGGACACCCAATCTATCTTTGAGTATCTAAAGATACCTCCATAGTGGAAAGTAAACCATTCTACATACATGCTGCATGATTTATCCAAGACTTGGTGGGATGTGATTACTCAGGCTTGTCATTGTCCGGGAATGTTATTGGTTGATTTTTGGACTACCTTCTATGCCTAGTTCTTTCCTAAAATTTTAAGATATGACAAAACTAGAGATTTTATGTATCTCAAGTAGGGAATTATGTCAGATATGGGGTATTAATCATGTTTCTTGGAGTTTCTATGCTTTTCACCACTTCTAGTCAATGATGAGATTTCACAAACAAGATACTTCAATGTTGAACTCTAGTATGTCATACATACTCAACTGAATGTTCTCTTACTACCAAAATTTTTTAGATATCATAAATCAGTATCTAATTACTTATCCCAACCTGAGTGGCCATGATAGTACCAGGCATAGAGGATCAATGGAAGGAAGACCAGTAGTTCTTTATTTGGTAGAAAGCGATCCCTCGATGTTTCTCGTCAGGGAAGTTCTAACCATGGTACCCATGTTGGTATCTCTATAGTATTCCATCAATGCATACAAATTGGGGAATCTAAATTCAAAATGTGATAGAGACCCTATGTAGTTCCAGATTATGATCGTATGGGGGAATTTTCAGTGTTTTTGTTGGACCTTTCAATTATTTTCTATCGGATGATGTTCCACAATAGATCCACCTTCAAGAGAAGGATATTTTACACCACGTTAGGTAGGGAGTTGGAGTAGCACTTGAAGAACAGTTTGATTAGGATTTCATAGCCCTGGTAACCTGACCCTTGATCATCAGTAGCAATAGAAGAATAGTTTTTGATCATTGTAGTACAACTATTGCATAGAGTTGTGCATTTGGTAAGGTGCATGCATTACAATTGATGCCCAATGATTAGGCTGAGGGACCATCTATAGTATGTGGTACTATTCTTGTATAATCTATTATACTATATCTTCTATTTGATATAGGTGATTCATAATCATTCATCTCCTTTTCTATTGTAGAAATTCATGGGGTGGGAATATTGTTTTTATGTGGTGTTATGACCTTAGATACTTTGTTGGGAGTACAGAGAGAGGGAATATGCCAATGTATAGACTTCCCCTTAATGTAAGAAGTTATTACTTTATATGGGTCCTATTTTTTCTTAATATTATGAGATTTATTTTCATTCTCATTATGGATAAGTTAGTTCTTTGTCATGCCTTTGTAGATTTATATCACTGAAGGGTATCATTTACATCACCAGAGGGAAGTAATTATATAAATTTGGGTGAATTGGACATCCAAGCTAGTAGGGATATACAAGAGCATCATGGGATATGTGGGGTGACCACTTAGATTGAAAATATCTTCAAAGAAGTTCATGGTTTAGACTAAGATAAATTCCTTCTAGTAGTATATTATTTCATGGATGTTTTTCTTGGGGATTTTTCGCCTTACCAAACGAGAGGGAGGTAGAGTTTATGATCTAGATTTTTCTAGAAGCAGCTCCAGTTTCCATTCCACCATAATATGGAACCTACTGATCTCTAGTAGCTCAAGTGGTATTTAGAGGACATGGAGTCCAAGGGTGTCATATGGATTGACACTTCATCTTGGGATTCGCAAGTGATTTTTCTAAGAAGGTAGATGATACCCTAAATTTGTGTGTAGATTATAGATGGTTAAACCATATTAGGATCATGAATGGATATCCCCTACCTCATATAGATGATCTCTTTGACCAGATCCGATGAGTTGAGATCTTCCCTAAGATTGACATGAGATCATGCAATCATCAGGTGCGAGTCTAGTCATTAGACATACCTTGTATAGCTTTACATAAAAGGAATGGTTTGTATGAGTACCTAGATATGTCGTTATGTATTAAAATCACACCCACCAATTTCATGCCTCTGATTAATATGGATTTTCATCCCTGAATGGATTCTTTTATCATAGTATTTGTGTTTCCCATCTTGGTGTATTCTCACACTCGTAGAGACCATTCAATGCTCCTTGAGATCATTCCAAGTAAACTGAGAGATAATTAGATTTATTATTAGAATTCTATCATACACTTATGGATCAAATAATTTAATTTATTATGTTAAATTATTTTAGGAATCAGAGTCTCTATGGAACCAAATACGGTTAGTGTTATGGTTTCCTAGAAGAAACCCAAGAATGTGTTTGATATAAAGAGTTTCTTGAGGCTCATGGGATATTATAGGAATTTCAAACCTGACTTATCTTACTTTTCTTCACCTATCACTATTCTTACAATGAATGGTGTCACGTTCATGTGTCCATAATTATGAGAGAAATCCCTTTAGGAGATGAAATATGGGCTTCTGTCAGCACATATTCTGATTCTTCCAGAGCCAGGTAGAGTCTATATCATCTTCTATGATGCAGTAGGAATTTTAATAGGAGAAGTAATAATTAAAGAGTATAAATTTGTTGTTAATGAGTCTCGTAAGATGATTCCACATGAGATAACATACTCAACACATTACCTTGATCTTGCAGCATTTGTACATTCTTTACTTTTTGGGAGATAATATATGTTGTGTGATTGCTTTGTGGTGTACACAGACCACAAGAGCCTCAAATATATATTTTTATAATATGAATTGAATCTTAGATAGTGAATATGGGTCATATATCCTTAGAAATTTAATTTCAATCCTTCCTATATGCCTGGAAAGGGTAATGTAGTTTTTGATGAACTATGTAAGAAAACGTAGGTAGGGGCCGTACGAGAAGCCAGTGATGAATATAAGTTAATGGCCCTTTTTATGAGTAGCATTTGAATTTTCATGCGAGTTGAGATAAATCTTATCTTTAATCCTTAACTATTACCTATTCCCTCCTGGAGAAGGTATAGAGTATAAATTTTTTAGAACCTGAGGGTTTAGTTCTTAATGAGAGTATATCAGGAGCTGAATCACTTCCAAAATGGTCTGGGGACAGAGATGAAATCTTTCATATTCATGGGCATGTCTATGATTCTACAGAGATGAGAGAGTATTTGATGCATGATTCCTAATATTATCTATGGTAATTTCATCTAGGTATATCAAGAATTTATTGTGATATGTGATGCATGTATTGGTGGCTTGGGAGGAAATGTCAGATATAAGGATTTATCACTAGGTGTTCCAAATTTCATAAGGTGAATCCAGAGCACCGGAGACTTTTAGATTTGTTACAGCTTCTTATTTTACCATAATTGAAATGGGAATATATTGAAATGCATTTTTTAGATGGATTACCTAGGTCACTGAGAGGCAGTGATATTGTATGGATAGTTATTTACCGACTAATGAAAGAATCCCACTTTATTACTATTTGGGAGACATTCTTAGTTGATGATCTGGGAATAGGGTATTTATGTAATATCATCTAAATACATGGGGTCCCTTGTACAATAATTTTTGATAGTTACACTCATTTCGTGTCATGGTTTAGGTAGGGGTTGTAGAAGGATTTGTGTACACATGTGCTTTTTAGCACATCCTTTCATCCTAAGACTGGTAGACAATAAGAACTGATGATACATGTTCTAAAGGACATGATACGAGCATGTGTCCTTGATTTCTGTGGTTTTTGAGAGTAGTATATCCCTCACTTCACATTCTTCTATAATAACAACTTTCATGGGACAATTAATATGGTAAATTTTGAGGCCTTATATGATAGGCCATGTCATTCACCCCTGCTCTAGCTAGAGGTCAGTGAGTCATCCCTACTAGGTCTATGTCTTGTAAAAGAGACTAACGAGTATGTTTTTCTAAACAAGAATCATAAGAATACTGCTCAATCTAGACTTAAAATCTCATTCCAATAACTATTGAGAACCAATAGAGTTCATGGATGGGGATCATATATTCCTATTGGAATTTCCCATGCTAGGGAATAGATGGATACAGATGTGAGGTAAATTATTTCCCCATTATGTAAGGTAATTTTACATATTTGAAAGAGACATTCTGGTAACCTCTCAGTTGTTACTACATTATAGGTATTTCTCTATGCATGAAATCTTCCAAGTTTCACTAATTCACTATTATCTTGCTGACCTATCTCATACTTTTGATCCTAAGGATTCACTATTATCCTTTACACATTTTCGACAGGAGCATAAATTATCTTTGAGGCTAGTCTGTCCCTCTGGTATAGGAGATATGGAAACATAGATATATACAAGAGGATACATGGGAGTGGTAGGATGATGCACATGCATAGTGGAAAGATTTATTATCATCTAGAGTTTCACCACCATTGGAAGACGAACTCCGGGATGAGTTCCTTTGAGGGGGGAAATACTATAAGATACAATTTTTTGATTCCGGTATAAATCCTATAAATTTTTGTCTCACAACTTATTATGGAAAATTTTCATATGCCTAATGAGTTCACGAAGGTCGTAGTGGTGTTCGTAGTTTAATGAGATCGTGTAACTCAACATTTTGTCAAAATGGTCTTGTCACACGGTTAGAGTGAACCATCTGATGAGGACGAGCAACTAGTCTAAACTACCTATATGGTCTACATTTTTGAGAAAACACATATCACACTATCGGTGCATAGATTATCAAACTCTGTAGCTCAACTTTGTATGTTCCCTCACCTTCTATAGGTACTCATTCATGGTTTTTGCAAGGTTTGGAAAATTGTGTAGCCAAAACGTGCATAGTCTAATTTTTGGAAAATTTGCCATTTTTCCTTTAATGATCTAATTAACTTAACCCTTTTTATTTAATCTAAATTATAGTGGGATTAACCACTATTTCTCCCATTTTGGGTCTTTTTTAAGCCCTATCCTGGGTATCAACAGATCTCCTTCATCTGGAATCCTTTCGATCTTCTTTTTTCCACGTTGGAAGGCCAATAGTAAGTACTCAAGTGCTTTTTAATCGTTCTTTGTCTCTCTTTATCATGGTATAGTTATTGAGGTGTAAGTGTTTTTACTCTTTTCTCAGATCTACTATATTTCAATCCTACTTAAAGGCTAATAGTAGATGAGTATAGTTATACACTGCTAAGGTTCATTTCCTCTAACTCATCCATAATGTTCATTGATTTTGGAATTGACATGTGGGGCCTTTCGATTTCATAGAGTTCCATTTATTGAAATTATATTACTTGATTATAGTAATTATTACCATATGGTTATGATATTTCTATAAATGTGATTGGTTTTTGGTGGTTGGGTTATCAAATTCCAACACCCCATGTAGAGTGATATTCCATAATTGCATTGTTAGTGTTTTGACACTTTTGATCCATCTTTCGGGTGTGTTCGAGCTTGAACACAAAAATAATAACCCTCCTTACATTAATTGATTATGGAAACATGAAATTTTGAATATATATTACCTTTTAAATTCCACTTTACTTACCGAAGGTAAGTTCTTAAATGTAATTAATTCATTAAAATGATATTCTGGTAAGCATACTTAAGTATACGACATGGCCTTATTAATTGTAAATTAATGTTCATTTAAACATCCATATCACACCTTTCTATTCCCATGGAAGCATAAAAATTGAACCATATTACTTGAATTTTACTTAAATGGTTTTAATTAAAAGGTTTCAGGCTACATGGACTTGGAAAACAAATGAAAGGCAAGTCTTGCAGAAACTGAATTTGTTAATGACATGGTTATCAAATAAACAAAATAATTGTAGTGAATTAATTGTAAGGGGACTCTTTATAAACATGAATCGTGATATATTTATAGGAAGGATTGACTTGTGTTTGATCTTGAATTTCTGAGGGAATCCCTTGGGTAGTCGAGGATGTTACTCTAATTCATGGATTCCAGTTTCCTTGGTTGAGTCCTACACGGGAACCCGATCGTTGTCTACCTTTGGATGATTTATATGACTATTTTTGATCTAATTATTATTATTAAATGATTCCTATGATATCCTCTATGGATCTAGTGTGAATAGAGGCTCTATAGATACATCCTTGGGCTAGACCACTACTTATCTCTTGTTTTAGGTTGGATGTATTCTTTGACCTTAGTTAGTGCTGGCTATGCCTCATGTGACCAATTAATAAAAAATGATATTTACTTAATTAATGAATTGGTTACATGTTCATATGCCTATCAAGGGCTGAAGAAGGTACATGGAATTTATTTACAATATACTATTTTACTTTATATATGCATTGTATCACGCTGTAACATTTCCATTACATGTGCCGGAAGTTATATCCACTGATGGTGGTATCAGACTATGATTTATCTCATGCACTCTTTATGTTTCATTAATAACTTGGGTAGATAAAATATATGTGGGTGTTGATAAAGGGATGTGTAATGCTTCGAAAACATCATTGCTTGATGTGCTTGGATGGAGCTGGTAGCAGATGATTGAGCTATAACTTAGGGTTTGTGGGATAGTTTATGTATTTTACTTTATACAATTGTTTCAAAATGGCTGCCTTATAATTTTTATCCATGATCTAAAGCTATCTCATTACATGACATATATCTTCATCATCTATTGTATGTTATTCCATTTATTCAAGTTACCATTGATTTTTTCCATTCTATTGTGAATTATATCAATATATTTATTACTCTATTTACTTCTATTTTTAATTATATGTTGTCCTACACTCTTTTAATGAGGGAATAGTATCACCAAAGACACACCCAAGACCCTATTTACTAGTCGGTATCTTGTGGTGTTTGGATAGATACACTTGAAGCCTTGTGGCCAACCGTGATCGAGGAACCAATTAAGTGCCAATGGGGTTGGGGATGTCACACCTTTACAAACATATATATCTCTAATAACTAAAATTAATTGAAATAAAAAAAACTAAACAACCGTCCATGCATACATATAAATCACACAACACAAGTATGTAGGGAAGTAGAAGAAATTAAACAGTTTTAAATACAATCCCACCACAAATAATCTATAGAAAATTCCAGCCTAAATATAATTATGGGGTCTGCTATCAAGATAATAGAAGAAGGCAACTCTTTTTTTAGATGTAGTTCTTGTTAGGTCTCTACGAATGAGGTATTTGTTAAAAGTTTGAAGAGGTATGATACTTAGATGTGGATCACTCCCAAGACCATGGGGTACAATAAAAACTCAATCTGGGTTAACACGCTAAGTAGAGGCTCGAGGGCCTTGTAGTTTTGACCAGGATGATACCAATAACTCCACCTATGGCACAAATATGTATAAAGGATCTTTCTTTGGGCCTCATAGAGGGATTCCAATCACTCTATCCCAGAATTCATGTTCAAGGTCTCATTGTTCTCTATGTAGTAGTTGATTCCATACTAACCCTTAGGTAATAAATAAGGGGAACATACCTTAACCGAAAAATTTACAACATACAGAAGACAAGGGCTTCATTCCAACATTATAGGAGTACAAAATGTTTACTATGGTTACATTTTGTGTTTGTTCTCACTTGGTTCCAGCCAGTGTAAACGGACCATGGCTATGCTCATATCTGAGTAATAGTACAAGGCGTGTGGCTGCATGTGTTTTACTCCCATGCACCAGTACATGTGTATTCCCATGTACACATGACAATGTCTTTTCCATGATAGAGTAAACATCATGTTCATGCCAGTGTATTCTGTCATATGTCTATATACCCCATAGGGTACACACTGAGCTCAAAAAAGGGGACCACATGCAATGTGACAAGGTCACACATCATATCATATTTGTCTCCTTCCTAGAACCCTATCCACCACTAATATGGCCACACACTATGTATAGATCCATTTTGCATGTCATGTAGTTTAGGAATTCCTAGATTGTCATATATGGATCCTAAACCTCTGGCATTTACTCCGTACTTTTCTCTTACAACCGCCTTGTAACAACCCAAACATCTACGGTACGCTTCTCTTTGAATAATGTGATAGTGTGTGTTGTACGCAACACCGAGTTCTAACACACCATAACTAATCAAACTAGCCGTTATGAATAGTAATACCTAATTTTTTAAATTATATATATTTTATATTTGAAAATGGACTTTATTTTTGGATTCGTAATATCGAATTTAGCCTAAGGTGAAATTTTGGTACATTTCGGATAACTTTCATATTTTGATGAATAGTGAAAATTACTAAATTTTAAACAACTTTTTTAATCAAAATAATTAATAGGGATAAAATATGAATATGAGTGGTTTTAAAGTATATTTAGAATATATTTTTACCATTTAATATAATTTTGGTCATTGGACATAATTTTACAATTAAACCGAACATAAACAAGTGTCAATCTTTTGATAGTTATTATCTCTTAAAAACATGCTTTTTGTTTTGACAGCGGGAATTCATTTTAAATTAATTTCTTCCACTTCTGTGTTTTGAATTTAGAAAAATGGATTCCATATTTGGAATCAAGATTTCCAAATTGTGTAAATAGGTAACTTTTATTTTTAGACATTTTGAATAATTACTGCGGTAAATATTTTATTTACCACGGTTAAGGGTAAATCCAGTAAATAAGGGTTAAAAACTAATATTATAATAATACTATATTACCCTAAAACGTGTCTTAACCCTATTTTTTGATACATGGTAGACCATGGGAATCTTTGGGTCGATTTTGGGACCCCATGGATCCACTTGTAAGTGATAATGACACTTTATTTTAATTAAGTTAAAATGAATACAAAAATGACACAAGCATATATCTTTTAGCAAAACAATTGTTACATAGGGTTATATATGTTGGATTTTTGATTATAAATAATCATTAAAAAGATAAAACGATTTCCTACATAATTATATTTTATTTAAAATTTTTAGACCTTAGATATTTTATTTTATTTATGACACAATGATGATGCAGTAATTACTATAATAGTGAAAAATTAAAATAATTGATATTATAAATGCCCAAATAAATATAAAATGAAACTTTTAATGAATTAAAATAATTTTCTAGGATAATATGATATATTAGGATTGATTTAATTGACTTTTTTCGAAGTAATCAATCTGTTATGTGTTTCACAAAAATCAACTATTGAATAGTGTCAAAATTGACATAAAAGAGTTCTTAAAACAAATATTATAATAATTAATTGATATTAAATTCTTAAAAATCTAAGGTTCGGCCAAGAGACTTATATAATGATAGGTTCATCATTAATGGACCACTTGGGGGTCGCTTGGATGTATATAGTAAGTTTATTAACCATATTATATAAAAATACAAAGAGACATTGTAAAAGTGAAACTAATTAACTTAGAGTTAATACTTAAAGATAAGGTTAATATAAGTACCCAAACATGTCTAAATTCTATTTGTTGAGTGGTTTTCGACCTATCCCCACCTTAACCTTTGAATAATCAAATTTGGAGCCATTATAAACCGAATATGAATTTATTATAAATTAATATTTCTAGCTTTTCCAAAGGTGCCCCTCACCCCTCTTATAAAAGGGCACTCCTCCTTCTCATTTCTTCACACCTTCAAAGCCTTTTGATTCGGAAAAACTCTGCCCAAATACTCTCCCAACATCCCTAAATAAAACCTAGAGGCCTTAGTTTGATCATAAATCCAACCTAAGGAGCCCTTTTGATCAAATCAAAAGGAAGAACCCGAAGAAGAGGTAATGATTTCACCACCCTTTTCTAAGGTCATTTCATCTTCAACTTCTTCTTCCTTTGTTGTCACCATTCTAAAATAATAAATCCAGTATCATATATATATTGTGATGTTATTATAAATATGGTACAACCATATTCAGTATTCTATCCACCCTTTGAATAACATGTCACCATACGTGCGTACGTAAGGCTTACCGTCTCCACGTCGTGGTGTAATTGTTATTCAATATAATATTATTTGGATGGGTATAATAATGATGTTTAACTCAGGTAAATAATAAATATAACATGTTAATGATTTTGTATATATGATATACCATCCATTTATATATTATTTTAATATCAAAAGAATGATATTGTCGCTCGTGCGTACGTACGGACTACCGTCTCCACGAACGCGATGAGATTCATTCTCCATCGTATCCATTCAAGTATAATTATCATTTGATGATTTAAAAATGATGTTTAACGACTTTATATCATTCTGGATATGAATAATATAAAACCTATCCTTTACAAACATGTCTTACATAACAAAACATATAAAAGAAAACAAGTAAGTTAACACACGAAACAACGATAATACTAAGATATTATTATCAAACCAATATTAAAAGATCATACATTATATCATATTAATGTATATGATTATTGTATAATTTAATAACAATTATTTCACAATTATACAGGAGGTTAACCTACCCCAACCAAGGAAAAGTACAAGGTAAGGGTTTACTTTACAACCTCTTCATTATCCAAGGTTGTTTATACGTAATAATCTACTGGGATCTCTTTATCATCCACATCCATGTTTCTTAAAAATGTATTTCAAAACATTTTTACTATTTACTAGAATATGAGTTAAAGTCATTTATACCCTTTTTGACTTTTATAAGTGTTTTATAAATGAATCTTTCAGTCGTTTTCAAAACAAGGTCCTTATTAACCTTTTCGACAGAATTAAGGTAAGAATGTTTTTTTTAACTTATACGGTGGGTGCGGCTATTTTCCGCCGTTATAAAATCTTCAAAGCTTACCTTACAAGCTTATAAGAATATTTTCAAAGAAAATGTTTTATTTTATATGGATCTTAAATGATTTCAAAATAAAAGGAGATATTTCTTTTAAAAATTTTGATTTCATCTATGTCAACATCCTTTGATGGATTTTAAGATTATTTGAAGTTGATTTATTATGATACAAAACTTCTATATTGTATTGAAGGTTTTGTGATATGTTTGACTGTGGATGTGCTATTTTTATACCATTCATAGTTTATGGTGAAAGTATTGACATTTCGTATGCTATTTTTAATACGAATGTTTATGTTATGTTTAAACCTATTCATATGGGAATGCATTGGACTTAATATGTGACGGGTGGAGCCCGCTATAGCTCCTCGATGCATCGGTAGGTCTCATGAGACAAACTAGTGTCTTGGCACAAGGCCTTGACAAAATCTTATTTGTAGTCTTGGCACGAGGCCTTGGCTATGTGGTTTTGATAGTCTGGAATTATGCATTCCATTATTATGAAAGTGGTTATTGATTTTTCATGTGATTATTCGATTAGTAGAATAACCATGTGAATAAGTAAATGTCGTTATCTAATTTTATTTATGCCATACTATGTTAAAAGTTTAAGTTTAAAAGGATTTTGTTTTAGTTATACATTGCCTTAAATGTTTATTCTTATTTATGAAAGTTTCCGCTATATTGTTATCCTTACTGGGCATTTGAGCTCACCCCTTTTCTATGTTTTATTTTTCCCAGGAAGTGAAGAAGTAAATTATGAATGACCTGCAGGGATATTATGTGGGGATATGAGTGTGGATTATGGAGACATTATGTTGTTGTAGTTGTTTTTCATTTTATGGTGTAATGTAAAACTTATGAATATATCTAGTGTTTCCAAGGCTACTAAACCAATCGGTCTTTCGAAATTTGATCTTTCTTGTGATCATGCCAATGTTATGTAATTAATGCACCGACTCTAGGTAACTGGGGTTGGGCCGTTACAGTTGGTATCAGAGAAAGTTTAGTACAAACCTTGGAAGCTAGATTTAGATAAACTCTGATTAGAGCACGTAATCCTAAGATGAACTTTGAGGATTATTATAGAAGAACTTCTTATAATTTTGGTATTGTAGAGATTTTGTGAGTTTTCCGAGAAATACATCCCTTTCTGGATACGAGCAGGTAGAGGAGGCTCTGGCATAGATGTACCTAGAAGTAAATCCCGAAAACACCGCTTTGAGCTAGACTCGAACGGGAACTGGTGCACGACAACGGGCCTTACTGCACTCTTGGTTATGACACTCCCAGGGGATATGCTTAGGATAACTCTCATTTTCTTTAAAAATCATTATGAAGGGTTTATGAGTATATACTTCCTCAAAGAAAATATTTTTATGATTATGGATTATATCCACAAATAGTTCAATTTATGTTAAGTGTTTTATAAGTATGAGATTATGTATTTTGATTCATAAACTGATCTAGTTTATGCCATTGTTTAGAAATGGCACCTAGTGGAAGAAATGGAAACCGTATCAATGCACTCACTCCATGTAGGGATTGCCCTCCTACTCAAGATAATTATAGTGGGGCTGGTGATGCAACTGGTTCCGATCAGCTAATCACCATATTGGGACAACTTACTCAGGTTATGAATAATAACCTTACCCGTATGGAGCACCCTGATCCACAGCGTGGAGGATCAATGTTAGATCTATTCATGAGGCAAAAACCACCAACGTTCAATGGGAGTACAAATCCCTTAGTAGCCGAGCAGTGGATAAATTCCCTAGAGAAAATATTTCAGGCTTTGGGGAGCAGTGAAAGGGAAAAAGTTATCATGGCAGTTTACCGCCTCACTAGAGATGCTGATCAATGGTGGTCGTTGATTCAAAACATGAAGGAAGATGATGAAGTATCAAATATTGAGAGGAGGGAGTTCAAAGATCTGTTTTTAGAAAAATACTTTCCTCGCGACCATCGAGCAGATATGGAAAGGCAATTTCTGAGTCTGAGACAAAAGGAGGATGAAAATGTCACAAAGTATGAGGCTAACTTTACAAGGTTAGCGAGGTATGATGGAGATTATATTCGCAACCCAAGAAGTAAGATTGATCATTTCTTTGATGGGTTAAAACCATTTCTCCGTCGAGCATTAGTCTCACAATCCTTTTCATCGTACGAAGACATTGTCTCATGTGCTATCAAGACCGAAAAGGAATTCTCTAAGTCTTATGACTTTAAAGCAAAGCAAGAGAAGAAGAGACCTGCTGATCAATCTGGGAATGGAAATAAGGGGAAGAAGGGAAAGGTTGAATATCCATCTTGTGGTAAATGCAGGAAGAAACACCCCGGTGCTTGCTTGAAGGGAATGGGAGTCTGTTACAAGTGTGGTGAAAAAGGCCACCAAGCTCATGATTGCAAGGGGAAGAAGGAAGCTACCAACGTTCAGTGCTACAATTGTAGGGATATGGGGCATTATGCAAATGCATGTCCTAAGCGTCAGGAGAACTTACCTCAGAAAAGGCCAAGGGATCAAGGCCAGGCTTATGCTATCACTACTGCAGAGGTAGAAGCTCCAAAAGACGTGGTGGCAGGTAATTTAATGGTTTCCTCAAGTTTAGCAAATGCATTATTTGACTCTGGATCGTCGCATTGTTTCATATCTTCCCAGTTTTCTAAGAAAATTAGATATTTCCAATTTGATTTAATAAGGGAGTTGTCAGTTAAAACTCCTAAGGGAAGTATCATTGCAACAAAGTTTTCTGAATCAGTCCCGATTAGAGAACATAAATTTTCTTTATCTGCTGATCTCATCGTCATACCTATGATTGAGTTTGATATAATCCTCGGTATGGATTGGCTTTCGGACTATGATGCGAAGATTTATTGTAAGAATAAAGAGGATACGATTATTGATGATAATGATAAGGAACACCTTATCTTTAGAGCAGAATCGTCACCACCTAATTCTTATTTAGATCCACCCCCAGTAGCTCAACTTAATTCAATTATTGGGGAGGAAGAGAATGAAATAACTGTCGGTGAGGAAAGGAATGTTCAAATAGAGGATGTACCTGTTTTAAAAGAATTTGTAGATGTATTTCCGGAAGATTTACCTGGACATCCTCCAGAACGAGAAGTTGAGTTTCTATTGATTTGATTCTTGGATCAAGGCCTATATTGAAGACCCCTTATAGAATGGCCACTGTAGAGTTAATCGAACTAAAGAAACAACTAGAGGAATTGAGTAATAAGGGATTTATTCGCCCTAGTGTTTCTCCATGGGGAGCCCCTGTTCTTTTTGTTAAAAAGAAAGATGGATCTATGAGGTTATGTATCGACTACAGGGAGATCAATGCTATAACGATAAAGAACAAGTATCCCCTACCTCGCATTGATGATTTATTTGACCAACTGCATGGAGCTCAATACTTTTCAAAGATTGACCTTCGATCTGGATACCATCAGTTGTGTGTGAAGAAAGAAGACATTCCGAAGACAGCATTTCGAACCAGGTACGGGCATTAATGTAATGCCGTTTGGCTTGACTAATGCACCATCTGTATTCATGGATCTGATGAATATTGTTTTCAAGGAGTATCTCGATGAATTTGTGGTGGTATTTATTGATGATATCTTGGTATACTCCAAAACCTACGAAGATCATGAAAATCACTTGCGCATTATCTTGAAGACTCTGAGGAGGCATGAATTATATGGGATGTTTAGCAAGTGTGAATTCTGGCTTCAGGAGATTTCTTTTCTTGGCCATATTGTCTCCAAAGATGGAATCTTTGTTGATCCTTCTAAGACCAAGGGAATCCAAGAATGTCCAGAACTTATGAGTATAACTGAGGTACATAGTTTTATTGGTTTGGCAGGTTATTATCGACGTTTCGTCCAGAATTTTGCCCGATTGGCTAACCCATTAACGAAGCTCACACGTAAAGGGGTTAAATTTGTTTGGACAAAAGAGTGTGAAGAATGTTTCGAAGAACTGAAGAGAAGATTAGTCAATGCTCCTATATTGACTCTACCATCGGGGAATGATGGGTTTGTTATTTATAGTGATGCATCAAAGAAAGGACTTGGTTGTGTCCTTATGCAGAATGATAGAGTTATTGCCTATGCATCACGATAGTTGAAAATTCATGAACAAAACTATCCTACTCATGATCTCGAGTTAGCAGCTGTGATCTTTGCTTTGAAGATATGGAGGCACTACCTCTATGGTGAAAAATGTGAAATTTATACTGATCACAAGAGTTTGAAGTATATTTTCTCACAAAAAGAACTCAACATGAGGCAAAGGAGATGGCTTGAATTACTCATGTATTATGATTGCACGATACACTACCACCCGGGGAAAGCAAACAAGGTGGCAGATGCTTTGAGTAGAAAAGACCATGGAGTTTTGAACAATATGAGAATTGAAAGGGATCCAATCTTCATGGATCTAGTGAAGATGGAAATGGGAATAACCAGGGAAGGTGATACATCAATGCTTTTTCAAATGGTTGCCAATCCATCTTTACTAGAATGGATTAAGATTTCTCAGACCGATGATGAAGAATTTCAGAAGAAGATTAAAGCTTTGAATGATGGGAGATTGAGAGACTTTGTGTATGAAGATGGAATTTTGAAATTTGGGAAGAGACTTTGTGTTCCCGATATACCTGATCTAAAAAGGGAATTGCTGGATGATGCTCATAGTTCCAATTTCTCTATACACCCTGGGAGCACCAAAATGTATAGAGATTTGAAGGAACATTTTTGGTGGGACAACATGAAGAGAGAGATTGCTGATTTTGTGTCAAGATGTATGGTTTGTCAACAAGTGAAAGCTGGAAGGCAATAGCCTAGAGGAGTCATGCAACCTCTTCCCATACCGGAGTGGAAATGGGAAAATATTACGATGGACTTTGTCATGGGGCTACCAAATACTCCTAGATGGAACGATGCAATATGGGTTATTGTTGATCGTCTTACCAAGTCAGCACATTTTCATGCTATAAGAGAAGATCTACCCCTGGAACGTCTAGCAAGACTATATATTAATGAAGTTGTGAGACTTTATGGAGTACCCTTATCGATTTTTTCTGATCGTGATCCCCGTTTTACTTCAAGATTTTGGAAAAGTCTTCAGAAATCACTGGATACTGAACTTCATTTGAGAACTGCATACCACCCTCAGACAGATGGACAATCAGAACGGACTATTCAGACCTTAGAAGACATGTTGAGATCTTTCTCACTTGACTTTCAGGGTATGTGGGATCAATATTTACCACTGGTATAATTTTCCTATAACAATGGCTTCCATTCGAGTATTTAGATGGCACCATATGAAGCGTTATACGGAAAGAGATGTCGTACACCCACCTGTTGGGATGACGTTGGTGAAAGAAAACTTGTAGGCCCAGAACAGGTGGAGGAAACGGTGGAAAAGGTGAAAGTAATCTAAAATCACATCAAAGCAGCTCAAAGTAGGCAGAAGAGCTATGCCGATAATCGAAGGAAGGATTTGGAATTTCAAGTCGGTGATCATGTTTTCCTGAAGGTATCTCCATGGAAGGGAGTCATACATTTTGGTAAGAAAGGTAAATTGAGTCCCAGGTACATCGGACCCTTCGAAATTCTAGAACGAATTGGGGTTGTAGCTTACCGATTGGCAATGCCGCCAAGTCTCTCCAAAGTTCACGATGTGTCCCACGTATCTCTGTTGAGGAAATACATGCCTGACCCAACGCATGTACTCACCTGTGAAGAATTAGAACTGGAACCCGATTTGTCTTATTGCGAAGAGCCCGTCAAGAATCTTGATACGAGAGAACAAGTGATGAGAAACCGGACGACACGTCTGGTAAAAGTTTTGTGGAGAAATCATAAGATGGAAGAGGCAACGTGGGAACTCGAGGAACTTATGATGAAGAACCACCCGAGTCTTTTTATGCAGTAATACCCTAGAAATTGCGAGGACGCAATTATTTGAAGGAGGGGAGAATGTAACACCCCAAGCTTCTACGGTACACTTCTCTTTGAATAATGTGATAGCGTGTGTTGTACGCAACACCGAGTTCTAACACACCATAACTAATCAAACTAGCCGTTATGAATAGTAATACCTACTTTTTGAAATTATATATATTTTATATTTGAAAATGGACTTCATTTTTGGATTCGGAATATCAAATTTAGCCTAAGGTGAAATTTTGGTACATTTCGGATAACTTTCATATTTTGATGAATAGTGAAAATTACTAAATTTTAAACAACTTTTTTAATCAAAATACTTAATAGGTATAAATTATGAATTTGAGTGGTTTTAAAGTATATTTAGAATATATTTTTACCATTTAATATAATTTTGGTCATTGGACATAATTTTACAATTAAACCGAACATAAACAAGTGTCAATCTTTTGATAGTTATTATCTCTTAAAAACATGTTTTTTGTTTTGAAAGCGGGAATTAATTTTAAATTAATTTCTGCCACTTCTGTGTTTTGAATTTAGAAAAATGGATTCCATATTTGGAATCAGGATGTCCAAATTGTGTAAATAGCTAACTTTTATTTTTAGACATTTTGAATAATTACTGCGGTAAATATTTTATTTACCATGGTTAAGGGTAAATCCGGTAAATAAGGGTTAAAAAATAATATTATAATAATACTAAATTACCCTAAAACGTGTCTTAACCCTATTGGGTGATACATGGTCGACCATGGGCATCTTTGGGTCGATTTTGGGACCCCATGGATCCACTTGTAAGTGATAATGACACTTTATTTTAATTAAGTTAAAATGAATACAAAAATGACACAAGCATATATCTTTTAGAAAAACAATTGTTACGTAGGGTTATATATGTTGGTTTTTAGATTATAAATATTCATTAGAAAGATAAAAATATTTCCTACATAATTATATTTTATTTATAATTTTTAGACATTAAATATTTTATTTTATTTATGACACAATGATGATGCATTAATTACTATAATAGTGAAAAATTAAAATAATTGATATTAAAAAATCCCAAATAAATATAATATGAAACTTTTAATGAATTAAACTAATTTTCTAGGATAATATGATATATTAGGATTGATTTAATTGACTTTTTTCGAAGTAATCAATCTTTTATGAGTTTCAGAAAAATCAACTATTGAATAGTGTCAAAATTGACATAAAAGAGTTCTTAAAACAAATATTATAATAATTAATTGATATTAAATTCCTAAAAATATAAGGTTCGGCCAAAAGACTTATATCATGATAGGTTCATCATTAATGGACCACTTGGGGGTCTCTTGGATGTGTATAGTATGTTTATTAACCATATTATATAAAAATACAGAGAGACATTGTAAAAGTGAAACTAATTAACTTAGAGTTAATACTTAAATATAAGGTTAATATAAGTACCCAAACCTGTCTAAATTATATTGGATGAGTGGTTTTAGACCTATACCCACCTTAACCTTTGAATAATCAACTTTTGAGCCATTACAAACCGAATATGAATTTAATATAAATTAATATTTCTAGCTTTTCCAAAGGTGCCCCTCACCCCTCTTATAAAAGGGCACTCCTCCTTCTCATTTCTTCACACCTTCAAAGCCTTTTGATTCAGAAAAACTCTGCCCAAATACTCTCCCAACATCCCTCACTACAACCTAGAGGCCTTAGTTTGATCATAAAGCCAACCTATGGAGCCCTTTTGATCAAATCAAAAGGAAGAACCCGAAGAAGAGGTAATGATTTCACCACCCTTTTCTAAGTTCATTTCTTCTTCCACTTCTTCTTCCTTTGTTGTTACCATTCTAAAATAATAAATCCAGTATCATATATATACTGTGATGTTATTATAAATATGGTACAACCATATTCAGTATTCTATCCACCCTTTGAATAACATGTCACCATACGTGCGTACGTACGGCTTACCGTCTCCACGTCGTGGTGTAATTGTTATTCAATATAATATTATATGGATGGATATAATAATGATGTTTAACTCAGTTAAATAATAAATATAACATGTTAATGATTCTGTATATATGATATACCATCCATTTATATAATATTTTAAAATCAAAAGAATGATATTGTCGCTCGTGCGTACGTACGGACTACCGTCTCCACGAACGCGATGAGATTCATTCTCCATCGTATCCATTCAAGTATAATTATCATTTGATGATTTAAAAATGATGTTTAAGGACTTGATATCATTCTGGATATGAATAATATAAAACCTATCCTTTACAAACATGTCTTATATAACAAAACATATAAAAGAAAACAAGTAAGTTAACACCCGAAACAACGATAATACTAAGATATTATTATCAAACCAATATTAAAAGATCATATATGATATCATATTAATGTATATGATTATTGTATAATTTAATAACAATTATTTCACCATTATACAGGAGGTTAACCTACCCCAACCAAGGAAAATTACAAGGTAAGGGTTTACTTTACAACCTCTTCATTATCCAAGGTTGTTTATACGTAATAATCTACTGGGATCTCTTTATCATCAACATCCATGTTTCTTAAAAATGTATTTCAAAACATTTTTACTATTTACTATAATATGAGTTAAATTCATTTATACCCTTTTTGACTTTTATAAGTGGTTTATAAAGGAATCTTTTGGTCGTTTTCAAAACAAGGTCCTTATTAACCTTTTCGACAGAATTAAGGTAAGAATGTTTTTTTAACTTATACGGCGGGTGCGGCTATTTTCCGCCGTTATAAAATCTTCAAAGCTTCCCTTACAAGATTATAAGAATATTTTCAAAGAAAATGTTTTATTTTATATGGATATTAAATGATTTCAAAATAAAAGGAGATATTTCTTTTAAAAATTTTGATTTCATCTATGACAACATACTTTGATGGATTTTAAGATTATTTGAAGTTGATTTATTATGATACAAAACTTCTATATTGTATTGAAGGTTTTGTGATATGTTTGACTGTGGATGTGCTATTTTTATACCATTCATAGTTTATGGTGAAAGTATTGACATTTCGTATGATAGTTTTAATACGAATGTTTATGTTATGTTTAAACCTTTTCATATGGGAATGCATTGGACTTAATATGTGACGGGTGGAGCCCGCTATAGATCCTCGATGCATCGGTA
Source organism: Viscum album (assembly GCA_963277665.1). Classification (NCBI taxonomy): domain Eukaryota; kingdom Viridiplantae; phylum Streptophyta; class Magnoliopsida; order Santalales; family Viscaceae; genus Viscum; species Viscum album. Next base: position 67,582,058 of record OY728133.1, read on the forward strand.
GGTCTCATGAGACAAAATAGTGTCTTGGAACAAGGCCTTGACAAAATCTTATTTTTAGTCTTGGCACGAGGCCTTGGCTATGTGGTTATGATAGTCTAGCATTATGCATTCCATCATTATGAAAGTGGTTATTGATTTTGCATGTGATTATTCGATTAGTATAATAACCATGTGAATAACTAAATGGCATTATCTCACTTTATTTATGCCATACTATGTTAAAAGTTCATGTTTAAAAGGCTTTTGTTTTAGTTATACATTGCCTTAAATGTTTATTCTTATTTATGAAAGTTTCCTCTATATTGTTATCCTTACTGGGCATTTGAGATCACCCCTTTTCTATGTTTTATTTTTCCCAGGAAGTGAAGAAGTAAATTATGAATGACCTGCAGGGATATTATGTTGGGATATGAGTGTGGATTATGGAGACATTATGTTGTTGTAGTAGTTTTTCATTTTATGGTGTAATGTAAAACTTATGAATATATCTAGTGTTTCCAAGGCTACTAAACCAATCGGTCTTTCGAAATTTGATCTTTCTTGTGATCATGCCAATGTTATGTAATTAATGCACCGACTCTGGGTAACTAGGGTCGGGGCGTTACACGCCTCAACTAAAAATCATGAACCTTGTCCCTATATGTTTTTTCTTCATTGATTAACACTTTTTGGACCTTCAATAATTTAGAAAACACCTTCGAATTGTTTTCATAATTGTACACCAAAGAACATGATAACTAGGTACCTACAACATCTCTTCTACTATCTCCTTCATCATTGCACCACTGTCTTATCATTCCAATCCATGATCCATGATATCAAACTCTTTCACTATTATTCACATTCAAAACATTTTAATTTCATGTATATGTCAAATTGTGGTCCAAATGAATAATTCCCAAGGTGAATGATGATTCAGGGGAGAAAAGCATAAAGACAATCACAAGGAATATACCATGATTTATGTTCATGTCGACCTCGATTTTATTATAAGAGAACGAATAATAATGAGATATTAGTTTAATGAAAACCAAATTCCACCAATGACTAATCCAAAGATAAATCGTTTGGTTGATTGATACTTTTTCATTTTTGAAATATAAACTATGGAGGTAGACCAAATAAAAAATCATCCAACATGGATTTTCATCGATCACAATGATATTAAAAAGTGGTGTCATTATCATTGGAGAGACCCTTCGATCCCATTGCATGTCAATCACATATAAATGGTCTGATAGATATTAATATGAGAGATATACTCCAATGCTCTCTTCAAGGGTTCTCGAATGACTCCATGGTTTTGAAAATAACCCTAGATTTCCATAATTGTTGTATATATATTGTCTCCCCAAACAAAACATTAGTGAAATAAATAAAAAATAACTTATTGAATTATTTTATTCATTCTATGATCGTGATGACTTTTCTACAAATTCAACATGCCAAAAAAGGTTATCTCATGAATAAGGTAAAACCAAATTCTGAAATCAATGGTACTCTCATATTTTTTATCCTACCACCATTTTATAATGTATTCCACTTTTCTGGAAAACACTTTTTACGTGAAATATAATATATTTAATATATTTTAAACAATTATTCCGGGCACAACAAACCCACAAATCACACACTATCTCAGCACCTAGTCTTGAAAATAATCCATACAATATCCAAAAACAATACCTGGAAACTTCAAGATATTTATGTACTTTTCAGGTACATTTTGATATAGAGTTCCCAAATAAATTGATTAAGGGAGTATAATGGGTTTTCATTTATAAGTGGGGGAAAGGGAAAACATTGAAATAATTAAAATATTTTAAAAATACAAATTCACATTATTTTAAATGTGGAAACAAGTTGAAAAAATTAAAAGGTATGATATTAAAAAATTGTGAATAAATTAAAAAATAAAATTTGGGTAAGTTTATATCACATTTTTACACTTATTAATTTGTTTAACACACCCTGATAACCGCATTTTAACCCTATTTGTGATATCAAATTTTCCCTTTTTTAAATATCCATCTTGAACAAAAATTTATGTTAACCCATATTAAAATATATTATTCATAATTATTATAAATAAAGAATAAATTTTTTGAAATTAAATTCCTATATGTGGCAGAAAATCATTTTAAAAAAAGTACAAAAAAATGAAATGAAAACCATTTTTTAAAAATGGTGTTTAAAGTATAAAATAGATTTTGTACTTATTGCAAGCCTTGTAAAAACCATTAGAAAAGTTTTCAAATAATTTATTAAATATTTAATCAATTAATGTAATTAAAATAATCAATCAAAAGTGATTTATTAATTTTATTTAGATAATGACACATTACACTCATAAAATCAATTTTTAGAAAATCATCTATTTTATCTTTTAAATGCTAATATTTTCTTTTTTGACCAATTTATAATTAATGAATTTACATTATAAATGTTTAAAAAATAACATACCATGATTGATTTAGTCATATTTATACATTCCAATGTTTTGGATGTTCTATGTTATAATTAAATAACAAAAATAATTCAATTGTTTATTGAATTTTGTTAAATCATGGGGTTTTTTATAAACCATGCTATCAAACACTTAAAATTTTTTAAAGGTAGATATATCATAAATTATCACGGTGTTATATTATCCCCCCTTATAATATTTTTTCTCTTGAAATTATATCACTTATATATAAATGACTAAGGATACTTCTTCCTCCTAATATCATCAGGTATAAACATAACTACCTCAAAATCATGGTTTCACCATTAAATATTAACTAAGTGACTTGTATAATTTATCACCACATTCCATTTCTAAACTTAAATATTGAATAGTTATTCCTCATAAGAGATACCATGCTCTAGTAGTATTGTATATATGTTCATTACAAATGAATAATAATTTATGTAATTTCTTAGAATAGATACATGGAGAACACCGTGAACATTAAATATATTCATATGAAGCGACACATGACAAGAAACCATCCCTGTACAATAAAAACGTTCACAAAGTGTCCAACATATTTAGGTATTTGATATACCTTATTTAAAAATAATATTACCTCCTTCCATGTAGGTATTCATTGGAATACATTTTCAACAACATCAACCTCTATATCTCATAGATGATTATTAATAAAAATATTATATCTACTTTTTTATTCCTAGATGTTATGCTGAATTGATATAATGTTATCTTATGTTTCCTCATTTTTCTTAGGTCCCTGTTTTATTGGTTATTCATCTTCATCCAAACACATTGGATTTCTTTACTTTCTACCAAATATGAATTTACATGAATCCATCTTAATACATGAGTGAAAGAAATTGTTATAGGAAAAATTGACCAAAGAATGTCATATACCCCAAACACTTTTTAATCCACATACCAATATCCTTACATATATTCTAGGTTTTAAATGGTCATATCATATTTACTGTATATCTCATTATTAAATTTAGGGTTAATCTAAAACACTATATTCAAATATTTTTGAATACTTAAATAAAACATCAATTTAAAACTCAAATATGAATAAAAAACTGTATAATGTGGTAATCCATATTTCTGTAACACGTCATTAAGGTTAATACTAACTAGTTGGTCTATAGAAAAATATTTACTAATTGAACAAGAATAAGATGATTTTTTATTTGAGGTTCACTACATCCCAAATATCATTGTTCCCTTTATATGTTTTGGGGAGTAATATATCGAAATCCATAGTAATGTTTTCCTATCTCTATTTTGCTGTGGGTAATGGTAGTTACATCCCCATATATATTTTTATCCTAGCCATAACTGTCTACTATATTTGGTATTGAGATACATTCCCTATAATATACCATTTCATGTTATTCTATTTAAAATTCAATGTCATATTTCTATGAATATTTGTAATTATGGGGTGAAAAGAGAATTTTGAACTATGATCTTTATCAAATAATTCATACATTAAATTTAGTATTAACATAATACATACTTAATTATTGAACATTATAATTCCATTATAATTATTGTTGAACTCATGAACATTCATAACCATATTTTATAGTTATATATCTACCTTCACGTCATTTTTAATTATCACATTTATAGAAAATTTATTATCCATCTAAAAGTATAATATTATTACCTTATATTCATGATTTCAAGAAACATTTTTTGAAATTCCAGAATCCTTGGATCTCATTCATCCTTATCATTGAAAAACAAGCATATACTTTTTGACATAGAGTGCTAACCACATTATTCAACTCCCAAGAGTTTTCTTATTAAGAAATAATAAAAATTAATTATCTAAAACTATCATATTTGAATCATATTTAAATATTTTAGTATGAATATATACATGGAACATTAATTTTTCATATATATTTATATATATCACATTATTCACTATAAACATAATAACTCGTTATGTTCAATCCTAAAATTACTATCACCAACTCTAAAGTCATAGAAAATGTAATTTTTATCATTAATTCTAAAATTTCATTTGGAATAAGCTATAATAATATAATTTACCATGAGGATTCATCTATTCCCATTTTTTTGATATCTCAATATAGATCATAATCATTTCTTCAAAACTGATCAGTGTGAGCATAGGTTCACGTAACAAAATTTTCTCTAATTCCATGAAATGTTTCTCATAGTCATCTATCAAAATAACCTGACTCCCTTTAATGTTAACTAGGTGATTGAATTAAACACCCTTGATAAAATATTCACAAACCATTAGTGGTATCTATCTAATAAAACAAACATATAGATCTTAGTCACCATGGTAATTTTCTATAATCTATCATTAACATATATTGTTAAAGCATCAATCAATATACCCTTCATTGAGATTATAATACCTATGAAAGAATTTTTTTAAGGAATTCAAAATCAATAAATTTGGATTTAAACTTCTCATACATTATGGTCTTTAATAAAATCCTCAAATTGTCTTCATTCTCTCCCTTACTCTTCATATATATACAAATATAATAATTAAATACCACCAAAAACTGATAGAGGTAATTATAGAAATCCATATTCATTACATCCATGAAAATATCAAAGGTGTTGATAAGTCAAAAAAGCATCATTATTAAATCATAATTACCTTAGATCATATAGAAGTTTTTATTGGGTATATCAAAAATCTTCAACCAAAAAATGATGAAATATGAAGTTAAATTTAACAATGGAAAGTATGGATAATCACATAGTTGATTAAACAAGAAAAAAATACATGATAAATGATACTTTTTCTTGATAGTAATATTTTTATTTTCATAAAAATCAATGCAATGAAACATCAACCAGCCTTTGTTAACAATAAAAATAAACATGTGAACCCCAAGGTGATGCATTCAGGTGTATAAATAATTTTTCTAAATTATCTTGTAGTTTCTTAATTAATTATTTTTAATCAATTAGGAAATTATATAAGGAGTTACATAAATTAGTGTAGCACAATATATGTGTTCGTATAAAAAATATTGTCCATGATTAATGGGTATAATAAGCCACTATTTGGGGAAATACATCCACACATTCACAAAAAAACATAATGGATGTTGAGAGTGTCACAAATGATTTGATATCAATATCCCTCTGAAATAAGTATTAATACTAATATAATGCATTCAATTTCCATTAGAAGTTGATATTCATCATCACACCAAAATATTGTCATATAATGATTTAGAATATCAATTTTCACTCCCCTACTAGGAAAATTGATATAGGATCTATATAGAGAGAGAAAATATGTGGCCAAAATTACATTAAATTATACTACACTAGGAATCACTAGATATTTAGGTATTTTATTCACATAAACATTAGTTACAGAAAATATATAGACATTAGAGGTGATCATCAATCGATTTTATGATATTTCTTCAAACTAAACAAATAATCATTGAGTGGTGATGTGATGCTCTTAGATAATTAATCAAATATAATAGAGTGTGCATATCTATAATAAAAAAAATTAATTTCTTATTGGGTTGGTATGTGTACCTTTCATGAAATCATTCCCATGACCAGATATATGAATTATGATCACATGATTGTTCCCTTGGTCTCTTGGATTAAGAGTTTAATGGCATTTAATTTCCTCATTATCCCTCATATTTGAGAGTTTATTGTTTTAATTTTCATACTCTTAAATAGAAAACCTTTTTGTCTATGTTCCACATTAAATTTAGCTCTATCACCATCATTGAATTAAAAATTCATATTACATAGGCACTCTGTTTTTTATGGTATTATTTTCCACACATAAATCATTTACCATACCACATATGTAAATTTATTCCATTATTTTTTTTCACTTCAGACATAAGTCAAGATTAATGTTTTTCCCTCCAAGGGTTTTATAATTTTAGATTCCTAATCATTCTTACTTTCTCTTTTAGTTCACAAACCCATGAGAAAACTAATATTATTTAATATCCATTTCAATCATGAAAGATCATCTAAAAATATGTTAATAGATATCAATGTCCCTTATATATACTTCCATTCATAGATTTATTCTCATGAACCTATTGAACTGGTTATAATTTCATTGAGGATTTATGATAAAACTAGTTGCATACCTTAAACATTTAGTAAAATTTTACTCATAGGTATTAATATATTTTTCATTATTTTTATTTGGTTCTTGAAATTCACTCTCCATTTTTTGTGATTATATTATGGAAAATAAATTAAATTCTTAAAACATTTCCCATTTAATAGACACAATTTCTTCTCATTTCCTTGTATTCTTGGTAAGAGTCCATCATTGTTTATATTGAACATCCAAATAAAAGATAGCCAATATAACGATCTCATTGTACAAGCATTGGAGAATATAATATCTTTTCAATCATTTCCTACTACCCAAAAAAAATATGGATCATAAGAACCATTGAACTAAGGTGTATGTTTCCATATAAAATACTCAATACTTAAATATTACATCCTTTGGTAATTTGGATATTCTCTATGATTCATGTTTCCATTCATAGATTTATGGACATGGGATTGATTACACACCAAGATTTAATCCCTTATTGTATTTTCCCTTCCATGGACATGAAGTGTTTTATGTCGCATTGTATTCCTTAGAGTGGATTTAGAATATAATGAAATTTTCATAGAATGTGATATATATTGATTTATATTTATATTCATCAAGGCACTACACGTCAGGTTTCTGTAGATATGTGACTATTCGTGGATGCCATAATTAAACCATGTTATCGATGTATTATATAGTTATGTATTTATTAGGGTGTATCAGCTCATACTAGATGATAGTTTAGTTATATTAGATATTTAGAAGGGAAAAAATTACTGAATACACTAATGAAATGTTTAAGATACTCTTGATGTTTTTATATTGTGTGTGTTATGGGGTTTCCCTAGAAATACATCCTTGTTTGGATATTACAAGTATTTTTTGTTTTATAATATATTCATCTTGGTGTAATAACCCCAAAAAAGTCAGTTTAGTATATATCAAACATCATTATGTTTAATAGTGAATGTGTCCTTACATTGAACCAAATTTGACACTCAAGGGGAATATGCTTTGGTAATTTCATATTATCATTTTGAAGGATTATGAAGGATATGGTAATAATTTTAAGTATAAAAATTATTTAAAATATAGTATCTAAACAATAATGGATAACAAAGATGAGAACATATTAAGATATTAAGGAATTATATACCAATTATTTTTGAGTTATTTCATTATAATGATATTTCTCTAATTAATATGTTAAATAATTTAATTATTCTCACTAGTAATATTCTGTTATCAGGGACACGATGAGGAAAATATTTAACTAGGATAATGAGGATGAAATGGAAAACATGGAAATTGTTAAATTGATATGAGAGATATATTTCAGAATATTATGGAAATCCTCACTCATCTATCTCAATTTCTAAATAATAAGATGACTAATGTGAGTATAACAAATGCACCATGAAGGGAGAATCTTACAGTTGAATTAATTATTCCTCCATTTTCACTATCCATTAATTTTCATTCGACATATTTTTAGTTATGTAATGGATTAATCTGATCATTATGATACCTTTTTTCATCAATTATCAGTACATGATAAGGTTTTTTTGGTCCCATATCATCTTGTAATTGAGGATGATCATTGGTGGAATCATTTTAGGAATATGAAGTAAAATTAGGAATTTGAGTCCCTGATGTTGCAAGATTTAAGGTTAATATTATTTAATAAGTATTTCCCTCGTATATGATTCACTATGATAGAAGAATAATTCATTGAATTGAAATAAATTAGAGATGAGACGGTTGGATCATTTTTTATGATCTTGTTTATGCTGGCACTGTTTTCCATACTGAGTAACTCCAAAAGTGAATATAATATAGATCTATTCTTGAATTAATTAACAACATAATTATTAGAAAAAAATAGATTTTTGGGAATTTGGAAGTTACGAGGGACTTATTTGATCTATTCATTAAGCTGTAATTTAATATGGCGACCCATATGATTTTATAGAGAGGAAAACTAAGATAGAGAATCATAGAATCCTTAATGAATAATTCCATCTGGGTAAGTAAGTCCAACTAACCACATGTTAAAACTGTTCGAGGAAACAACCTTGTAATTTCCTAAAATGTTCTGTGAAGTGTTATAAGGGATGTAATGTAACCCACAAATATCATGATATTATATATAATGGAAAAAAGTCTAATAACAACACTAAAGTAGAGATAGCCCAATATTATGATCCACATACCATTCAATGCCTCATATTTCCAAAGTATAGGCATTATTTGAATTAATTCCTTAATATTAGGGATAATAATTGTAATAGGGAGAAACATCCTCTAAAACTATGTTTGAAATTCATTTTATATAAATATAGTACTTCTGTAGTGGACTTTAATAATAAATATTTCAATGTTACAATAATTATCTACACTCTATCCATGAATTTTTTTATTTTCTTCTCATTATTCACATTCTTTTAAATTATATAAAATTACAAATAATATTAATTCACCACCTGAAATAGTGGATATTGATATATCTATAGAAAATAGTAATTGGAATTATAAATAAATATAATTTATACATACCGTATCCCATTAATATTTATAGTAAGATACATCCTTAAAATCAAATTCTTCTCCCTATTATTAAATATAACAAAATCCTAGGTATATATTGGCTTTCATTATATAAAGATCATTTCAATTTCTAGAAAGGATATTATCCTTTAATATCCATAATCATCTAATTATCATGTATCAATCAAAGAATTATCTTTCACATTAATAATAAAATTCTATAATATTGGTATTGGTTCTTAGAAATAAAGGTCTCTTATCTCATATTATCAGGGAGGAATTCAACATTGAGAATATTCTTATTTTTTAGGAATATGTTTATGTACATCCCAATGATTTTATTGTCTTACCCCATATCATGAGGATGAATTTTCAATTTATATCATGAATGGATGATTCACTATCTCAATTACACCATATAAACTAATTTTTTATTATAGGTTTTATTTAAGAGATGACAAAAAAATATTGATAATGTTTTATTATGCCCTAGTGCTACTATAAATACACAACCTTAAATAGTATTTAATAATTATTTTTTAGTCAATAATTAATTTTCTTATACACACATTTTTATTTATGGTTTAGATTTTTAGATTATTAGGTTATAACTCGTACATAATAAAACTATATTTTATAAATTTTATAATTTTAATCAGTATCCATTATTTAAAAATTATAAATATTCTAAAAGGAAACATGTTTATTATTAGGAAAAATCATCATCACTATCAAATATACTTCTACATGTTCATACCCATACATAAATCGTATAAAAATAAAATTAAAACATGATATAAGAAAAAAAATTATCATTGATGGACATAAAAAAGAAGAAACATGGTAGTGAAATGGAAATTATGAAAACCATTAAAATGATTACCTATGTCCCAAAATTCATAAGTCATATAAAATAAATCATTTCCACATGATAAACACGTGTTTTGTTTTCTAAAAACCCCTTTATCAAAAATAATAACTGAATAAAACACCTTTTGGTAATATAGAATGTTATATTGATAACACATGTTAGAAATAACTTGAACCTATATAAATCCTTAAAAAACATCCATATATAACACTTTTAATTATTTTTTATAAAGTTGTGGAACATTACCCATGGAATTGGAGCGCTATCTAGGTTCACTGATTGTACAAGCCTTATCAGTCTCACCCGATGTATAAGTTATATCAGAATCACCCATATTATAAGAAATATCAAACACAGACATTATCATATATAATTATCATCTACTATATATGAATAAAAAAAATTAATGTTTGTAAATCATATCATAAAATCCATGATAAACTCTATTGTCAACATATATAAATCACATTTGAATACTGAAAAACTATTTCGTTTCAAAAACACATTTTCAAATATAAAATCCAAATATGGAATGGGAATAGGGTTATTCATTGCTGAATACATCACTGGTATAAAATAAAGAAAAAATTATATAATGGTCATGGTGGTGGAAAAAATCATGGAAACTGTATATGTTAAAATAGACCATTCATGTTTACTTTTGTAAATAAATTCATAACATTCCATTAAAATATTCTTTTTGAAAACCATTGAATGAAACTAAAAAGAGATGGAAAAATTATTTTTCATTTATTTTATGTTCATATAATTATATTAATAAGATATTTTTATAAATATGGAAGTTATAGAGAATGAGTTGGAAGGGAAACTTTAGAATAATATTTTTAAAAGAATGTCCCTTACCACGAGTCTACATTTCATGTAGATTTTTTTCATCTACTCCATAATAAAATTATGTTAATTATTTTCTTGTTTAATAAAAATATATATGTTTATTATTAATTTTTTATTTTATTTTCTACCATGTTATATTCAATTACTTACTCATATAAGTTTACGTTGATCATTTTGATGAAATTATTCCTATAAATCCAAAATGAAGTCAGTGGGTTAATGATGGAAAAATAGGTCGATATTCAATCATATCCAAAATTTCATTAATTAAATAATTATAATTTTCATATATAAATTATACATTTAAAATGAATCTGGAAAGATGGTTTAAAAAAATAAACTATGTTACAATCATTGAGACGTCCAACTGTATATACAGATGATAAATGTTTTAATTTTTTAATGATCACTATAAAAATAAGGGAAGTATTATTTTTTTATTACAAAAATGTTGAATATTTCATAAATACCATATAATGTATTCATATATATACTTACAAATATTATCCATCGTACGATGTTATGAAAATAGAATCAACTCGCTTCATAGAGGAAGTAGTCTACACCTGCTCACAAATTATGAAATCATTTTTTAGTGAATTGAATGATAATAAATTAAATTATATATTATATTTTCATAATTATAATTATAGAATCATTAAACATCTAAAATAAGAGGTGTTAAAAAATGAATTACATCGGTTCACGAGGAGGTTGTCCGTTATAACATGAACAATGCTTTTGTTATCCATATGATTGAAGAGGAAATGGGTATAGGTTATGTCGTTAAGTTAAAAACATCTAAGTATAAATAACGTATATATATATTAATGTTATCATGTCTGAAGATGTTTTTTATGAGGTAAAATAATAAAAAAAATATATGATTAATAACATTACCTGTTCATCGGAAAACCTCTTTAGGCTTACAAAAAATCCTTTTTGGTTCATTTTTTGATCAAACCAACATCTTCAAAGACATTGTGAGGGATTTTAATAAGGTATTTTTCTAGTTATTTACAAACAATTTTTTTCATTGTGAATAAATGTGGAGAGGAGGTGACATTTTATAAGAGAGGGGAGGGTGCTACTGGAATTTCCTTATGAATGAACTTCAGATGAATTGTTTTTCATATTTGAATGGAACAAAATTGACTATATTTGATGATAAGATGAAATTTTTTAAAAAAACACTCATATAAATTTCTTTCACATATTTATGTGATGTTTTATCCCTAATATATTTTTTTATAGCCAGTTTAACCCTTTTAAATAATTATCATGTTATTGGAGGTTTTCTATTTTGGGGTCAAAAACATTTCAATAAAATGATAAAAAACCAAAATATTAACTGTGATTCACACTATATACCATATCTTATTTACATGGATATACAAAATAATTTTATAACTTTTAAATCATTTCATAAGATATTATTTATTATATAATATCATTAATGTCAATTTCAACAATATTCATTTAATATGAGATTGAAAATATAAAGAAAATGTTAGATCTAGAATCAATACCGTTAAAACAATCAAAATAGGTTTTAGTTATCTAAAAAACATGTTTTATGTAACAAATAACCAAAATTTTGTAACATATATTATACTTATTTTTATTTGATTATTTTTATTTTATTTAAACAAATTATGTGTAAACACTGTATTAGAATTTAAAATAATTACATCATTTAAAAATGTATAATAAATTTATCTACATAAAAATAATTTCATTATGATTAAAATATCTAATTATTTTAATTAACTACTTGATTTGGTCCCCTTGTGAACACATAGCATATATTTAAAAGCAATAAAATGACATTTTGTCTTTTTTTCTTTACATAAAATATTATATAGTTCAATTTTATGGAAAATGTGTCCCATAAAAATAAAAAAAATCCTTCTTTGGTGGTAATTTTTTTATAACATCATCTAATATGGTCTAAAATGAAAAATATAAATTCCATATTATATTGTTATATTTTATGTTAATCTGATTCACCTTATTTCTACGGTGATGAATTTATTCTATTTTTATTATTAATTATGAAAAAAATATTATTTCCATGTTAAATAAAATTATATTTGTTGTTTCCATATATGAACATAATTTTAAAAAATTAAAAAACACAATGTGGTTAGAAATAATTTTTTAAATATCCCCCAAAGCCTAATGAAAAAGGGTTTTCGAAGAAGAATTCTTTTTTAGGCTAAAAAGTGTTGTCATACAAATAGCAAGACTATTTTTAATTCAAATTTAACTAATTATATTATTTATAAATTATGTACTATTATATTAATTTAGAATCAAAATTTTAAAAAATTTAGATTATTTTATGAAAATAAATGATAGTTTTACAAAAATCAATCTTTTCACTGTTCATTAAAAAACAATATATTCAAGAAAAAACCAAAAAGTCATCTTTGGATAATTTTTACATGATGAATTTAAAAAAACTATTAATTTTATCAAATAAAAATTCTATTATTTTATAATTAAACCTTTAAATAATACCTTATAAGAAAATTTTTTTATTCAAATATTTCCTAAAAAATTACATAATATATATAATGAATATAAATTTCTATTTCATGGAAAATATTAAATATGAAAATAAATTATTATATCACTAACAACATTGTTTCCTTCTTCCAATCTTCTATAAATTACATCTTCACAATTTTATTCACTTGTTAAACAAATGAGGATATGATTCACTTCATTCACTTTCATATTTCCCTGTTGCTTCATTAAAAAAATCACAAAACCATAACATCATGAATCGAATTATTCCACAATACATTCTTTATATGGTCATTAATATGTACTGAGATTCCAAATAAGATATTTTATCCTCTAACTAGAATACCACAATGTCATGAACATGAGATGAATCCATCATATCTTTTGTGAATGTCAATCCATGAAATACTATGCGTAAAAAGAATAACCTCAGAGGAAAGGCCACACAGTAGGTAATTGAACAATATTTATAAGAGATTTTATATGGTCTATTGAACCATAGACATATATTCCCCATTTTTATACAACACATAAAACTTCATAATTGAGATACTTTAAGAAAATCCTGATCACCTACCTCAAAATATATATCCTTCCTCTATTTATCTATATACCTTTTCTACTTGTTCTATGATTCACTCATATTTCACTAAATAATATTCACTTTCTCAATCGTTTACAATAAAAATTCTAGTCTTATCACCTTTATTTACCACAATTAATCCCATAAAGTAGTAATCTCAAACCAATTTCCATATAATGCCTGAAAAGGTTTAATCTATATTATGGAAAGAAAAATATTATAATAATAATACTAAACTACAAATTAATATTGAAACTAACTCAGATGGTAATCCATTAAACAATCATGATTAATATAGTTCATGGTCTAATGTTTTTTCTCAAACATTCCATTATATTTAGAATAGAAATAATAAATAAAATTTAATTCATCATAAAATAACTTTTGAAGTCCATTCTAGGAATTAGAGATGAATATAGAAAAAAAATATGATTCAATGGATAATGTAACTCCATTAATCATTAAAAAATCCATTAGATATATGTGAGAAATTGTATCCAAGTACATTATATCTCAAATGAGATTGAAATTCAAAGATTTAGTTAATTTCTCAAAAATATTCCAAATTTCATTTTTACCTCGAGATGTATTTGGTAAGACCATAATGAAATCCAAAGATATATTTTCATAATTCCACTCTAGCACTAGAAAAGGATGAAGCATCCATTTTTTATAATTTTATTTTATCATTAAACTTTTGGAATATCAAAGATTTCATGTTAAATGTATGAAATATCACATTCCATTTCACCCAAAATAATAATAACCCAAAAGTAATTGTACATATTAGTGATACCCATGTGATTAGAAAATGGGGAGCTATGACATTCACTCAACATTTCTCTCATAAATTATGAATAAAAAAGAATATATAATATCTTTAAAAATATAATAATACCTAGTTCATAAAATTTAATGTAAGACACGTACCCTTCATAGATGAATATACATTTTCCTACACAATAGGATCCCCATTCTAACATATCATAATTACTTTTGTCAGAAATGATTCTACTAATACCAAAACCATAATACAGGATATTCATGAATCCACAACATTGATGAAAAAAATCATCAAAACATGACCTTTTAAATGTATCATTATATATTCGACTACAAGCATCAGTTTTACCTTTTAAATCCTAGTGTGATAATTAATTGAAAAGTTATAATCCATAATTAGTTCAAAACAACTTATCTACCTCTAATTGAAATAATAATGAGTAAAAATATACTTCAAATTGTTTTGATTCATATATATATCAACCATTAATGCATATAATTAATTCCTCCATATTTTTTTTGAAATAAACACATCATCTAATTCCATATCACATGTATGATAGATTCTATAAGGGGACTTAGTTGATTTAAAACATAATTTATTAATAGATTATTATTCTCCATAACAAAACCAATGCCATTAAATTAAGCATCACTATAGATTAAAACGTCAAAATTTCTAGAGGGAAAGTCCAAAACTGGATCATTGGCCAAAAATCCTTTTTGTTCTTGAAAATAATTTTCACATTATTTTATCTTCCTAAATATAATGCCCTTTAAAATTATAATAGTTATTGGAATCAATTACCTAGAAACCTTTTCAATAATCCATAGGCATTAACCTACTAATTTGATAAAATTACTGTACTCTATAGCATTTTTATGTCAGGGGAATTTATTAAAAAATTGATTGATAAGTGTCAATAATATTCAATATTTTTAAATAATATGTCTATGGAATGAAATTTTATTCAAACAAAACTCACACTTAATAAATATTCCATAGAGATTCAATTATATTAATTTTTTTTTTAAATAATGTGTTTTCTTTCCTAATCATCTTTAATTTTAGAATAAAACAATATTTCATTAAAAAATACAAAAAAACATACCCAAGAGAAAATGGAAAAAAATTAACAAGGTCTCTGAATATAGTTGTTGCATTAGTAAACCCAATGGGAAATATCTAAAACTTATGATTCTTGTATCTATTCAAGAATTTATTTTTATTGATAATATCCTTAATTACTTATAACTAATTATATCATGACTAGAGATCTATCTTGAAAAAAATTATTCTCCCAATATTTGATCAAACTAATCATATAAATGAGGTAAAGGAAACTTGTACTTAACTGTGATGTTATTTAAGGATTCATTATCAAATATATTTCTCCTCAAACCATCAATTTTTAACAAATAAAATTATAGAACCCCAAATTCAATTTTTTGAATGAATTAATCATTATCTTGTAACGCATTAAAAAAAAATTCAATTACTAAAAAAATACATGATCCATTCGATTGGGGGGATTTTAACTTGGCTTATTACCAAGCACTAATTCGACATTAAATTATGCATCCTAACAAAAAAACACTATGATAATTTCTAGGAAATACATCAATGTATTACTTTACTATTTCTACATCACTATTTTGTATAGATTATTTCTTTTCAACAACATGGTCTAGGTAATATTGACTACCATATATAATTAATTTCATAGATTTATGGTAGTTTATACAATGTACGAAACCATTGAATAAATCATTCCTTGATCTAAAAAATATCTTATAATGATGCACTGATATCCAATCCATCCTAAAAATAATATTAGACACATCTATGGGATGTTAAATAGGTTTTTTTGAGAAAGACCATCTAATGGTATATAGTAGGAAGAATCTAATAAATCTTGGTTTCATTAATATTTCCACATAGATTATTCATCCCAACATATATCTTAATTTCAAGTGGTGATATTTCTATTTTATTTATGAATTTTTAATAATTGAATGAATGTAATTGTATAGATTCAAAAAAAGAATTAGAATAATTTAAATAAATTGGAATAATACATATAACCACTTCATTAAATATCCCAGCATCAACCTTTGATGTAGAAAATGAATTTCCCAAACCAATTTTCATACAGTGTTGATGATTTCATTCGTGTGTAACTATATTTCGAAAAAAAATCCATAATTAACTAAATCGTTAAAATTAAAACATCACATCATTTTCAATCTATATTTTTTCACATTCATTGGTTTTACATAACTCTTTTAGTTCCCATCATGATCCATATAACCAAGATTACCACCCTAAATCACATTCCATATCCTTTCTAACATTCCTTGAACTATTTTTCATGAGGCACATAAGTATTAGAAATTTCAATATCCACATTCTCAGCACAAGAATCAAATTTCTTAAGACATATTAATTATCATGAGGATAATTCCCTTCTTAATCAAGGTATCATTCAAGAGAAAAATATATTTAATATTACCTTTTTGGTCCCAATTTTTTTTTACATACCTTTTCTCACACCCAGTTTCAGGTAAGTAACCCTTTATTTATGTGTATTATGTATGTAATGTTTTTGGGAGAAGTTTGTGAGGGGATTGAAGAATTTTGGAAGGTGTTTTTTTATGTTTTGGAGAAAATTGGTTTGAGTACCATTTTTAAAACCCCATGAACCTCCTGTAAAGAACTATGAAATATGAAACATAAGCTACTGATTAGGAACATTGTTTAGAAAACTAAGGCCACTAGGGAGTAAACACTTGATGTGGGACAATGGACTTCAGTATTATAGGTTCACGGTATATCTAATCATGTCGTCCAACCATGTGAGGTTCTTCCTATGGTTGAGCTATATCCACAGTTAGCACATGCTTTTCCTAATTATTTAACTAAAATGTGTATCGGAAAAATTGAGATCTGAAAATTGTGGATCTCACTCGATTTACCCCCTTAATAGCTCGTTTTTCCTCTATTATGACTATAACTCTTCATACTATTATCCTAATGGATTTTAATACTCTTACATTTGATCAATGACTGATATGTTTTGAAATCATGATATGTTAATGGCCGGATTTCATGCTAAGTTTTGTTCTTGGTGGTTTTCCTTATAGCCAATATTCTTAATTCACTTAGATTCATAGATATAGTCTATTGGGGATAGGTAAATGATTGTTAATGCCAATGTCTTTGAAATATTTATCTTTTTACTAGGGAAAAATATGTGAGGAAGGTTTTTGGATATTTAACCTGATTGTGTAGAATAATTCAATATTTTCATCATTTCCACCATAATCTCTGAGGTAGTTGTCTTAAATCATTACCCGTCTCATTGGAACTTTAGTGATTCATTTCACATTGCTTAAAAATATTTAAATGTGTTGTGAAATCTTTTTTAAAATCATGGTAGAAACATTGTTTTATGATGATTTGTGAAATTGTGGAATTGTTTTTTAAATTGTATTATTGATTGATTCTAAAATGATGTTTTTAAAATTTGTTGTTTGGTTTCATTAATTACTATGTTTTTAGGTAAAGGATTTCAATTAAGATTTTGTTTTTTTAAAATTTATTGGTGCATTATTTTATGTTTTTTCAATAATTTTTGTGTGTGTGTTTGTTTACATTAATGTGACCCTATATAAGGGGTGTGTAAAAATGAGGCACTGGTATATGGATACCTTGTGAAGACCTGTTAGAATGATGATATACCACTCATGAGTTTGGATATTTCCCCTGGGAATACATTTATGGATGTGCATATTGGAATGGGTTATTCTAATATTTGAATTTGACAACTAGTTTTTAAAGAGGTGTTTGGTTTCATTACATGAAAATTATTTTTGTGCGAAACTGATTGGATTTGATATAAACTACTCAATTATTTTAAATTGTTTTATATATATTTTTTATATATAATTATTTAACATGATATATCTTAGTGTTTTTAGTAGGTATTTTATTTGGGGAAAACCTACTATGTTTCATTACTCTCCCCTTATTTGGTATTTTTGTGATTTTGGAGATATTTTTTATCCAGACATAGGTAAAGGAAATGTGTCTCATTAATTTAATGATTCATTGTGAAACAATGAACATGGATTGTGGAGTTGGATATTGGAGAGTGATGGGAGCTTTGGGGTTCATGTCTATGGAGTCTTATGTTTTGTTGGTTTTGTCATCATATTGATTCTCTAATATTGGTTTTTATTATTCACATTGTAATTTGATTTAGGTTATGGTATAGTTTGGTATTATTATATTTTTTAAATAATTGTCTTAAGGAATCATATAGTGGTTTTTGGTTATGGTATTTTAATTTTAATTTTTTAATTTCAATGGTCAAATCATCCACCAATTATATTGAATACCTTGGCATTTATTCTGACCATTTGGCATCTGGGGGAGGCCTCCTAAAGAATAGAAATAATTCATCTGTGAATCACTCCAATGAGGATAGGAAAGGTATTAAAATGGTAAAAATCATGGTGAGACCAAATCTATTGGGAAATGTAGAATTAATTATTTTGTTCATTGATATTAAAAAACATTCTTAATTAATCCTTGATTTGGAATGGTATAAAGTAGTAGGATCATCATAACGTGACATATAAGTCATAAAAATGCATACCTAACCTATTTATGTTGAACATAATTTTACCATGGATATTGGTAAATATGTGTTTAGGAGACATATGTAGGAGTTATAATCTCATTCACGGGTTTATACAATGAGAATATCATGACATGAATTGAATGAAATGACATCCCAATAGAAGTTCTTATTTCATTTTGAGTATTGGTTTTTGATTTTGTCAAAATGTAATTATTTTTTAAAAATTACGAATTTTTTTCAAACGTATATTTTAGAAAAAGGATTTGTTGTTGTGTCTTGAAAATGATTTTATTTTCAAAATCATGTGGAAATTTTCAACAATATATTGGAAAAATTAAGGACATTAATTTTAGAAACCATTTTCAAGATTGTTTTATATAGTAAATTTGATATTTATAAGATTTGAGATGCTAGAGAGTGAGATTTTTGTAATTTTTATTTAGTTATAAAAAATAAAACCCTATAGATGTCATAGAAACCAACCAGATGTAGTTGCTGAGAATTTGGTTTCACTAGAGCCACAGGATAACAAACATCTGGTTCAATGTATAGACTATTCCATTCAGATTATAGATAGAGGGAATATGATGAATTATCTAAGAGAAGTTGTTCATTCCATTCTATTCTAGAAGAATTGTCTACATATTTTTTGGAGGACTGAAAACAAGAGAAGGAAGAGGGGAGACCAATTACAATGAATTGAATACTCAATTTCCACGAAAACTAAAATAGTTTAAAGTCATGATAGAAGTGTATATGATAGAGGATGTGTCATGCCGGTGGTGGGATTTATTTGTTTATGCTAAATTGGACCATGTAATTTTATTGGAGGATTTCGAATAATTTTTTAGAAAATGATTGAAATGACCACAAACTATTTCAACTTGAAGCAGGAGAATCTATTAGAGAAAAAATATTTTGTTAAATTTATGCATTTATTCAACTTTTTACCTGATGTTACTATTACTAATTCCTTTTAGGAATGAATTTTTTAATCAGTGCTAAAGTAGAAGATTCTCTCGAAGATTTCCATACTCTTTATAATGGATTATATAGATATGTCTAAAAGAGAGAAAGTGGAAGAATGGGGAATGTCAAGAGATACTAGGAGAGGAAGTATATTGATACCTATGGGAAATTGTGGGACATATAATGTTGGGAACATAGGGTATAGAGTAACCTATATCCATGTTTTTGCGATGAATCAAAATTAAAAGACTAGATTAGTGAATCTTCCTAAAAAACCCAAGAGTAAAGGTCTATGTTTCCAATGTGGATCTTTGGATCATATCGACCGATCTTGTATAGAACCATACATAAAATTATAAAAATAAAACTAGATGGGGCATATTCAATGCAATTTTTATAGTTCTCCTAGGTCAGGTATTTGGGATGCATCTCATGTTTCACACATGTCATATTCATTGATGGGACAAGTGAATAAGAATAACCCTCTATAGGAGAATAGAGCTACACATGGAGATTCTAAGAATATGATGACTCCTCTATAAGTAAAATCTCTATAGGGAAATTAAGAGCAAATTGAAGCTAGTAACCAATTGTATACAGCTATGAATGTTAATGTGGACAATCAATTTAGACAATTGATGGTAACTAGTATGATTATTTTAAATTCTAGAATAATGAAATTGTTTTTATAAGGGTCCATCACATTCAATTATTTCTTCTCATGCTACCGATTTTATGGAATTTCAAGTTCAGATGATGCATGCATTTTTGAAACCATAAACTCAACCTGGTCAAAGATAATTTTCATCATTTATATATATATAATGTTCTATAATTTTATATGAATCTATGTTGTAATGAGATTTATATTTTATTGAGATGGATGTATACGACATACTCTTGGGTATGGACTACTCTACAAGGTTCATGGCTCACATCAATGTTTATATACAAAAGGATAGTTTTTTGACTGAGGATGGCTTAGAGCATCTCTTTAAAGAAAAAAAGAATATAGAGGTAGGTGAAATGGGATTTTTATCACTAGAAGATGGATCAATATCATAGAATTTGGTAGCTTTTACTTTATTATTGATAGAAGAGATCAAAAATATCAATTTTCCCAAACTTTTTATCAGTATCTAGATGTTTTTACAAAATATTTCAAAGGGTTTCCACACAGTTTAAAACAGATATCCTTCTATAGACCATTCATATATCCCATCTTTATTATATATAAATACAACCGAATTGAAAAAAAAATTAAAAATGAAGTTGGAAGAGGTAGAAGGTATAGGGTTAATTCAGCCTAGCACACCTCTGTTGGTAGTATCAGTCTTGATTGATAAAAAGGGAGATAAAACTCTTTATATTTGCATGTATTAATGTAAGATTAACCAAGTAATGATAAATAATTAGTATCCAATTCTATACATTAATTTTTTGTTTGATCAACTGATTGAAGCACATGAGTTATCAAAAATTTATTTTCAATTTTTATATAACAAATTGTGGGTTCGAAAAGAGTATATTTCGAAAAAAATCCATTAGGAGTAGATGTGGACATTAAGAGTATGTGTTTATAACTCTTGGTCTTAAAAATACTCTAAAAGTCTCTATGAAGAATATTAATAGGATATTTCCAAGATATATGGATTATTTTATAGTGTTTTGTTTGGATTAAATGTTTTCTAATTCAAGGATAAGGGCTATGCATAAGAAACACTTGTCTATTGTGTTGGGAATTTTTCGAGATCATCATCTATATAGAAAATTATAAAAGTTTTATTTTGGATATAATATGTATTTTAACTTGGTCTTATAATCTCTAAAATAGTTTATTATGTGGATACAAAAAATATAGAGGCTTATCTCTTGGAAACTACAAAAGAATGACATTAAGATACGCAGTTTCCATGGATTAGCTGGTTATTATAGGCGTTTTTTCGTGTTTTCACATGAAAAGAGTAACCAATGACATCTTTAAAAATTAATAATGTTAAAATACAATGGAACGAGAATCCTTTTATGTATTTTCAAGAGCTTAATGGTCTCATTACAACGTCACCAATCTTGCCTTTGCTAAAATTTGGACATGAGTACATGGTGTATTGTGATGCTTCAGGATATGGGTAGGGATTTTTTATCGTGTTGGGAGATCATGGTGTTACTTATGGCTCATGGAAGTTACATTCACATGAGAATAACTACCCAACAAATGATTTGGATTTATCTACCATATTCAATACATTGAATACATGGTGTCATTACATCATTAGTGAGAAATTTATAGTGTTTATGGATTATAAGAGCTTCAACCATATATTATCACAAAGGGATTTGAATATAAGATAAATAATGTCGATAAAGTATCTATAATTTTTTAACTTTGAATTGATTTATACACCATGTAAAGGAAATTTTGAGGTAGATTCATTAAGGATTAGGTAATATGCTCAGTTAGAAATAGAGGTATCATATCAGTGGTAGTTGAAGTCATTGATAGATAACATGATTTTGGATTATGAAGACTAAGGTAGTGTTATAGTTTTCTTTCCAATTTTATTGGTTCATGATTTGGTGAATACGGTTAAAGAGGCACATACATCCAATTCAAAATGTTTTTCAATGAGATCAAAACTCAATGGTGGGGAGACCATTGAAGGATGGAAGTTGGATAGAAGTTCAATTTTGTTTTTTTAAAAATCACATGGTCATACCTATGTCTTTTTATAAATAACATCTCCATGATTACAAAAATTATACACTGGTTGTTCATCCTAGAATATAAAAGATTTATAATACATTAAAAGCGCAATTTTTTGGGTCTTCATGAAACGGAATATTGATGTTTTTGTTATGAGATGCCTCACCAATCCATAGGTTAAGGAAGATCTTAATTATATTGAAGGTATGTTGTAATCTTTACCTATTAATATTTTTAAATGTGAGAAAATATCAACGGATTTTGTATTAGGTCTCCCAAAAATGGTTTGTAAACATGATTTCGTATAGTTGATATTGGATTTTGTAACGAATTCGTCCCATTTATTCCCTATTCTTGATTCACATATGGTGGATGGCGTGTCGAAAATCAATATGAAATAAGTATTAAAGAGTTATGGAGTACTATTTTCTATATTATTGAACCAAGATACAATGGTTATGTCTCGTTATAGGAAATGATAATAGAAATCCCTTGATAATTAGTTGACTGGGAGTATGTTGTACAACCCTCAAATAGATGGAAAATTCGAATGAACATTAGAAAAATTGGAAGATATATTTATGGAATTTTTAATGTATTATGGGGTCTCTTGGGAAGATCATGTATTGATAGTGGATATATCATATAAAAACATTTTTCATTCCTTCATATGTATGGTTCTATTTAATGAATTGTATGAGTGTCCATATCATTCTCCACATTGTTGGGTGGAAACATGTGACACTTCACTAGTTGGTATGATCATTTACAAAGAGACAACAGAGAAGATTTAGTTGATCTATAAAAGGATAGAGACAGTTAAACATCATCAGAAAACATAAGTGGATCATCATCGATGGTTGATGTCATTTGAGGTGAGGGATTGTGCATTAATGAGAATCTCTCCATGTCATAGTAATCATTATTTGGGAAATCATGGAAAGTTATATCCTCAATACATAAGCCATTTTTAGAAACTTTCATGTGTTGGTGAGGTGGAATATCAGTTGGAATGACTACCATAGTACATTTTAGTGTATAATGTGTTTCAGGTATCATAGTTGAAAAAGTATCAACCAGATCCTGACCATGTGATTGGATGGGATCAAATTGACCTATAGTCATTTTATACATTGGTATATATGCCAGTAAAGATTATGGATAAGAAAGAGAAAGTCTTGTGTATGAAAATAAATGTTATAGAGTGGGTTTTTTGGAAACATGGTAAAATTTAGGATGAAACCTGGGAATATGAGAGAAAAATTGTTTAGAAATAGATCAAAATCATTTATTTCAATGATTGTTTTCTACTTAATTGAATGAAAATTACAATGGTGTATAGAATATAGCACCCCCATATTCATGTAAGTAACCCTTTCTTTATATTTTTTAAGTATGTAATGCATTATGGTGATGTTTGGGATGGTTAGGGGGACCTTTGTAACGTTTTGGGGATTTTATAGAGGTAAAATATTTGATCATTGTTAATAATAATCCCGAATTCATATAGAGAACTCTGAAATGTGAAACATAGGCTACTAGGTAAGCACATGGTTAGGTGTATGGCTTGGAAAAACTATGAGGCAACCTAGCAGTAAGTATGCGATGTGGGACAAATGTCATCTTCTCACTTGGTGCATGGTTTTTCTAATACAATGGGAAAACCATGTAAGGTTCTTCTTGAGGAATATGCCTATGCATGGTTTGTGAATGGTTTTCTTAACCATATGACCTCACTGTTCATGTAAAAAATTGATATCAATGAATTATTGATCTTGCTTATTTTTTCACATTATCCCATCATTCATCCAATAGTATTACTATAACTGAATTTTTTTCTTCTCCAAAATATTGTAGAGTGTCTTCAATTTAATCTAGGACCAACCTATTAGAAAATCACGGGGTTTTGAATGTTGGATTTCATGGTAAGTCTTCTTTCTTGCCAATTTTCTTTAGATATAATTTTCTTCCCTCACATAGACTCACATATATTGTCTATTGGGCATTGATCAATGATATTTTATGCCACTATTGATCTTATGTGGTTGTGTTGTTTTTAAGAAACAATATCTAATATGTATTTTTGGGGATACAACCCAGTTTTGTTGAATAATAAATTCCATTAATTGTTTTATTAATTGTTTCTAGTTAGGTGGATTCACTCTCGACTCATCTTATTAGAATATGAAGGATGGATTTAATTTTTTTATAATTTATTTATATTTATCAGGAAATTGTTTTGAAAATAATGTTAGAAAACTTCTTTAGTAATAGCAACTGAAATTGTTGAATTATTGTGAAAAATTCATTGTTTATTTATTTTGAAATGATGATTTTAAAATTGGTTGTTTGGTTTGATTTAAAGAAAATTATTGCTGGGAATGGATTTAAATAAAAAAATTATTGAAATTGTTTGGTGAAATTATTTTTTCATGGTTTTGGATTAATTGTTTGGCATTTGTTCATTAGATTTTTCCAAAACATGTGTTAGAAGTGTGTTCCATTAGGTCATCAATATTTAGTTACATTGTGATGACTGGGAAGATCAAAGAGAGGCCACTCATGAGTAAGGAACTTCCAATTTATCATGAATGTGTTGATGTGTGGATTAGTATTTCTTATGAAAAAATGGTAATCAAGTAAAAGGTTTTTAATGAGTGGTTTGAATTGATTCCATGATGCTATTTTGGTATTAAACTAATTGGATTTTATATACAATATATAAATTTTTTAAAGTGATTTATATAAATTATTTTATATAATAGTGATGAAATTTTATATCACAATGGTGTGATTATAGAATTCAACTGAGGAAAAATACTATGTTTCATAAATCAATTCTACTTTGGAACTTTGGTGATTTTGTAGATATTAATAATCATGAAAAGGGTGATTTATTTCATTTATTTAGTGGTGCATCGTGATATGTTGAGTGTGGATTGTGGATTTGGATCATGGAGCATGTTAGGAGTTGTGGAGTTAGTGTCATTGGAGCCTTGGGTTTTGGTTGTTATTTCTTCCTCTTTATACTCTAATATTTGGTTTTTATTTCCACATTTTTCTCTGATATGTGCTATGTTATATTTTGTTATTGCCGTATTTTTTCACTACATTGTTATCATGTATTGTATTGTGTTTTTTGGTTATGTTGTTCTTGATGTGGTTGTTTTATTTTCAAATGGAAAATCATACCCAAATTATATTGAATTCCTTCACATATATATTCACCCATTGGTGTCTTCGGGATGTCAGCTAGGGAATAATATAAATTCCCCATCAACTCAATTTAAAAAGTAGCGGTGGGGGGGTTACATACCTAGACAATCTTGTAAAAAAATTTCAAATGAAGATACTCAATTTTCAACATTTTCCATCAATACCATGAATTATTTCATTATTCATAGTTAAAAACCATATCATTATATTTTTCATCAATATTAATCATTATCGTATCTTATTCAATGGAATCTAACTCATCTATTTTATTTTTATTATTGACCAAATAACACAATCGTCCAGGTACGCCCTCAAAACAATAAATGTTAAGAGTTTCCTTTTGTTGTTCTGAGCATCCCATTATTTCAAATAAATTTTCTAGATAATTAATCAATCCTTCAACTATAATTATATCTATGGTTCCACATTAATTTGGATGGTTCTATTTCATCAATTATTAAACTATAAACATTTTAATCTATAGTAAATTTGTTATCTCCTTAACATAGATACCACCATTATTTATAGCGTGCATCAACTGATGCATCACTGCAAAAAAGTTCATAGTTGGAATTACAACCATTACAAGAAGAAAATTTACTAATATATTTTACACTTGATACCTTACTACTTCAACTTTCATGATTCTTATATGGAAAACAAATATGAAAATGCATAGATTATATGCATAAACCTAGTAATATTAAGTTTTTATATCAATATAACCATAAATTAAAATTTTGATTCGGTAATTTTCATGTATAATCCAATCCTATAAAATTTTCTAATCATTTTATCTATACCAACTATAATGAACCAACATCAAAAGTAATGTAATCAGAATTTTTTAGTCTATAATTCATTTTCACACACACCAAAGGATATGTACATGTTATATTATTATAGAATTAGATTATATCTCATTCACAAAATAACCATTTATTAAAAAGTGGAAATATATGATCAATGAAAATGTTTCCAAAAATATAAAACTTTTATAAATTTTTTTTCTTTTAAGGAAAAAATATTCATGACTTTCAACTTGAATTCATTATTACTCTTACCCATCCGTAAACTCGGTGAAAAACATATTAAAATATGGGATTAGCCCAAAAAATATTATAATATATAAAAAGATGAAACCTATTTGTTTTGTGTAAAACATGATAACCAATATAAATATTAACATTTTATAAATAATCCAAGTTAATGTGAAATAAATCATTTTTACATGGTAAAAACAAACTATTTTCTCAAATAAAACCATTAAAACCCATAAAAAGAAAATAAAAAACTATTTTTGGAAACATAAAGTCTAATATTAATAACCACTATTATAATTAAATGTATCCCAGTTAAAGAAATTATAGAATCCTCCTTTATTATCAACTTTATTCTTGATTAAAATGGTATTGGACATTACCAAATGATGTGGGGTGCTATCTGGGTACATCCATTATATAATATATATTGTGATAATCCATTGTAAATGTTGTATTGGGATCACACATCGTATAAGAAATATTATGATGAAATATTATCATATATAATGATCATGTACCATATAATGGCGGAAAAAATTGGCCTATATATTTTATCATTAAACCTTTAAAAAACACTTTTGAACAAAAAAATAAAACCCTTCCAGATTATGAAATATATTTTCTTTTAAAAACAAATTATCATTTATAAATTACATTTAATTATGTGTTAGATTGTTTTTAATTAAATAATAAATTAAATATTATATAGAATGGATAAAATAAAATAACGGTTATGGTGGAGGAAAGCTCGGTGTCACTGGTATATTAAAATATAACATTTTTTTGTCTATTGAAAAGAAATTCAAAACTTGTTCTCAAAATATAACTTTTGAACAATATTTTATGAATTTAAAAAGTGAAATAAAATTTACTTTAATTTTTTTTAATTTTCATATAATTACATTAATATGATGTTATTAAAATACTGACACTGATGAAAATTGGTTTTAGGGAACACATTAAAAGAGGATTTTTAAAAGAAATTCTCTTACCATTAGTCTAACATGTCATATACGTTATTTATAATCATGAATAACAAAGGTATACAAATATTTTACATTATTAATACCCTATTTCATGTTTATTATAACTATTTATTTTATTCATTTCCTTGTTATATTCAATTACATTATAATTTAAGTTTATATCAAACATTTTGATGATATTCGACACATATCTCCAAAGTGAATTTTGTAGTTTGACTATGATTAGTGAGGTCATTATTCTATCATATAAATAATAATAATAATAATAATAATAAATTTATGATTTCTTGAAACAAATTTAATTTTAAAATAAATCATGAATTCTGGTAAATAATATTGATCTACGTTATAATCTTAGAGATGGTCGGTTATATGTACGTATTCATAAGCATTCAATTTTTTAAAAATAATTCTGGAATGAATGAAACTATTATTTTATCCTTATAGAATAATAATATTATTATAGAAACCATATCGTTTAATTATTTTTTATATATATCATCCTTGTGATCTAGTGAGGTAAAAAAATCTCATCATCTCATTGAGGTGGTAGTTTACATGTACGCATGAACGATGTTTTCAATTTTAAATGAATTGAAAGGAGATAAATTAAAGGATATATTATATTTTTATAATGATAAATATTTCATTTATATCATATATATATATAATCACACATTATTAAATCCATCATTAAAACCATCTGTAATACAAGGTGATCGAAAATGAATTGCCTCTTTGTGGGGCATTACTCTGCCATACCCTTGAATGATAAGTTCATTTCCAATTTGATAGTAGTGGATATAGATATTGATTATTTGATTAATATAATAAAATATTAATAGACAGATGATAATTTGTATTATTTTTTAATGGTTGAATCATATTTGAATGACGAGGAAGAATAAATAATATGAAATACTTGATTAGGATTTATACCTATTTTTCAGAAATCATCATAAGGCTTGCACAAAAAGCATTCATGTGATGGATTTCAGATAAAAAATACTCTAGGAAATAGTAAGAGATATAATTATGTTATCTTAATTTTATCTTGTTCTATCCAAAATGTTTTTTATGTGTGAAATAATAGTATAGAAGGTTCACTTTTATAAGGTAGGGGAAGATCCCTCTTGGAATTTATTGATGATATAAATTAATTTATATTAATTTTAAAATTAAAATGTCCCCAAATTGTTTATATTTTAATTTAATATGATTTTGAGTAAAAATAATCTCATTTAATAAATATTCCACAATTTAAGGTTTATTATTTACCTTTATGTTTTGGTTTTAAATGATGATAACCCTTTTTGACAATTACTACGATATAATAATTTTTCTCTTATAAGTTCCAAAGAGATAAAATAGAAGGAAAAAAGATAAATAAATGGACCAAGGTGGGATTTTTCGACCATATTACATTTACATGGTTGTTTTTATTTTTTTTAGGAAATTGAAATCATTTAATTAAACATTGTATTTAAAAAAATCATTAATGACAATTTTCACTATATTCATTTAATATAAAATAATATACATAATAAAATTATTTCTAATATGAAACTATAACATCCAAAAAATATGCTATTATTTTATAATAAATTTATATAATAATAACTTAATCATACTATAATTATTTTAATATTTTTTAATTTAGTTATTTTATTTTTCTTTTAATTAATTTAATATTGTGTCTGTGTTGCGTAAGAATATAATATAATTGTATATCTAATATAATTTTGAAATAAAGTATAATCACAAAAATAATTTCATTATACTCAAAATAGCAATTAATATTGATAAAAAACTTACTTTTTTCTATTTGTGAACACATAAGTGATATTTAAAAGAAATAGGTTGAAATTTTGTATTTTTATTTACATAAAATATTGTATGTGTCACATTTATAGAAAAGTGTACCTGAATCAAAAAACTATTGAGCCCATGATAATAAGGGTATGAATCCCATCATCCAATAACATTGATGATGAAAAATAATGGTTGTATTACATTGTTTTATCCAATATTGACATAATTTAACCATTTCTTATGGTGATTAATTATTATTATTTTCATAATTAATTATGTCCAAAACATATTTTGACCATATTAGATATTTTTAATTAAGATAATTCCTAATATGGAATCTATTTTTTCAAATATATTCTCTATATGTGACAAAAATTCATTTAATAAGTATGACACAATGGGTAATGAAAAAAAAAATTCCAAAGGAAATACCTTATTAAATCTAATATTTTTATTACCCAAATCACATAAGATAGAAATTAATATTTAATTAATTAGTTTATTTATATGTAACATATACTTATATTAATTTATTATTAAATTTAAAATTTTATGGATCTTTTTCAATGATGATACATGAGCGTTTTATAAATAATCTATATTTTTAACTATTCACTTAAAAATCAATCTTTTCAGAAGAATCCCAAAAAAATCATATGATAATTTTGATATGATGAATTAAAAAAAATTAATTAATTTTTAAAAATTAAAATTATTTATTATGAAAATTAAATTTTCAATGAAATTTTATAAGAAATGTTTTTATAAAACTATTTCCAATCATAATTATATATTATTTTTATAATGAATTTCAGTGTTTAATTTATAAATAGTAATAAAAAACTTTAAATTATATAATTACATTGTTTGATCAAGATTAATAATTTGGTGAACCATTCCTCTTTATAGAAAAGAAGGATTTGTCGATGGGTATTTTCATTTATTATTATGAGCTCAGTAAAATCATGATAAAAACAAGTATACTTCTCCTAATATAGATGAAAATTTAGATCAACTAAAAGGAGAAAAATTATTCTAAATGATTTACCTCTAGGATAGAAATCATCAACTAGGGTTAAATGGGTGGATAATCCAATGATGGAATTTTTGATAAGTTATTAACAAATTGAGTTTTTAGTGATCTCATTTGGACTTACCAATGCCCGTACCATCTTCATGGATATTATGAATAATATCTTTAAGGATTACTTGGATCAAATTGTGAATGGATTTATAGAATATATTATTATATGTTCCAAAAGTGTGTATGATCTTGAATATCACTTAATTAATGTATTTATGACACTAATAAAGGAATAAATGTATGAAAAACTCAGAATATTTAAATTTTGGATACAAAATGTATTTTTGATCTCTTCTGTCATCATAAGGGAGGAAAAATATTTAGATCTATCAATGTATAAGGTCATTTAATGATTTAGAAGACACCACTATGACTAAAATATTACGTTTTATTGGATTAGTTTTATATTATCGATGCATTTTGAAAAAATTAGTGTGGCTGTCAAATCCAATAATAATGATAACATAGAGCGGATTCATGTTCTTATGGATAATGGAATGTGAGGAAAGCATCATAGAGAATATGGAAAATTTTATATCTTTATCTATTATTACATTACCCGGTAGATATTAAGGGTTTTAAATTTATTATGATTCATTATAAAAAGAATTTAGATGAATCCCCATGAAAAAATAAATGGTAATTTATTATAACTCATTCAAATAGAGTACTCATGAGATAACTTACTGGATGCATGGTTTGAAATTAGTATCAATGATTTTTACATTAATAATTTTTTTGGTATTACCTTCATTGTGAAAAGTGTTATATATACTTGGATAAAAAGATATTGAAATATATCTTAAAACAGAATGAGGTAATCTTGTGTTGAAGGATATGATAAGAGATAATAGAAGATTATGAATGTTGGATCTATTATCACCCACGAATGGAAAATTAAGTGGCTAATTCTCTGTATAGAAAATATCAGGAAAAATTATCCATGATGAGGATTGAAAAAGACCCAATAACCATGTATCTAAAATGGGGGAATCTTGAATTCATAAAGGTATTGGAGAAATCATTAATTCCCCATGTTTCATATCATCCATCTATTCATGTAAGGATCAAATATGTCCAGAAGAATGATATGGAGCTAAAAAAGATTAAAACTTTTAGAGTTCAACATTGATAAAGATGGTGTTATTGTTTATGCATCCTTGATATGGGATTTATATGTGTCATAATTGATGAATTCTATTTTTGACAATACATATAGATAATCATTATCTATCTATCTTGGAAGAATAATGATGTGTATATATCTAAATAAAAAAATATATTGTGTTAACATGAAGATTGAAATCATGTAGAATATGTCTGGCAACATGGTATATCAGCAGGATAAGGTAGGGGAATATAATACTAACTGGATGATGCAACCATTACACCTACCTATATAGAAATGGATAGATACCCCCATGTACTTCTTCATATCACTCCCCATGATGTCTATAGGTCACAATGCCAAATTGGTTATTGTTGATCTCCTTACAATATCAAAACATTTAATTTCTAAAAAACATGATTTCCCCTTAGATCATGTTTCCATGGAGTATATTAAATTGGTGTCTATGTGTCATAGATTAAAACTATCAATTGTATATGATTGATATATGATGTTAAAGATATGGAATTTTGGTTATTACACATCCTTTTGAGTTTATTTTCTATGTATTTAAAGTCAAAATTGACTTTAAGTATTTATTTATTATAATGTGGTTATTCTGAAAATATAATATTTAAAGAAAATTATGATTAAATTTTTATTTTTATGTTTAAATTATGGTTTGTGTTAATCTTGGGGTACTTATTTATTTATTTATTCTATTTTAATTTATAGTTTTATGCGTTTCAAAATAATTTATACAATCTTTAAATATAATTTTGTTTTCTATATTTTATTTTTTAAGTAACTAATTACTATATGAAATATTTATTTATTTTTACTTAATATTTTTTATAATATTTTATTATTTTTTAGATTTTTAATTATATTTATAATTACATTCCCTACATAATTTAATAAATAATTACAATTACTAACATTTTAATTAGATTGAAAATTTTTATCATTTTTTTAATAAATTTATTAATTATTAAATTATTATCTAATTTGATTAATTATTTTTAATTTTAATGTTTTAAAATTTTATTTAATTTTAAAATTCAACTTTTGTATTAATTAAAGATGTCAATTTAGTTTTTATTATATAATTTTTATTTATTTATTTATTTGTGTATTATCTATGATTGTTTCATTTGTGGTCGATTTGTTGGTTGATATTTGGAAAATGAATCCCACTACAAGCCATCCAAAAATTAATTATCTTATCTCATATCAAGCATAGGTCACTTTCTTATAGTTCACTAAGAGTGACAATGGATTCCACAAAAATTTTAAAATAATAAATTTCCTTTTGTCATGCATTGAGGATATCGATAGTACCATATTTTTTGGATTGACCTTGCCCACTAAAAATTTTCACAAGTTAAAAGATAGTTAATTAACCTTGAATAATTTATAGAACATTCATTATGGATATTTACCATACAAAATTTTCTATTGGATGCACCTTAGATTTCAATAGACCTCGAATTTATTGACATCACTGACACCTTACCGAGGATGATGGAAATCATAATCTCACAATAATCCTATGTTGATTGTTCTTTACCTAAGTTCCATTGAACAATTTTTGTAGCATAATTTTTTAATCACATTCATTAACACACCAATGGATTGGTCTTAATGTTGAAGAATAATATAAATGGATCTCCTGATCCTGATATGAGATCCACCAGTGGAGTCTAAGTGAAGATGATGCCACTGATCGAAGAACAGCCTGAAATAGAGGAATCCAAGGATTTTTAAATCCCATAGAAAATATTGATAATTTTTTACATAAAATAATCATGTGTCACCTTTTGAATAAAACCTGGCACCCCACCTCACTGATTAATTGAAATTTTTCATTTAATTTAATGAAAAAATGATCCTAAGATGGTTGAAAACATCTTATTGGAATTCCCTTCTTCTTGATGAATGATTTATATATAGCAAGGATTTATATCCATTAGATGTATAAATTATTTAAGTAGATTTAAAATTATGGATCTTTAATGCTCAGTGTGTGATGAAATTTATGTTGAAGTGAATTAAGATCATTGGTTTTTCATTAATGGAGATTTTCATTGAATATGGGGATATCAATTATACCATTTTTTTCATTTTTGGGTTTGATTCTCACTATAAACCATGTTATTATAATATTTCATGAGAAGATCTATTTTGATGTTATGTTGGATGCATGATCTATATAAATAATTTCCAAGAACCCTATGGCTAAATAACCATGTTTGTGAATCCTAACAAAATTTTCTATGAAAATCAATATCTGATCCATAGTGACTATGAAAAATTTGGATTTATATAATGTAAAACATATACTGAGTCATCTAAATGATGATTTGGGGTCTATCAAAGATAATGAACTTCATTGAATATGGTTTCACAGCCTTATATTCTTGAAGAGAATCAATAATATAGTGTCAAATTGGTGTGTTTCTGTTTATGAGTTCAACATTTTTTCCCTGAATATAAGATAGACCAATTTTTATATGAATGATATTGAGTACAATCAATCATTTCACATACAATTCATAATGATAGTTGACTAATTTTATTACCTAAATTGATCAGATGTGGTGATACCAAATTATTATGAATCAAGTGGGTTAATTTTAAATAGACATCACATTGGTTTTTTCATGTTCTTAGTAGGGAATTTTCTTAGGTCACATGTACGTAATAATATTCAGTCACTGATAATGCATGATCTATAACATAGTGTAAATTGAGTTGAGTCAGAAAAAATGTCTATAACATACCTATAATGGATTGAATGTAAATTCTATAATGAACACCAGATATTTGGATTGATAGTAATGGATCGAGAGGACACACATCAAAGAGGATAAAATAAAAATGGGAGTCTAGAGGTCTCCCAAATAAAGAACCTTCTTTTATTGTTCTTTTATAACCTATTTCATTTTTCAATGTGAAATCTGTTGAATAATATTATTTTTATCGTTATTTCTCATGTTGATTCAATCGATTTAGTGTAATTTTAGTTTATCATTCTATTAAAATTATTTAATAGAATTATTTTCACATTAATTAATTGAAAAGAGGTTTTTTGGTGAATACTTTATCTCAAGAATTTTAATAAATGTTCCAATAATTGTAAAAGGTTAATATTCTCTTTTTCATAAAGTAAAAAAATAAACTCTAGTGTTTTGATAAAGAGATCATAACAAAATAATGGTTTATGAGGTGAATTGAATATTGAACAAATCATAATGTATCATCACCTATTCTATTAAATACATGATAATTATTAATAATTGGAGTATGAGTAGAAAATATATTCAATCCAGTTCAAAGTAGTCAAAATACATTTAAATAAATATTTTTTCATCATTCTTGCCTCTATATTATACTTTTCTCTATTTCCATCCATTAGGTCATTTATTCAAAAAAAGTTTATTACCATTCCTTCACTTCACTCATCCTTCTTTGTGTTTATTATTGTACTTTATTCTTTAGAGGAATTATTTATGGAATATGATACTCATAAATAACGCTATAATCAAAGTTAGTATGATTTAAAAATATTTAATATTTCATTTTCTTTCATGAAATGATGTGGTAACATTTTAGTTTCCTTATTGGGTATGGCATGAGAGACCACTAGATTTTTTAAAAAATGAATAATAAAAAAAATATAAAACAAAAAGACACATAAAAATCTATATAAAATCTTTTCTGTGAATATTTTGAACTAGTTAATTAATTAATTTATGAAATTATATGATATTTCTTGTAACTCTTATTCATGAAATCAATAAACCCTATTCTATAATGAGAAAAAAAAATTACTTCAGAAACGGAAAATTTAAAAATAAAATATTTAGATATAAATAAAAATGAAAACATAAATACACCATGGGAAATAGATTTATCCCATGATAGACTGAGAATTATTGAGTTTCAAATCCCTTCTATGTCAAAAACTTATTCCTGTATCAAATTGACTTATAGGAGTATGAATAATGAGATTATGGAATCTTATCTCTCTATGCTTCCATCATTCAATGTTAAACCAATAGAGGATTCATATGATTTTATTAGATATTTTTATAGTTATATCCATCAATTTCCATTGTGATGTCTATGTCATGGGGAACTGAGGTTGAGGTTATTTCCCTTTTTTACTCAATTGGATGGAATTTACATTCTTTCAAAACCTCTATGAGGAAATCTATGATAACATGGATTAGTAATTAAAATACTTTTCAACAATATTTTATCCTAGAAATTCTACAATTGTGGTGAAGAGAAAAATTATAGGTGTTTTATAAGATGATAGAGATCATATTATTGAGTCTTGGGATATCTTTAGAGCCTTAACAATATAGTTTCCTAACCAGTAGTTTCCTCCCCATCTTTTTATGGACAGTTTTTAAAATTTTATCACCCCACACAATCCAAATCTAATTTATAAACCATGTGGGGGTGACTTCTATAATATAACAGAAGATGTTCATAATAAAATCATTGAATAAATAGACTAAAAAATCAAAAAAATAATGAACAAGGAAGAGAACAATTCATAGGGATGAATAAAACACCAAAAAAGTTTTTATATTAGAGATCCTAGGGAGAAGTGTGGTAATTGTGGGATGTATGGTCGCTATCAAATTTTTTATCCTAATTTTTACCACCATTTCCAACCTAAGGATAATTTATAGATTCTAGAAAATATAGGTAGGAATCATGGGGTAAATGATCCTATGTAGAATCAGTACATGTTTGGATACAAAATTCACCATAATCAGTCTATAAGAGAACATGGTGTATTAAATCCTATTACTATTTCCCCTATTTACCAAAATAATCGCAAAAAATAAAATTCAAAATTATCCATGAAATTTAAATTAAAATTATTATTTATATGATCTGATAATAGTAGAAATACCTAAAGTTGATTAATAATATCTTGGAAACAATATGTTCCATGTACATATTGTCAAATTTCTAGAGACACAAATTTTAGAGAAAAAAGTATGTTTCCCGCACAGTTGATCCAAAACTAAGGGGAAATTCAATGTTTGTAACAAAAAGGTCAAACTAAAATACTCAAGAGGATTTTTTGGTGAAACATATAAAATATGAAATTAAATATTTCACAAAATCTATAATTGAACATATGGAAATTGATAAAGTAGTAAATTATGACAACTAGGTCTCATATGAAAATTAATTGACGAACCAACTCCTTAAAAATAAAAATAACCATGGAAAATGATGTGGGAATTAATCAAAGAAAGAATGAATAAATTATTAATTAAGGGGAATTTGAACAATAAAATCATTTTAAAACAATTTGATTGTCCCATCCCACTTCTTAAAATAGTTCATAAAAGTGATAGATCTGAATTGTTGATATTATTTAAAATAATTTGAACCATTATCAAAAAATTTTAATTTTTGGAATACATTGATAAAATTCCATTATATTTTTTATTATATTAGTCGTTTCTAGATAAAATATTATTGGAATAAATATTATATCATCTATCATAATGAATAAAGTAGTACTGTTCGTTTGAGGAATATTCATTTGATATTGAAGGACATTAGTAGTTTTCTAATTCGACGTATAATAGGAGGAAGTTGGGAATAGATTTTTTTTTGTGATTTTGGGTAATGTATTAATTTCATACCTTACTCTATGTGTAAAAAAATCTATTGGTCTTTAAAATAACATTATTTCATCATTTATCTTTATGATAGTCTAATCACGCATCGCTATGGTCAGTTGGATGATGTATTATTCAATATAAAGAATATTTGTTTCCACATATATTTTATTATTCTTTATATTGAGTGTCATAAAAATGTATAAATCATTATAGGAGTACCATTCTTCTATATTGTTTGTTATTTGACTGATGATTCCAATGGAAAAAAATTATGCTCTTGGTTGGGGTTTACTAGAAAGAGATGCTAGTTTTTTAAAATACCCAACATGATGTTTGTTTATGATTATTCATTTTTATGAGAATGAGTGCTCTAAAATCTAGTTCATATATGGATATGGTTCAATCCCTCTTGAGGTTATATTATTTAGAATACATCAGACTGTTGAAAATATTATTAATGTACTTTTTTCACCCTCTTATCCAATTATTAATAATGAAATCTCAACTTTTTGAGCCTATTAAAGATTCAAGGCCACCAACCATTTTTTCTAATCTATATGAGCCTATTTATGAAGGATTACCATATGATTTCGAATGTATTAAAATACCTATAGTTGGGAAATGATCCATTTTAATTACTACATAAAAACATGTTTTGTTCATTATGATCAAGTGTATTTTTTGAACAACATTTTCCCTACATTGTTGACTTCTTTATTTAATGATTTATATTCAGAAAATAAAAATGTGCCTTCATTTGATTCTTTAATAAAATTTGAAAAATACTCGATCAATACAATATTTTTGATTCTCAATATAGATTCTTTTAGGTGGTATGACTCACAAACTCTTTTAGTAAGTTTTTCTAGAAATACTGAGGAGGTATGAGATGGTTTAACTTATGTCTTTGAGTTTTCTTGACACTATATTTGTGGTTCAATCTATGGGGGATTTTTTGTTCAAATTGTATAATTTTCAAGGTTTTTTATAATTTTTTTATGTTTTGATAGAGGTTTAAGGGGAAAATTTGAATTAGAAATCATGATACCTATTATTGTTCTGGAAAATTTCATGAGAATGTTTATTACTGCCGATGATAGAATATTTTTTAGAGATACTATATATGGTTTAATTAGAATAATTGATGTGAAAAATCCTTGTTAATCCATACCTTTTTAATGATAATGTATATACACTTTTAGGCTATCGGTTCTAGATAAATACTTTTATGTGAACACTGTATTAGAGGAAACCTATGATTTTTCCTGTTTTTTCATTCAATTTTTATTTAAATAAATTTTTCTTTTTTGGTTGTGTGTCTCTATAGATTGGTGTATGATGGATATTATATATTAATTGATATGTTATTAATTAATACATTATTTTGGTGTCAAGTGACTATGAGATGGATTTAGTGTATGGTAGGTTGAGTAATAGTGAGAAGCGAGTGTGTCCAATTCATTGAACAAATTGCATGTTTTAGATTAATTCCAAACATTATTTCCTGAAAGAATATTATAATTGGATAAAATAGGACAAAATTACCCTACACTAATACTTTGGTATGTTTTGTGTTTTCTTAACTTATTGTGACATATTCAACTTATTGCAAATTTAATTGAAAACCATTGAATTGATACATTTGAGGGATGTTATGCATTTGTTTTATGGAAATGAAATAAGATTCTATACACATATGGAGTTATTATTAGAATTCATTCTAATTTTAGTTAGTTTTTACACCTATTTATAATAAACTAATTTTAATTTAATGCAATAATTATGAATTATATAATAAAATCATTGTTGAAACCATATTGGTCACATCTACTTAATAAAATTTTCATTGAAAACTAATTTGTTGTAAATTGCATGCATGTTTTCTATTTTATTTTAAATTCATTATTGATTTATCTCATAACATGAAAAAAATTTATAATACATTTTCTAAAATTTATTTACTAGTAGTTTTAATTAGGGGTAATTTGTTCTTTTATTATTTTGTGGGAACCCAATTTCAAAACATTACAATAACCCCTAAATATAAAAAATGTTATATTATACAATTTCAATTATTTTTCAATAAAATTGTTAATTATTACTTCTACCATAGATTCAAAAATGAAGATTTTTTTTGATTTTAAAGTCAGGATGAGTGGACTTTGTTGTGGAAAATTGCTCATAAATGAATCCCAGCAACAATGTTTTTCAAAATTTCTCATTTGATAATTTATTTTAGAATACTTATAAATAAAATATGTTATTAAATAAAATCATTGCTTTAGGAAAATAAAAATCCATTTTCCCACATAGTTTTTAATTACATTCTAAATTTATGGGCTCCACTTGTTCTAAAATTTATAGAATAATGTAATTTCTATGTGAAGTATGAATTTTTTTTGTGGATGTTCTATTTAGGAAATGATAAAGGGAGTAATAAGGGAAATATTTCAGTGTAATTGAGTTTTTAACTTGATAAATCCTTAAATTTTATGTTGTAACTAGGTGAAAAACTATATTTGAATGATAATAATATAATTCCCTTAGGCCAAAGAAAAATTTTCTATTGGGGTCCCACAGTGAATATATGAGACATTAAGAATTGGGTGTGTGCATGTAAGACTTATATGCATATCCAATAGGTTTCTTTTCAAGGTTCTCTTCACATTCATGGATGATAAAAATAAAATTCAAAAAAACCGTAGTTTTCCTAATAGATATAATTTAAATAATTATGGTAAGTGGAATATTTATCCTAGATGGTGAATGGGATAATTGATTTATTAAATGATCAATTGAGTTGAATCAATTAAGTGAAAATGAATCATTAATTTTTGAAACCATGTGGATAGTGATAATATCATGTGCCTCCTATTAAATTTATTAGTTACACTTCAAACTAACCTATTTTACTCTTATAATAGGAACTCTAATTAGAGTTTAAATATATGAAATAGGGAAATTCAAATAGCATGCATGGTAATCTCAATCATTGGAGGTATTTATTTCAATTAATTTTTGTCTAATTTTGAAATTAGGAAGGATAACTAAATTTAAAAAAAGATTCCATTTGATTAATCAAAATTTAATGGTTATAACGAGAGTGAAATTGTCAAAATAAAGTGAAATTTGATATCCATAAATTAATTAATTAGGGTTTTCACGTCATCTTTTTGTGTATTTTCTATGATTTAATTCTACATATAGACATTATGTAGTTATTTATAATAAATTTGTAATTATTTAAGTATAATATCTAATTAAACATCTTTATAAATAAATATCATTTTTAATGGTTAAATTATTGTTTTTTTTAACATGAGTTATTTATTTTTTATTAAATCTATTTTCTCTTTTAGTGTTCCATATTCTGAATTAAAGTAATCGCATAATATGATTTTAAATTATTTATATTTTTTAAATTAATTAATTATTTACATTATATTATATTTAATACTATAATAATTTGTTTTCAATATATTATAATTTTAGAATTGTGCAATTAAATATATAGTTCTCTATCCTAACTAATATAAAAAGATAATTACATTAAAATATTTTATAATTTATTATATTTTTTATTCAATTAATTATATATCTATTTATTTTTTAGTTTAGTTATTTATTTCAAATTTCTATGTTTTTAACTTTGTTATTTAAGTTTATTATTCAATTTATGTTTTATTTTAGGATGCTAATTTACTTTCAATTATATAAATTTGTTTTTTTATTAATTTTTTTACTTGTTTCATCCATGAAATTTCCTTTTTTCAATTTTTGGGATGAAAATGGGAAATGGCATGCCATCACATGGAATCTGGAAGTGATGTCACGCCTCTTATATAAACCACAAGTCATTTTTCTATCATTCGTTACGAGTGCCTATCGATGCCATATGAATTTTGACAAAGTTTCCATTTTACAGTTCATTAAGGTTATCGACCATAAATGTTTTTTATAGATTTACCTCACAAAATTACTGATCGATCACATTGTGAATCCCAATCATCCATTAATTTAAATAATTTGCATGCTCCTTTAGGAGGAAGATGCCAAGATACATCACATTAAAAAGCCTGATTTACTGCTAATTTTATGGATATCCATTAAATAACCATCTAATCCATGGGTTAAAATTATTTCTATCTCTAACTAAATTCACTACCTCTTGATGAAGTATTTTTTAAAACCAAGGAGTTCAATTTTTTAGACTCATCTTCTATTGTAGCTGATTTCAAATTGTGGAGTTTCAGTTCAGAGTGGGTGAAGAAATAAAAGATGAAGAGATTTCAGATCATTGGTTGTTCATGATATAGCTGTTCAATGACACTGGGGACATCGACTATAACAATTTTATTGGTTTTTATATTTAAATTCCATTGCATACTACGTGCTCAGAATTTTCTTTGAGTGGATATGTTGTGATGATATGTGGATTGGAATCTATTAGATGAATTCAAAAGGCCCCCACGGCTGCAGAACCGGGTCTGAGAATTGAAACCATGTTTTCTTTGGATATTGGAAGGTGGGATTTACCTTGGATAATAAATTTAGATTTCAATCAGGGAAAAAATACATAGATACTTTAATAGAATGATTTGGAGGAGGTCGAGGATGATATACCCAATTGAACTTGGTTTTGAGAACATGCATTTAGGACAAAAATATATAATTTATTGTGAATCTGGTAGTATAATGTTTTATTCTATATCTATTAGAAATAAAATATTTTTTTTTGATAAGAAGTCTGATCTACAAGATCGAATTTAGTTGGAAAAATAACATTACTAATCTTAATTCGTGTGATGAGCATAGCTTATGAGACAAATGTATAATGAATCAAGTTTTAATAATGTCTAGATTCATTTACAATAGGCATCACAAGGGAAAATCAAGGTTATTAGAAGTAAATTTTTCATGTTACATGTTGATAAAAAATAACTCACTAAAATGACCTATTTAATGATATATTTGAAATTGAGTTAGGGTAGTTAAAACTTTCAGTGACATAAATGTCATGTATGGAATACTTATTATGATATTAGCACTAGAGATGGTGATCGCTAACCATAAATCTAGAGAACACATACTGGTGAGAATATAATGATAGTATGATGATGGATGCCTCCTAGATAGAGAATATCCATTTATTCTGAATTTCATTCTAATTTATATTTTCATTGTGAAATCCACCAAATAATATTTCATGTCCCACTTTAAAATGGTTGTATATGCTTCCTATTTTATTTGAACTTTAATGAACTGAATTTTTTTTAAATATTTCTTTCTAATATAGGTTCAATAAATTTATTGTTATTTTGGATTAGTATTCTATTTTTTAATGATAATTAATTTTAAACTACTAAATAGACTTACACGTGATGTTATTGAATACATTAACTCTATAATTTTAATGTAAGTTTTGAAAAATATAAAATGATAAGATCAAATTATCTATATTGAAAAAATAATTTTAGAATTTTGTTAAAAATATCAGATGAATAATCCATCTTGTATCACACCCGAACTAATTCTCTATATACTAGGAATGAAATTCTTAATTCCATGTGCTGATGATAAGAACTTAAGCGTCAAAGGAAGGAATGCTTTTAACAAAATCATAGATACAATAGTAGAATAAATAAATGAAATAACCAAAATAAATAATCATTTAAGGATGCTATAGGAAGAAAATCTAACTACAAATTTATATGTACAAAGAAAAGAAGACTAACCTCCAAGTGACCACACCGTTCACCATCACCCAACTCACCCCATACTAGTCATAAAGTTCTATCAATATCCAATTGAGAACCTATAAAGATATATGTGTGAGATGAAAATCCCAGAAAGTCACCACAAACCTATGGAACTATGAAATATGTTCCCAAACACAATTCAAAAATGTTAGTTTAAAATTTAATCTTGATTTTAAGTAATAAATACATGAGTATCTCATTGAAATCAAATTAAAATACATAAAAACCCTAAAAAAATTTCAATTGTTTTCTAAAAAAACACAACTATTTTAATAACAATGTCACTAGCCTGATCCATACAAAAATTAATTCTTTGAAATCCTCATTGAAAAACCCATCCATGTGTCATTAATTTTAAAACAGTTTCTCATAACATCTTAAAAACTCATTTTCTCAAATAAAATGACACAACACAAACATGGGTCAAACAGAAAAAGAAGGCACCCAGCATCTGAAAGAAAAATATCACATATAAGTAAAAAATGTTTCATAACAGAAAATTCTAAAAAAAATTATACAAGATGGAACAATATAAAATTCCCATAAATCAATAACCAAACGAATGGTTGACTATGTCATGGGATTAATCACAGACCCCCAACATATGTAAGAACTAGAACATATGGATATAACAACCCGAACTAGGTAATGACATATGTTATGTCTATACTGTCATCCACATAGCTCACACAAGAAGCATTATAATGAACAAATCGAACCAACTCCTTGTTCCTAGAATGACTAGTGGGAAACTAGCAACATGTGAACCAAATTGGGGAATATTCTAGGTCTTCACACAGAGTCTCTGGACCTCCATCACAAATGAGAAGAGGAATGGTGAAAAGAGGAATGATTTATCAAAAAAAGAATAACCAAAAATACCATCATCCCTAAAAACACCACAATGAATTTCCACTAAAATACTAAAAAAGCACCCACATCCTTTAAAGGACATTACCATGCAAGGGGAGCAACCCACATCACATAGTGATCACAAAACCCACTCAAGCAGAAATAATATATATGAAATATTCCTATTTATTCCTTAATTAAAATTTTAAAAACAAATGTTCCAAACATAAAATTGACACAAAAACGTGGATCAGAATTCCAATTCCTTTCTAATTTCATAAACTTTCATTTGAATTAATTTCACATAAATTATGGATATCACCAAAAAAAATAAAAATCATTTCAAATTAACTGGCCAATAAGGTTCTTTCCCTTTGAAAATAATAACAAGGCCAAATGCCAC
This sequence comes from Viscum album, assembly GCA_963277665.1. NCBI lineage: Eukaryota > Viridiplantae > Streptophyta > Magnoliopsida > Santalales > Viscaceae > Viscum > Viscum album. The sequence goes on from OY728133.1 coordinate 67,627,049, forward strand.
AAAATTTCCATCAACACATTTCAATTAAAAAAATCTTAACATTCCATAAGGGTTAAACCACACACACACATTTCAAATTTCCTTTATAAATTCAATTTAGAAACCCCTTTTTATCACTTTGTAGTTATCACCTTACATTTAAATCTAACTCCCTTTGAAACACTGTTTCCACTTAATGAAAACTAAAACAGGGAAAAAACCCATTTCTTAAATTTAAAACCATAAAAATTATCCATGGGAAATTTATAAAATTTTTATCACAATTAATCATTCTAATTGAAAACACCATGCATGGGTTTCTACACTAAATAATCTATTATATGCACTAAATCGCGATGAAATTATTTTAAAATGACATAATGCTATCACATATTTTAATATATTTATAAAATGTATTTTTTTAATAAAAACTCAAAAATATTATAATTCCAAATAAAATTATTGTTTTATTTATCTCAAAAGATAGTGAACCAAGCTGAGACGCCTCTTATTCAACGCCTTCAATGATGGCCACTTGAATCTTCGTAATTCTTCTTTAATGAATATCCGTATTAAAATATTTATAAGGACATCTATCCCTAATATACATTTTTTGATAACCATAAATGATAATGTATAATTGGTTCCTTACATATATGCCTAAATATTCATATAAGGGTATTCATCCTGAATGCACCCCTAGACATACATGCATATGCCCATATATATAAATAAGCACATAGCCCCAAAATATATATATCTTTACTCTTCCATAAGTGAATATATATAAATATAAAAGGGGGAACTTATATATATACAACTATATTTTTATATTCATGTAGGTTATCTCAAGGGAACCGCAGATCCTCCAATACAAATTTAAAGGACGAAAAATCGTCAAATTCCCCAAATAAAATTCTACCAAAAGGGAAAAATAAACCAACATCATACGTCAGCGAAGGAATAAAAATGGTCTGATATGCTTCACCATCGACTGAAGATATGGAAAAATAAAAAAAACCTTACATGGGAGAACCTTCGTAATCTATAACATGGAATGAAATAGTAAAAAATTGGCTCAACCTTATAGAGACCCTTTTTTACTCCTAGGATGTTGAAATTTATCAAGGAATATTTTTTGATCCATGCAAAAATAAAACATGTGATTCATAGGCCCAACGTTATCAAAATTACTTTTATAAACATATTCAATGAAATATATATCACATGAAAAATATTTTTTTATAAATAATACTATATCACATTAATAGAGTATCGAAATAGAAACATGTGACCACAGATGAATTTAGAATGTGAGGTTTACCCTAGTAACACCACGAAATATTTTGGTCCGGGACGTTCAGATAAGTTAGTCATCGATGGGTGTGTTTATTGAATTAACTAATTCATCAATTATTTCATTAATTAATTCATTAATTAATACATAAAATTAAAAAAATATACTTAAATATATAAATGTGCAGTTTGAGAAAACCACCATAGTAATTTGCATATCCTTTAGACCATTGAGAGGAGGAATTCATTGTTCCACATTTGTGGATTGAGATCAAGTGATGTCGATCTTCTAGATCATGGGGATTTGAGGATTAGAAAACAGAACAAATCATTTCCCACATTGAAAGTATCATTATTCACCAAGGATTGTTCATAATAAAGGTATAACTCATCACTTTTTGTTTCCTTCATGATGATTAAATTAATAATTATGATCATACTGATATTATTTAATACTCCATTAGATTCGTCATTTGCATGAGACCACAATTATGATTGAAATGGGTTATTAATTTGCTTAATCTATTTTTACAAAATCCCAGATCAAATTACTTGGCCAATAATTTATGTCAAACTATTATTTCACATTAGTTCTTGTTCATTTCTACAAATTTTTCTTCATGTTCTTCATTATTGGCCTATCGGGCCATGATTCAACATTTTTGGGAGGATTTGAGCCTGATGAAATCCTCATATTCAAATAAGATTCATTTGTGTTGAATGGATTGAAAAATAAATAATGGTTTGAGATATATTGTGGGATGCGGGTGATTCTACCATGGATTTTTGAATCTGTTGAGGCAACATGATACACCCCAAGTTGTGATGGCGTGTGAGGGATTCAAAAAACCACTAGAAATCCCTTTTTGAACAATAATGTTTTGAAATAAATCCTAGAGGTACCCCTCATTAATTTCTTGTGATAATATGGTAACCTTAATAACATGAATGGAGGATTAAGGTCTATGGAGTAGATCTAGATTTTTTTGAAAATCAGAAAACACGCCGTGTAGTTTTAAGAACACTTGTCTTGTACACCTCTGGTTGTTGAAACTAGGGGTTTTAGATGAGTTACCTAAAAAAATATATGTAGGACCCCCAAAATCCATGTTACCCACTTTTGGGGACCTATCATGTTCTCTGGTAGTACACACACAATGTCACGAGAAGGATTAGAATTAGTGTACACAGGCACATCTCGAATGGCACATGCACATAGAGGAGAAAAAATCTCGAACCTATGTGACTAAGACACATAGTGATGTCCCCATGCCTTCCATACAGTTATACATGGGAACAATGTTTCTTAGTGGTAATAAGACAACCAATAATCATAGTGGGACCATATGTTGTGTTGGTTCTTGTATGACAATGTACCTACATTTTAGGAAACGTCCACTCTCATATATTATTCAGTTGTAATCATAATATTTTCTGCGAGTATCCTTTCATGAGTTTTTTTCAATGTATAACATGATAGTTCCATTCCTAGTGAATTATAATATATGATGTGGGATGTTCTAATAATGAATCTTCATTAGGCGATGCTTGATGATGAAAAATATCAAACAATATCATAAAATATATATTATTATGGTACACTCTTGGTAAGACATGGAATGAATCCTCTATCTACCATAATATTTGAACCATCCTATAGAGACAGGCCATGGTTCCTCATCCATAAGGGTGAAACCTTCCTATGGAGATAGGTCATGAGTCCACAATTATTAGAGTAAAAATCTCATGTTATGTTAGATAATGCATCCCTTACCATCATAGTGACACCCTCCTAATGGATCAGGTCATGTTCCCTCTATCAACTGAGTGGAAACCTCTTACAAAGATAGTTCATGGTTCCTCAACCATTGAAGTGGAACCCTCTTATTGATTTAGTGTATGGGTCCTCTACCATCATATTTAAAACCAAATTTGGATTAAGTCACAAGTCCCTTATATTCTAGGTGGTACACTTCTATGGAGATAGGGCATGGTTCCTCAGCCATCAGTGTGGAACCCTCCTATGTAAATAGTGCATCAGTGATCGACCATTAGAGTGGAACTATCCAATAGAGATAGGGCATGGGCCCCTGCCAATCATAGTGGAACCATCCTAAAGAGTCAGGGAATGGGTCATCTTCCATTATAGTTTCACACTACTATTGGATCAAGGATTGGGTCCCCAATTTGTTGAGTTTGAAAATATTTTTCTAACATGAATAAGTTCATCTATCTATTGATTGGTATCCCTCTTTTGGATCAGGGCATGGATCCTCTATCCATTGAGTAGAACCCTCCTATTTTACCAGGTAATTGTTCCTTTACTTATACAACATGTCCCCTCAAATGCATGGCATAATGGAGTGGTGTGACTCAGTACATATAACTCTCTATAAAGACACATCATATGTTAGGCATCATAGGTGGACTTTTATGGAACTATTGGAAGAATCATCATCTTAGGATGAGATATGTATTGGAGATCCATTATATTTATCATTTGGGTATTTGATATGATCATATATATATATATATATATACAAATATCCCTATTTTCGGTTTTCATTTCTCACTTACTATGAGTTGAGATGCCTATTTATATCATGTTTTTTATTAATCCACCCATCATAGTTTGGGGCATCCTATTGGCTATGTATATACTCACCTGTGGAAGGGCCTTTATTGCTTGTTTCATGTCTTATATAGATGTTGTAATGGTTGATGGTGATTTTAGATGAGCATAGGGATACCTAGGTCCATTTGACCGCATAATATGATTAAGGCTTGGAGATATGGATAAATGTTATCTCATAATTTATCATTTCTAGTTAATATTAGGTTGGGACATATTTCTAGTTGGGTGGTTGTTTTTCCCCTTTATATTTCAGATTACATTGTCATACATTTGTATTCCCAAGAGGTTGTTACATGCATGATTGTTTATCAAGTTATTAATATCAATTATTATTATTCATTTTCACTTATGCATTGAGATATTTGGCTGTGATAATACATGAACACTAAGAAATGGACACCCATATTATTTATTCATTTTGGCTCTTTTCTCCATACCTTGACCTTTGGATGTGGGTTAGTAGTATATGAAACTAGACTTTTCATCGGCTATCTGGGACCTAGTGGGTCAAATCTTCATAGATTTATATCAGTGGTGGTTTTACCTCAACATGTTTTTTAAATTTTGGTACCATGTTGAGGTTTATATGGGAACATAGGGAAAAAATAACAATGTTACTCAAATGAATATTTCATTATAGGGAACCTAGTGATGGTGATATAGATAACATATAAATACATAGGACATTAACCACATTATTTTAGACTCATCATAGTGATACATTGGTTGTAGTGATCATTGGTACATAGATCATACAATATTGAGTATTTGAATAAAATTCCCGAGTCAGATCCCTATATATATATATATAAACTTATTTGACAAGGGTGCATCTTGTTTAAATTTTCTAGATACCTTATTGAAGAATTCCATCCAAGATAAAGATTAAGGATCTTGATGATGATCTGATGACTGATGTGGAATCATTTCATTGGAAATCAACTGATATGATTAATCTAGAATGATACATAGTGGAACCCATGCCTGTCGAGAAGAAGATATTACCAACAGAGTAGTTTGAGGATTATCACAAGATTAGAACACTCCACTTGTTCTAGCACTGCAGTCTGTTATGTTTCATAGTATGCCAGATCCCCATGCGGTGGTGGAGTGGTTGAAGTTTGTTATGTGTGTTTTCATGATATTCCAGACACCGAATAATATTTTAGATCATTATTATCTATCCATTCCTATGAAGTATATGGGGGCTGGAGGAATCTAGTCATGTTGATACATGATGAGTGGACACACTAATATACCAAATCGTAGAATCTATTTTATGAGGAGTATTTACCATCATTCATGCACTCATTTCAAATTCAAGAAAATTTAGAGTTGTAGCAGGGAGGAATTTCAGTTTTTGAGTTTGTTGTGAGGTTTACATACCTTAGTCGATTATCCCACGAAATGATTCATGATGGATTATTTTGGGTATATATTTTTCATCAAGGTCTCCATAGAGGCATTCGTACTGGGATAGTACCCCGATTTATTCCAACTTTTGTTTGAGTACTGTAGAGGGTACTTGGGATATATATATTATTTTCGAGGGACTCCGTGCCATTGGAGATAGAAGTGGGTGTCATAGGTATGATTCATCCTTATTAGTTAACAGGCGTTGGTTGGTAGTATACAGAGAGAGGAGATCATCCTAGAATCAGGATCAAGCATGTGGACATATGGCTTATGGACCACAAAGGGTACTGGAGAATCCTTGATCAGGGAAGTTTTATTCTTTTGATGGGTGAGGTCACATGAAATGTGATTACTCAACCCGACATGCTAAGGAGTGTAGACAGATAGTGGAAGAACCACCACAATAGAGGGATCATCATGATCATGGTTCTCCTAGGTGAGGGAAATACAAACCCTATGGATACAGATCTGACAGAGGAGTATATGGTGATCCATTATGAGGATATGTGGGTGGTGGATGAGGTTATGATCCCCCTACACCACCACTACAAAGTATCCCATTACAGGATAAGGGAGATGGTGGTCAGGTCTATGGGAAGCTGCAGGATATGGTGTAATAGGACATGACAACTCACAAGATGATTAATGGTAAATTATATTTTTCTTATACTCTTTCTTCAGTACAATTTAGAACATGTGTGAGTTATTCATTCATATCCTTACACATGGTACAATATATGGAGATTTTATTTGGGTCGTTATCCCAAATCATTTTCCTTGATCTTCCTATGGGTAAAAAATCATTGATATATTTTATTTATTAGAAGTGTTACATTTGTCATTGTGGATAGTCCATCTCGTGGAAGATTTTGGTCTTCATGATGACATCATAAGATTACATATTAGTTATGTACTTCTTGCCTTTGGTTTGAGACTAGATTTAAATTCCTTACAAATGATCCAAATTCCATCACACTAATGGGATGAGATTTTTCATTGGGGGTGAGATGATCTCAGGGCATGAAGAGTGGGTTTGGTAATAATAAGTATTCAACCCATCACCCATCATTTGGTGAATATATCCTTTTGTGTAATATTATCTTTAGGAATATAGAATCTTTTTGTTGTGTAGGATAAATGGATTTCATTATTGTGGAAATTAAGATACTACTTAGAAGGAGGGAGATGGAGTTTTTTATATACAATAACATTAGGAGCACTCTGATATCTTTTTTTGGGAAATAAAATGTCCCCAACTGAGCTCTAGGAGTAGTGGAAACACTTGGAGGACCTTTGAGATAATTTTTGTATCAAAATCTGTGTGTCCCCTAAGAAAATCTAGTGTTATTAATAAATATTGAGGACCTGAGCATGAGAATTTATATAGATTATCACTACCCAACTAGGAAATGATAATGTTCAAGTAACCATTAAAAAGTTTATATGACCTCTATGATCATATTCAAGGCTCAAGATTATTCTCATAGGTAAATTTTAGGTTCAAATACGACCATATAATGGTTCTCTTGGTTGATAAAACGATGTTTGAATTATCAAGTATCTACAGACACAATTATTTCATGTCGATGCCTTATAGTATGAATAATTCCTCTATTGGGTTTATGAATTTGATTAATTGGATAATCAAGATGTACATTGCACAATTTCATTTTGTCTTCATGAATAACATACTAATATACTCAAAGTTAATTTAGGAGAATGAAGAGAAATTTAGGATGCTATTATTTTTTATTTGGGAGAACCACCTAAATGGTAATATCAAAAAGTACTAGTTTTGGATCAAAGATGTTCAATATATATGGCATGTCATTTTTTATCATGGATTATCAATAGGTCGATCAAATATTGATAAGATGATTTCTTGAGATCCACCCAAGTTTGTGTTAGAGGTGTGGTTTATTCCTGGAAAATAGCGTAATATAAGAGGTTTTTGGGAGAGTTATTTTGTATTGTATCCATTTTAACCCCCAAAATATAGAAAGAGAATCCATTGACCTGGTCTAGGTAGTGCTATATATCCATGTATGAGATGATTTTGAGGTCGATGAGTGTTTCTATTTTGAGAATACCTCATGAGGGAGTGGATTATGTATTATATTTATATTCTTTTGGAGATATAATTAGCTATATGTTGATATAGAGGAAGGAAATGGTCACATATGGGTCGTGGAAGCTGAGGCCTTATAAGAAGAACTATGTGACTCATGACATAGAGTTGGAAACAATGGAATTTTCTCTAATGATGTGGAGGTAATATCTTCTGGGAGATCTCTTTGTTTTTTTATCAGACCATCAAATCCTCATGTATGTCATTACACCTATACTTCATATCATCAAACATAGGAACTAGTTTGATTTCCTATAGGACTATAACATTGATATAGTCTATTCTTTTGAGAAGGGAAACATGGTGGAAAATTCTATTAGCAGGAAGTCCCATTATTATTTAGAACATGAGGTTTTTAATGAGTTAGCTTCATTATAGCTGACCTTAGTAGAGGAGTAGGTTGAATATTTTCATTAGTATATGGTGTTGAATAATCCAATTATCTAGTGTCTGATAGAGTCCCTACTTGTATAAATAGACTTTGAGGTCTTTAGTGACCATATATCCCTAGATAATTAATAAAAAGTATTTTATGAAGGAGGGAATCACATGATTATTAACTAAGGATGGATAGTAGTCCCAGTTATTTTGCGGGGGTAGGTGATGAGGGAGTTTCACACCTCTAATTTCCGATTTAATTTAGGTTTATGGATGATGTTCCAAGACCATTAAATCTTATTTTGGTGGGGTGGCATGAGGTGAAATGTGGCTGAGTTTTTCACATGGTGAATCACATGTCAACAGGTAAAGGTTGATCTCCATGTTACTGTATGGTTTTTGTAGCCTATTGATATCACAAAGTATAAATGGGATGGCATATTCATGGAATTTGATATACGGATACTATAGATATCGAGATTCCATGATGACATTTGGGAGATATTTGAATGAATTAGGAAGTTGATGACCTTTCATGGTATTAGGGAGAAGAGATTGGTGGATAGTTTGAGGAAGTTGTATGTGTGGTAGATCATTTGTCTTCATTGGATTCCATTGAAAATTTTCTCTTACTATGATGCATGGTTCATGTGACAGTTGTGGAGATGCCTCTCAGAGGCATTTGGGACCCATATGGGGATGATTACACCCTTTCACCCCCTAATGTATGGGAATAATGAGCACACAAACCATGTTATTTAGGATATCCTAAAGGATAGTGTGTAAGATTTCGGTCGAAGCTAGGAAGATCACTTACCCTTGGTGATGTTTTCTTATAATAATAGATATCACTCATCTATCAAAATGTAACCATTTGAGGCCCTGTAAGGGACACCTGGCAGGTCTCCCTTATGATAGACTAATATCGGTGAGGCATCTCTTTTTTGGATGTATATGGCTTAGGAAATGATAGAGAATGTCCTAGTGATCCAAGGATGTATAAGGGAATCTTAGAGAAGATATAAATCATATGAAGAACGATTTCAGAAGAACATGGATTTTGATTAGGGGGAACATGTTTTAATTAGACACTCCCCATGATGGGGATTTTGGAGATTATGTTTGGGATAAAATATATTACTAATATTCATCAAATTATTTGAGATATTGTATAGGATTGGAGATATTTAGTACCACCTCACCCTACCCCTACAGATATATAGAGTCCATGATGTATGCTATTTGGCACATCATAAGAGATGTGTGCATAGTCTCACAAACCTTATTGATTGGGAGATGTGTACATTGAGGATGAAAAAAACTTCATGGATCACCTGAAAAAGACTGATGATCAGTAGTAAATGGTCCTTTTTTATTGAAAATACCCTCCGTTCGTGTGTTGTAGCTGCATGGGAGTATAGATGATAGCTCTTGGGAGTGGGAGAGCCAGATGCGGCCTCAATAACCCTAGCTATTTATTTAATTTTTTATTTTTGAGAATGAAAATTTATAACGATGGAATAATTAAGAGACCCCATTTATTAATTCTATCACTTTAAAATATATCAAGGAATATTTTTTATGATAGATGATGAGACATAACATAATTTTGAGACCTGGTGTTCCCAGAATTAACTTTATGAAAATAATAAATATGTATTATATCCAAGGCACATTTTTTATCCAAAATTATGGAATATATCATAAATGGCGTCTCAAATTAGTAATTTGAAACCACTGTTAAATATGGAATGTTAGTTTCACCCATGGTGAAGCCTATAATTGTTCAGCACTATAATTTCAGAAAAAAGTCTGTTTGTATGTGTGTGTGGTGAATAAATAAATTATTTATTTCTTTTAATTCATTAAATGGCATAAATTTTTCCAATCCTTAAATATATTGTTATGGAAAATTTATTGGGCTAGCCTCATAAGACTATAATTTTTTAGAGGAGTAATTCACTATTCTTCCATAAAAGATTGAGATTGGGTGATGATGAGCTTCTTGATCTAGGTGAATTGAGGAGAATCAAATATAATGAATCTTCTGCTTCATTGGAAACATCATTATTCATAATTTATTGGTCTAAAAAAGATAATACTCTTCATCTATGGTTTCATTTATCATGATTTAATTATTCAGAACGATCATTCCATTATTATTTGATCATCATTTATATCTATCCTTTTATATGAGCTCTCATATTTTATTAAATGGTTTATTCAATTATTTACTATCCATTTTTTTCTCACCATGGTTATCCCCATTCTAATTCAGTGTATAATAACATTTTTCCAACTATTGTTGGGCTACTATTATTGTAATTTTCCACTACCATTCTTTATATTTTTATATTTGGGACTACGAGGTATATAGTTTGATATTGTAGGGTGGGTATGAGCCCAATTGAACCCCCCCTGAATCACTACTTATTCACATGCTACGAATGGATTGAAATTTTTTGGATGGATTGTGATTGATTATGGTATGAAGGTTATTCAACATTGGATTCAGGAATATAAAAATATAGTTGGATACCATTGGAATCGATGAATGGAGGCTATCCCCTTCAATTTTGAGTGAGGATTAGGCTAAATCAGCAGTGGAAACGATGAATCATGGATGCCTGTAGAGGATAGAGAATTGTGAGGAAAACCCATCTACATGCATTGTAGTATAAAGAACACGAATGTAGACCCTTGGATATGGTGTTTTCGTATTCAGGTTGAGTTAAATATTACACAACATATAGGGCATCCCACTCTATGTGACCTAGTGCTGGAAACATAACATGTACTATGGGAGTACAAAGACATGGGCATGATCAGAAACACATCCAGTGTACTCATATATAGACTAAATGAAATGGTGATGACCAAAAGGAAATTTCTCAACCTAAGGTGGTGGAGACATGTTTTATAGTCCCCTTACACGCCGTGTTTGGAAATATGGGAAGTGAGTTGTGTACTGGGAAGGTAACAGCCTGACAGTAGAGTGAGACCACAGGCTATGAGGGTCCCTTAAATGTAATGTACTACCTTTTGATAAATTATCTAACTATTGAATCTACTTTTTTATAATCATATTTTATCACGTAAGTAGCTTATACTGAGTGTTTCTCCATGTTGAACATGATGATTTCCTTCAAAGTAGATTTTGATATATGGTTCTTGATTTTTGAAGTGTGATGCATATTTAGGAGATGCTTGAAGATGACTGTGATTAGGAAAGTTCACCCTAGATAATAGAGTAGAACCCTCCTTCTAGGACATGTCTTGGGTCATCTATCTACCATCAATGTGGGGCTATCCTATAGGGATAGGTCATGGTATCATGACCTTCAATGTGTTACCAACATGTGGTGAAAAATAATGGGTCCTCAACCATTAAAGTGGAACCCACCTTCATAATCGGGGCATGTATCCTATACCATCAGAGTGGCTCCCTCCTATTGGATCAAGAAATGGGTAATCTATCTAGTGAGTGTAACCCTCTTGTGGAGATAGGAAGTGGGTCTTTAACCATTATAATGGAAGCATCCTAATGAGTCAGGGCATGGTTCTAATACCATCAGAGTGGGAGCCTCTTATTTTATTAGGGAATTGGTCATACATCTATTGATTGGAACCCTCTTGTACATATAAGTCATGGGTCCTCAACCATCAGTGTGGAACCCTACGTCGGTGATAGGGTATAAGTCATTCACAAATATTGTGGCACCCACATGTGGATATAGGGCATGGGTCCTCTACCATCATAGTGGAAACCTCTTCTGGATACTTGGATTGGGTCATATACCATCAAAGTGTCACCCTCATATGTAGTCATGTGATGGGTCCTCTAAAATAATAGTTTATCCCTCACTAATGGAATCTTACATTAATCCCACAATTATAAAAAATTGGTATAACCAATAAAACCATGGGTATAGGCTACATTAATGGCTTATAGAACCGTCGGTTCTCAAGGAATATGTATTAGGCTATACCAATCGTTTATATAGAGACTATGGGTATAGCCTATGATAATTTCTCAATACCAACCATTCACTTGGTTATTTTTGTATAGATTCTTTTCAATAATTTATGTATAGTCACAGTTTTGTGAACTATGGGTATAAGGACCTACCCCCATTAGAAAAAAAATAACACTGCCCCCACCTATCATAGAGCCAACAACTGAATTACAAACCATGGTAAACATCTAATTCTATACACATATTATATATTCCGAATTTGACCTCCATGAATTAAAGTGTTTTCAATATATTTACAATATAATAACATACATATACATTCCAAACCAATAATTAATCTTACTCATATATACATGTATCTTAACTAAACTCAAAAACTATGGGCTTCAGTATCTCTCTCATCCCAACAAGTCCCATTATAATAAACAACAGAATCAGATTATAGAGATCCATCATCATACTCAACATAATCATCAACATCATCATCAAAATAATCACCACAACCACCATCTCCACAACCACCACTATTACCATCAAGTCGAATGCCACAAGGACACTCATTGACATCACTTGGGGAATCATATTAAGACTGAATTTAAGGTATAAATGAGTCAAAATATGTCATATTATCTAATGTAATTAATATACATATATCTAACATAGCTTTGGGGAAGTGTTTGGTGACCAATTTACCTCATTCCTACACCCGTATAGATATTTGTTTTACCTAAACTGCTTCTTCATAATATTTTTGCTACTCAGTGGTGTGAGAGGTTTGAGAGGTTCCAAGTGATGTCCAATACCACGTGGGGAAAATATTTTTCCTTGTTCTACATCAATCTCTCCCCTAGTGCTCCACACATAATACATTTCTAAAATGATCATTTTCTTAATGTTGTGAACTTCTTTACCATCGAGGACCTCTAGAGAACACTGATTAAAATATAATCGAAATATATATATTTATGAATTATGAATCAAGTTTTAAATTATAAATAAAAGGAAATACAGTTGTTTGTGTTTATGCATTTACAACACATCCATCCTTATTCATCCTACTCGATAAAAATAATTTATCTCAAACAACACGACCTTAAATGCTTAATGAAACATGATGAAAATTACATTTATTAATATAATAGTACATTATTGAATAATATATAATTGATAAAATAGTCGTGAATAAAAAATATTTATTTAATAAATCAAAAAAATGAAGAATAATCTAAATAAAAATTTAATTATATATTAAATACTAGTGGACTAACATAATCAATACATATTGATTAGTATGATAAGAATGGGTATGATATGGATTCCTATTTCATGCTCATATAATTATAATTATATTTTTTAGGTTATTTGGTTAAAAATTCATTTTTTAATTTTGATCGTTTGGTCATTAGGTGCATTTTTTTTGTTAGGTTTTTATTTTGTAATTTTTCGATTGGTCATTTGTCCATTTGGCCATTTGGAAACACAGACACTTGGCCACATGAACACATGGACACATGTTATCTTTTACACTTGAACACTTGTCCACTTCAACTCATTAAATATAATGTTATCAATTTGGAAATTTTTTAATTTGAAAAATTGGAAAATTGGAAAATTGAACAATAATCCATTTGGGGAATCAGCCATTTTAGAACCTGCCAATTGAAAAAAATTAAAATTTTCCATATAAATATTTTTTCTTTTTAAATGGGAATTTATTGCATTTAATTAAAATGATTGATGTGAAATGATGAAATATAATCAAGAAAAATATTATTACGTAAAAAAAGTAATTATATATGTAATTTTTTATTCATATTAAAGTATATGGCACATTCTACGCCTAGGAATGATAGTTTAACCCATCTTTTGAAAATAATTCATAGAAGCTATATTTTTTCATAGGATTCCAAATATATATATATATATATAATTAATATGAATTAAATTTTCAATGAAGTCCATTAATCATTACAAATACTATAAACTCATTATTATTCTAATATGTGATTATTTTATGATATTGTGTTATTGGATAATTAGATAATATTGGTACACCCTCTAAATAATAAAATCATATACTCATTGAACAAACATATACAACATGCTTATATGATCTCTATAAATCCCTATGATCTATCAACCATGGAATGTTGGAAGCTTCAGCATCGTGAACCTTAAACTGAAACTACAATGAACATGTTAATTCATACATTTAAAACAATAATATAAATATAAATTTTACAAAAGTTATTACCCCTATCTCCACCATTTCATTATCCTTGGTTTCATTGTGTGTATCCCTCTATGAGACTGGTTACACCAGAATAATATCATGTACTTGAGTAAAGATCCCATTAATCCTTTATAACGCCTCTTATTTTTACTAATCAACTTATTATCATCATTTTAATCCACCATTAACTGTGTTTTGTGGTTCTAGGATTCATACATACACTTGCACCTACGTCACCTGTAAAAAGATCCCACGAAATATGGTCAATGGAAAATAATAATTATTTCAACCTACAAATGGAAAAAAATGACGTGACTAAATTTGAAAAACTTATAATAAAAAATTGAAGTAGGTTTCTCATTAATCACATATTTATCTCTAGATCATCTTGGATTTGAAGTCTCTAAATGATGTTCATATTCCAATGAGTGTACTAGGTCATCTTTATGTATTGGAGTAAATGGTGAATGAAAAATATCATCTAATAATAGATGTATAGTAGGAAATAGTTGCGGCATATACTTGGTATGATAATTCTATAAGGTCTAGGGATACATCATAGTATATGGATATGGAATATTTGGGAACATCATTAGATATTCCATATAAATGGTATGAGAAAAATTGTCTAAATAAGATATTTATGTAGGCATGTGTGGGGATATCATTGGAGGTTCAAGTGGAGTATGAAAAGGTGTGGTGGGTGGGGTGTCTAATGGTGGGTCAGGGTGTGATCGGGTGTAACAACTACACTATATAGCACTAGGATCACCCTAAATTAGAACCATACTAGTAGGATGAGTAAAATTAAACTATGTTTCATCTGTATATCCCTATTTTTTCATAAAGATTAATAATATGGAATTAAATAAAATTTTCCAGAAAAAATTACAATTATAATACTCACTAAGGGAACCATAGGAGTAAAACCCTAGCTTGTAGAACATTCAATCATGATCAAATAACAATTTATTTAAAGATCATCAATATATTTTATAATATGACTAAGAATAAAATTTACTTATTTTATAAAAATTTTACAAAAATCCTCCATAAAACATAGTAGTGAAAGAATTCAAAAACAATTTCATAACTTATTTTAGTTGGTATTATTTAAAACCATGTTATTCAATTTTTTAAAATAAATTTTATGCCTCATTTTTTAGTTGAAATAAATTTAACAAAATTCAATTAAAATAAACAACATTGAAACAGACATATAATTTTAAAAGGAATCTACATTTATGTAATTACAATAGTACTAACCTGGGAAAACCTCATCTAGGTAAACTGAATGATATATGAGCATATATGGATGCTTCTATATATTTCCCACCATCACTCCAGGTTCCACAACAACTCTCACTATTGGAAAATTTTTTTAATTAAAAAAATATTTTTGTCAACACCAATTAGGAAATCATTACTGTCAATTTTGTACCCTACATCATGAAAAATATGTATTGGTATTACAAAAATAATTACATCATTATCAGCACTCATATGATCTTTCACTTAATGCACTTTTTTCTGTTGATTCTGAAATATATAATTCATTATCAGCACAGAATCGAGTCATGTAAATAACTCTAATTTGAAACTTATCAAAAAAAATCACATCATTGAATCAAAAAATTTATATTTAATTACAGTGACTCAACTATGAGAGTAGTGATCCAAATATATATATTTTTTAATAGATCCATAATAAGATACATGTTTATATCAAGACATACTACTTGATGCAGTACCATAATATTACATTTTAAGAGAAAAAATAATTCCATCATGACGCGTTCTCATTTTCACCACTAAATTTTTCGACCCATTGATTAATAATGATTTTCATTCAAAAACCAATGAATTGGGACTAGAATCCAATTCTCATAATTCTCGAGATATGGCTTCCATAGGTAAATTTTTTACCTAAAATATATTTGAATAACACAATTGAATGAATATATATAATTTAAGTTAATTGCATTAATTTTCATTCCATGATTTCAAACATTAAGGAAACCCTTTTCAATTAAAAGCCTCTCTCCTTATAATAGGTAATGGTCGCTGAACACTACTTATAATTTTTTTCTGTTCCATTTACAAAAGGAAAATAAAATATTTTGGTTTATATATGAAATTAAGTAGAATGAGATAACATATAAATATTAAAATAAATTACATGATATATTCATAATGTAAACCATTGTTAAGAAATATTGTGCAATGTTCCTTTTTCTACTCTTTATGCATTAATATAGCCAGTGTATGAAACCCAATAATTAATTCGATTTGGGGAAGAGATAAAAATGATGTCTTAATTTCTCCATACTTCTCATATCCATTTATCATTAGCAGTTTATGTGTTTTTCTCACATTAGTGAAATAAATTGAACAATAATCTATAATTTCTTAATCTAGTTAGCCTCTTATAGTGAATCATACACGATGATTCTTGTTTTGGAAACAATATATCATTGTGCACATATTTCTTTTCATATGATAAATCCACTGAAAATGGGTCCCTAAATAATTATTTGAATTTTATTATGAATAGTTTAATTTATAATTCAAGTGAAAAATGTGTGGGGAGTTTTTTTTGAAAACTCATAAAAATTTTGTTGTGCCTTTTAATATATATTTTTTAAGAAGTACTTGGAAAACCTTTTAGGAAAATAGGTTTTTAAAAAGTAACTATATTATAAATTTTAATATTATATTATTAGATAGTAAATGATGGATTTCTGTTGGAATAATTTTATAAAGAAGGATATTATAATCATGAGTTTTCAGGGATTTTAGATTCAACTCCCTTCTGTTGAATTTTTTATACATGTTTCTGTAATGAACAATAGGAACCTTGATTTTATCCAATACCTCAAAAAACATATTTTTCTCTAAATAATTTATCACATAACAAGCTCATGGAATAGTACATTTATTTTCAATGATATGCATATAATGTAGTTCTAGTTGAATAAACCACTCTAACAAGTCATTGTGAGATAGAAAGTCGTATTTGGTATTCCACATGATATTATGAATAATTGAAATACACATTTCACATATTTTTTTCTCAATGTTCACTACATCTAAAAAGTGAAATAAAAAATTACAGACCAATATGGAAACTCAATAATGATACATTTTTTTAATTTTAATTGGATTCATTGTAAAAATCATTCCAATTTTGTAATTTCTCATGAACTTTCCCTATTGAAAAACATAAATCTTTTAATTTATTAAGAAAATATGTTCTTCACATACATTATTGTGGATATTTAGTTTTGATTGTATTATCAATCCTCCATCCATTCATCATGTATTGAAGATCCATTTGAAATAATCATCAATTCCACATGAAGATAAAAGTGAAACAATATTTAAGTCTTCTAAAATATATATTCTCTAAATAATAGGACATTATAGTTATCCATTCATTCTCCAACTATAAATAAATTTATAAGCAAGAAAATAATTTATATTCTATATAAGGGAAACACACATATGAAATATAGTTTGTGATGAAGCATAAAATGTGTAAACACCCATATACCAAAGCTTCACCCACTCTTTTTATAATATTCAAGTAGACATCTATATAATTTCCAATTTCAAGAGGTCAATATATTAGTATACTGAAGAAATTGAATAGTTCATTCATACATAATTGTGTGTGATCATTATGAAAGTCAATAAAACTAGACAAGTTCTGTTAGTAGTAATAATATGACCAAATGGATTTAAACTATCACATGATATACCTAACCGAAATTTACACACCTTAGCTAAAAAATGTTATTATTTACATCAAATTCCAACCATTTTAAGCCATAATCTAGATGAATGAACTCATATTTATCTTTATTTATCTTATCATCATGAAACATCATATTTGTTGATATTTCTATAGATAATAATATATTTTGTTCCCTGAGAATCAATGGAAAGTGCCACATGACATTCCATGTCATTATAAATGGGGTACCTACTAGAATTTCCTTCCATTTAGAAGTATCACATTGTTTATTGTCATTGAGGTCTATTGTTTTCACCAAAAATAAACCAAAAACTTTTGGAAAGGCACAAAATTTTTTAATAGATAATATGATCTTCTTAATTAACATTAATTTATTACAATTATTTGATGGAATACGTACACCATAAATAAAAAAGACCATAAATAAGGTACGAATATAATCAATGTTAGTATTATACATTCCATACATGGGTTTTACATGATATAACAACATAAATTGTTTTTACCATTCCATTTTAGTATACTCCTTATATATAAGAGTAACTTCATCATCCATTAATTAATTCATTTTCTAATAAATATTATATACATCATTTTCAACATGTGTATTGATATCATTGTATTCTTGGACTGTCATACTATCTCTCTTGTGATGATTCAAAAATTGAAACCAATAAAATATAAAATTCTATATTCCAAATATTTCCTTCCATTATTTAATACTTGAATATTTTCTCACCTCTACATTTTGAGACTAAACATAATAGTTTATTTAAAATACAGATTTTTTATATGGTAGCTAACTTCTTCCTAGATCAACGATGGTCTTACCTCACCATTATAACATAGACACTATATATGACCTCCATCTAATTTTTTTATTTATGATATAAAAAATGTCAAATCTTCTTTCAAAATTGGTTAAAATGTGGTTAGTAAGATAGGCATAGATTATATCAATTGAATTTTATGGGAATAATTTTATTTTCCAGTCATCAATGTAAACCATAATTAGAAAATTCATTAAAATAAAATTTATTTTAAATGCCCTCAAAGAATTTTACTATCTAGAAATAAAATAATTGAGAGAAAATATATCTTATATGTAATACATATAGAGAATAAACCATAAAAATTATAAGACATGGAATACGCAACAACTATTACACAATATAATTAAATATGTATGTATTTATCAAACAATAGTTTTTAAAATTTACATATTTTGAGTATGAAATTAATCCAATTAAATACACTTTTCTATATGATGGAAAACATTTAATCAAAAATAAAAACATGTAATTAACATTAAAACCACAATAACATGGTATATTAGTATCATAGAAATTATATAAAAAATTATATAAATAAAAATAATCATCCAATCCTAATATCAAAAAAAATTAACTTTTATAATAAAAAAAATATATCAAAAATGTAATAAAGGATTTGGATTCCCATAGTTACATGATATATGAAATAGAAATTTTAATATTGAATCAACATGCCTTTATACTCATCATATTGGGAATGGGGATATTTCTTCGAGTGAGAGAACCAATATCATATCCCATATAGAGTCAACTTATCCAAATACAAATCCTTCCATCAAAACATATTCATCACTAGATATGATACAATATTTGGGGATTTATTACATAAATATGTCCCCTTTTACATGCATAATAATAAGGAAATAAACTAGAAAATGACTACTACAATGTCTATAATGATATAATGGTATCTAAATTCAAAATAAATATTAAATTATAGTTTAAAAGAAATTAAAGGACACTTATAGGAAGTCTACAATGCATGAAACAAGTGACCATTATAGAATAATAATATCCATCTAAAAAAAGAACAAATAATATCATAATAAATAACAAAGTAATACTCATAGAAATCAAAACATGGTGCATTTATTGGAATAAATGAAGAATATGAAATACAAGTAGAAAAATGTGTATTTATTATCACGAGTGGCCTTCTCATTTTAAAACATAATTTTGGATAACATTTATCAGAAATGTTCAGGTATCGAGCATGCCCAATCCAAGATATTTATTAAATAAAATAAAATTACAACAATAACACAAAAAGTGACACATGAAATGTCACCAAAACATGAAAGTAAACAACTCAACACTCAAAACAATGAAGAAAGTCCCTACACCATAGAAAATTACTAGAAACAAATAGCCCAAAAAAACAAGTCCAAAGGCCCCACATAAAAATGTTCCCCAACCCACTCAAAAAAGACAGACTGGGCCCAATGACCCTATGAATTGGTGAATTCGAGTTGAAATCTCATGTCCCCCAACACTCAAGCTCTACCCTATCCAATTGTTTCAAATCAATTAAAAACACAACTTGAGGTAGCATCCCATGTTCATAACATGTCCTGAGACTATCATTGTCACCTCACATAATAAGGTCGGCCTCATCATCCCTGGAATACTCTATCATCAATGGCAGAAGAATCTAGATCTCCCTGACCACCATTGATCGTACCTCATGATCCAATGTTTTGTCGGCCAAAGAAAAAATGTTGGTAGATTGGGTGAAATTACCTATAGTTGTCACTAGCCACATCCTAAGTTCATCAACACCAGTAACCCCGCATTCCAAGTTTAGTGTAGGTTAGTATCCTAAAACCCTTCCCATATGGGTATGAAGCTTCATATTTCTGAGACCGGAAAGTTAATAACCACGACCAGGGTCCCAAACCCAAAGAACCAAGAGCACCGGTAGCCACCAAGGGGAAGGTGACTATCGATGTCAATGCCACCCGATCACGTACCTCTTAGAGTATCCACCTCTAATTTGGCCTCTTAGGTGTATCCATGATCCATGAACCCCCACTGACATCTATTGGTCTCCATCCAGTCACCCACCGTGATCAAGAGCCATCAACAGATAATCACCAACACCCGTTATCAGCCCATACCCAAGTATCTGCCATCTGTTTCCAACTATGATGCTTCGTTGTGGGTCCCTTCTACATGGTAGTGTTCTAGGAATAGGCTGTGAAATTTATAGGCACTCAATACCCAGCCACACAACATCATCTCCATGCCTCATAAAACCCAAAAAGGTCATACCTTCTCCAATATCACTTTATCTCTGAATAATATTAGATATTTTAGAAACCTGTAATTTGGTAGATTGATACCCTCAATTACAAGCTGCAAATATTTCAAAATGGACGACAATATCATCCTTAACCAGAGAACTTACTCATGGAAACTGTAGATCGATATAGAAATCCTTGAATTTAAGAGAGGTTAACCCTCTATTAATGTGATAGGAGACCTCCATCTTCCTACTAATTAAAGGATTTTATTCATGGTTATTATTAATTATATTACTAAAAAACCAGTATAATATATATTAAATGATGTATTATTTAAATTTAAGAAGTATATAATTTGGGGAACATCCATCAAGACAAAATAATTAATCCATTACACACCAATTTATAAAAACCATCCATTACAACACCACTGATGAATCCACTTAATTGAGGGAAAGTGTGGTTAGATGGTTTTTAATTCATTTAACATGTCATGAAAACAAATGGATTACTAATCAGTACATGATAAATAAACTAAGGAACCATTCTTATCAATGAACTAATTTATAAAGAATAATAAATAAAAATTGGTGATATTAATGTTTATACGATTGATTCTTTCTTGAGGAACTAAAATCTATTGTAAAAAAAATTAATGGAAAAATATTTCATAAAATGAAGTTATCCAATAATACATACATTCTAAAATAAAAAATTAATTCATGATATTTACCAAAAGGATTCTACAAAAGTTTTAAAATTTTTAAACAGTTTAAATTTAAAAATTTATTTATTTGAGATTATATTTTATCATATATTCATGTCTAGTTCATTTTCATCAATTCTAGGACTCATGCTTCACATGTACTATAAATAAAATAGTTATTTATTGATTAGAAATCCTTTAGATATAATGTAATGTTTCATATGTACTTATAATAGAATAATCTCATAAATCATAATACAATTATTTTTTCATGGTAAAAAAATATATTAAAGAGCTTAAACAAGGTTCAGTATATAATAAAACAAATTTCATTAATAAAATCCCATAAATAAAGGATAATAAGCACAAATAATAACCATATAGTTAACATGAATATGATTCCCAAAACTAAAAAATATATAAATCCCCAAAATATTCTGCAAAATTAATCTTGAATTTATTTTCAATTTATAAAAATCCCTAGGATTGTTTTCAAAATGAATAATTAATATTTAAAAAAGTATTATATGAAGGGAATTTTCCTCTATAAGATCACAACCAAAAAATGATAGATATTTTGGATGAATTGCAATCATTAAACTATAATTACATCCATTATGAAAACCAAAACCAAGACTCATAACATACCATATATATCTATCAACGTGATCCCAAATATACAACAACCGAATACCAAAAATTAAACCACACCCATAAATAACTATATTTCAAATTATCTAGATGATTTGTGACCTAACTATATATTGGATCTGTTTTTATACATTGATAAAAAATAAAATAATAATTGGAAGAAAAGAATAATGATTCAGAACTAACTAATCTGAGGTTGAAGAAGATTAGAATTAACGAATCACTGAATTAATGGAGAACATTGAAGGAGGGGAGCCTCATGTCATCTCTTGAGTGCATGGAGAATAGTGATAGATTGAATGGGGGAAATGAGGCTTAAGTGTATGGGGTGGGAGGATAAGGTAAATATGATGGAAACTATCCTAATGTTTTTAGTAAATAGTTGGGATAACTTATCTATAACAATGGTTTACATAAACCATGGTAATGGAAAGATTACATCCAATGTATAAACAAGGTTTTTATAAAATGTTGGTATAGATCCTTGGCTATATCACTATTTTCTAGTAGTTCTTCTTACTAGTTCAGGTCAATGGAACTCTATATATTTTGTATAAACCTCATGTTAGATCATCTCATGGGTCCTCTATAAATTGAATGGAACCATCCTTTTGGATCAAGGAATAGGTCCCATATCTATTAAGTTGAACCCTATTGTTATAAAAGAGAATTGATCAACTACCAATATATGCACCTCAACTTTGCTGAATATTGGCCCTGTGTGACATACCATGAATTATTCTTTAGATAGAAAAGTGAGTTGTTGGGCATCATTGGTGGACATTTTTGGAACCATTAGAAAATTCATCATATTAGAATGTCCTATGATATATAGATCAAATTTTTATATCGTTTGGTTTTATAATATATATATATATATATATTATTGGTTTTCATTTCTCTCTCTATGGGTTTAGATATATAATTCTATCAACTCTTTTATTTATCCACCCAACATATTTCAGATAATCCCTCTAGGTATGTATATACTCATCCCTATATGGGATATACACAAAAGTTTCAAGTTTTATATATAAAATGGATAGGTTGGATGTAATTTTAAATGAACCATAGAGATACACACGTGCATTCGAATTCATAATGTGGTCAAGGCATGGAGATCTTGAGTTATGATCTTTCAACATTTTTCGTTTCCTATTATTATTGGGTTGAGACTTATTTCGTGTTGGGAATGTATTTTTTATCTTTACATTTGGTATAATGATTTAATACTCATGTATTCTCCAGAGATAGGTACATTCATGGTTGTTTCTATAATTATCACTGCCATTTGTTAAACTTCTTATGCACTTCTTCATCGATATGGTTGAGTGTTTGAGTACATGTACATTATGAAATGGTCTTCCATATTAGTTATTAATTTTGAAACATTTCAACATCACATG
Organism: Viscum album; assembly: GCA_963277665.1. Taxonomy (NCBI): domain Eukaryota; kingdom Viridiplantae; phylum Streptophyta; class Magnoliopsida; order Santalales; family Viscaceae; genus Viscum; species Viscum album. Next base: position 67,650,687 of record OY728133.1, read on the forward strand.
CCATATGGAGATGGGTTTTGGGTAGCTATAAATTATCTTTTCGCTAGCTGGGTTGTCCCCAGTGGGCATGTTTGTTAAAAACCTTCACCCTAGGATACACCTGAATGGAAAAGGGTGATGGGAGAGAGGAAAACACCAAATATTGTAGAATAAAGGGTGTGCATATACTAAATTTTGGTGATTAATAAGGGAAAAAAGGAATATAAGATAAATCACATGTGTAGAGAAGCTAGAGACATGGGTATTGTGTGCAGTTGAAGAGCAGATGAGAGAATATAGCAACACATGATACCTAGGGGTTGGGTTAATGGGGTAAAAAAATACTAAGGAAAAAATGTGAATGATAAAAATGAAAATATAATAAAACCCTAATATTTTAGAAATTTTTAATTTTATAATAATGTTTTCCACATTTTTTTTCAAATCATGAACCCACCATGCACTATCCATTTCCTTGTCAAGGTACCCTTCGCATGGTTTCCCCTACGTGGCCTACACAGTTTGTACAAACCATACCCATTACTCCAGAAGCATCTCAATCCCTTCATGACTTCGGGTAAATAAATATAGATTTAAAAACCACAAGCATGTTGTGAAAAATATATTTTTCCAAAGGATAGGAAAACCTCTATGGGAACTACATTGTTTGAAAAATCATAAAAAACAAAAATTCCTTGAAAAAATAAATTTTCTTAACTTCCTAAAAACAAAACTTAGATCCACTCAATGAATGATAAATTATGACCATAAAAACATCATGTAACTAATGATGTCACAAGATCTCCTCCATACCACTTTCTGAAAAAAGAAATTCTTGTTAAAAAGAAGGTCGATATGAAACAAAATATCCAAAAAATGTTCCATCCAAAAGAACCACCCAATATTTTGAACCTCTGAAATAGTATATGATATCCTCAAAATAGTAAAACAAGTCAATAAAATTTCACTAAATGACTACAATGGAAAATTAAATGGGACCTTGCCCTAGAATATTCTTCCAACCATTGGAGTCCTAACATGGTCTACCCACTATTTAATGTTCATATAAAATGTTCTCCTCGCAATTTTTAACTCCTCTAACATGGTGGTAAACAAATAAGATCTATATGAAATGTATGCTCAAACGACAAAGAAAACTTGAGAGAATGAAAATCTCAATCCAAATCACTCTCATTTCCAATAGTGGAATAAAAACTATAAAAAACCTCAACATATTGACATTAGATCTCACATTGGGTGATTATATAAACATATAAAATATGTTCAAAAACTCTATCATCTTCTCCTTGTGAATCCCGATCTGGAAATATCCAAATTATATATAATATATAAAACTCATCTGGAAAACCAAAAATCCTAGATTCCAAATCATGCACCCATGTTATCTATTTTTATAAATCAATTACCACCATTATTTTCAATAAAAATAAAATGTCAATATTATACTCACCAATAATGGTTTCCCAAACAATAAGTCTCAAAAAAATGGAACATAATACCAACAACACATCACCCAAGGTAGTGGGAGAGAAGTGAAACACTCCTCTACAAATAAGGAACACCACACATATATGATAAACAAATACATCAAAAATACCAATAGGGAAACATCCACAAGACATCTTCTAAGGAAGGGAAAACATCAGAAAAAACAAACCACAAAAGTCAAAGCTCCAAAATTGATATCAAAGTCATCAAAATAATTTCTTCCCAATGAAACACTGCCTAAACATATATCAATAAAAAAACCTTCATGTAAAATGTAAAGGTACCATTTATTCCCACAAAATATAGATAAAAATGACATGCCCGCACTCAACTACTCTCCTAAGTGAGATTCAACATCCACCACTCCAATCAGAATCTTGATAGGCACTAAAAATAAATAAATTCATTTCGACATTCTAGGGGACAAAAATCAACAGCGCATGACATGGTAATTTCCAATCCATGCCTCAAAACACAAAGAAAATTAATCCGTCTCAAACACAGATTCAAATAAAATAAAAAAAAATATGGGGATCACATCAATCCCTAAATCAAGGAACAATGAATACATAATAAAATTAATTTTCTATTCAAACGACCATTTTAACAAAGGAATTTTGAAATCACCTTTCACCAAAGTATTCCTCAAAACCAATCCAACATATATTTAAAAAACACCCTTTCAATAACACTAACATACTAAACAAGGAAAACCAAAAAATCCCATTCTATATTCCTTTTTATTTCAAATAAGAATAATTCAATGAATTCCCAATCAAAACTAATTTTCCTTTGAAAATACAATTTCACAATGAAAAAACCATATTTAAAAAAAATACATAATACCATTGGAATTTAACCTTCCCATTTGTAATCCTAGTTTAGATAAAATCATTCTCACAAAATCCATTTATTTTATAAAATATGGTTTTAGAAATCCAAGCATACTCAGATTAATACACAGTCATCCAAACAAGGATCACCAAAACCACATTCCGAAAGGGATAGAAAACACTCCACAATACTTCTAAAACATGTGAAAACCACTATTGATGAAATATGGAATTCAAGAGGACTTTAAATAGGATATAAATGGGGAAAATTATCATACATAATTTTAAAAAATTGGTTGGGAAATGGAGTGCCAACCGTGAGATAGAATTCACTATAGTGGCAGACTAGATTACATAGGCACCACATTATTTCCAAGTCCATGTGTGATAACTATAGAATTAAAGAACTCCTTCCATTCCACCTCAAAACCAAATATTAGTACCTAATATCACTCAACTGTCAGTGGATAGATAGATGAAATATAATTACATAAAAAACATAGAATGGATAAATGAAACCATGAATTAAAAATTCAAGACCTAACAGCCCATGAATTCTTGAGGATCGAGACAAATAAGATGTAGCGAGACTCTCCCTTCCCTTGACTCTCATGCCCCAAATACTGTAAATTTCATTAAACATGGGCATCCACATATAACTGGGGTGACATAAGAGGCTTAGTATGCTACTAATGGAAACACTAATCTTTGATAACAATTTTTAACGGAACAACCCAAACATAATTCACAATCGATAGTCAACCTGATTATCAACATGTCCCTAACGGTATTCTCAATCCCCTTATCGTTGTTACAAGAACTGACGCATCGTTGGAACTAATTTTGGAATAGAATTTCTCAAATCATAGACACAAGAAAAGAATAAATAAGTGTAATAAAAAGTAATTAAACATGAATATAGGCTATACAGAAGAAAAAAACTAAAAATGAGTAGCAAAAAATATGAAAGAATACAAAACATTAAGTTTCCATTCATGTCACCACCACCCATCTCATCCCACACTATCCATAGTGATCAAAAATAATTTGGATAATGACCTGGACAGATATAGGAATGAGAAAAAATCATAGTAGGTCAGAACAACCCACCAAAAGCATACAACATGTTTCCTAGGGCATTGTATAAATTCTAGTTTTAATAAGGTAATATTTACATTCATATGTTTCTCATAGAAATCTAAATCATATCCACAAAATCATACAAAAAAAAGAAATTTTTTCCAAAAACCAAACACACACATTTTGAAAACAAATACATCAACATAAGACATACTAAAGTCCCATTTTTCAAATCCACTTTAAAGCACCCATACACAGGGTCTATTATTTAATAATATGTGATCTCAACGAATTTGAAAACTCACATTTCCAAATACAAATACCCACAAAAAATACATGGGTAAAACACCATAAGAATGTACCAAGCATCATAAAGAAAAATCATATAAAAATAATAAATGTTCCATAGCATTGACTATAAGGGAAAAGATACAATGAGACACGATAACAAAATCCACTCAATCTCTAGCCAAATGAATAGTCGAATGTGTCGTGATCTAAAATATAGATGCATAATGTGAAAAGGACATATGGTATATGGGTATAACTACTTGAAATAGATATTAAAATATTCTATGTCCATATCATTATCCAGATAGACAAAACAATAATAGCTATAATAAAAAACATCTACCTATATTTTGTGGCTATCACACCTTGTTGGAAACTAGCAGATTGTTAACAAACTAGTGGAAAATAATAGGTCTTCCCAAATAGTATATAGACCACAATGACCAATGAAAATGAGGTTTAGTGACAAACATAATGGTCTGAAAAAATAAATAACCAAATATACCCTCACCCCTAACACTCGATAATGAATATCCCCTAAAAATATACATTGATTTCATAGAAAGAAAATACCCATGCAATGGGAGAAACCTGCATCAGCTAGAGATAAAAAAACCCACTGAAGTGGTACAATTTTATGGAAAACAAGTGGGGCCTTCCAAAATATCCATTTGGAAAAAATGTCTAACCATAACATTAACACCAAAACATGTCTTGAAATGTTATTCCCTTTGTCATTTATAAAATAATATTTCAGGAAATTTCACATAAATTATGTAAATCACCCACAAAATAATGATAATTTCAAATTCACAATTTGATAAATTTCTATCCCTTCAAAAATAAAAACACAATTCTAAACGACACCAAATGTCTCTCAAAGAATTTCAATAAATACAACCATGGTATTCTATAAGGGGTAAATCAGAGAGAAACATTTAAAATAACCACATTAAATACAAGTATTGAACTCCATTTTTTATCACATTGAGGTTAACACCTATCATTTTAGCTAGACTCTATTTATAAAACGTTTTTGATGTTATAAAAACCAAAACCTAGTCAAAACTCATTTATAAACATTATAACCATTCAAATAACCCAAAGGTATTTCATAAAATTATTAGAACCACTAAACATTATAATTTGATACAAAAAACATGGGTTTCATCACCAAATAAGTAATTCCAAGTAGTGAAGAAAAGAGAATGGTTTTAAAATACCATAAATCTATGACATATATTTATACTTTAATAGAAGCAGAATTTAAAAATGGAAAATATCATTAGAATTACAAACAAAAACAATTACATAGAATCACCTACATCAAATGTTTGACAACCAAGCCAATACTTCTCAGACTCAATACCTTCAATGATTCGTACTCAAATATAACTTTTCATGTTTTCACACATGTGAAAATTCACAAAGATATTAGGACACAAAATCAAAATATAAAAATTTGGATTAATATAAAGGAAATTTTATTTGGGGATCCATACATATTACCTAAAGATTCTTATATAGCTAACTTTCTTGAATCCTCCCATACACATACATGTGTATGCCCATATATAAACATTTAAAAAACAATCATAATATATATATATATATATATATATTTACAGTTCCAAGAGTGAATTCATATATATAAATATATAAAAGAACAATTAAATATATTTATATACATACCTATATATTTGTATGCATGTAGGTAACCTAAAATGAACTATAAATAATCATAAACATACTTAATGACTATATGTCACAAAATTCCACACAAAAAATCAACCAAATAGCGAGGGATAAAGAAACCCTCCTCCAATGTTTGCTTCCGAACTGAAATGGTCTGTTATGATTGGCCTTCAGTTAAATATATTGAAACATAAACAAAACTGACCCAAGAGACCCTTCCCAATTTCTAAAAATGAAAGAAATAACCAAAAATCAGGTCAATCCTCACTCTAATGTTTAGAAAAAACAAAACATGTTGACAAGATGGTGGAAAATAGCAACAAATATAAGGAGAAAAGAAGTGGATATCTGACCACAATTTGTTGACCATGAAAACCGAAAAAACCTAAGCGAAATCTCCGAAGGGAGGATATTAGGAGGGGGTGGTTCATACAGTAAGAGATAAAATAAGGAATATTAAATTTCATGATAACTAGTGGGGAGGTATAAAGAGATTTAAATACCGTAAGGGAAAAATTATTAAAACATAATAACAACAAAATAATTTTAAAATTCGAAAATCTGAATAGTTTTTACACATTTTCTTCCAATACATATGCTAATCGTGAGCTATCTGCTACCTAGGTCAGGCACCCCTCACATAGAATACACTAAAAGGTAGCAGGTTTTGGAAAAATGATGTTCCAGACACCAAGCATACCCCACATCTCCGCATATATTATTGTGAGATCTACATAGTTTGAGAATCCTTGTAGAATCCTTGATGAAAATTTTCATGAAAATCATAATCCCACTCACATAAGCACCACACAATTTGATAAATTGTGATGGTTAACCAAGAATTTATAAAAATGCATCCAAAAAATAAAATTTTAATCCGACATAGAACCAAAACTCAACACTGATGATGGAGTGATAAAATAAGACAAAAAAAACACCACCACACTTGGTTGTCACAACTAAAAAAAGAATAGAAATTGAGTTGCTTTGAACATTGAGAAACAACTCAATGGATCATCTCCTCTTCTTATATGTATAGGATAATTGATGTAAACTTGATTAAGATCATAAAATAATTTTCAATTAGATCAAGTTAGTCTAATTTACCTAATTTCATATGTTTTTTTATTTCTCTATAAAATATTTTACTTTTCTATGTTTCCATATATCTTATCATTTAAACACAGTACACATTTTCACCATTCCTCTATCACTTCACTCATCCTTCTTTTTGTTTTTTTCTTAATTTTTGGTTTTTCATTTATCTTAAACCATCTATGTGAAATATAATATTATTTCCTTCCCAAATACAAGAAGTTATTAAATTTTTATTAATATTAAAGTTTTAATATTGTTAAATGACAGATGTGATTAGTTTACATCAAAATTTAATAATGTCTTCAATAATGTATTGGAACTGAGTTGAATTTTAGCACCTCATACCAAAGGGAACCATTCAAATTATAAATGAAAATTTTATAACATATTTAATGAATTTTTAAATATTTTGTGATCAATATCTTCCTCTGATATAGTTCTCACATATTAAAAATTTCCATTATAGCATCCAAGTATAACCATATAATTTTCTACATGGGAAGAGATGAAGAAAATAGAAATGCAGGGATGAATTTGGGGAATAAAAGATAATAGGTATAGCAACCCTGCTTTTATTACCAACATAAACATGATTTATTACAATAAATATTCAATTGATACAACATGGAAGATCAAGAGGTCTAGTGTCTTTGGGGCTTAGGATCATTACATAACAACTTAAAACATGAAGCAAAAAATCCTTATTGAAAACTTCCTTTACATGACCACTACATTCCCTTGTACTTATCATTGCATGGGATAACCTGAGGACACACATAAGAAAAGGGGTGAGCTATAAAGCCTAGTAAGGGAATAAACATGGAATACATGAGGAGTAAAATACATGTCAGATAATAGGAATATCAATAGAGCACAAGAGAAATATGAACATAGAGGCAGGATAAAGCATGATAATCATAACATGGAAATGTGGAAACAACACTTAACATGGAATTAGCATGAGCCAAGGCTCATTACACATAGATCATGAGTAAATTCTCATTGAAAATGTAGTAGGAGTAAACCCTCATTGCACTTGAATTAGCATGAGTCAACACTCATTTCACATGACGTATCGTGATACTATAATTTACCCAATGCATTGGAGCACTATAATGGTGCACCCTTCATAAACGTTTCATTTCATGCATAAGTGTGCCACAAGGATCATAAAACATGGATTCATTAAAAATAATCATTTATTCCATGATAAAGGAATGTGGAATTAATACATGAAACATTATAATAAATAAGTAAATGTGTATAAAGGTTCATACCCATGATGGAGATATGGTCATGGTATTCACTACACAAAGGCATTGGCTTAGAAAATTGGTGCAATTTCTGCAGCGTAACAGCGTGACATAAGAATTCATAAAAATTGTTGATGGGAGAGAAAGGGGTGTCTCATAATATTTACCTAAAATGGATAGTAAGGGGGTCATATAGATAATTTTCCCAACAATTTTAATGGAATTTAGATTCATGATACAAAAGTATTGCTTGAATGTAAATGAGGAGAGAGAGGTTTCTATCAGAATTTATGCATAGTAATAGGTGTACATGGGAAGAATTTAATGAGATAGAAAGGGGTATAACATCATTAAAACAATATGAGGGCAGTATGGGAGAGGTGTGAAACCATACCCCAGCATTTATAATTGAAATTAAAAGGGCATAACAATATTAAGAAAATTGTACAAAAAGGTGAAAGGAAGAAAAACCCTTACTTGGAAGTGTGCTTCGAAATGCTTAAGAGAGGCTTGAGAGAGGATTCTTAGGAGCATGGGGAACCATAGGAGGATTATAGAGAGAGTAGGGTGTAGGTTGGACAAACTAAAAAGGCTTTTAGTGAGGAGGAAGTGGGAGCTTGGGAGGGTTTATATTGGAAAGGTGAGTGAATTCTTTATTATTTAGGTTTGGGACCCCTTACATTAAACTACTCAAAACCACAAATGAGATCATGGTTTTTGCCCATGGATTTTTGAAAAGGGAAGAGTAAAACAATATTTTATATGGAAAATTTCCTAAAATCTTAATATAATGGGGTTTCTTATGTGGAGGTGAGTCACAATCCCACGAAAAATAATTTAAAAAGACAAGATGTTTAATAAGTAATGAGGGGTCCATTAATGCTTTGAAAAGTAAGTAAAACAAACCCAAAATGACATTATTTTAATGTTAAATCATATATTGTCTGAACATAAAGCTTGTAGTATTTTATTACATCACTATTAGGTCATTATGATTTCATAAAACACATTATATATTTAAACGGTGTTTAATTTTTACCCAAAAATTTGACTGTCTCAGAAAATTATGAAAAATCCACCGTTGGATAATTTTGACGTCATGATTCCAGAAATATCACATATTTTATTTAAATAATTTTCTAAATATGTTAATTTTTACTTTTAAAATAAAAACTGACATTTATCGGAAATTCACGGGTTTTGACAGAAATGGATTTTAAACCTTAATAAAAATTATAATTTCATTCATAAAATTATATGCTCATTTATATATAATAAAATTAATTTAATAATTATAATATTATTTTTTTAAAATATTATTTAATTCAAAAATACCTTAATTTAATAAAATATATTTCTTAATTATATAATATCTTAAAACACTACTTGAACATAAAAAACTATTTACAATGTATCAATAATGACAAGAAAGTATATTCATTATTATATTCAAAAATAATGTACATTAACATAGTACTAGATATTTGTTACATTACCCTTTAAAACAGCTGCATAAGACCTAAGGGTAAAGTGTGTGATGCTGACAGACTCTTGGGGTGGCTCAGATAACATTGAGCGAGATGTAATCTCTCTCAAAATCAACTTTTCCTGTAGATAGTCTTGTTTGAGCTTGAAAAGATGAAGCTCGGCTTGGGCTTAGTCAAGAGAAAAGCCCGAAGACACCACCACTTTTCCGAGCTTCGAAAAATGGGATTCGTATGGATCAATTCTACTGGATGAGGCCATCGCTTCTTTTGTCTGAGTAATTTTATTTGTTAAAGCCATATATTTATACTAATCATGTGATCACTATTCAATGACTATATTAGAAATGGTCAAAATTATTAACATAAAACCGAAGAAGTTGACATTGTATATAAACATTTTACATAATGAGACATTTAATTAGATCAAGAGGGATTTCCATTAATGAAACTTTGGGTCATTAAAATATTCCCCCCATAAGAAATTTCGCCCTTGAAATTTCCTTTTCCCACACTAATACAGATGTGGGTAACTCAGCTTCATCATTTCCTCCAATTCTTAAGTCATTTCTTCAAACATGTGATTTCTCCACAACACCTTGATGAGGGGAATTGTCTTATTTCATAGAACTTTTTCTCTATGATCTAAGATCTTTACTGTATGCACCTCATAAGAATGATCATCCTCCAACTATAACACCTCAGAAGAGAGTACATGTGAAGGGTACATTATGTACTTCCATAATATGGATACAAGAAAGACATCATGTACTTTGTCCATGGTAGGTGGATGTTCTAGTCGATAGTCCATAGCCTCGACACGATCAAGAATCTCGAAGAGGCCGATGCACTTTTGACTTAACATACCTTTCTTTCCAAACCTCATGACCTTCTTCAATGGAGATATGTATATAAAAACCATGTCTCCAACATTAATCTCAAGTTCTTGTCGACTATTATCTGCATAACACTTCTGCCGACTCTGGGCTGCCTTGATATACTGCTGAATGGTTTTCACCTTCTCCACCATTTCCTCGACCATTTCCAATCCATGAAAATTACGTTCACTAGCCTCATCCCAATAGGCCGGTGTTCTGCACCTTTTCCCATAAAGGGATTTATATGGTTCCATTTGGATGCTCGATTGGAAACTGTTATTATAAGATAACTCAACTAGAGGAAGATGTTGATACCATCATCCTTTAAAGTCTGTTGAGATTTCTCTCAACATTTCCTCATGTGTTTGGATAGTATACTCGGATTAGCCATAAGTTTGAGGATGATAGGCTGTACTGAAGATCAGTTCAGTATCCAGAGCATTTTGAAGACTCTTCCAAAACATATAGGTGAATCTTGGATCTCGGTCAGACACAATAGATTGTGGCACATCATGTAGCCATACCACTTCCCGGATATATATCTGTGCCATTTTATCAAATGAGAAATCCTCCTAAATAGAAATGAAGTGTGTAGTCTTTGTATGATGATCCACCGCAACCCAGATTACATTGTTCCCCTTGTATGTCCTCTAAAGTCTAGTTACAATGTCCATGGTGATGTTCTCTTATTTCCATTCTAGTATGGTAAATGGTTGCATCATCCCCTTAGACTTCTACCTCTCTGCCTTCACTTGCTGGCACACCAGGCACTTTGATGTATATACAACGATCTCCTTCTTCATATTATCCCACAAAATGTTTTCTCAGAGATCTCGATACATCTTTGTGATCCCTGGGTGAATAGAGAAATTTGAACTATTTGCATCATCCAAAAGTTTTCTCTTCTGCTCCGGACATGATGGAACACATAGTATTTTCCAAAATTGCACAATTCCTTCTTCATTAACATTAAACTCAGAGGATTTATATTTTTCAATTGCTTCTACTTTTTCCTGAATTCCCACATCATCCTTTTGATCATCCATTAACCTTTCCAAAAGAGACAGTTGAGAAATCATTTGTAAAAGTATTGATAGTGTTCCCTTCTTAATGATTCCTGTGTCCATCATCATCAAGTCTAAGATGATTGGATCCTTATAAATTCTCATCATTGATAGAATTTCTGGGTCCTTTCTACTAACGACATCTTACACTTTGTTCGCTTTCCTAGGGTGGTAATTTATTGAACAGTAGTAATCCTGGATGAGCTCTATCCATCTTCTATAGTTCATATTAAGCGCTTTCTATGTGAATATATATTAACGAATCTTGTGGTCAGTATATATCTCACATTTCTCCCCATAGAGATAATGCCACCAGATTTTCAAGGAAAACATCAACGCTTCCAACTCTAGATCATGCGTTGGATAGTGTCGCTCATGGATTTTCAACTGTCTGAGGCATATGATATAACTTTATCATTCTGCATCAGCACACAGCCTAAGCACATCTTCAAAGCATCACTGAATATCACAAAAGGTTCCCCACTTGTGGGTAATGTGAGCATGGGTGCAATGATAAGCCTCCTTTTCAAACCATTGAAGATTTCATTGCATTCATCACTCCAAGAAAACATTACTCCCTTTCGAGTTAGCTTGGTAAGATGGTTGGAAAATCCTGAGAAATTTCTCACAAATCTTTGATAATATTCAGCTAACCCCAAGAAGCTACGAATATCCATTAACGATGTTGGCCTCGGTCATCCCTCAATTGCATATGTTTTAGAGGGATCCACAGATATCCCATTTCTTGTGATGATATGGACCAATAATGAGACATCCTTCCACCAGAATTCACACTTTTCGTACTTTTCATAGAGCTTCTACTTGCGTAAAGTATCTAGTATAGTTCTTAAATGATCATCATGATCCTCCTTGGTTTTTGAGTATATTAGAATATAATCTATAAAGACTACCAAAAATTTGTCGAGGTAATCTCTAAATACTCTATTGATCAATTCCATGAAGATTTCTGGATCATTAGTGAGTCCGAAAGGTATTAATATGAATTCATAGTGCATGTATCTTGTGTGAAAAGCAGTCTTGGGGATATCTTCTTTCTTCACCCTTACATGATAATATCCTGACCGCACGTCCACCTTGGAGAAGTATTGTGCTCCACGCAGCTGATCGAACAAGTCATCAATTCATGGGAGAGGATACTTGTTCTTTATCGTGATTTTTTTGAGCTCACGATAATCAATGCTAAGGTGCATTGACCCATCGTTTTTCTTGATAAAGAGGACTGGTGAACCCCATGGTGAAGCACTTGGGTGTATAAACCCTTTATCCAGACTATCCTGTAGTTGTTTCTTAAGCTCTTCAATCTCCACGACAACCATTCTATATGGAGTCTTGGATAATGTTAGATCCCCTGATATAAATTCAATTGAGAATTCAACATCTCTTCTAGGAGGAAGACCAGGCAGTTCCTCGGGAAACACTTCATCGATTTCCCTCACAATAGGCATTTCTTCAAGGATGGTTTCTTCCTTGGACTCAATCATTTGAGCCAGATATGCATTCTCATAGGGTAGTAATATCCATGCTTGAGATGATGGAGCTAAAAGAGATTCTTCTTCCTCAATACACTTGTAAAGAATTGAGGGTTGATTCTCCATATTGAGTGTGATTTCCCTCTCCCAATAATTTATGTTGGCTCTATATAAGGAAATCCAATCCATGCCAAGAATTTCATCAAATTACACTAGAGTAAGTATGATGAGGTTCGCATGGAAATTCAATCCACAGATTATGACTGGGGAGGAGTTATATTTATTGGATGCAATGATGTCCCCATTTTTCTTACTCACCAACATCTTCACTTCCATGATTTTTGGTGGTGCTGGGATTGTTCTAAAAAACTTTCAAAATATTGAAGAATGCATAGAAACTAAATCAAAAAGTAAGTTCGCTATTATTGAATGAATAACTAGCGTACCTATAACCACTTCATTGTCGGGTTTCACTTCGGCAGAAGTGATATAAAAATCTCTTCCTTGCTACCTTGGAGTTTGTTGGTTGCCTCCGAAAACCCATGGATTAGGGCACTATTTTTTAAAATGCCCCGGTTCTTTGTAGTTATAGCAATGAACGATTAGTTGAGGTTCGAATGGAGTGATCCTCTCCTCTGTCACAGCCACAAGTCTTTCTTGTTGACAGTCAACTACTAGGTTCCCTTCTCTTCCACACCTAAATCATTTTCTCATCCCCTTGAGGAAATTTCCAGGGTTCTTCTTTCCGCACTTTTAGCAAGTGGGGTGCTGGATCTTCTTAGCACCATTGGATTTATCCATCGGACCTCCAGCATTGAAGTCCACCTTATGCTTCTTATCCCTATGATACCCTTGTGATTCCTCAATATCTATTTCAACCTTGAGGGCACATCAAACAATTTCCCCATAGCTGTCGAAGACACGAATCGCTAATGCTTTTCGTAGGCTAGGCTTCAGCACACCAAAGAAGCGGTAAACCTTGCATTTGGGGGTAACGACAATGGTGGAAGCATATCGTGCAAGCCTTGTGATGTTTTCCTCATATGCTCCAACATATTCTTCATCTTTTTTCTTGATGGAAAGGAAGTCCCTTTCCATCCTGAGCCAAAGGGTGTGTGGAAAATATTTATTGAAAAACATCTTCTGGAAATCCTTCCATTCCAAAACCTTGATCCATTACTCAGGCTTTGTATTTTTTATCTACGTCCACCATTGATCAGCATCACCCTCCGTACGATAAGCTGCTAGGAGAACCTTCTCTTGTTCAGAACATTGAAGGATGGAGAAGATCTTTTCAATGGAGTTGATCCATTGTTCAGCGTTTGTGGGATCCCATGATCCACTAAATGTAGGAGGCCTTTGTGTCATGATGCTCTCGATAGCTAGTTTTTATTTTTTTAGTGGGGGTAGAACATTCCTCTTGACTCGTGTTTCTATTAAAACCTTGAGTGATCTGAGAGATAAGTGTGATAAATTTCATGATTCCTGCTCCCATTGGATTGGGAATCTCATTAGTACAGTCATCACACTGATCTTCAAATCGGTTGTCTGCCTAAGTCCTCCTATTACCGGCCATTTTGTGGAATAAAAATAAAGTTAGGGGGTAACATATAAAGGGTAATCGAAAGAAAAAATTTGATGACTTATAAATAAACGTTTATTTCCTTAACTCATGAGTCTATACGTTTCAATCTAGGCATTTCATGATCTACTTTCTAACATATATTCTTAGGGGCATTTTTTTTAATTACCCTAATAAGGGTTCATACTAAGCTTGTGAATTTATCAAAATATATCCCTCGAGAGTGTCATAACCAAGAGTGCAGCAAGGCCCGTTTTCGTTCACCAGTTCTCGTTCGAGTCTAGATCGAAGCGGTGTTTTCAAGTTTTACCCCTAGGAAACATCTGTGCCAGAGCCACCTCTACCTCCTTGTATCTAGACAAGGATGTATTTTCTTGATAAACCACTCACTTAGTACTTACCAAAACATAGGGATGTTTTTATTAAACTAAGTCATGTCTTTAAAGATTTATTGGGGTTTTCTAATCCAAATCCCAAAAATAACTAAACCTATCCATTGGTACCAACAATGGAAACCCTGCTTTTATTACAAAGTTAAACATGATTTATTACAATAACTATTATCTTGATTAAACATGGAATATTGAGAGTTATAGTGTCTTTGGGGATTAGTATCATTAAATAACAACTTAAAACATTAAATACAACATCTTTATTTAAAACTTCCTTTACATGACTACTACATTCCCTCGTACTTAGCATTGCATGGGATAACCTAAGGACATGCATAAGAAAAGGGGGGAGCTATAAAGCCCAGTAAGGGAATAAACATGGAATACATGAGGAGTACAATACATGTTAGAAAATAGGAATATCAATATAGAACAATAGAAACATGAACATAGATGCATGATAAATCATGATAATCATAACATGGAAATGTGGTAACAACACTTAACCTAGAATTAGCATGAGCCAAGGCTTATTGCACATGGAGCGTGAGTAAATTATCATTGCACATGAAGCATGAGTAAACCCTAGTTACACATGAATTAACATGATTCAACACTCATTTCACATGATGTATCATGATACTATACTTTACCCAATGCATTGGAGCGCTATAAGGGCGCACCCTTCTTAAACATTTCATTTCATTCATAAGTGTGCCACATGGATCATAAAACATAGATTCATTAAAAATAATCATTTATTTAATGATAATGGAATTTGGAATTCATACATGAAACTTTATAATCAATAAGTAAATGTGCATAAAGGTGAATACCCTTCATGGAGAAATGGGCATGGTCTTAACTACACAAAGGCATTGGCTTAGAAAATCAATGCAATTTCGACAGCGTAACGGCGTGGCATAAGAATTCATAAAAATGGTTGATGAGAGATATAGAGGTTTCTCATCATATTTAAATGAAATGGAAAGTAATGGGGTCATATAGATATGGGGCCCATCAATTGTAATGGAATTTGGATTCATGACACAAAAGTATTGCTTGAATGTAAATGAGGAGAGAGAAGTTTCTTTCAAAATTTTGGCATAGTAACAGGTGTACATGGGAGGAACTTAATGAGAGAGAAAGGGGTATCCCATCATTAAAACAATAAGAGGGTAGTATGGGGGAGGTTTTAAACCATACCCCAGAATTTATAATTGAAATTAAAAAGGTCATACCAATATTAAGAAAATCTGATAAAAAGGGGAAAGGAAGAAAACCCTTACTTGGAAGTGTGCTTCCAAAGGCTTGAGAGAGGCTTCCTGGGAGCTTGGGGAACCTTGGGAGGATTTTAGAGAGATTAGGTCTGAGTTTGAACGAACTCCAAAGGCTTTTAGTGAGGAGGAAGTGGGATCATGGTGGGTTTATATAGGAAATGTGAGTGGATTATTTATTATTTAGGTTTGGGACCCCTTGCATTAAACTAATCCAAACCGCAAATCAGATCATGGTTTTTTCCCATGGTTTTTTTCTAAGGGAAGTAGAAAACAATATTTTATAAGGCCAATGTCTTAACTTCTTAAAATAATGGGCATGCTTATGTGGAATTGAGTCACACTCCCATGGAAAATAATTTAAAAACACAAGATGTTTAATAAGTCTTGAGGGGTCCATTAATGCTTTGAAAAGTAAGTCAAACAAACCCAAAAATCATATTATTTTAATGGTAAAACATATATTGGCCGAACATAAATCATATAGTATTTTATTACTTAACTATTGGGTCATTATGATGTCATAAAACACATTATATATTTAAATGGTATTTATTTTTTACACAAAAATTTGATTGTCTCAAAAAATTATGAAAAATTCACTGTTGGATACTTTCAACGTCCTGATTCGAGAAATATCATTTATTTTATTTAAATAATTTTATAAATATGTTAATTTTCACTTTTAAAATAAAAACCAACTTTTATCAAAAATTCATGGGTTGGGACAGAAATGGCTTTCAAACCTTAATAAAAATTATAAATTCATTAATAAAATTATATGATCAATTATATATAATAAATTTAATTTAATAATAATATTATTATTTTATTATAATATTATTTAATTAACAAATTCATTAATTTAATGAAATAGATTTATAAATTAAATAATAAATAAAAAACACTACTTGTACTTAAAAAACTATATACAATGTATCAATAATGACAAGAAAGTATATTCATTATTATCTACAAAAATAATGTACATGAACATTGTACTTGTGATTTGTTACAAAACCCCTTAAAACACCCACATAATACCTAAGGATAAAGTGTGTGATGGTGACAGACTCTTGGGGTGGCTCAGATAACATTGCTCGAGTGGTAATCTCTATCAACTTCCACTTTTCCCGTAGACAGTCTCGTTCGAGCTTGACATGATGAAGCTCATCTTGGGCTTGGTCAAGAGCGAAGCCCAAAGATTCCACCTCTTTTCCGAGCTCTGAAGAATGGGCTTCGAATGGAGAAATTCTACTGGATGAGGCCATCGCTTCTTTTGTCTGAGTAAATTGGATTTTGTAAAGCCCTATATTTATACTAATCATGTGATCATTGTTCAACGTCTATATTAGCAACGGTCTAAATTCGTAACATAAAATCAAAGAATTTGAAATTTTATATAAACATTTTACATAAAGAGACATTTAATTAGATCATGAGGGATTTCCATTAATGAAATTTTGGGTCGTTACAATAGGTTTAGACCATTCCCAATAAATTATAGTTAAGAAAAAAAACATTTAGTGATATCTCAAAATTTCAATAATTCAAAAATATATCTATTCAAAAAATAATTAATGAGATATAAAGTTTGAATGTAGAGATAAGGTATTTCTAGTAATATATCTTTGGAAATAGGTTATGATTTTTTTTTGAATTGGAATATAATCCATACATAAATTAATTCATTTAATATCCTTGATTGTTTTAGGATTATATCATATCTCTTATAAATTTTTCTTTACATCTACAAAGTACAAAATGTTTTTTATGTATCAAATTTGAGAGAGTGCATACTAGACCCCTCACAAGTACTAAGCATTGAATATATGCATTTATAAATTACTTATATATTGATTGAAAACCACTAGAGATATTGGATTGAATAGATAATCTTCTTCAGAATAAGACAACTCAACTTGAAATAGCTATATGGAGAAATAATTGGTTTTAGGGGTTATATGGGAATTATAGAATGTGATAAAAGAAAAGTAACGTCAATTATTTTCATCTCACTAATGAAATTTCAAGAAAATATTTCATATCAGGTGGGTAGAATGTAACACCTTGAGTTATTCAACCATTATTAAATAATGTGTTTGATCACATGCTCTATATGTAACATCAAAACCAAATGTATATATAATGAAATTGGATAGAAATAAAATTAAAATGTATAAATATTAGTAACAAAATTATTTAATATATGAAAATAGATATAATCACTTTAAATATAATAACAATTAGAAAAAATATGAATGTAATAAAATATTTCTTTTTTCATAAAATATAATTTATAAAATGGTTATTTTTCATGATTGATATATTTATTTTTCACCATAACATTAAAATATTAGTTAAGATATTTTCTTACAATATATAAATGTTCACAACATTTTATAATTAGATTTTAATTATATTTTTATAATAATAAACCTGTTAATTTTGAAAATTTGATATTACTTTTAGACTTCGTAGAGTCATATTATATTAAGAAACATTTTTATGATTTTCAGAAAAAATTAATATTCATGTGGATGGTGAAAATAATATTTTTTTAAATGTCTTCAATTTTATGAATATATTATATTATTTGAATACATTGTAATATTTTGAATAATTTTAATATTAAATTATAATTTTAAATTAGGATAATTGATCTTAAATTACTATGATATATTTATGTATCTATCAAAAACATTTATAAAATTATATAAAAATATAATGAATACAATTTTTCAACTGTTTCTTTTAATTCATAATAACTCGATAAAATAACTTCTTTTGATTTATTTTATTTTTAATAATTTTTTTACTAATAGTGATTCTTATTAGAAATTCATTGGAATCAAATTATTTTAGTATTTTACTCTATCATAAATCTTTTCATTAAAAAATGTTCATTTTTAAGAAAAATTAAATATTTTTTTCACATTACAGTTGATGAAATTAAGATTAATTTAAATATACAAAGAATTTTAATTTGATAATGTTCTTAATATACATTCAATAATAATTTTTATACAATTTAAAATGGAATGTTTAATTTCCTGGTACAAAATTTATATTGTTATTGTTATTGTTAATTACTATGGTAATACATAAATAATTATTTTAGAATTATTTATTAATATCATGGAATTTATGTCAAATAAATTAAAATCTATAAATAAATAAAAATATTATAATATATTTTATAAACACATAAAAAATATATTTTCACTCACTTAATTGGTAATCAATACAAAATAAGATAGATAATCAATAATGGTAAAAAATTTCCTTTTATACTAAATATTTTTTTCTCCAAATTTTATAATTTACTTTAAAAAATAATTTCATAATATTTAGAAATTGAAATGGATTAAATAAATTAAAATTTTGTTCCACCACTTGAAACGTTAGGTATATGGGTTTTTATATATGTTTAATATACAATAAAATCACATATTTAAAAACAAGTTACCTTGTTTAGAAGTTAAAGAGTAAAATATAAAAATAATGTAAAAACACATTAATAATTTATTAATATTTTTATAAACACATGGTTTTACCATTATTTATATTAATATATAACAATATTAAAGGATTCTAAATATATGATCCTTTGACCTCTGAATAGTGTCATGCAATTACTGAACATTTAATAGTGTTTCCAAACAAACCCCTATTCTCTTCTTATAAGATGATACCAACACCACCCATAAAAGTTAATAATATCCTTCAAATTACTCTGTAAATATATGAAATTATACTCTACATAGGACCCACTCCAAAAAAATAATTTTATATGAACACATTGTTATCATAAGACCTTAAATTTCAAGGGAACATCCCTAGGAAATATCAAATATTTAATGTAAGTTTTATCTCATATTAAAAATAATAAAATTTAAAATCATTTATAATTATTTTATGTCAAATGAAACAGCACCTTAACCATAGTCACAAATCGTGTTAAAGAATGTTCAAGTTTGGTTCGATTTCAGCAACCACATTTTAAAAGTTCAAAAAATAAGATTTTGTATGACTATTCTAAATTGAAAATAAAATTATTATATTATATTAAAATAATAATAAATGTTATATATTTCAGGAAATAATTTATTACATATTTGACTTATAATTATTTAAACTTTTTTATTCATTAAAATTACAAAAATAATCCATTATCAATTCAGTTTACACATAATATAAGTAAAACATATATATAATTAAATATGATCATTTTGAATGAATATATGTTATATATTACTGAGTCATATATTATATATTAAAATTAAAATTTTATCAAATTATTGGTAAATATAGAAGAAATATTAAACATCTGAAAAATAGTTAAAGTTACCAACACCAGATGTTGAAAAGAGATTGCAAAAATATAATATATAAATGGAATTGTTAATAATGAGAATTATAAGATATAATATATATTAATATGTTTTTATAATTATTAAAAAAACATATTTTTAATTATTACACAAGATATAAATTAACTTTCAAGGAAATCAATGATAATGTTAACAAACATAGTAACTCAAACTTCTTTCATTGAGTTTTAAAATTTATTATTTGAGCTTTATTTTCCCATGAAATCCCCTTCTAAATGATTTTATCTTTTAATATCTAGGGAAGGAGTTTTAAATAAAATTTTATTTCTATGAATGTTTTCATTTCAATGTTTCATGAAAACAATGAAATTTTTGAAAAGAGACTCATAATGAGGACATTTACAAAAAATAAAAAATGTTTTCAAATTTACATTCCTTCGTGAAATTTTTTTCATATATGTAAATGATATTTCTATATTATATATATGTTTCATGTGTCATTCAAAATTATTATTTTATTTTATTTTTTTTTTGTTCTTTTTTATCATATCATTTAGTTTATTATTTTTTATACCTTTTAGGAAGTTTTATGAAACCCATTTTATTTTCATGTGTTCCTTATAAAACTTTATTTATTTTAATTATTAATGTTCTATAAAACACATGTTACATCCATTTGTTCTTTATGTGATTATTTTTAAATGTCATTGAACCCATTTTATTTCTACGATATATTTTATAAAGTAATGATTTTTTTAAGAGGAACAATAATGTATCAAATATGATATTTTTGGGGAAGATATATTCGTATAATATGTTTAGGAAAAAGATTATATCTCATGAGATTGAAATGTTATGTGAATGGGTAAGAAATTAGTTCTCTTTATAAAGGTTGTATAAGATGGATTTTATCTCTATAAAAAATTATACGAGTGAACGGGTTGGTGTATATCCTTGTGCACACATATAAGAAATACCTTGTTTATTATTGTTAAAAAATTAATTTTTATGTTTCATGGATCATATTATATTTTTCATGTATTATTTTCTAATTATATAGAAAAATTCTTATCATTTGTGATTTTATTTCTATATTTCATTCATATGGATTATAATTAATGAATTATGTTTCTTTTAAATAATATTTTTTTTATTAATTATTTTCCACATATTTATAATATAACTATCATGGCATTTTCTTTGTAATTCCCCTCTTGGTGTTTGAGCTCACCACTTAATATTTTTTCCATTTAATAGGATTTGAAAAGGATTTGGACCGATATAATTACTAAAAGAAGATTTAGATTATGAAAAAAAAATCATTTCATGTGAAATAATTTTTGTATGCATCTCGTATCCAAGACACTAAACCACTGTTCCTTGGGTTATGAAATTATTTGTGGTTTTAATAATTAAGAAATGTTATGAGTGTATATTTTTTATATGGTAACCTTGGGTATCTTAAAACCTAGATGAATCCTATGTTGACATAAAAATGCTCCCTATATTTCATACCCGACTCTTGGTGATTTTCCATGATCACAACACTAATTATCGAAAAGAATGGTGATTCCCTTCCTTGCACTAAAACACCTCTGATCTAAGAACACCTAGAAAACTTTTGTTCCTCCATAATAATTAATCAAATAATAAATATTGATCAAACACTATATCTGACCTAAAATTGTGAATTCCTACAATAATCTATGTACACGTATCATTTTTGTTCCATCATTATTCTGATACCACTATGACTACTTCATGGTCAGTTCCACAATTATGGGACCCTTTTAGAATATTGGAAATATACCAATATCTAACACTTCCATCCCAACCATAAGTTTTTTTCATCACTATTAAATAGAAACTAAATACCACTACAAACTAAACTCTATTCAAAAGAATATCAATGGTTAGATGTGGTATTCTCTCTCTCTCACGTGTGGAAAAATAAACATCACAAATTCCCAGATTTCGAGAACCACACTCATGAATGTTTTCAACATCCAATAAATAATGAGTGGTTATCCATCATATAGTATATATTGTACTCTCCATAGTATGGCTTCAGTCACACCAATCCATTAGCATAGAAACCAAGTTTACAACTTAAAAAAACATGTTCAAATACAACGATCCATGTTCAGTGGACTATTGGTGTCTTATACATATTTATTATTCAAATGTGGTTGCATATTCCACTACACTCCTATATAAAAATGATTAATTAATTTATAACTGGGTATCTAACAACTCGTACTAAAGGATGTAGTACTCTCTTAAAAAATCTAATCAACCCTTTGTTTGATCAATTCAAAAGGGGCCCATTAACTTATAATATACATAGACCTATTAATACCTTTAAAAATGTCAATAATTATTATTCATCGTGGAACTATAGCAATATAATCACTTGATAATTTTAATTCTCATAATGAAAATCAATATAATTAATATTTTCAATTTTACCTAACCAATGATCAACATGTCCTACATGTGACCAATGCATTCCATCATGATTCAATCAAAATGAAATATGTTCTTACTCTCCATCTAAAAATCACATATCCATTATAGTATCACACATAACTAACTTGTGGCTTCCACCATGACATCAACAGTATCTAAGTTTCTCACATACTCTAAATCCATTTCCCATCCAGACTCCAAATCTATTGAGTCCTTAATTTCTAAATGAAGCAAACAAATCATCACTAATAGCCGATAACACCCCCAAGGTCATTAGGATTACAGATCAGGAGGAATCTGTATTGATTCTTTCTTGTAAGCCATTAATTTCTCATTAGTAGGGTTTGACCACATAAACCCCCATCATCCATGGAATTATTCACTGATAAAAATCATCTAACCATTATTTATCAGCCCTAGACTCATCCACCCTGATTCATCATTGATAACATCATTAAGATAATGTCCAATCAATATCTCTAGAAAACTAAATGATTCTCAATCTTCAATACTTGATTTATGACTCAAACACATGCACTCAAGTTTTATCTCTTGGAGGATGCAATACCTAGATAGAACTTTTGAAAACCTCTCATGTACCTTTCATGCATCCAATTCACACATCATATCATCTAACCCCTTATTTCATGTCTCACTCCAACCACTAATTCCAAGGTCCTATACTAAACCTATTACAAAACACATAGTGTCCAAATAGACAAACCCAACCTCTCACTATAGTAACCACATGCTCCATGAAACACACCCATTATCTATAGTCCAGTAAGAAAAAGCCAACTTTAGAGTGAAACATAACTACAATTGTCATTGTAAAAACAAACAACATTTAATCCAACTAAATAACCAAAACTAAGGTCGCTCAATTGAGGCACTCTCTACAGCCTCAAATTACTAATAAATGTATCAAAAATTAATGGCCTAACCCATTCACACCAACTCTCAATGGTATAAACACCCATAAAAGGTTCATTATCACATATATTAATTCACATAATAGGTTATCATCTAGGGAATAACAAATAGTCATTATAATGAAATTTCACTCTTCATCATACCAAGTACTAATGCTTGGTTTCATAAGGATCCATTCGTATTATTTGAGGGAGAAAATAATTTATGTTTCTTAATAATATATTATTTAATAATGATCTCCATTTATTTTATCAATAGTATAAACATTATTAATATTTTATGTATCTAAAATATTCTTGTCTATCACCTTGGTAATGTTATATGAAGTTTTAGATGGATTTTATATAAGAAAACACCTTTTATGTTGTTATAGGGACCCCATTTATGTTCCACCCATATAAATTGAAAACCAAAAATTCCACATACAATCACACATAAGAATTACCATTTCCATGCCATGTCATTTCCAACAAGATATCACATTTTAACCATTTAACCATTACATTGACATCACAATCCATGGTATGGTTATATATGATTCCATTTACAATTTATAGATGATAAAACATTATATTTTTTTACCGGAGCCCTATTTTATCAATTACAACACTTCAATAAGACATTTATATCTGCCAATGATTTCTAAACGCATCAACTTATGAGTTGACTATGTATAGTACAATAATATATATATATATATATATAAACCATATAATTTGTTGTGAACACATTAAATACCAAACCCAATAAAATATTATAAATGATAGGTATATATAAATTAGAAGTTATTTAATTGATTGAGAAAAATAAAAATAATAATAAAATTGAATCTTTGGTATCTAATAATCATAAGAAGTAAATGGATTACATATAGTCTTGTGTGCCTCACATAATGAATGAATGCACACACACTATTTACAAACTATTCCAAGAGATAAAATTCCATAAATCTCTAATATCACGCCCACATAAACCACTAAATGTAGAAATTAGTCAATAATATGTTTGAAAATATAGAGCAATAATACATACAACTGAAAACTGAAATTTGACCCTTTATATCATATGGAACTCCTATACATGAGCTCATTAACAAGACTCAATAACAACCAAGTCTCATTCCTCATAAGACTGAATATTATGATAAATAAAAAATCATATAATACCTTTTATCATTCCCTAATCTGGAATCTAAAAAATCAGTGCCCCAAAATGGTATTCCACATAACTTCTAGTGCACATCTCCGTATACATATTGCATCCAAAAATCATCAAGGTTCAATAGCTATTACAATGGGGAGACTGTAACCTCTTGTCAGAGTAAAAAATATGTATCATATTTGTCACATCTAAAGTAAATATTATTGTACAAGTAATACCAAGTCACAATAGATGCTATAAAATAATGACGCTATATACAAAAAAGGTTTTTTATCACATAAAAATCATCAAATATAACAATAGAAAATAAAAAATCTCCCAATGATAGAAATACAACATCACCCATTGATGAAATAAGATATATCACATACCACTACTCAAAATCTCAATGAATTCCACCCAAATACTTAGAATCAACCTCAAGAAATTCACAGAACCTGTATATTGTGATCAAATAGCCACATATCGATTACCCAAGTACCATATAATCTTGACCAAGGTCTGAAAAAAATCATTATGCCACAACCCAAGGTGTCTCAGTTAAATTAATTTTGTATCTGTAATGAATAATAGTAGTCAATATAATGAAAATATAAAAAAATAATAAAAGGAAGGTGAAATAAAGGGAACCATGTAGGGGCTCAGATCATAGGTAGAGAAACTTGAATGACTCTACCACATTCATCCAAAATTGGTTACTATGATCATGATGTATGTATCATGATATAATATTTTTACAAGTTTCCCTAATATGAAAAAACTATTAACAAGTTGACTGAGAGGAATCCGATGGGATCAAACAAGATTTCCCACTATGCTACTACTTAGAAAATAAATCATATGATGATTACAAACTCAAGGGATACTCTTGATATTTGGAAACAAATCTAAAATAAAAATCTAAATCAGAATATTGGAATAATATACCTACAACAATATGTAAAAAATTTTGAATATCATTCCAATGTATCCCAAAATGAATTATCTCAATAATCCACTAAATTAATCATTTCCATTTAAAAAATATATTCACTACCCAAATATAAGGATGAGATGACCAATGGATTTAAAAATAAATAATAAATGTAGAATCCACTAGCATCCTCATGCATTTACACATAATTGTACCAAATTTAATCCAAAGGTGTCTTCATACCCCATAATTTTCATGTATCTCATAGTCAAATCATAGGACCATCCATGTAATTTGATACTAATATCATCATAAGGAATCGAAGGATGTTATATAAGGAATTACACAATTATAACCATATCTATAGATCTCAACCATTCCACTATTTAAAAATTCAAATAATAAATTAAATTAAATTAAAAAATAAACCATGTTCACCATTAGGTACTAATAACATGTGCAATTTTTTTTCCTAAGGGGATTAATTTTAAGGGGGTCTTATATGTCATCCTAGGTATCCAAATTTCATAATTAAACCATTAGTATAGCAAGGGTATCCCCCACTACCAAATTACTCACCAAAAAAATGTACAATTCAATTATAATTTTTATAAATTGTTCAAAACGAGTATACCACAAATCCATCAACATTATTATGTCTCATGAGATTATAATTCATAACTATGTATGAAAATCCATTAAATTAATTTATTTACTTCTAGTGTTAGATGATATGGTGTCACTTAACTATTCAAACACGTATTATGACTAAGCTGATAAAAATATTTATTATATACAGGTATTTTGTTTTGTTTTCTATGAAGTTTGATAAGAAAAGAAATCACGTAATTTGTAAAATTGGATGATCAGACTAACCATTATATTCCAGAAATCAGACTCACAATTCATAAGAAATTACACTTGATTATGAATGAAATATGTTGATAGAAGTAATGGAAGTTAAAATAATTTCAATGTTAAATATTAGGATGATAAAGATGCTCAATGGAAGGATAAATATCATTATATATATTGTTTGTTATGAATGAAGCTGATTTATTTTTGAATGAAGTGATACATCAAGGAATTATTCATGTTACTCTTGCGTCCCATGCTAAGCATGGATAATGTGGGATTATAGTATTTATTTAGTAAATCTATAATCTTGATCATAATTGAAAGAATTGGATTTTGGTATATAAGGTTGATGATTTAATGAGGTACAGATTTTTTCTTGCACAGAATGAAAGATGGCCCCAAATTAGTATAGTTTGTGTTTCTGAAGAATATATTTATGGTGGAAATATTCCTAGTGTTTAACAAAATTTTCAGCCTTAAAAATAAGAGTTTGTTTTATGGAAATTATTTTTTTTTGTAATATACGTCATGGAATGTAGTTTTCAGACCATGAATAGTATTTTACATGCAACAAACAAGGCATACATAATGGTGGTGGAAAATCAACAAAGGAATTTATCCACATAGTAGTGTTATGCATACCGTAAAGAGATCTATGTTGACCAAATAATAAAAAATAGTCCACCAGAGGCTCACAATTTACAGGAGTTTCATAGTTCAAAGTAGGAATTTCATTTTTTTAATGAGGATGTGATTTTGGATTCCAAAAATGGGTTTCATTTGTTATTGACATCAGCCACTCCAATGGAGAAAGAAGCCATACCGACCAGATAACATAGTTCTTGGTGAAAGAAATACCACATAGATGTTTCCGCTATTTCAGATAAGTGGTTTTTTTAGATCTATTTCCCTATATAAATACCCATAATCATATATTTTTATGTATAGAAAAATTCATTATAGGAAATCATCACTCCTAGAATAATTCGAGTATATATGAAGGAGTTCGTGAGGGATAATTCCTGGAAGGTAAGTAGATCAAAAAGTATAGATTATGTAAAGGAAGAAGTTGTATCTATAAAGAGTTTTCACGGATCATTATCTACAAAATAAAAAGCGACCTCAAATCCATGGAAGTTCATGAAGCATTGGTAGTTTATGGGGAATCAATTATCCTCCAAGAATATGTTATCCACAATGGAAAGGATTTCCATGAATCACTCACTCCATGTGGTGCACGATAGTTTGGGGAGGATACATGACAATTCTCAGTTGGTACATGAATGTTAGTTATGATACATAATTATTTTTGGATCAAAAGTTCCACAAACTAACAGTACTCTAAAAAAATGGTATTTTATTGGTCAATCATACATTTAAATAAAACTTGGAAAAGGGATAGAGTATCCTTATGAAATATAGGAAGTTCATTCTAGAATCCGGGTAAAAAAGTAAAGAACTTTTTTAATGATAATATTTGTGAAAGTTGATCAACAAGAATCATAACATGTTATTTATAAAAAAATGTATTATATAATTTTTTTCTACATGAAGCACATGTACTATTCTACTGAAAGAGTACTACATGAGTGTAAGGGAATATCCTACTTGTTTTATTAGACACAAAAGGATTTTTTTTTTCTAGTGGATTGTGTGGTATTGGATTGTTTTTGAACTATACCAAGGACTAGCTGATCTTTTCGAGTAGTGAACCTTATAAATTAATATTTCCTATGGTTTTCTATTTTATTGGTTTCATTAGAGAATGAAATATTTAGCTACAATTGAATGTTTTTTCTAATGTAATGAAACTTAAAAGAAAATGATTTCAATGTTTAACTCCTACCCCTCTTAGTGATACATGAATCCTAGATGGGTATCTCAATTGGTATCAATACCAATGGTTTATTTCATGTTTTATTTTATGATGTTCTGATAAAATGTTTTGATGGATAATTTTATTGAGTTAATAGTAAAGGGATTATCATCTTTGGAAAAAATAGCAAACATATCTGGAAATATATAATGATTCCTTATAATATATTCTTATTCTTTTATATTATTGAAGCTAGAACATATGGATTTCCTCCTATTGATGATAATGTTTCTCTAACACCCATTGATAAAAACAATCTTGAGATTAATTTAAGATGTAAATATTCTTTACT
This sequence comes from Viscum album, assembly GCA_963277665.1. Lineage (NCBI taxonomy): Eukaryota > Viridiplantae > Streptophyta > Magnoliopsida > Santalales > Viscaceae > Viscum > Viscum album. The sequence goes on from OY728133.1 coordinate 67,679,428, forward strand.
CCTATCACTTTATGAAACTGATTATTTAAGACAGAAAGTTATTTCCAATGGTAATGGTTTCTGGGATATGTTGAAAAAAATATATGATGGAAATACAAAAGTAAGGAAGGAAAAACTACAAATCATGAGTCTGATGTATGAAATGAAAATGGGAGAGTATAAATGAATTGGGGAATTCTTTAACAGGGTCAATGACATTGTGATCACCATCATGTGTCTTACTGAATTGTTGTAGGATAATAGTGTTGTTGAAAAGATTCTAATAATTCTTCCCCAAATGTTTTTTTCTAATGTTTCTTCATTGGATTATAAAGACCATAAAACATGATTTCATGATGATTTTCATAGAACTCTCATAACTTATGAAAGGTAAGGGAGAATATTATGAAGAGAATAATAAAATCTGTAGAGAAATATCATTTAATGCTTACAAGAAAGAAAAGTCTCAAAATGTACTTGAGGAAGATGATGTTATTGACTATAAATCTGAAAATTAGGTATGTAAATATCTTGATGATATTTTATCATTATTTTCAAAAAATGTGATAAGAGTTATAGGTAAATATAAAGGTAAAATTACCAAAAAAAATCTATAATAATGGATCTGTTGTCACTTTGTAGTTATTTGTGCTTAATGACGAAAAAGAGAATAGTGATGAAAAAGAAAGAAGGCCAATAATGTAGTGGAATAAAAATGTTGATAAGGATGAATATTTTTCCAGAGGTAATGAAAAAAATTATTTAAAACTAAAAAAAAATTCATATCTAAAAATAAAGAATTAGAAGAAGAAAGTGAAGCTGAATCAAAAAAATCATTTGAAAATGTTATAGAGAATACTTTTATTAAAAAACGAATAATAAAGTATTCAGAGGAATAAATTAACAAGAAGAAGAAGGAAATAAATTATAATTTCATCATTAATAATATTTGAAAAAGTGTATGAGAAATATTAGAAATCTAGAGAAAGGAATTAGGAAATTGAAGAAATGATAACTCTTTAACCAATAATCAATAATGTTTTCTTGAAAAGAATATAAAGATAACAAAATGTATTTAAAAATTAAATAAAAATATATTTTAAAAAATAATAATAACGATTTCCTTGAAGTAAAAATTATGGAAAAAATAAGAAGGGTTGGAAGATGTCCAATAAAAACATTTTAAAGCTGAATAGAGGCATACATGTTTCAAAAAATCTATCTTAGATGTTCGTGAAAGTGTTAGTAAAGAAAATACTGATAAGGACCAACAAAACTTACATTCAATGGTTGATAATAAAGATATGATTTTTTTCATATGAATAATGTTGGGAATATTATGTATATATCCATGATTAACAAAGTGGAGTATTCAAGGGTTTCTAAAAACATTATATCTCATATTTCAAAACATTCTAAGTTTAGAAACTTTTATATTATGTATGGTTCCAATATATATGATAATAAATATGAGCTAAAATGGAATATTTTTTTGAAAACAAAAATGAATGGGGGTTAACAAAATTCTAAGAAGAAGGTTGCTAAGAAATATACTCATAACACTGATCAATCTAAAATATTTAGAGTGAAATACTATTTCTATGGATATTACTGGTATTATGGTGTATTTGGAAATATAGTTTATATGTGTTAGTTTATTCAAAACACTTCTACTGTCAAAAATGTTATGGAAGGAACGGTTTGATGGGGAGTCAATCCTCTGAAAAGAAGAAGTCTGAGAATGAAGTTTAGATGAAACCAGATAAGGTTGGTGTGAATGTTGAGAATATGTCCCAACCTCTTGAAACTCTTTTTGAAATATGTGAATAAACATAATATCTTTATAAGGTTTGTCTTGTTTTTTTACGATCAAAACTAATGTTTTCGAATAAATATTTGATGTTGGATGTACAGAAATAAAAGGGAGAGGAAAAATCCCTTATTCATGAAACTACTTTTAAAGATGTAAAGTATAATGAACTTGGATTCCAGATAGTGGGTGTTCCTAAAATATTAAAGGAGAGTTATAGTTGTTAAATAATGTAATTTATTTAACGAAAGGATGGTGAAATTTTGACATAATGAATTTTTGATAATTAAAGGTGTTGGATCAACCATCATTTAGAAATAAAAGAGAAAATCCACGAAATAATTATATATTAGTATGATGAATCACAACATGATGAGTGTTTCACAACATTGTGATGAGGGTAATGAAGTTATACTCAAAAAATAAGGGTTCTTTTGAAATTTGATGAATATGAAATGATATTCACAAGAGGGCATCATACAAACAGAAACATATTCTGTGTTGGTGAAATACAAAACTCTTGTATCATGGTTATGGTGGAAGAAAATTAGTTGTGGCATAAAAATATAGACGCATATTTCAAATAAACATTAGAAAGTTTTAAAATAAATAAATTATCTATGGTATTCTTGATATGTCGATAAGATTATATTTATGTTACACTACTTTTTAGTAATAAAAAATTACATTTTGAGTTCATAATAATGTTGAAATTTGTTCAAATAAACTGCATGAACTTATTAAATATTATATATGTGGGATAACTAATATACAATAAAATAATTAAGATAAGTAATTCATCACAATCATTGATTAATTTAATAAAATTACATGATCTATTTTTATAAATCATAAGTCATATTCTCTTTAATTGTTTAAAAGTTTTAGGGGGGAAACCTGGGAAGAAATAACTATTCAGTGAAGAACATGAGAACTGATAATAGTGGAGAGTATAAGAATAAATAATTTTAAATATATCTTGATAAGCATAGAATATGAATGAGTTATGTTCCATATAAACACCTCAGAAAAATGGGGTTCCTGAAATAAAGAATAGATGTATAGTCTAAATGGGTATAACTATTTTATTGAACATAGTCTTTCTCACTACTATATGAGGGATGTGATGAATACTACAATGTATATCCAAAACTAATGTTTCTATAGGTAAAGTTCAGATATAAATCTATATGAAATGTTTTATGATAAAACACAATATTTTAAACACTTAACAGTTTTTTGGATTCCATGTGTTATAAAGAAGAAAGGTGGAAACCACAGAATGTTTGAACAGAGAGGTGGAGATGGAATTTTTCTTAGTTATGCTTTTGGAAAATGAACTATAAAGAGTTTTCAACAATTAAACATAAAGAATTTATTATACTATTGATTTAATAGTTATTGAAAATCTTGATTAATAAAAACAGACTTATGCTAATTAAGAAGTTGAGCAAGATAAGGAATTTTTGTTAATAATTCTAATAACAATTTTCAATGTGGTAATCCTACTCAAGAAGAAGAATTAGAATCAGCTATTTTAAGTGATGAGGATAAAACTCAAATAACTCAACATAAACTAGAGAAGAAAGTGGAGGATCAAAACATTATTGTTGATTAAAATCAGATTGTTCAAACAATAAGAACATTAAAAGCATTCATACAGACTTCTTTCTATTCAACAGACGAGCCAAATAATGTGAATAAAGATTTTGGGCATTGGGAATAAATTCAGTCTATGAATGAATAACATGATATGATATAATAGAATGATACATGGGATCTCATACCCAATATGGATAACAAAAATGTTATTGGTACAAAATGTGTTTTCTGGAACATGCTAAATAAATCAGCCGATGTGATAAGGAAAAAACGAAATATAAATGAGAAAAGGTTACACATAAATTTAATGTGTTTATTTTGATGAGTGTTTTGATCTAGTGGTAATGTTATAATAAATCATAATCTTCCTTTGTATTGTTTTTAAGTGATGTAACAAAATTATCTAAATGGGTGTAAAATATGAATTTTTAAATGGTGATCTCTATGATAGAGTTTACATTTAACAACCATGTAGATTTAATGTTGGTAAAGATTAATGTTATGTGTGTAAGAAGAATAAGTCCTTGTATGGGATAAAACAAGAACTGGGATCATGGCATTCCAAATCGGATACTTGCTTGAGAATGATGAATTTTTATAAAGGTGGAGTTTACAGATATTTTTACATTAAGGAATATCATGAGTTTTTCCTTATCATAATTGTTTATGTTGATGACATTATCTTTATAAGGCCTAAACTTTAAACAGTACATAATCTTATGATAAGTTAATAATTTGACTTTGATTCACATCGAGGGTATTTTCAGGTTAAGAGCATTAGAAAATTAGTTCATTAATGATACATACCAACATGGATATTTCAAGTATACACTTTTACTCACTATAAATTTTTTATAAAACACAAAATCATTTATAATAAAAATGTCATCCATTCATGTTTTAATAGCATATCTTTTCCTTGATCCCATCCTTGATAATATTCTTCTTTATGCCCTGTGAAAAATATTTCAATACATAGGATGAGCATAAAATGCTCAATAAGGGATGCATAATGAATGAAAACTATTATTCTTGTGAAAACATGTAAGCCATGAAACAATTATCATAAAATAATAATTTTCACCTTTAAGAAGTAGCAAAAACATTTCAATGAATATTAGATCATTGCTTACCCTTTTTGTAACCAATATATTAGATCAAATCCCATAGAAAAAACATATAACATATATTTGTAACTTGGGAAATAAACATACATAAATGGAATAACCATACGATCAACTTCAACACATATCACTAAATAGAATAGATATATGGCCAACTTCCTTACCCAATTCATTGGAGGTTATAATGTAACCACGAATCCTTGGTTTTTTAGGGAACCAACGATCATATAGTTTATCACATATCCACCCATCATTGGATTATAACATAACCACCTGTCAAATATCCAAGTACCATTATATAATCATAACATATAAAATAATTTAAATATCAACATTCCACTAATAATATATCATTCAAATCACAAGAAATAATTTCAAAATATTGAAATAATCAATCCACTTCAAAAACTATTTTCAAAACCAAATCAACCTAAATGGGAAAAATGGATTTCTTTTCCTTTTGAAAATATTAAGGCTTAAAGAGGAATCCAAATATCAAATAACAATTACAACCAAAGAAAGGTCGTTGTCACCACATATGATAAAAACAATCCTTTCATCATTTAGTAAAACACTGCCTATAAAAATGAATCCATTTGATTGAAATTAACAGTCAAAGGGTTTTATTATACACTGTATAAAATAAGGAGGTGTATATTATCAAAATATGACTCAATGAATGGATATTGAGATGAAGTCCCTTACTATGAGTTTGATTTGTCATGTATGTTCCTTTTTATTGCTGAATAATTAAAATAAGTGAATTTATACTTGATTCAAAACCTTTTTCATGTTTATTATTCCTTTTATATTAGTTATTACCATGTTGTAAAAATTAAATAATTATTTAAGTTAATATCGGTCATTTTTTCAATATTTGATACTTGAGTGAAAAATGGACATATTTTGATATAAATTGTATATGTAGTCAAAATTAAATCATCTAAAGAATGATATTAATGATTTAAATATCATTTATATCCATTATATACGTAATTATAATATTCCAGGACATTTGGAGATAATAAATAAAGTACATCGTTCATGGAGACGGTAGGTCATACGTACGGATAAATGCTACTTTCATTTCATTTTAATATTAAAATAATAATATTCAAATTATATAAATGTATATTATAATACCAATTTTTTTATTTATGTCATGTTTGTATCATATGTTAAATAAAATCACCCTTTATATGTTCCATGTATAGCATAAATGAGTCATATAACTTTGAGAGGTTGTAGTCCAATCATACTCAAATGAAATTATCATATTTACACATCATGGAAATAATAAAGGTATATTTTAAAAAAATTACTTAATAATAGAGAAAATATAAATATAATATATTTCATATATAAATATAGTCCCATCATAATGTCCACAATGAGAGGTGATAGGGGAAAATTGAACAATCATCATTTTGTGAGGCAGTAGTTCGATGTACATAAAAACAGAAAGTTCGTACCCATTAGATGGTGCTGTGTGTAAGTTTAGCTAAAATATATCTCGTGACAACATACTAGTATATTTTGGATACTGTTTCCATTATGTAATCAAATAATTAGAATATCATTGGGAGTGGAGAAAGAAAATAAAGGAAAGGTACTTTAGAGAAGACGTTACCTCTAAATCAGTTAACTTCTATTCATTTTAGCCAAAAGTATTTCTCTAATTTCCTTATTCCCAAGGTACGAATTATAGGAGAAAGATATTGATTTTGGGATAATATTTGGGAATAATTTGGATGATCCAGTGGGCTTGAGATATATGATTATGTGGATGGAGGTGGTGGCCTTTTATAAGAGGGAGGAGGGGGACTTTAGGAATGTCCTGAAATAATAATTTATTATAAATTAAAATTATATTAAAAATGGTAAAAACATATATAATTAGAATATAAGATGATTTTGGTTCGATTACCTATCATCCTATAATTTCTTGAGACGTTTTTAATATTTTTTCTCCTTATCGTTTTGGTTTAACCCTAATTTTACCCATTTTTATATTATTGTGATATCATGTTATTTACACATTGTGGGTTATTTTAATTACCAAATCTTATCAAATGACCCATAAAAGGTATTTATGACATAGTTAGACATATCATAACCATTTTAATTAATATTAGATTCTTATGAATTTAATATCATTTCATAAACTATTTTAGGTTTTAAGTAATGAATTATGTCAATTTTGGACACTTTTCATACATGAATTTTTTAAAATTTAATAACAACCTAATACCATAGAAAAAAAGGAATTAACTAAAATATAATATGTTAACATCATCCAGAAAATAGTTTTATGTCATAATAATAATAAATTTAAATTTATTTAATATTTAGAAAATCATTTATTTGAATCCTTGATTAATGAATCAATCTCTCCATCGTCATTATGTCATACATAAATAAATTTATTTAATATATAAAAATTAAAAATAAAATATCATGATGTAAGAAATATTTTTATATTTCTAATTACAATTTATAGACTAATATATCATTTATATTACCCCATATAAAAAAATTTATGAAAAAATACATGTTTAGGTTATATTTCTCTTTACTTAAAATTAATTCTTATTAAATGTTATTTTCACATCCAAGTGGATCCATGGGGTCCCAAAATCTACCCAAGGATTCCCATGGTCAGACATAACTAATATAATAGTATTATGACACATTTTGGAGTATTTTAATATTATTATAATATTATTGTTTACCCTTATTTACAAGATTTACCCTTTTCTTTTGTAAAAAAAATAATTACTGAAGTTACTATTAATAATGTTCAAAAATCAAAGATAAATGTTCACAAAATTTAGACATTTTGATTCCAAATATGGAATCCATTTTTCCAAATCCAAAATTCAGAATTTTGAAAAATTAATTTAAACATAAATCTCATTGTTAAAACAAAAAAGAGGGGTTTTATGAAGTAAAATCTATCAAAAGATTGACATGTGTTTATATCCAGGTTAAAAGTAAAATTAATTAAAAGGAACAACATTATAAAATATGAATAAAATATATTCTATTTATTCTTTAATCCATTAAATAATATAGTTTATCCATATAAATTCACTTGATGTAAAAATTCCTTTTCAATTAAAATTTAGCGTATTTTTACTATTCATCAAAATGTGATAATTATTAGGAAAATATCAAAAATGAATCCAATGTAATTTTTGATGTTTGGATTAAAAATAATAAGTATAATTTTTGAAATATAACTTTTAATTGTTTAAAAAATTAAATTTATAAAGGTTCTCTCCATTAAGATGCTGTAAAATTGTACTTTAATAAGATAATTATTTTATTTGAAAAATAAAATTTGTTCTTATATCATATCCAGAGAACATAAAGATTAATTTAAAATATTACATAGAATATATAAAATATATTTTTCATTAAATAAAAATCCATAATGAGTGATATGATTTTATAAACAAAATTATTTTCTTTTAAACATGTTTTCATAAAAACACATCCATTATATTCAATTGGTTTTATTTGTCATTTATAATAAACATGGAAACTAATGTATTTATATTTCAACATGCGTAAACCATATTTAAAAATTTAGTTGATACTATTAATTCCCTATATTCCAATGGTTAGGCATTAACTATTGTTTAAAATAATATTATTATTATTGTATTATTTTTCGGAATAACTCAATGTTGTGTGAAACGTGAGATTTTGGAGAAAGCCTTCGTTGTATGTCTAGTACACTATCAGAATAAGCATCCCCATTAACATGACATTAACATCATATTCATAAATATTAATAGAAATGAAAAAGTATTATTCTATAAATACCTGGGTTGTTAAATCATTCCCCTATTTTGAAATTGTGTCCTCACAATTTTAAAATTTGGGTTGGTAACTTCATAAAAAATCCCACAAAGGAAAAAGAGTCAACACAAATGTAACTTTAAAAGACAGAAATAGAATTACAAAGGTCACCCAAGATAACACATACTAGGATTACATGTAGGAAAAACGGAAATGGAAGAGAAACTGACCCTCATGTTCTAATGGAGAGTGATAGAAAACATGATCAGGAGGAAGATAACAATCTGAAACCCAAAAACATGTGATGGGTTAAACGGTCTTTGATATCCCAGTACAAAATGTAAATGGAAAATTATTTTTTTTAATATCCTTTTTATAATGTTTAGAAATTATTTTACAACTTTTAATAAGAACATAAGGGGATATACTTACATGACATGTAGAGTTTCATCCATTAATAAATATATACCACACACTAATCTTTTATCTAAAGAATCTCATAATCCAAAAAGATGAACTATATATTTTCCCAGTATTTAGACATTAACCAAAACCAAAATGGTTAGTGTGATATTAGATAATCCCAACAAAGGATAATCCTTTATAAAAATAAATACTACTCTTAATCTCCAAAATTCAACAAGCAATACCCTAAAGATCAACAATGACTAAACAATAAACAATTTCCCTTAAAATTCTTCAAAGTAATCCAAACTAATATCGAAACCTAAAAAAATCATAAGGATTTGATCACCTAGTCTTCCATGATAAATCTTAACATTTATCACTAAATAACATCATATTCTCTTAAAGTATAATTACATAAAAGTAATTAACCTAATCTTATATTCTCCTTAATAGGTTAATAATTTCAATAAATAACGAAAATTTTCATTTGTCAACAATAAAAACATTGATTATTCCAAAATAAAATTCAAACATTAATCCTCAAATAAAATCCCATAGTATTATATTTTCCATAGTCATATAATGTTCCCAAAATAGCAAATGTCATCTAAAATAAGATTTATCACATAATCACTAATTCATTTTCCTATACAAATGATATCTATTTGATAATATATAAGTTCCAAAAAACAAATTATTCTTAATCCATAAAATCAGTTACCTAAATAGAATAAGTCATACTAACTTGGGGATTCATGTAGGCCAGTGGAAGCCGATCCACCCATTTCTCCCTTTGGTTGGGGGTTCGATTCCCGCGACATTTCTCGATGTGATAGGATGTCACCCTTCATGCAAGTTGTCCTTTTCCTAAAACTATATTATTCTTAAAACATTCCCAAAATGGGATAAAATATTCAAAAATAACCATAACATGTTTTTACCTCAAAGGTTATCTCATTCCATTCATTTTGAGTCCCAAAATGTAATAACCCTTAATGGCCACAAATTCTAGGATTATATAAACACTAATGGTTCTTCATGACTATATCCACAAAAGTAAAGATAATTCTTCCTCAATTAATATTTTTATATATCAAACATAAGGGTTACAAGTACTTGAATTATTCCAAAGTAATCACATCATTAATAAATTTAAACATATCATCATTAATATATCCAACCCAACCCTTCAATTCCTAAAATATAGACATCATAATCATTGAACATTATTCATGATCCATTATCCATTTTTTTCCGTCATATTATTTTATACGTCCTTCCTACAAAAAACCATATATAATGTACTTAGATTTCAATAATATTAAAACATGAGAAAAGAAAGAATCCAAACATTTCATAGATCATTTTTAGTTTCATCATCTTCAATTAGACTAACATTAGGTATTGGTAAACATATTCTTGTATGTTCTTACTGATCCCATTCCTGAACCATCTTCTTAGGACATCTATTTATGTAAGGACCATGCACACCAAATTTAAATCATTTAATTGATCTATCAAAAATAACTTTTTCCCCTTTCCTGGTGCCAACCGAAAGCTTCCATCTTCCATGGCAGGTTATTTCATTATAACCTTCATTACCAAATCTATAGCACCTTCTCGGCCATTTGAAACATTTTCCTAGGTTTTTATTTCCACATCCTTGAAACATTGGTTTTTGAATATAATTACTTTAATAATTTTTACCTTAACTTCAATATGGATTTTTTTTCATGCATATATGTAGCCTTAGAAAAATCACCAAGGTTCTAGTGGTCAATCATGACTCTAGATAGTTTGTTACAAAAAACCACAAGAGTTATCATTTCATCTTCCATTTCATTTTGTTTCTTATTTAGAAAACCACTACTGTTTCCTTCACTAATATTTTACCTTTGGTGCCTACTAGACCTATCCATTTACTAAAACCAAAAAGTTTATTGTGATTATATTAGTAAAATCATCATATACTATCTTATATGGAGGGTAAACACTAAGCTATACTTATTCACGTTATCTTAAACTCATTCAATTCATCTAAAATAACTATGACTCTTTATAATATTCTTACAATGGTGGTTTTATAAAACATGTCACTTATGTTTATATAAACCCTATCCTCTGAAGATATCTAAACCAACATCTGAAACCACTAATAAGGCCCTAACCTTAACCATTACTTAATCTTGAGACAAGTCAATAATTTTACTTTAATTCACATCAAGGATCGTTTCAAGTTTAGTGATTTAGTGAATTATCTCATAACTGATACAAAAAAACTTTAATATTACATGTACACACATCTACTCACTATCAAATTTTTTATAAAACAAATACTCATTAAAAATAAACATGACATCGTTTTATGTTTTCACGGTATAACATTTCCTTGATCCCATCCATTACTCTATTCTTATTTATGTACTATGAAAAAAATTTCAAAACATGGGATGGACATAACAAGATCATTATGGAATACATAATGAATAAAACCTATTAGACATGTGAAAACATGTAACCCAAGAAAACTTTATCATAATGTAATACTTTTAACCTTTAAAAAATACCAAAAACTCTTCACTGAAAATAAGCTCATTTCATACACTTTTTGTAAACAATATAATACCATAAAGACAATACAAAGAAAAATATAACATATAATGGTAACTTGGAGATAAATATATTTAATGTAATAACCATATGGTCGACTTCCATACATATCACTAAATCGAATAGTCATATGGCTGAATTCCATCCCCAATGCATTGGAGATTATAACATAACCACTCATCCTTATTTTATAAAGGTACCACTCATCATTTGTATTATCACATAACCACGTATCATTGGTTATCATGTAACCACCCGTCAAATCTCCAAGTACCATTATGTAATCCTAACACATAAAATAATGAAAATATCAACATTTCACTAATAAAATTTCATTTACAATCAGAAGAAATAATTTCTAGATATTGAAATAATCAATCCATTTCAAAAACCATTATCAATACCAAATTGAAAAAAAGGGAAAATGGATTTCTTTTCCTTTTGAAATCATACAGTCATATAGAGTCAGCCAAATATCAAATAACAGTTACATCAGAATAGAGGTTGTTGTCTCCACAAAAATTTAATAAACATTCAATTTGTCATTTAGTAAAATGAATCATAGAAACAATATTCATGTTGAATGAATATTAATTTCAAAGGGTTTTATTATACACTATGTAAAATAAGGAGGTGTATATTATCAAAATATGTGTCAATAAAAGGAGATTGAGATGAAGTCCCTTACCTTGAGTCTAATACGTCACCTTCATTCCATATTATTCCTGAATAATAAACTTAAGTTAATTTTTACCTACTTCAAAACATTTTCCAAGTTTATTATTCTTTTTATATCACTTATTACCATGTTATAAGAATTACATTATTTTTTTATATTAATATCAATCGTTATTTCAATATTCGGTACATGAGTCGAAAATGAACTTGTTTTGATATAAACTGTACATGTAGTCAAAATTAAATAAGCTATATAATGATATTCATGATTCTAATATCATATATATCCATTATATATGTATTTATAATAGTTTATAACATTTGGAGATAATAAATGAAGTGCACCATTTATGCAGACGGAAGGTCGTACGTATGCATAGACCCTACTTTCATTTCATTGTAATATTAAATAAATTATATTCAAATGATATATATGTATATTATAATACCAGTATTATATTTATTTCATGTATGTCTCACAAGTTTAATAAAACCATCCTTTATATGTTCAATGTATACCATGAATGAGTCATATCCCTTTGAGGGGGCGGTTGTCCACAATTCCTCAAATGAAATTATCCTATTTACATATCATGGAAAGAATAAAGTTTTGTTGTAAATAAATATTAAAGAATAATATAGACACTATAAATATAATATATATAATATAATAATATAGTTCCATCCTAATGTCCACCATGAGAGGTGGTAGGTGAAAATTGAACAATCATCGTTTTGTGAGGTAGTAGTTTGTTGTATAGAGAAACATGATGTTCATTTCCATTAGATGGAGGTGTGTGTAAGTGTAGTTTAAATACATCTCATAAAAACATCCAAGAATATTGATAATACTATTGTTTTTATTAATCACAAAATAAGAAGATCATAGGGGGTTGATAAGTAAAATGAAGGAAAGGAACTTGAGAGAAGACGTTACCTCTAAATCAGGTAAATATTTTTATTTGAACCAAAATGCATTCTTGAATTGCCTTCATCCCAAGGTAAGGCTTATAGAAGGAAGTGAGGGATTTTTGGTATCATATATGAGTTGAAGTTGGATGAGACAAGGGGATTGAGAGGAGTGAGTATGTGGGTAGAGTTGGTGGCCTTTTATAAGAGGGGGGAAGAGCACTTTAGGAATGTCTTGAAATATTAAATTATTAAAAATTCAATTTATATTAAAAATTGTCTGATTCACATTTAATTAAAATATAAGATGATTTTGGTTATAATAATTATCATCCAATAATTTTTAGACATGTTTTGAATATTTTTTTATCTTTATCTTTTTGGTTTAACCATATTTTACCCTTTTAATCTTACTGTTGTATCATGTTATTTACACATTGTGGGTTAATATAATTACCTTATTTTATCAAATGAACCAAAAAATTTATTTATAAAATATACAGACTTATAATAACTATTTTTACAAATCGTAAATTTTTAGGAATTTAATATCATTTAATAAACTATTTCATGTTTTACGTTATGACTTATGTAAATTTTTAACACTCTTCATACTTGACCTTTTTAAATATTCATAATAACTAGATTCCATTGAAAGAAAAGCATTAATAAAAATATAATATGTCAATATCATATATAAAATTCTAGGATATCATCAAAATAATCTAATTATATTTATTTTAATAAATATAATATCATTTATTTGATTCCTTATTAATGAATCAATCACTTCATCATCATTGTGTCATAATTAAATTTATTTATTTAATGTCTAATAATTATAAAAAAAATATCCGGATGTAGTAAATATTTTTATCTTTATAATTAAAAATTATAGTCAAATAAAAAACATATATAACCCCATATTAAAATTTTTTAGTAAAGGATACATGTTTATGTTTTATTTCACTTTACTTTAATTATTATAAAATGTCATTTTCCCATCTATGTGGCTCTATGGGGTCCCAAAATCGATTCAAATATGCCCATGGTCAGACATATCTCATAAAATAGTATTAAGACACATGTTAGGGTAGGATAATATTTTTATAATATTATTTATTACCCTTATTTAAAATATTTACCCTTTAACCATGTTAACTAAAATTATTACTACAGTTACTATACATAATGTCCAAAAACAAAAGGTACATATTCACATAATTTGGACCTTCTGATTCATAATATGGAATCTATTTTTCCAAATTTTGAGCACAATATTTTTAAAAATTTATTTGAAATTAAATCACATTGTTAAAATGAAAAAATAGGGTTTTAAAAAGTAAAATCTATCAAAATGTTGTCATTTGTTTATAACCAATTTAAAAGTGAAATTACATCCAATGAATAAAATTGGAATAAATGATAAAAATATATTATATTTATTTTCTAAAACCATTATGTCATATGATTTATCCAAATAAAGTATGTTGATGGAAAAAATGGTTTTTAATTAAAATTTTGCATATTTTCACTATTCATCAAAATATAATAGTAATCATAAAAAATTCAAAAAATCAACCAAAGTAAATTTTGATGTCCCACTCCAAAATTATAAGTTTATTTTTTAAAATAGAACATATAATTTTTTAAAAAACTTAATTTATAAATTGATCCCCATCAAAAGGTGGTAAAACTGTATTTTTAGTAAAATTCATCTTTTATCCAAAAAATTGAATTTGTTCTTATATAATATCGTCAAAACATATAAGATGAATTTAAAAAATTTAATTTTAATATATAACATATATTTTTTGTTAAATAAAAAACCATAAATATTGATATGATTTTATAAACATTATTATTCTCTTCTAAATAGTTTTTTTATAAAAACACATCCCTTATATTCAATTAGTTTTTATTTCTATTTATAATTAATTTGATAAAAATGAATCTTCAGTTAAACATGTGAAAACCATATTTCAAAATTTATTTGATACTATTAATTCCATTTATTCCAATGCCTAGGTGTTAACATCCATTTAAAAAAATAATAATATTATTGTATTATTTTTCAGTATAACTCAAAGTTGTGTGCAACATAAGATTTCGGAGAAACATGTTATTGGGTGTCGAGTACACTATCAGAAAAAGAATCCCCTTTAATGTATAATTTTCATATTATTCAAAAATATTAATAGAAATAAAAAATTATTATTCTATAAATACCTTGGTCATTAAATCATTCCCCCTTATGGAAATTGTGTCATATCAATTTTAAAATTTGGCTCGGTATCTTCATTAAAATTCACACATCAAAAAATAGTCAACAAATTTATCACATTAAAATAATGAAAGTGAATTACAACAGTCACCAAAGATAATACATACTAGGATTCAATGTTGGAAAACATTGATATGGAAGAGAAACTAACCATCATGTTCCTAAGGATAATGATAGAAAACATGATCAGGGGAATGTTTACAATATGAAAATCATAAACTTGTGATGGGTTAAACGATACTTGATTTCCCAGTAGGAAAAGTAAATGAAAAAACTTTTTTGTTTTAATATCATTTTCATAATGTTGAGGAATTATTTTACTTCATAGAATAAGAACATAAAATAATATTCTTACATGACATGTAAAGTTCCATCCTTTAATAAATTAATACCACAAACTCATCTTTACTCTAAATAATAACATAATCCCCAAAAGATGAACTATATATTTACCCCATCTTTAGACATTAACCAAAACCAAAATGGTTAGTACAAGATCAATTATTCCCTAAAATTTATAATCCTTTATAAAAAAAACTACACTCAATCTCCAAAATTCAACAAATAGAATCCGAAATATTAAAAAAGAATAAACAATAAACAATTTTCCTTAAAATTATTCAATGTAATCCAAACTAATATTGAAAGCAGAAAATTTAGAAGGATTTGATCACCTAGTCTACCAAAAAAAATCATAACATTTATCTCCAAATCACATTGACTACTCTTAAATTATTACACTTAAAAGTAATTAACCTAATCTCATATTCTCCATAATAAGTTAATTATTTCCCTAAATAACCCATGTCTCCAATTGTCCACAATAAATTCATGGATTCTTCCAAAATATAATCTATCCACCAATCCTCAAATAAAATACCATGGTATTATTTTTTCCTTAGTCATATAATGTTCCCAAAAGAGCGAATGTCTTCCAAAATAACATTTATAACATAATCACCAAATCATTTTTCCATACTATGGATATCCATTTGATAAAATATAAGTTCCAAAAATCAAATTATTCTTAGTCCATAAAATTAGTTAACTAATGAGAATATTTCATACTAACTAGGGGCTTCATGTAGGCTATTGGTAGGTGATTCTCCCATGTTGCCCTTCTGTTTTGTGTTTGATTTTCATGGCTTTTCCGGACGTGACAGATTGTCAACCTTCCTATGGTTTTTCCTCTTTCTAAAACAATATTACTATTAAAACAATCCCAAAATGAGATAAATTATTCAAAAATAACCATAACATATTTTATAATAAAAGGTTATCTCATACCTCTCATTTTTCATCCCATAAAGTAATAACCCTTAATTGCCTCAAATTCAATGTTCATATAAAACCTAATGGTTCATTATAACTATATCCACAAAAGAAAAGATTATTCTTCCTAAATGAAAATTTTTATATAACAAACATAAGTGTTACAAATACTATAATTCTTCCAAATTAATCACAATATTAATATATTTAAACATTTCATCATCCATAGATGCAACATAACTCTTAAATTCCTAAAATGTATTCATTTTAATCATAGAACATTTTTCATGATCATTTATCCATGATTTTTCATATTATTCTATTATAAATCATTCCTAAAAACAAAATCATGCATAAAGTTATAATATTTGAATAATTTCAAAAACGTGAGAAATGAAATAATCCATACCTTTCATATGTCATTTTAAATTTCCTCATCTTCAATTGGAAAGATATTAGGTATTGGTAAATATATATTTGTATATTCTTTCTGATCCCATTCCTAAACCTTCTTATTAGGACATTTATTTACATAATAACCATCACACAATGTTTAAAACATTCAATTCATCCCTTGAAAATAACATCTTTCTCATTCCTAGAGCCAACTGAACGATTCATTTTTCCATGGAATTTTATTACTTTATGAATTTTATAACTATGTTTATAACATCCTCTTGTCCCTTTGAAACACTTTACTAGGTGTTTCTTTCCACATCCTTGACACATAGTTTTTTTAATATACTTACTTTTATGATTATTACCTGAACTTCTTTAATGATTATTTTATTGTATATATGATGCCTCTAAAAAATCACCATGGTTCAAATGGTTAATCATGACTCTAGATAGTTGGTTAAGAATAACCACAAGAGTTCTCATTATAGATTCAATTTCATTTGGTTTCATATTTAGAAAAGAACCATAATTTCTATCATGTCCACTGTTACTTTGGGTCCTTATAGATCCATCCATTTACTAAAACAAAATTGTTTAGTGTGAGTATATCAGTAAAATCATCTTATCATATCTTATGAGGAGGGTAAACACTATGATATACTTATTCATGTTATCTTAAACTCATTCAAATTATCAAAAATAACTACGACTGTCTCTAATATGATAACCACTATGGCTATATAAATCATGTCACTTATGATTAAATAACACCCAAACCTCCAAAGTTATCTAAATCGACTAATGATACCAACTCTATGGCTCAAAACATAAACATTAATTAATCTTCAGATAATACAATAATATCAGTTTAATTCTCATCAAGGATCTTTTCAGGTTTAAATAATCAGATATTTATGTCATAACTGATGCATAACAACTTGAATATTACAATTAGACACTTATATTCAATATCAATTTTTTATAAAACAAAAACTCTTTAAAAATAAACATGTCATTGTTTCATGTTTGAACAACATAACTTTTCCTTGATTCCATCCTTGATTTTATTCGTCTTTCTGTCTTATAAAAAACATTTAAAAACTTGGGATGAGCATAAAAATCTCAGTAAGAGATACATAATGAATTAAAACTTTTTTTCATGCTAAAACATGTAAACCTTGAAAACTTTATCACAAAGTAATACTTTTAACCTTAGATAAGTTGGAAAAACACTTCACTAAATATAAGCTCATTTTTACCCTTTTTTAACCAAACGAATACCATAAATCCCATATAAATAAACATATAACATATAAAGGTAACTTAGGACATAAACAATCATAAATGGAATAACAATACTATCTACTTCCAAAAATATCATTAAATGCAATGGCCATATAGCTGACTTACATACCCAGTGAATTTGAGTTTATAACATAACCACCCATCCATGGTTTATCCTAGAACCACTCGTCATTTGGTTGATCAAATAAACACCCATCATTGTTTTATCACGTAACCACCCTTCAAATGTCCATGTTCCATAATATAATTATAAAGGATAAAATAATGAAAATATCAAATTTCCACTAATAAAATTTCATTTTCAATCACAAGAAATCATTAAAAGATATTTAAATACTAAATCCAAATAAAAAAACCATTTTCAATACCAAAAAAACAAAAATGGATAAAGTTATTTGTTTTCTTTCTAAAATCATTAAGGTTTATAGAGGAATCCAAATATCAAATCACTATTACGGAAACAAAGTGGTCATTGTCACCACATAAGATAATAAACATTCCTTTTGTCATTTGTTGAAATGAATCATATAAAAAAGATACCCTTTGAATGAAAATAAAATTCAAACGGTTTTATTATACCCCATATAAAATAAAGAGGATTATATTATCAAAATATGCTACAATAAATGGATATTAAGATGTAGTCCCCTACCTTGAGATTGAATCATCATGTATGTTCCTTATTCAACCTTAATTATAAACATAAGTAAATTTATACATTATTTATAATATTTTTAAATTTTATTACTCCTTTTATATCACTTATTACAAGCTTATAAAAACTACATAATTATATTTAAGTTAATATCGGTCGTTTTGTCGATATTCGGTACGTGGGTCGAAAATGAATTTGTTTTGATATAAATTGTACATGTTTTCAAATGAATATCATATCCAAAATGATGTCAATGATTTAAATATCATATATTTCTGTTATATATGTATTTATAGTAGTCTATAACATTTGCAGATAATAAATGAAGTGCACTTTTCATGGAGACGGTAGGATGTACGTATGCATGAACGTTAGTTTCATTACATTGTCATATTAAAAGAGTAATATCCAAATGATATAAATTTATATTATAATAAAAATATTATATTTAGGTAATTAATGTATCATAGGTTTAATATAACCATCCTTTATAATTTCCATGTATAACATGAATGAGTCATATCACTTTGAGGGGGTGGTTGTCTACAGTTCCTAAAATGAAATTATCAAATTTACACATCATGGAAATCATAAAGGTATGTTGTAAATAAAAATTAATGATTCATAGAGACACTATAAATATAATATATATCATATATAAATATAGTTCCGTCATAATGGCCACCATGAGAAGCGGTATGGGAAAATTGAACAATCATCATTTCTTGAGGTAGTAGTTCGCCGTACACAGAAACAGTATGTTTGTACCCATTAGATGGAGGTGTACATAAGTGTAGTTCGAATATTTAGAATAAAAAAATTCTAGTATATTAGTGAAACTTTTTTTATGTAATGAAAGAATAAAAAGATAATAGAGAGTAGAGAAGTAAAATAAAGGAATGGAACTTGAGAGAAGACGTCACCTCTAAATCTGTAAACTTCTATTGATTTGAGTGAAAAGGCTTTCTAGAATTTCCTTATCTCCAAGGTAAGGCTTCTGTAAGTTAGGTAGGGATGTTGGGATATTATTTGTGCCCAATTATGATGATCAAAGGGTCTTTAAAGGTATGAGTATGTGGGTAGAGGTGGTGGCCTTTTAAAAGATGGAGGAGGGGCACTTTATGAATATCTTAAAATATTAAACCATTATAAATTTAATTTCGATTAAGAATGGTCGAAAAAGATTTTTTTTTAAAATATAAGATGATATTTGTTTTAATAACAATCATCCAATAATTTTTAGACATGTTTTAAATTTTTTTGTATCCTTATCATTTTTGTTTAACCCTTATTTTTTCATTTTTAATGTTACTATGATATAATGGTATTTACACATTATATGTTAATTTAATTACCATATCATGTAAAATGACCCAAAAATGTAATTTATGAAATATTTGGACATATCCAAATAGTTTTTACAAATCATATAGTTTTTAATAATTTAATAGAATTTAATAATCTATTTTATGTTCTATGATATGAATTAAGTCAATTATGGACACTATTCATACATGACTTTTTTACAAATTCATAAAAACCTTATTCCATTGAGAAAAAGGAATTAAATAGAAGATAATATTTGAATATAATCTATAAAAGTAGTTTATGGAAAAAAATAATCAAATTACATTTATTTGGATATTTATAACATCATTTATTTGAATCCTTTATTAATGAATCAATCACTACATCATCATTGTGTCATAATTAAATTTATTTATCTAATGTAGAAAATTTATAATTAAAATATCATGATGTAGGAAATATTTTCATCTTTATAATTAAAATTTATATTCAAATATATGACTTATATAACCCCATATTAAAAATGTTTAAATAAAATATACATGTTTATGTTATATTTCTCTTTACTTTAAATTAATTCTTATAAAATTTCATTTTCATATCCAAGTGGATCCATGGGGTCTCAAAATATACCCAATAATTACAATAGTCAGAAATATCTCTTCCAATAGGATTAGAACACGTGTTATGAAAATTAAATATTATTTTAATATTATTTTTAACTGTATTTACAGGATTTACCATTTAATAATGGTAAAAAAATCTTTACTAAAATTACTATTCATAATGTAAAAAAATAAAAGGTACCTATTATTTCAATTTAAAAATTATGATTCAAAATATAGAATCCATTTTATCAAATTAAAAACACATAATTTTAATAAATTAATTTAAAATTAAATCATGTTGTCAAAACCAAAAAGCAGGTTGTTAAGAAGTAAAATCTACCGAAAGATTGAGATGTGTTTATATAAAATTTAAAAGTGAAAATACATACAATGTCTAACATTGGAATAAATGATAAAAAAATATTTTATTTATACTTTATAACTAATAAATACTATTATTTAACCTTATAAATTATCTTGATGGAAAAAAGTTTTATTTCATTTAAAATTTAGCATATTTTAATTATTCATAAAAAATGATAGTTATCCGAATAAATATCAAAAATTCATCCAAAGTAAATTTTTATGTACCTATTCTAAATAAGAAGTTTATTTTTTAAATTATGAAATTTAATTGTTTCTAAAACTAAAATTAGAAATGGTTTTCTATCAAAAGGTCGTAAAACTGCATTTTTAGAAAAATACTTCTTTTATACGAAAAATTGAATTTGTTATTAAGTCACATCCAGAAAATATATAAGATGAATTTAAAAACATTTCATTGAATATATAAAATATATTTTTTATTAAATAAAAATCCATAATGGATGATATGATTTATAACCACAGTTATTCTCTTTTAAATAGGTTTTCATAAAAACACATCCTTTATAATAAATTGGTTTTTATTTCCATTTCTTAGTAACTTGGTAACAGATGAATCATTATTAAAACATGTGTAAAACATATTTCAAATTTTATTTCATACTATTAATTAACTCTATTTCAACAGCTAGTAATTAACTCTAATTTAAAATAATAATATTATTAGTTAATTTTTTAGGTGTTCCTCAAAGTTGTGTGCAACATAAGATTTTGGAGAAACTCGTTGTTGCGTGTCGAGTATGCTCTCAGAAAAACATTCCCTTTTAACCTAAAATTAACATATTATTCATGAATATTAAGAGAAATGAATACTAATTTTTCTATAAATACCTTTTTTGTTACATCATTCCCCCCTTTTGAAATTATGCCCTCGCAATTTTAAAATCTTACTTCGTAATTTCATTAAAAATCAATCATTGGGAAAAGAGTCAATAAATAAATCACTTTAAAAGAAAGAAAGAGAAGTTAAAAAATCACCAAGGTAACACATACAAGGATTAAATGTAAGAAAACATGGATATGGATGAGAAACTAACCCTAATTTTCTGATGGAAAGTGATAGAAAACATGATCAGGAGAATGTTAAAAATCCAAAAACCATAAAATGGTGATGGGTTAAATAATCTTTGGTTTCCCAATAGGAAATTTAAATGGAAAACATTTTGGTTTTAATATATTTTTCATAATTTTGAGGAATTATTTTACTAGTTAGAATAATAGAAAAATGAAATATACTTATATGATATGTAGAGTTTCATCCGTTAATAAATTTCTACAACACACTCATCTTTTCTCTAGAGAATAAGATAATCCCCAAAACATAAACTATATATTTCCCCATATTTATACATTAACCAAAACCAAAATGGTTAGTACAAGATTAGATAATCCCCCAAAAGGATAATCCTTTATAAAAAGAAATACTACTCTTAATCTCCATCATTCAAAAAACAATACCCCAAAGATCAAAAAACACAAAAAAATAAACAATTTTCCTTAAAAATAATCAATGTATTCCAATATAATATTTAAACCCAAAAATTCAGATGGATTTGATCACCTTGTCTTCTACGATAAATCTTAACATTTATCTCCAAATAACATCAACTACTCTGAATGTATCATAATTAAAAGAAATTAACCTAATCCAATATTCTTTATGATAGATTAATCATTTCCATAAATAACCCAAATTGCCATTTGTCCATAATAAAAACATTTATTCATAAAAGATAAAATTAAACCATTACTCCTCAAATAAAATCCCACAATATTATATTTTCCTTAGGCACATTGTTCTCCTAAAAGAGCGAATATCATCCAAAATAACATTTATCACATAATCACCAAATCATTTTTATATAATAAGGATATCCATTTGATAAAATATATGTTCAAAAAATCAACATATTATTAAACTATAATGTAATTTAACTAAATAGAATAATTCATACTAACCAGTGGCTTCACATAGGCTAGTGGTAGGCTATGCGACCTTGTCGCCCTTCGATTGTGGGTTCGATTCTCACAGCCTTCCCAGACGTGATGGGTTGTAACCCTTCCTGTGGGTTGTCCTTTTCCAAAAACAATATAATTCATAATAAATTCAAAAAATGAGAAAAAATAATCACAAATAACCATAACATATTTTAACATCAAAGGTTATCTCATACCTTGAATTTTGCATCCCAAAAAGTATAACCCTTAATTTCATCAAATTCAAGGATCATATAAACCCTAATGGTAATTTATAACTATATCTATAAAAGAAAAGATAATTATTCCTCAATTAAAATTTTTATATAACAAAATTAATGGTTAAAAATAATAGAGGTCTTCCAAAGTAATCCCATCATTAATATATTTAAACACATCATCTTCCATAAATCCAACATAACTCTTCAATTCTAAAATTTTTGATATATTATTCATCAAACATCATTCATGATCCTTTATCCATGTTTTCCCATCTTATTCTTTTATAATCCTTTCCTACAAACAAAATCATGCACAATTTTATAATATTTCAATAATTTATATACATGAGCAATGAAATAATCCATACCTTTCGTAGGTCATTTTCAGTTTACTCATCTTCAATTGTATTGGAATTAGGTATTGGTAAAAATATATTTATATAGTCCTAATGATCCCATTCCCAAAATGTCTTCTTAGGACATCTATTTGTGCTATGAAAAGTCACACCAAATTTAAAACATTAAATTGATCCCTCAAAAATAACTTCTTTACCTTTTTGGAGCTAACTAAACCCTTCCTTTTTCAATGGTAGGTTATTTCTTTATGACCTTCATTACCACATCTATAACATCTTCCCATCTATTTGAATCATTTTCCTAGGTGTTTATTTCCACACCCTTGACACATAGGTTATTGAATATATTTACCTTTATGATTATTACCTGAACTTCTATAGGGATTCATTTCTGGAATCTATGTTTCCTTGTAGAATTCACCAATGTTCGAGTGGTCAATCGTGACTCCAGATAGTTTGTTAAGAATATCCATAAGAGTTCTCATTGCATGTCGCATTTAATTTTGTTTCTTATTCATAAAACCACCACATTTACCCCCACATCTATTTTTACTTTAGTGCATGCTAGATCCTTCAATTTACTAAAACAAAAAAAAATTGTGTGAGTATATCAGTAATATCATCATAAACTATCTTATGGGGATGGTAAAAACTAAGATATACCTATTCATGTTATCCTAAACTCATTAAATTTATCTAAAATATCTAGGACTCTTTCTAATATGATAACCACTATGGTTATATAAAACATGTCACTTATGCTTAAATAACACCATAACCTCTAAATTTATCTAAACTAACCTCTGATACCAACTATAAGGCCCCAGACTTAATAATTTCATAAACTTGAGGTAATTAAATAAGTTGACTTTAATTCACATTGAGGATCTTTTCAGGTTTATATATTTATAGAATTTGGTCATAACTAATACATAACAACATGAATATTACAACTAGACACTTCTAATCACTATCAATTTTTCTCTAAAAAACACTTGGAAAATAAACATGAAGTTGTTTCATGTTTTAACAGAATAACATTTCCTTGATCCCATCCTTGACTCTATTCTTCATTATGTCCAATGAAAAACATTTCAAAACATGGGATGAGCATAAAAATCTCAGAAAGGGATACATAATGAATGAAAACAATTAGTCTTGTGAAAACTTGTAAACCATGAAATCTTTATCATAAAGTAATACTTTTCACCTTTAAGAAGTATCAAAAACACTTCACTGAATATAATCTCATTTCATACCCTTTTTATAACCAAAATATTACCATAAATCAAATTTAAAGCAATATATAACATATAAAGGTAACTTGGGACATAAATATACTTAAATGGAATAACAGTACGGTCGACTTCCATACATATCACTAAATGGAATAACTATATGGTTGACTTCCATACCCAATGCATTGGTGGTTATAACATAAACACCCATCCTTGTTTTATCACAGAAACTCTCATCATTTGGTTTATCTTGTAACCACCCATCATTGTTTTATCACGTAACCACCAGTCAAATTTCTAAGTACCATTATAAAATCATAACACATAAAATAATGAAAATATCAACATTTCACTTATAAAATTCTATTTTCAATCACAAGAAATCATTTAAAGATATTAAAATTCTCAATTTTTTTCAAAAATCATTTTCAATACCAAATAAAACAAAAAATGAAAAATGGTATTTCTTTTCCTTTTGAAAACATTAAGGCTTATAGACGAAGCCAAATATCAAATAACAGTTACGACGGATGAGATGTCGTTTTCACTGCATACGTTAAAAAACATTTCTTTTGTCATTTGGTAAAATTTTTCATAGATAAAATATTTCATTTGAATGAAAGTAAAATTAAAATTGTTTTATTATAAATCATAAAAAATATAGATGTTTATATTATCAAAATATTCCCCAATTAGTATAGATTGAGATGAAGTCCCCTACCTTGAGTCTGATTCGTCATGTATGTTCCTTATTAATCTTGAATAATAATCTTAAGTTAACCTCTATATTTTGTAGACTATTTTTCAAGTTTATTATTCCTTTTATATTACTTATTTTCATGCTATAAAAATTACATGATTTTTTATAAGTTAATATCGGTTGTTTTGTCGATATTCAATACATGGGTCGAAAATGAACTTGTTTTGATATAAATTCTACATGTTGTCAAACTTATATCATATCCAAAATGATATTCATGATTTAAATATCAAATATATAAATTATATATTTATTTATATTTGTCCATAAAATTTTGAGATATGAAATAAAGGGAATTGTTCATGGTGATGGCTGGTCGTACGTACCCATGAATGCTACATTAATTTATTTGTCATAAAAATGAATAATATACAAATGATATAAATGTATATTATAATACCAGTATTATATATATGTCATATAGGTCTCATAAGTTTAATAAATCCATCTCTTATACTTTCCATATATAGCATGAATGAGTCGTATCACTTTGAGGGGGCGGTAGTCCACACTACCTAAAATGTAATTATCATATTTACACATCATCGAATGCATAATGGTATGTTGTAAAAAAAATTACAGAATCATAGAGAAAATAAAAATATAATGTATATCAATTATAAATATAGTTCCATAATAATGGCCACCATGAGAGGGTTAGGGGAAAATTGAACAATCATCATTTTGTGAGGCAGTAGCTCGTCGTATAGAGAAACAATATGTTTGTATCCATTAGATGGAGTTGTGTGTAAGTGTATTAAAATAATTATCATTAAAATATTCAAGTATATCTAGTATATTAGTTTTTTATTGAATCAAAGAATAAAAAGATCATAGGGAGTGGAGAAGTAATATAAAAGGAAGTAACTAGAAAGATGATGTTACCTCTAAATTAGGCCACTACTTTTTATTTGAGAAAAAGGATTTCTTGAATTGCCTTCTGCCCAAGATAAGGCTTCTAGAAGTAAGGGAGGGATATTGAGAGATTATTAGAGTAGAATTTGGATGATCTAATGGGATAGAGATGTGTGAGTATGTGGGTATAGATAGTGGGCTTTTATAAGAGGGAAGATGGGCACTTTAGGAAAGTCTTTATTTATTAAATTTTTATAGATTCAATTTTGATTAAAAATGGTCCAAAACTCATTTAATTAAAATATAAGATTATTTTTTTTAGAATAAACATCATCCAATAATTTTTATACTGGTTTTGAATATTTTTTTATTTTTATCCTTTTGGATTGACCGTTATTTTACAGTTTTTAATCTTACTATTGTATGATGTTATTTACACATTATGTGTTAATGTAATTAACATATCTTGTCAAATGGCCGAAAAAACTTAATTTTGACATGTCTCGACATATACTAACCATTTTTTAAAATCTTTTATTTTTCATAATTTAATATCAATTAAAAAAAATATTTTAAGTTTTAATTTATGAATTATGTCAATTTTGGACACTATCCGTACTTAACTTTTTTAAAAACACATAAAAACCAGATTCCATCGAACCAAAGTCACTAACTAGAATATAATATTTTTATATCATCCATAAATTGATTTTTTGGAATCAAATTAATAAAATTTATTTTATTTTAATATTTATAATATCATTTATTTGAATCCTTTATTAATGAATAAATCACTACAACATCATTGTGTCATAATTAAATTTATTTATATAATGTATAAAAATAATAAAAAAATATCCAAATGTAGGAATTTTGTTTAGATTTATAATGAGTATTTAATGTCAAAAAAATCAGATATATAAACGTATATTAATATTTTTATAGTAAAATATACATTTTTTGGTTGTATTCCACTTTACTTTAAATTAATTCATAAAAAATGTTATTTTCACATACAAGTGGATCCATGGGGTCCCAAAATAGAACCAAGGATACCCATGGTCAGACATATCTCATCCAATAATATTATGACACATGTTAGGATAATTTAATATTATTATAATATTATTTTTTTAATTGTTTACCATTTTTACCCTTTAACTACAGTGAATAAAATAATTACTGAAGTTACTATTGATAATGCCAAAAAATAAAAGGTACCTATTTACACAATTTGGATCCTATGATTCCATCACTACGAGAATTCTACACTTTACCAACGGTTCAGAACTGTTGGTAAAGGCCTAGAAACCGTTGGTATATTATATACCAACGGTTTCCCAAACCGTGGCCAAGTAGGATGTGGGTAAAGGAATATACCAACAGTTATGTGTAAACCATTGGTATAGGTGTTAATATAAGAGATATACCATAATTTTCACAAATTTTTGGTAGATGTTACCCTTTTACCAACGGTTCTAAACCGTTGAAATATAGTGTATGATATTCATCCAAATCATATACCAATGGCTTTTAAAACCGTTTTTACAAGTTTATAAAAATGGTTATAACAAAACCGTTGGTATAATATACAACAAAATGCTATACCAATGGTTTTGAAAACTGTAGGTATACATCTACTGCAACTCCACAGCAACCAGCAGCCCTGCAGCCCTACAGCTCCACAGCAGCTAGTAACCCTGCAAGAACACATACATATCCAGAATCCAAAAGCCTACATGGGATGTTTAAAATTCATGCAAAAATCAGAAATTTAGAAATTTATAATTCTTTCCTCACTCAAACCACAACACAAGAGAAAAATCTATAATCCAATACATCCACAATCCAATACATCCAGAATTAACATGCAATAACACCCAAAACACCAATATAAAATTAAAATCCAATACATCCAGAATCCAATACACATAATAGTATTCAAAATTTATAATTCATTACCAATATAGCCAGAATCTAATACATCAAGAATTCAGAAATTTAGAATTGAAAAGAAATAAAACCCATAACAGTATTTAAAATTTATAATTAACTCCTCATTCAAACCACAAGACCAATACACATAAGAGAAAAAACCTACACGTGATAGGAAACACATGGGATGTTTACTCGTGGTATTTGGATGACTATCTTAAAACCAACATAAAAACATGGGTAGAGTGGACAAGGATCAGGATACCCATAAGATAGACATTGGTAGTGGTCAAGTGCTTAGACCTAAGATGAATTATAAGAAGCACATTGGATGTTTATATTACTCTAATGACTATGTATGCATGTATAAATGGTTCCTTGTGTGTTAGTGGGAAACATTGGCCTATCTCGAAATATGAGATGGGTTACCAGAATAACCTACATGTTTTTTATAAACACTCCAATTGGAATAAGGGGGTATGTGGGTAATTTTAATTTGGTCTCCAGGGTGTGATGTGAGATGAATCCACATTTTCGGTAGTGGTTAAGAATATTCAATTATGTCTTGGGAATTGGGTTCCCAAAGGGACTTTGGTTTGGTCCTAGAACCCACTGTTTGAGGATGGGATTGGCATATTAAATGTCATATCTTTTAGAATAGGGGTAGGATATTCTCACATTATAAGTGGATTGTGTGTGGCGGAACCATGGATCCTTGTGTTAAATTATCAACAAAATCTGAATACGTTTGGTCGGTTTTCTGTATGCCAATTGTTTTCACTTAAATTGTTGTCCATTTTAAACAATAGATAGACTCATCAAGTTATACCAGCAACACCGTGACATGGATTGAGGTGGGGTTGACTTGTACACGTCACATATTACCCATGGATCGTTTTTCTAAAGTATTATGACAATCTGAAAGCGTTTGGTCAATTTTTCGTAATCCAGTTGTTGTTTTCACCTAAAATGTTGTCCATTTCCAATAAAAGTGAGACACTTTGAGTGGTACCAGCCCCATCGTGCCTCTGATTAAGGCGGTGTTGACTTGTACAAGTCACAAATGACCAATGGATAGTTTTTTTAATGTATCAACACAATCCAAATATGTTTGGTCGGTATTCCGTATGCCAGTTGTTTATACTTAAAAGAGTATCCATTTTAAACAAAGTAAAGACACATTGAGTGGTACCATCCACACTATTCCTCGGATTGAGGCAGGGTAGACTTGTACACATTACCAATTACCCATGTATCCTTTTCCTAAAGTATCAATTGTGTCTTAATTAATTTGGTCAGTTTTTTTGTAAGCCAGTTGTAGTTTTCAGTTAAAATGTTGTCCATTTCAAATAAAAGTGAGACACATTCAGTGGTACCGGACACACCATGCCTTAGATTGAGGCGGTGATGACTCGTACCTATCAATAATGTCCCACGGATTTTTTTACTAAAGTATCAACACAATCCGAATCTGTTTGGTTGGTTTTCCATTTGTTAGTTGTTGTTTTCACTTAAAATGTTGTCAATTTCAAATAAAAGTGATACAATTTGAGTGGTACCGGCCACAACGTGCCTCGTATTGAGGCGGAGTTAACTCTTACACGTCAAAAATGACCCATGGATCATTTTCCTAAAGTACTGACATAATCCGATTTCGTTTGGTCGTCTTTCCGGATGCCACTTGTTGTTTTCACATAAAATTTTGTCCATTTCAAATAAAAGTGAAACACTTTAAGTTGTACCGGCGACAACGTGCATTGAATTGATGTGGGGTTGACTCTTATGCATCAAAAGTGACACATGGATCATTTTTATAAATTATCAACACAATTCGAATGCATTTGGTCAGTTTTCCAAATGCCAATTGTGGTTTTCACTTAAAATGTTGTCCATTTCAAATAAAAGTGAGACACTTTGAGTGGTACCAGCCACATCGTTCCTCATATTGAGGTGGGGGTTGACTCGTACACATCAAAAATGACCCATGGATCATTGTGATAAAGTATCAACACAATCCAATTATGTTTGATTGGTTTTTCTTATGCCAGTTTTTTTACTTAAAAGAGTATCCATTTCAAATAAAAGTGAAACATTATGAGTGGTAACGGCCACACCATGCCTCTGATTGAGGCGGAGTTGACTCTTACACATCAAAAATGACTCGTGGATCCTTTTACTAAATTATCAATAGAATCTGAATGTGTTTGATCAGTTTTCCGTATGCAATTTGAGGTTTTCACTTAAAATTTTGTCCATTTCAAATAAAATTGAGACCCTTTGAGTGCTACCAACCACACCGTGCATCAGATTGAGGTGGGGTTGACTTTTACACATCTCAAATGACCCATGGATCCCTGTCCTAAATTATCAATAGAACCCTAATGCTTTTGGTCAGTTTTCTGTATGCTAGTTGTTGTTTTCACTTAAAATGTTGTCCATTTCAAATAAAAGTGAGCCACTTTGAGTTGTACCGGCCACATCATGCCTCTGATTGAGGTGGGGTTGATTCATACACATTAAAAATTACACATGGATCGTTTTCCTAATGTATCAATAACATCCGAATGTGTTTGGTCGGTTTTCCGTATGGCAGTTGTTGTTTTCAAATAAAATGTTGTCCATTTCAAATAAAAGTGAGACACTTTGAGTGGTACCGGCCACACTGTGCCTCATATTGAGGCGGGGTTGACTCATACGCATCACAAATGACCCATGTATCATTGTGATAATGTATATACACAATGTGAATTTGTTTGGTTGGTTTTCTGAATGCTAGTTGTTGTTTTCACTTAAAATGTAGTCTATTTCAATTAAAAGTGAGATACTTTGAGTGGTATCGGCCACACCGTGCCTTGAATTGAGGCGGGGTTTACTCATACATGTCACTTGGGTGTTTTTAGTGCCATCAAGTATGGATTGAAGATCCGGGTGAGTCTAATCCTCACCTTGCATCCTCTTTTCGACTAGGGTTTTCTCTCTTCTATCATCTTCTTATGAAGCTCTAAAACCAACTTTTCTGTTGGGATTTAGGGTGAATATTGAAGAGATATTAGATTGGGATTAGAGACACCGAATTAAGTGTGTGATTTTCTTCGGAATCAAGGTAGGTGATTGGTGCTTGGTACTGAAGTAATAATAATGGAATGTTAATTAGATTGGGATTTAGGGTGAATGTAACAGCCCTAGTAAATGTAGAATAAGGCATACTTCATATTTATTAATATTTTCGAATTAAATATGAATTTTACTTCAAATGGGTTTCTATGTTCGATTGCGTACCCGATACGCAACAACAGGTTTCTTTGAAATCTTACGTTTCACACTAATAATATAATAATAATTTTTTAAATGGAAGTTAATTCCTAACTGTTGTATTGGCGGGAATGAACAAAACTAACTACAATATGATTATACATGATTGTTAAATATATTTTAATTATCCAATAAAAAGTTATAAGAATAAAATGTGAATGAATCTAATTTTAAGCATAATTTACCTTAAAAGGCCAATTTATCACCTTTTAATGGAGAACCCTTTTTAAATCTAGTTTTGGTCACATTAGTAAATTCTATATGACCAAATTAAATCCTTCTTTAGAATTGGGACATCAAAATTTACTTTGTGTAAATTTTTGGAATTTTTCCGATGAAGTTCATTTTTTTAATGAATAGTGAAAACTATCGTATTTTAATTCAAAAGTGCTTTGTAATCTAATATATTTATATGGTTATATTATCTTTTTAATTTGTTTTAAAGTAAAATTTAAATATATTTTTACCATTTAATACAATTTTTGTTATTGTAATTAACTTTACATTGAAATTGGACATAAACAAGTGTCGATCTTTTGATAGTTATTGTTTCTTAAAAACACACAATTTGTTTTGATAACGGGAATTAATTTTTAAATTCATTAATTCCACTTCTATGTTTTTAATTTGGAAAAATAGACATAAATTTTGAATTTAGAATATCAAATAATGCTTAGGCTGAATTTTATGTATTTTTCTGAAAAACATCAATTTTTGATGAATAGTAATACCACTAAGTGGTAGTTAGAAAAGTGACTTTTTCATTTAAATGAAATTTTACCAATTTTGTGAATTGAATGTAAAAAATATGACATACATGGTTGTTATCAAGATGTAAAACGTGGTTCATTAAGAAGAAAATAATTTTTGGTGATTAGTAACTTTTGACTTTTATTTATCACGGTTAAAGTTAAATAAGGTAATTCAAGGTATAAAGAATATTATAATAAATAAAAATTATCGTAAAACTTGTCCAAACATTATTTTCTGAGTCATTAACATCCATGGGCATCATTGAGTCTATTTTTGGACCCCTTTATCCACTTGGATGTGATAATGAAAATTTAGATTAATTAATTTAAAGTAAAGGCCACAATGATATAAACAAAAATATTTTAGTAATTAATTTTTATATGGTGTTATATAAAACCTATTTTAGACTATAAATATTATTTGGAAATATAAAAATATTTCCTATATAATGGTATTTTTTTATTTTTAGACTACAAATAAATTAAATTATTTATGACATAATAATGATGCAGTATTTACCTCATTAATAAATCATTTAAATAAATAAGATTATAACGACAACATATTATCCAAAACATGTCCAATTTTGATTTGGATGATTTTATTTCTACCATGAATCATCTGATCATAGACTATAATTATTTTTGGACCATTATAAACCGAATGGCATTATATTATAAAATAATAGTTTCACACTTTCCTAAAGAGCCCCTCCTCCCCTTATAAAAGGAGACCACTTCTAACCAATTCCTCACACCTCTCAAGACATTTGGATCTTCCAAACTCTGACCAATTAAGCTCCATATGTCCCTCTCCACCCCCTAGAATCCTTACCATAGGCATAAGGAACTTCAAGAAGTCCTTTGGTTCAAACCAAAGGGAGTCACCCAAATTAAAGGTAATGGTTTCTCTAAAAAAATTATTTTATATTACTTATCCAACCCCTAAACTCATTTTATTCTTTTCATTTATAACAAAAAAATTATCCTCAATATACTAGGATGTCTTTAGGAGAATTAATAAAACTAAACTTACACACAACTCCATCAAATTTATGAAGAACATAATGTTTCTATGGATGGCAAACTAACGCCTCACGAAATGATGATTGTTCAATTACATATTACTGCCTCTCATGGTGGCCATTATGATGGAACTGTATTTATATATGATATATATTATTATTATGATTTCAATATGCTTCTGTAATTTCCAATTATATCAATTAATTATGATTTCCATAGGGTTAAATACAATAATCTAATTTGAGGAAGTGCGGACTACCGCCCCCATAAAGTGATGTGACTTGTTAATGCCTTATGTGGGATGTATAAAGGATAGAGTTAATGATATTATATATTATATTATATTAGAATTATAATATACCTATGTATCATTATGTTTTAATTCTATTAAAATAAGAAATAGAAATTAAAGTAGCGTTCATGCGTACGTACGGCTTACCATCTCCATGAATGGTGCATTTCATTTCTTACCTATAAATGTTAGGTACTATTATAAATACATGTAAATACTGGATATATATGATATATATGATATTTAAATCATGAATATAATTCTGGATATAATGGACTATTGACCACCTGGACAACTTGTAAATATAAGGCTTTCATTTTTGAATCAAGTACCAAATATCGACAAAATCAACGTTATTAACTTAAATGATTAAATAATGTTTATAACAGCTTAATAAGTGATATAAAAGGAATAATAAACTTGAAAAGGGTTCTTAAGCAAATATAAATTAACATTATTTTATTATTCAGGAGATTAAAAAATGATCGAGTCAAGTCAGACGTGAGGTAATGGACTTCGTCTCAATCTCCTTTCATTGAGGCATATTTTGTTTTAATACACGAATTTCTTTTATATTCTTTATAAACACACTTGACATCTCAAAGGGAATCTTTTTCTATGAAGTGTTTTACTAAATGAAAAAAAGGAATGTTTCTTTTAATGTAAGCGGTGACAACGACATTTCCGCCACCGGGAGTATTATTTGATCATTGGCTTCCTCAACAAGCCGTAATGATTTTTTAAAAAGAAATAAATAACTTATACACTTTTACGTATTTTTGGTATTGAAAATGGATTTTAAAATGGATTTGTTATGTCAATATATTTAAGTGATATAATTTGATTGAAATATGTAAATGTTTCCATTCCTTTATATTTGTTTTATGTTATATGATTTTATATTGGTACTTGGACATTTGACGGGTGGTTACATGATAAAACAAATGATGGGTGGTGCCATGAAGACTAGGATGAATGGTTACATTATATCCTCTAATGAATTGGGTATGGAAGTCAGTTGTATGGCTATTCCATTTAGTGATATGTGTGGATGTTGATCGTATGGTTATTCTATTTAAGTATGTTTATGTCCCATGTTACCTTTGTATGTTATGTGTTCTTTATATGGGAATTATGGTAATATTTTTGTTACAAAAGGGTAAGTAATGGTGGTTTATTCAGTTAAGAGTATTTACTACTTCATAAAGGTGAAAATTATTATTTATGTTAAATTTTTCATGGTTTACTTGTTGTTTTGAAAAACTAACTGTTTTATATATTTGTGTATCCCTTACTGAGCTTTTTATGCTCATCCCAAGTTTTGAAATGTTTTTCACAGGACATAAAGTTGAATAGGGTCAAGGATGAGATCAAGGAAAAGACATGTCGTCTAAAACGTAGAACTAGACATGACTATTTTTTTCAAGAGTTCATGTTTTGTAGAGAAAAATTGAAACTGAGTAGAAGTGTCTAATTTGTAATATTTTGAAATGTAATAGTTATGGATTATCACTCTAAAACACTAAACCTGAAAATATCATCAATGTAAATTATTCATTTAATTAAATATTATTTAAGGTTTAGGGCCGAGTCCTTATAGTTGGTATTAGAGGTCGGTTTAGACAACTTTAGGTGTTAGGGAATTGTTAAATAAATGTCCATAAATTAATTTATGGTGATATTGAAATGATATATCATTTAAAGATTACCATTTTTCTTTTCCTAATATGTTTCTTTGGTAGTAATTCTTTTTCAAAGAGAAAATAGTGCGGATTTTCTAGGATGGCATATAAAGGGAAATGACCTTCCAAATCAGGATCATGAGATGGTCAAAAATCAGAATTGATCAATTTAATGTAGTGATGGATCAATTGAATTAGCTGATAAATGGTGGTTGTGTTTATGGAAGATATTTTCGTTTATTCTAAAAGTAAAGAGGAGCGTGAATTTTATTTACGTGTTGTCTTGAAAACCCAAGAAGAAAAGAGACATTATGGGAAATTCATCAAGTGTGAGTTTTGGTTATAACAAATTTCTTTCCTTGGTAACATTGTTTCAAAAAAAGAAATAACTATTGATCCTACTAAAAAAAGTTCTTGAAAAATGGCCAAGACCCACAAATATAATTGAGATTTGTATTTTTCATGGTTTTCCAGGTTATTACCTGAGGTTTGTTGAAAATTTTTCACGGTTATCTAGTCTAATGACTAAGTTAACTCGAAAAGGTGTTAAGTTCATCTGGACAAAAGAATGTGATGATTGTTTTTAGAAAATTAAACGAAGATAGGTCAATGCTCCAGTTTTGGCACTGCCTTCCAGAAATGATGAGTTTTTTATCTAATGTGATGCTTCGTGGAATGGATTGGGTTGTGTACTAATGTAGAATTATTAGGTAATTGCTTATTATTCATGTCAGTTGAAACCTCATTAGTTAAATTTCCCTACACATGATTTGGAATTAGCTGTTGTTGTTTTTGCATTAAAAATTTGGAGGCATGATTTGTACGGAGTGAAGTGTGAAATATAAAATGATCATAAAAGTTTGCAGTATATATTCACTCAAAAAGAATTTAACATGAGACAGAGTAGATGGTTGGAATTAATCAAGGATTATGATTTCCAAATCCATTACCATCCGGGAAAAGAAAATAAAGTAGCCAATGCTTTGAGTCGAAAAATTAATGCTTCATTAACCATGCTACATTTGGAATGAGATCCTTTGGTTTTTGATTTGATGATATTTGGCATAAGAATTTGCTGGTGAATGGCATTCTTATGTTTTGTTTCAGGTGTCAGTGAGATCATCTCTATCAGAAAGAAAAAATAAATCACATAAGGAAGGAAGTGAGTTACAGAAAAAGGTAGTGTTGGTTCAAAAGGGTACGTTGCCTGAATTTAACATTGATAATGATTGTGTTTTGAGTTTTGGAAATATATTATGTATTCCTTGTGATTCACAGTTGAAGAATGAGTTATTATGTGAAGCTCATAGTTCCCCGTTTTCAGTCTTTCCTGGCAGTACTAAGATGTACAGAGATCTTCCGGAATATTACTGGTGGGATGGAATGAAAAGAGATATTGCTGATTTTACTATGAAGTGTTTGACTTGTCAGCATGTTAATGCAGAGTGACAGTTACTGAATCGAATACTTCAGCTTTTACCGGTGCCAGAATGGAAATGGGAAAATATATCCATAGACTTCGTTGTGGGATTACCAAATACATCTCGAGGTAATAATGCAATCTGGGTTATAGTTGATCGATTGACTAAATCTACTCATTTCCTTCATATTAGAGATACTTTGTCTCTAGATCAACATGCTCGGTTGTATGTTAAAGATATAGTTAGGTTGCATGGTGTTCCCCTTTCCATTGTATCTGATCGTGATCCCAGGTTCACTGCTAACTTTTGGAAAGGCCTTTAGACGACATTGGGTACTGAATTAAATTTTAGTACAGCTTTTCATCCTCAATCAGATGGGCAGTCAGAATAAAAAATTCAGACATTGGTGGATATTCTATGTGCTTTCTGAATGGATTACTAGGGATGTTGGGACCAACATATTTCTTTGGTTGAATTTTGTGATAATAACAGCTTTCATTCCATTATACAGATGGCTCCATTGAGGCATTATATGGAATGCATTGTCGAACTCCAGCTTTTTTGGATGAAGTAGGTGAAAGGAAGCTGATGGGACAAGAATTGGTAGAAGAGATGGAAGATAAAGTTCAGTTGATTCAGAACCACATGAGAACAGCTCAGAGCAGACAGAAAAGTTATGCAGATAACCAGAGGAATGATTTTTCTTTTGAGGTAGGTTATCATGTCTTTTTCAATGTTCCTCCATGGAAAACTGTGAAGCGTTTTGGTAAGAAGGTAATGTTTAGTCTGAGGTTCATTGGACCTTATGAAATTCTAGTGAAAGTGGGATCAGTTGTGTATAGAGTGGATTCACCTCCATGTTTATCCCAGTTACACAATTTTTTTCATTTTTCTATGTTGAGAAAGTATATTCTAGATCCATCTCATGTTTTGAGCCAAGAGGTAGTTCAGTTGGAAGAGAATCTCTCTTATGAAGAACAACCAGTCCAAATTCTTGACCATAGAGAGCATGTGTTGCAGAATAAGGTAATTCACCAGGTAAAGGATTTGTGGAAAAACCATATGATTTATGAAGCAACATGGGAATCTGAAAATGCTATGAGGGATAAATACCCCCACTTATTTTGATAAGTGAATAAAAATTGTGAGGACGCAATTCCCAAAAGGGGGGAGGATGTAACATCCTAGGTAAATGAAGAATGTGGCATATTTCATATTTATTAATATTTGTGAATTAAATATTAATTTCACTTTAAAAGGGTTTCTATGTTCGATAGTGTTCTCGATACGCAACAACAAGTTTCTTTGAAATCTTACATTGCACGCTAATAATATAATATTATTATATTAAATGGTAGTTAATTCCTAGCCGTTTTATTGTTGGGAATGAACAAAACGAACTACAATATGATTATACATGTTTCTTAAATGTATATAAATTATCCAATAAAAAGTTAGAGGCTTAAAATGTGAATGAATCTGATTTTAAGCATAATTTACATTAAAAGGCCGATTTATCGCCTTTTAATGGAGAACACTTTTTTAAATCTAGTTTTGGTCACTTTAATAAATTCTATATAACCAAATAAAACTCTTCTTTAGAATGGGGGAATCAAAATTTACTTTGTGAGAATTTTTCGAATTTTTCGGATGAAGTTCATTTTTTAATTAACAGTGAAAAATATAGTATTTTAATTCAAAAGTGCTTTTTAATATAATTTATATATATGGATATATTAACTTTTTAATTGGTTTAAAAGTAAAATTAAAATATATTTTTACCATTTAATCCAATTTTGTTCATTGGAATAAATTTCACATTGAAATTGGACATAAACAAGTGTTCATATTTTGATAGTTATTGTTTCTTAAAAACACACTATTTGTTTTGATAACTGGAATTAATTTTTAAATTAATTAATTCCACTTATATGTTTTGAATTTGGAAAAATAGACATCAATTTTGAATTCAGAATATCAAATAATTATTAGGATGAATGTTTGGTATTT
The DNA here is from genome assembly GCA_963277665.1 of Viscum album. NCBI lineage: Eukaryota > Viridiplantae > Streptophyta > Magnoliopsida > Santalales > Viscaceae > Viscum > Viscum album. The sequence goes on from OY728133.1 coordinate 67,718,407, forward strand.
TTCTGAAAAACTTCAATTTTTGATGAATAGTGACACCACTTAGTGGTAGTTTAAAAACAGTCTTTTTCATTTAAATGAAATTTTACCACTTCTGTGAATTGGATTTAAAAAATATTACATACATGGTTGTTATCAAGAAGTAAAATTTTGTTCATTAAGATGAAAATAGTTTTTAGTGAATAGCAACTTTTGACTTTTATTTACCGCGGTTAAAGGTAAATATGGTAATTCAAGGTAAAAAGAATATTATAAAAACTCAAAATTACCTTACCACTTGTTCAAAGCTTATTTTTTGAGTCATTGACTACCATTGGCATCTTTAGGTCTATTTTGGGACCCCTTTGATCCACATGGAATTGATAATGACAATTTAGATTAATTATTTTAACGTAAAGGTCAAAATGACAAAAACAAAAAGCTTTTAGTAATTAATTTTTATATTTTGTTATATAAGTCTTATTTTCAACAATAAATATTCTTTCGAAATCTAAAATGATTTCCTATATCATGGTATTTTTTTATAATTATTAAAAACAAAATAAATTAAATTATTTATGACATAAATATGGTGTTTTATTTACCTCATTAATAAATAATTTAAATAAATAAGATTATAATGATTAAAATATTATCCAACACATGTCAAATTCTGATTGGATGATTTTATTTCGACCATAAATCATCTTATCTTCGACGATAATTATTTTTGGACCATTAGAAACCAAATATCATTATATTATAAAATAATAGTTTCATACATTCCTAAAGAGCCGCTCCTCCCCCTTATAAAAGGAGACCAATTCTAACCAATTCCTCACACCTCTCAAGCCAATTGGCTCATCCAAACTATTCCCAATAAATCTCCTTGTATCCCTCTCCTCCCCCTAGAAGCCTTACCTTAGGCATAAGGCACTTCAATAATTCCTTTGGTTCAAACCAAAGGGAGTCACCAAAATTAAAGGTAATGGTTTCTCTTAAATCGTTCTCTTTTATTTTAAATCTCCATCCCCTAAACTCATTTTATTATTTTCTTTTGTAACAAAACCAGTATCCTAAATATACTAGGATTTTTTTTTTGAGAAGTATTCTAACTACACTTACACACACCTCCATCTAATGGATGAAGAACATAATGTTTATGTGGATGGAAAACTGATGGCTCATGAAATGATGATTGTTGAATTACATCTTACTTCCTCTCATGGTGGCCATTGTGATGGAAATATATTTATATATGATATATATTATGTTTATGATTTCATTATTCTTTTGTACTACCCAATTATATCAATACTTTATGGTTTCCATAGTGGGTAAATATGATAATCTCATTTGAGGAAGTGCGAACTACCGCCCTCTTAAAGTGATGTGACTCGTTAATGCCTTATGTGTGATATATAAAGGATACAGTTAATGATATTATATATGATATTATACTGGAATTATAATATACCTATGTATCATTATGTTTTAATTCTATTAAAATAAGAAATAAAAATGAAAGTAGCGTTCACGCGTACGTACGGCTTACCGTCTCCATGAACGGTGAATTTCATTTCTTAACTCTAAATGTTATGTACTATTAAAAATAAATGTAAATACTTTATATATATGATTTATATGATATTTAAATCATGAATATAATTCTGGATATAATGGTCTATTGACCACATGGACAACTTGTAAATATAAGGTGTTTATTTTTGACTCAAGTACCAAATATCGACAAAATCAACGTTATTAACATAAATGATTAAATAATGTTTATAACATAGTAATAAGTGATATAAAAGGATAATTAAACTTGAAAAAGGTTCTAAAGAAAGTAGAAATTATCCTTAGTTTATTATTCAAGAGATTAAAGAATGGTCGAGTCAAGTCAGATGCGAGGTAAGGGACTTCGTCTCAATCTCCTTTCATTGAGGCATATTTTGTTTTAATACACGACACTATTTTATACGCTGTATAAACACACTTGACTTCACAAAGGGAATATTTTTCTATGAAGCATTTTACTGAACGACAAAAATTAATGTTTCTTTTAACGTAAGCGGTGACAACGACCTTTCCGCCACAGTGAGTATTATTTGATATTTGGCTTCCTCAACAAGCCGCAATGATTTTTTTAAAAGTAAATAAATAACTTATACTCTTTTATGTATTTTTGGTATTGAAAATGGTTTTGAAAATGGATTTGTTATGTTAGTATATTTAAGTGATATTTTTTGATTGAAATATGTAAATGTTTCCTTTCCTTGATATTTGTTTTATGTGATATGATTTTATATTGGTACTTGGACATTTGACGGGTGGTTATGTGATAAAAAAAATGGCAGGTGGTGCTATGAATACCAGGATGGGTGGTTATGTTATAACCTCTAATGTATTTGGTTTGGAAGTCAGTCATATGGCTATTCCATTTAGTGATATGTGTGGAAGTCGATCGTATGGTTAATCCATTTAAGTATCTTTATGTCCCAAGTTACCTTTATATGTTATGGGTTCTTTAAATGGGTTTTATGGTAATATTTTTGTTACAAAAGGGTATGTAATTATATTTTATTCAGTGAAGAGTATTTACTACTTCATAAAGGTGAAAATTGTTACTTATGTTAAAGTATTCATGGTTTACTTGTTGTTTTGAAAAACTAACTTTTTTATTTCATTGTGTATCCCTTACTAATCTTTTTATGATCATCCCAAGTTTTGAAATGTTTTTCATAGGACATAAAGGGGAATAGGGTCAACAATGGGATCAAGGAAAAGGCATGATGTCTAAAACATGGAACTAGACATGACTATTTTTTTTCAAGAGTTCATGTTTTGTAGAAAAAATGGAAACTGAGTAGAAGTGTCTACATTATAATATTTTGAAATGAAATAGTTATGAAATAACTCTCTAAAATTCCAAACATGAGAAGAACCTCAACGTGAATTATTCATTTAATTCAATATTATGTAAGGTTTACGGCCGGGTCCTTATAGAGAATCTTGAAGAGAGGATAGATTAGGATCAGTGACCTTATGATGTAGTGATTGGTGTGATGATGTCGGTGATACACAGTTGTGTGAGGTACCATGTGGAGGATGAGTATATATAAGGCGGGGTTTATGCAAGGAAGGAGGAGGGTGGGGGCTGTCTAGGTTCCAGGGAGGAGGGTGGGGGCTGTCCGAGGGTCGTCAGGGGGGGTTGTCAGTGGGGCTGTCCGGAGGGCTATCTGGGGAGCTGTTCGGGGAGCTGTTTGGGGGGTTGTCTGGGGTCAAGGGAGGAGGGTGGGGGGCCATTCCGAGGGGTTTTCTGGGGGCTGTCTGATGTTCAGGGAGCAGGGTGGGGGGTTGTCCGGGGGGTTGTCCGGGGGCTATCTGGGGGCTATCTGGGGTCCAGGGAGGACGGTGGGGGGCTATCTGATGGGTTGTCCGAGGTCCAGGGAGGAGGGTGGTGGCTATCTAGGGGGCTGTCCGGGGGGGCTGTCTGGGGAGCTGTCCGGGGGGCTGTCTGGGGTCCAAGGATGCGGGTGGGGGGTCTGTCCGGGGGATGTCTATGGGGTTGTCCAGGGGGGCTGTCCCAGGTTCATGGGATGGTATTTAAATATTTTCAAAGAAAATTCTTTCAAGGTTAAAAAATAATTTCATTATATCAACTTCTAACCAGACCACCAATTTTCTAAATTCCACTAATAATTAAAATTTCATTAAAATAGGGGGATGTCAAAGAAAATCATCAAATCTTGTTTTATTATTTATAGATAAAAAATAAAGATAATGTGACCTACCTAATCACACATATATTGAGGCAAAACAATTCAATAAACATCAATGGTCAGTAATATCACTAAAAAATGTGACATATCAATCTGTCCCTCATCACCATCATTATCATCACCATCATCTTCACCCTCACCCTCATCCACATCGTCATCCCCATCATCATACCCACCCTCCATGCCCTCTTACTCAGCCTCGGCCTCCTCATCGCCCTCCACCTCCGCCTCGACCTCCTCCTCTCCCTCCTCCTCCTCTGCCTCGGCCTCCTCCTCTCCATCAACTCAAACCCCACTAGAACTACCACCTGGTTCACCATATATAGAATGCATCAATGACATATATTCCTCACAAGTAGTGTTGTCCTATGGTGGAAGTGTTGGATGTAAAGCTCCCATCAGTTTCATAAATGCAGTGTTTTCCATAGCAGACTATGATATAGTCAATGTCCCATTTGTCAGCCTGTTATTTCTCTGCTTTAACCTTTCTGAAACTCTGTAGCACTATAACTCATTCCTAATGAAGTCCAATACCTTGTCGGAACTATACTCTTCCCAGGCCGGCAGCGTGCTCTACCAAGGTGGTCATCTCCCAACACCTGATGTAAGTGATTGTTTGGCCCAAAATTGTCTGGATCCTGGGAATCAAGGGCCTCTAAAGCAGAATGTTACAAATATAAATAGATTATTAACTTACAAAATAGAGATTAAAATTTTAAATCTACAAAGTAAAACTAAAAATATACTGTTGAGTCAGTTCATTAATCGCATTTCCATCTTTCTTCTTTCTACATGAGAAAAACTGTTTTTCTCGAGGCACACATCCTTCTATATTCAATTTCTTCTTCTACAATGACATTGAATGTAGGAAACCATAATTAAAAATAAGCTACCAAAAAAATAGTTATTTCATAACTAAAATTATATAACAGCTTTACCAATCGAATAAATTATGGAGGAAGCAATAGAAAGTGCAAGTCATAAAGAAAGATTATAAACGGTCATACTAGTAATCTCTCATGACCTAGCATTATAGTACATCCGAATGTGTGGACGTATTTTATAGCATCAATTTTTTTATTTCATCCAGATTCATCCTAAATAAAATTCAATAATTAGTATTAATTAAAAAAATGACAATTTTCATTTAAATACTTCTAATTTGATTAATACCGTAAATTGGCTAGTCACCCAATGAGTAATCATATATCGGTACTGTTCTAATGGACAATCAACCACGACAGCGACCGCCACCAACTATGTTCCCACTCTATCTTGATAGACAATGTACAACTCATGCTTAGAAGCTCTCCAATGATTTCCTAAATCATTTAAACGTTCGGGTCGTGCACCCTCGCCATCGGGGAAATTAAACTGCAGTTAATACAAAATAATAGTTTATATAAATAATAAAATTAATATATTGCATTAAATACAAAATATTTTTTACCCATATCTCTGCCCCGGCTTTTTCCTTGACTTCATTTGGCAGTTGTCTCTATGAGAGCTGGATGACATGAATTATGCCGGAGTATTTGGAAAGCGTCACCAAAAAACTCTGACATTGCTACCCTGATTTTTTAATCATCTGACTATCTTCATTGTATTCCACCATTAACTGCATGCAATAGTTCCACACTGAACTCATGTGTGTACGTCCCTACCTCCGCCTCCTATCAGTAGATATATCTGTTGTGAAAGAAAAACAAATAGTTTATCAATACTTGTTTTAATGAATATAAATAATGGTGTAACAATATTTTAGGGTTGTATAAGTATACATGCGGTAGTCTGATCAATGGGAGCCGTTGGATCTGCAGAAACTAAAGGACCACACTATACAGAAGGAGTGGGTCCCAAAGTATGCTCCTCAGGGATATACTATGGTAGATCAATAGTAGATGAAGATGAAATATAAAATCCTGGATAGATAGAAGCAGTAATAAAAGAAGATGACAGGGATGGCTGGAAATATGTTGGATGGGGAGTGGGAATCATCATCGGATATGATAGAGGCGGGTGAGGAGGTTCAGATGTAAATTTTGGTGAAAACATGGGAGGCCTAAATATCATGTGTGTCCCTAATGGCACATCGGGATCAGAATTTGGGATGGATGGTCTGTCAGTGGGAGGGGTAGGGTCTAATCGGTTACGTCGACTAGATCATCTAGCTCCCGTACCACCCCCTCGAACGAACACCCCCAGTACTGGGACCACTACTCGGCTGCTCCTCAAATAATTGTCAACTAATAGATGGGTCCTGAAAAAATGTTAAAAAAACGAATCTCATGAAATTATATATACTTTAAATAAACATATTTGAAATACAATACTCACTGCAGGCACTAGTGGTGGAAGGCCCAACTTAGTCATGCGACGATTGTTGTCTATACTCTGTTTTAGTCACCTCTCTTAAATTGGTTTCATTTTCTACATTTGAAAACAAATATGGAACTAAATAGAAAAGTATAACTAATGTGTAACCCAAAAAACAAAATAAATGATATGGAAGAGGTGGATTCATGGATATTTTAACTAACCATTGTTCTAGGTGAGCTTGAAAAATATATAATGAAGTCAATAAATCATACAAGATGTAATAATGAAATTTAATTTTTAGTATGATGATTATTTACTATGTTTCATCAGTCTATTAAAATCATGGAACATTGATTCTACCAGATTCATAAGTGGAAAAGAAGTTATCAAAATTAAAGAAAAATCCAATTTCTTTTGCTCAGGTAGAAGATGTATGTTTCAATATTAAATCAATTTGAATAGAACCAACCTTAACAACCCAACTTGAGGTAAACAAAAATAATTGAGAACATGAATGGATTATTTTATATATTTCCCACCAGAACTTCAGGTTCACAATCAACTCTGACAATTCAGCTATTTGAGTCATCAAAAGAAATAAATGGATTTGTTCCAATGGAAGTAGGTATTGTGTCAATTCCATCATTACCATCATAAAAAATATGTCCTTGAATTACTTCAACAATGACACCAAATTCATGTCGAAGTTGGTCTTTGACATAAAAAACTTGTTTAGCCATTTATGCCAATACATATGGTTCTTCGATATCAAGATTGAGAGTCATATTAATTAATCAAAATCCACAATCATCAATAAATCTATCATGTCTCATCCTCGAATCAAACCAATGGCATTCCATCATCGTGACTCGTCTATGAGAGTAATAATCCAACATTATTTTTCTAATGACTCCATAATAACCCACATTTTCAAATCACGATCTACAATTTGATGCACTAGCATAAAAATCTGTTCTGGCAGTAACCATAAGACCATCATGATGTGTTCTCATATTCTTTTCTCGTTCAGTGACAATAAATTTGTACCCATTGATAACAATTGATTTACAGTCACGAACCATGGTATTTGGACCAAAATCCAAATCTCTTATTTCCTCAGAGATAGAGTCAGTATGAAAACTCAATACCTACAATATAAATGAATATTAAACTTATTTAAATATTCATTTAATTTTTTTAAACTGTAATATTTTTACCTTCAATTTTAACCAAGTAGAAAACTCTTTGCTATGAAAAGTTTCCCTCCTTATCAAAGATAAAGAACGATGATTTCTATTTATCATTGTTTTATGTTCCCTATAGATAAAAAATTTGAATAGTTTAGCAGATATATATGTAAGAAATACATATTCAATTTAGTTACCTGATGTAGTAATCGAAAAAATCACAATTGAACAAAACTGTGCGATGTGCCATCTCTCGCTCTTCAAAGATTAATGTATTCAATATATATTATCCAGGAATTCCTATTTTTTGAGGAATTGATGGAAAAATGGGTTCAACATTCTCATTCTATTCTTCTTCATTTCCCATTGGTCTGTTCATTCTTGTAGTAAGATAAGACAAATACATTGAGCAAAAATCCATACATTCTTGATTTAAGTAACCATTCGCAATATAACCTTCAGGATGATTCATGGATCAGACATAAGACTTTAATGTGTACATATTTATTTCAGATGGATACATCCGATGAAAAGAAACTGGTCCTCTGAGAAGTATTTCAGTGGGAATATGGACAGTTAGATGCAGCATGAATGTGAAAAATGATGGAGGAAATATTTTCTCTAACTCACACAAAATTAATGGGGCATCTGTCAACATTTTTTTCAAGAATGGAATGGACAACTTCTTTTCACAATGATCTCTAAACAAATGGAACAACCAAATAAAAGTCACCCTTATATTATTGGTCAAAAGATGATGGTTTGCTATTGGAATCAACTCATGCAGAAGAACTTGATAGTCCTGAGTCTTCAACGATTTTAGCTTCAACTCTCTTCTATTGATCCATTTAGATATGTTTCTTGAATAGCCATAAAGAACAATAATAGTCTTTAATACTTCCAGAAATTTTTTTTTTGTAGGTGCCATCACTTAAGAAGCACATGGAACATTCCATTTACTTTCACTAATACGCCCAAGCTGCAATTCTGGTCTGATGCCCCATTCCACCAAGTCACACCGAGACCGTAAATAATCTTTTGTATTTACCTTAACATTTAGAAGTATCAAAAGCAACATTTCACAAATATTTTTTTCAATGTGAATTACGTCTAAGAAATGATGTAAGAAATTGGTTGAGCAATAAGAAAAATCAAAAAAGATACTCCTCTTCCTCCAATTGGAATAGGTTATAATGGAAAAATTATTTCTCTTTCCAAATTTCATTTGACCCTTCCTGAATGAAATATCGAAATCATTCAATTCATTGAGAACATCAGTTCCAGATATACATGGATGTGGATCATCGGCCTGTATGGTATTATCAAATCTTTGATGATTATTTCTATATGGATCGTCCATTGGGATGAATTGTTGATGTCCCATAAAACTGAAACTACTATGATGTTTCAATCTTCTAGGATGTGTATTCTTCAAACAAATAGGACATGACAGTTTTCCCTTCGTGCTCCATCCAGACAACTTTGCATAAGACAAAAAATCATTGATTGTCCACATAAGCACATCACGCATCTGAAATATGTCTTTTGAATATGCATCTTATATGCACACAGCCACATCCCAAGGAAGTTTCAACACTTTTATTAAATGTTGCATGTATTCATCAATATCAATGTTGGGGTAAGAAGGGCCAGATATGAGTATACAGATTAAAGTGAAGGTATTTTCATACACAACCATGGTGGAAGATTATAAATGTGTATAAAAACTAGCCATGTGCTATGCTAAGTAAGCATCTAACCAAATAGATTAAAACTGCCTCATGATAAACCCAGCCTCACATTATGCATGTCAGCTATAGAATCAGGATATCGAGAATCAAATATCTGCCATGCAAATCCATCTGCAAGTTGAACCAACTCATCATTAGCCTTATTTCTCTCGGTATTATGTCATCTCATTTTTATTGATATTTCATCAGACCTAAAAATATTCTGGAGTCTTGGGATTAATGGAATGTTCCACATTGCATTCTGTGGCATGCGGGATGGTGTTCCATCAGATTTTGACTTCTAACATGATGTGCCATATTTTATACAATAATTTCATTCAGTGGTATAATCCCAGAACAAACTGAAATATTTCAAGAATGCATGAATTTTGTTTCTTGAAAGTCCATGTTCCTCAAATAACATCCATTCCATATAGTGGTTTGAGGGAATATTTGCATTATCATGAAGTAAATATTTCAAGAAGGTAATAATGTAATCGAATGTTGTATTAGAAATCCCATACATAGTTTTCCTATTAAACAATAAGATTAAAAAAGTCCAACTTTTTCATTTTATAGCACTATCAATATACTATAGTCTTGGTAGCATCATTCAATTTTATTACCCTTACAACAACAGAATTTTCATTAGACACATCATGTGTGCTCGTATCAAAGTCTTCTTGGGTTGGAATCCTTTCTTTTCATGATGATGAATAAATGGAAACTGGTCGTATAACAAATTCTCCACTCCAGTCCTTTCATATGAATCATCAGTAATTTGAGATTTCATTTTCTCTCCATTGTGATACCACACATAGTATTTTTCTTCAAAAACCATATTTGGATATGTGGTAGCTGACTTCTTCACAGCTCAACCAAGGTCTACCAACACAGTTGGAACATGGGCAGTGTATGTGACCACTATCTAAAGCATTGTAAAATAAAAAATCTAAAAACACTCCAATTTTTTTTCAAAATCACTTGAGATCCTATCAGTTTCATACATCCAACTTCTATCCATTCTGTCAAAAATAATTGTTATAATTCGTTTCGTCAAAAGCTATTAAATAAGATTGAATTTTCATCAAAAATATATTATAGTAAACTAGAATTGTTCACATTATAAGAAAATATAACTGACACACTACTCTATATGATAATCATAATATAAAAGACAAAAAAATAATATATTTATACAAAAAAATCCTTGAGGAACTATACATGAGTGTAAAAGATCATGTACACTTATGGAGGAGAATTATTCAGGTGTTGACTAAATTTTAGATTGATGAAATTTTATATTTTAGTAGATAATTTTAGTGATCACAAGCATTTCCCAAGGGGGAGGGAGTGTCCAGGGGGAGCGGGGTGTCCATGGGGTGGCAGGGCTGTCAAGAGGGTCGGAGGTGTCCAGGGGTTGGGGGCTGTCTAAGGGGGTCGGTGTGTCTAGGTGGGCGGGCTGTCAACGGGGGTGTTCTGGCTGTCCAAGGGGGTAGGGGTGTCTAGGGGGTAGGGGTGGTCGGGCTATCCAGGAGTAATTGGGGTGTCCAGGGGGTGGGTGGGGATGTCTAGGGGGTACGAGGTGTCCATTGTGATGGACCTGTTGTCCATTGTGGTGGCGGGGCTTTCCAAGGGGTACGAGGTGTCCAGGGGGTGGGCGGGGTGTCCAGGGGGGTCGGTGGGCTGTCCACATGGGGGTGGTCGAGCTGTCCACGGTGGTGGCGGGCTTGTCCAGTGGGGTCGGGGTGTCCAGGCGGTGGGGGGGATTTCCAGGGGGTCGGGGATTCTGGGGGAATGGGGGTGGCTGGGGGTGGTGGGTAGGTGTTCGGGGGGGAGGGTTGTTTACAAGGGTGGGGAGGCTGCCCACGGGGGTACGGGCTGTCCAGGGGGTGGGTGGGCTGTCCACGGGGGTAACGGGGCTGTCCAGGTGGGCTATCCAGGTGGTGGGGGATTACAAGTGGTGGGGGTTGTCCAGGGGGTACGAGGTGTCCAGGGGGTGGGCGCCCTGTTCATGGGGTTGACAGGGGTGGCGGGCTGTCTAGGGGGGTACAGGGTGTCCAGGGGGTGGGCGGACTATCCATGCGGGTAGTGTGGATTTCTAGGGGGTGGGGGTGTCCAGGGGGTAGGGGGCTTTCCAGGATGATGGGTGGCGGTTTTCCTAGGGGTATGAGGTGTCCAGGGGGTGGGTGGTCTTTCCAAGGGTTCCAGGGCTATCCAGGGGGTACGGGGTGTCCAGGGGGTGGGAAGGCTCTCCACGGCGGTGGGGGTTGTCCACATGGGGGATTCCAGGGGTTGGTGGGGCTATCGAGGGGGTACGGGGTGGGAAGGCGGGCAGTCCACGGGGTGGCGGGGTTGTCCAGGGGGTACGATGTGTCCATGGGGGTGGGAGGGCTCTCCACGAGGGTGGTGGGGTTTTCCAGGGTGTCGGGGGTCCAGGGGGTGGGGGGGATTTCTAGGGGCGGGGGGTCCAGGGGGTAGGAGGTGTCTAAAAAAGCCCAACACCACCCCACTAGACACCCCCCTTCCTTGGATAGCCCATACCCCCTTCCCCACCTGGATATCCCCCCCAGGACTACAAACCCCCTCCTTGGACACCCCACACCCCCCTCCCCTACACCCCCACCTGGACAGCCCACCCCCACCCCTCACCTGAACAGCCACCCACTTGGACAGCCACCCACCTGGACATCCCCCCACCTAGACAACCCCCCCCCCCTCCGGGACACAACACCCTAACCCCCCAGGACAGCCCACACCCCTCCTTGGGCCAGCCCATACACTCTCCCACACACCCCTATAGCCCCCCTAGAGCCCCTACCCGCTGCACAACCCACCCCCACCTGGACAGCCCCCCACACTTGGACAACCCCCTACACCTTGATAACCCATACCCCTCCTGCACAACCCCTTAGGGTATTTATATTTAAAATCATTTTATTCATTAAGAAATCCAAAATATCATGAATTATCCATTTCACTATACAAAAAACATAAAACCCCACTAAACATAATACATAAAACACCACTAAACAAAAACACAAAACAAACATAAAAAACATTAAGCAAACATAAAACATACCATTTACCCCACTAAACAATGATCTAAAACAACCCCTTTACCCTTACACTAAACAAACCCAACTAAATAGATCATTTAGGATGTATGAAGTGTAGAATAAAAAATATAAAAAAGGGTTTTGTACTCCAACAACACTAATTATAATTTACCTGAAATCAAAACCTCAAACCTAAAATAAAAAATGGATGTACAGTAAAACTAACTTACTAATTTGAAGTGTAGAAATAAAATTTTATTTGATTGAAGATGGATCTTCGGCTGGAAGGTGTTTCGAGTCTGAGAGGACTTTGGGAGGAGGTCTGGATTAGGTCTGCAATTGGGCGTACTAGGAGTTGGGGTGGTGGGTATTTGGGGAAAAACATTCCCAATAGTTTTTAAAAACTGTTGGGAAAACATCGCTTTACCAACAGTTTATTAAAATCATTGGTATATGTTAGAGGAACAGAAGCATTCCCAAAATTTCTATCAAACTGTTGTGAAATCTTAACTATTTTAACACATTTGCCAACAGTTTGAGCAAACCATTGGCAAATGTGGCTTTTTTATTGTATACCAATGGTTTCTTCAAACCGTTCGTATATATCCATTGGGAAAACCACCATTTCCCGTAGTGAATATATAGAATCCATTTTTCCCAATTCATAACATAGAATTTTCAGAAATTAATTTAAAATTAAATCCCATTCTCAAATCCAAAAAGCGAGTTATTAATAAGTAAACTCTATCAAAAGATTTAAAGGTGTTTATATCCCATTTAAAAGTAAAATTACATACAATTTCCAACATTAGAAAAATTGATAAAAAATATAATCTATATATACTTTAAAACCATTAAATAATATTATTTGACAATATAATTTATATTTATTGAAAAAGTTGTTTTCAATTAAAATTTATCATATTTTTATTATTCATCAAAACATGATAGTGATAAAACAAATATAGAAAATTCATCCAAAGTAAATTTTTATTTCCCATTTCAAAAGAGTAGTTTATTTTTTCAAATAGAACATATAATGGTTTCAAAAACAAAATTTCGAAAGGGCTCTCTATCCAAATGTAGTAAAACTGCATTTTTAGAAAAAATACTTCTTTTATCCGAAAAATTGAATTTCTTCTAATATCATATCCAGAAAACATATAAGATTAATTTAAAACATTAAATTGAATATATAACATATTTTTAATTAAATAAAAATCCATAAATGGTTAAATTATTTAATAAACATAATTATTCTCCTTTAAATATTTTTTTATAAAAACACATCCTTTATATTCAATTGTTTTTTATTTCCATATCTGATAAACTTGTTAACCAATGAATCATTATTTAAACATGTTTAAACCATATTTCAAAATTTATTTAATATTATTATTTCTCTCCATTCCAACTACTAGGCATTAACTAGCATTTAAAATAATAATAATATTATTCTATTATTTTTTACTATAACTTAATGTTGTGAGCAATGTAGGATTTCAGAAAACCCCATAATTGCATGTCGATTATGCTATAGGAAAAATCATCACCTCTAACATTATATTGATATATTTTTCATAAATATTAATAGAAATTTAAATATATTATTATATAAATACCTGGGTTGTTACATCATTCCCTCTTTTTAAATTTCACCCTTTAGATTTTAAATTTTGGTTTGGTTACTTCGTCAAAAATCCCACATCAGAAAAAGAGTCAATAAATCTATCACATTAAAAAAAGAGAAGTAAAAAGGTCACCTAAGATAACACATAATAGTATTACATATAGGATAACATGAATATATAAGAGAAATTAACCATACTTTTCTTATGTAGAGTGACAGAAAACAAGATTAGGATAAAGTTGACAATATAAAAACCATAAAAATGTGATGGGTTAAATGGACGTTGATTTCCCAGTAGGAAATGTAAATAGAAAATGTTTTTGTTTTAATATATTTTTCATAATTTTGAGGAATTATTTTACTACCTATAATAATAACCTAAGGAAATATACTTACTTGACATGTAGAGTTTCATCCTTTAATAATTTTCTACCACACACTCATATTTTATCTAGAGAATAACATAATCCCAAAAATATGAACTATATATTTCCCCATATTAAGACATTAACCAAAAACCAAAATGGTTAGAACAAGATCAGATAATCCCCATAATGAATAATCTATTATATAAATAAATACTACAATTAATCTCTAACATTCAGCATACAATACCCCAAACATCAAAAAAAAACCAAACAATAAATAATTGTCCTTAAAATTATTCAAAGTAATCAAAAATAATATTCAAAATAAAAAATTCAGAAAGACTTGATCAGCTTTTCTTCTATGATAAATCGTTATAATTATTACCAAATATCATCAACTACTCTTAAAGTAGCGTACTTAAAAGTAATTAACCAAATCACATATTCTCCATGATCGGCTAATCATTTCCATAAATAACCCAAATTTCTATTTTTCCATGATAAAAACATGTATTCTTTAAAAATAAAATTCAACCATTACTCCTCAAATAAAATCCCATTGTATTCTTTTTTCCTTAGGCATATAGTGTTCCCAAAAGAACGAATGTCTTCCAAAATAATATTTATCACATAAAAACCAAATCATTTTCCAATACTAAGGATATCAATTTGATAAAATATAAGTTCCAAAAATCAACTTATTCTTAAACCCTAAAACCAGTTAACTAAAGAGAATAAGTCATACTAACTAGTGGATTTATGTAGGCCAGTGGTTGGTGATGTTCCCTTGTTAATCTTTGGTTGTAGTTTTGATTCTCACGGCCTAGCCGGATGCGATGAGTTGTCACCCTTCTTGTGGGTTGTCCTTTTCATAAAACTATATAATTCTTAAAATATTTCTGAAATGAGATAAAATCATAAAAAATATCTAAAACATATTTTATCCTCAATGGTTATCTCATACATTTCATTTTTCCTAAAAAAAGTAATAACCCTTAATTGCCGCAAATTCAATGATAATATAATCCTTAATGGTTATTTATAACTATATCCACAAAAGAAAAGGAAATTCATCCCTAATTAACATTTTTATATAAAGAAATAAGGGTTACCAGTACTAAAATTCTTCCAAAGTAATCACATCATTAATAAATTTAAACATATCATCTTCCATATACCCCACATAAGTCTTCAATTTCTAAAATGTATACATCTTAATCATCGAACATTCTTCATGATACATTATCCATGTTTTCCATATTATTATTTTATACTTCTTTCCTACAAAAAAAATCACGATTGATGTCCTATGGTTTCAATAATGTCAAAAAATGAGAAATGAAATAATTCGTACCATTCATAGGTCATTTTCAGTTTCCTCATCTTCAATTGGAATGGAATTTGGTATTGGTAAACATATAATTGTATGGTCCTGCTGATCCCATTCCCAAACCTTCTTCTAAGGAAATCTATACGCATAATTACGATGAACACCAAATTTAAAACATTCAATTGATCCCTTAGAAATAACTTATTTCCCTTTGCGGGATCCAACTGAACGCTTCCTCTTTCTATGGAAGGTTATTTCTTTATGACCTACAATGCCACATCTATAACATCTTCTCATCCCATTGAAAAAATTTCCAAGGTTTTTCATTCCACATACTTGACACATGGATCTTTGAATATACTTACCTTTATAATTATTACCTGATCTTTCATAGGTATTATTTTATCGTATCTATATTTCCATAGAAAATTCACCAATGTTTGAGTGGTCAATCATGAATCCAGATTGTTTGTTAAGACTAACCACAAGAGTTATCATTGGAGATCCCATTTAATTTGGTTTGTAATTCAAAAAACCATCATAGTTTCATTCACATTTTTTTGTTACATTGGTGCCTTCTAGATCCAACCATTTACAAAAACCAAAAATATTAGTGTGAGTATATCAGTATGATCATCAGTTATTTTCTTACGGGGAAGGTAAACACTAAGATATATTTATTCATGTTATCTTTAACTCAATAAATTTATCTAAAATAACTTTGACTCTTTCTAATATGCTAACCATTTTGGTTATATAAAACATGTCCCTTATTCTTAAGTAACACCCTAACCTCTAAAGTTATCAAAACTGACCTCTAATACCAACTATAAGGCCCTCACCATAGACATTACTTAATCATTAGGTAGTCAATAATTTGACTTTAATTCACATCGAGGATCTTTTCAGGTTTATATCTTTATGAAATTTGGACATAACTAATACATAAAAAATTTAATATTACATATAGATACTTATACTCACTATATATTTTTCTATAAAACAAAAACTCTGTTAAATGAAACATGAAATCATTTCATGTTTTAACAACATAATATTTCCTTGATCCCATCCTTGACTCTATTATTATTTATGTAATGTAAAAAAATTTCACATCATGGGATGAGCATAAAAATTTCGTAAGGGATATATAATGAATGATAACTTTTAGTCGTGCGAAAACATATAAACTATTAAATATTTATCATAAAGTAATACATTTAAACTTTGTGAAGTAGAAAAAACTCTTCACTGAATATAATCTCATTTCATACCCTTTTTGTAATCAAATTATTTCCATAAATCCCATTGAATGAAACATATAACAGATAAAGGTTACATGGGACATAAACATACTTAAATATAATAACCATACGGTTGACTTCCACACATATCACTCAATTAAATAGTCATACGACCGACTTCCATACCCGATGCATTGATGGTTATAAAGTAACCACCCATCATTGGTTTATCACAGAACCACTCATCATTTGGTTTATAATTTAACCACTAATCATTATTTTATCACGTAACCACCCATTAATTATCCAAGTATCATTATATAATCATAACACATAAAATAATGTAAATATCAACATTTCACAAATAAAATTTCATTTGAAATCACAAGAAATAATTTAAAGCTATTTAAATACTCAATAAATTTTAAAAACCATTTTCATTACCAAAAAATGGAAGGAGGGATTTTTTTTCCTTTTGAAAACATTAAGTCTTATAGAGGAAGCCAAATATCAAATAACGGCTATAGTGGTAGAGAGGTCCTTGTCACCGCATATGTTAATAAACATTGATTTTGTCATTGTTTAAAATACTTAACAGAAAAATTATTCCCTTTGAATAAAAATAAAATTCAATGGGATTTATTATACACTATATAAAAAGGAGAGTTTTATATTATCAAAATATGCCTCCATTAAAGGAGATTGAAATAAAGTCCCTTACATTGAGTCTGATTCGTCACGTATTTTCCTTGTTTTTCTTGAATAATAAACTTAGGGTAATTTATACTTTATTCATAACCTTTATAGAGTGTATTATTCCTTTTACATAACTTATTACCACTTTATAAAAATTACAAAATTATTTTTATGTTAATATCAGTTGTTTTGTCGATATTCGGTACTTGAGTCGAAAATGAACATGTTTTAATATAAATTTTACATGTTTTTAGAAGTAAATCATCTTTAGAATAATATTCAGGATTTTATATCATATATATCTAATATATATTTATTTATAGTAGTCCATAAAATTTTAATATAAGAAATGAAGTGAACCTTTCATAGAGATGGTAGGTCGTACGTATGCATGAACACTACTTTCATTTATTCGTCATATTAAATGAATAATATTCAAATGATATAAAATTATATTATAATAACATCATTATATATATGTCAATTATGTATCATAGGTTTAATAAAACCATCCATTATACATTTAATATATAGAATGAACGATTCATATCACTTTGAGGGGGTGGTAGTCCACAGATCCTTAGATAAAATTATCGTATTAACACATCATAGAAAGCATAAATTTATGCTATAAATAAAAATTAAAGAATAATAGATACACTATAAACATAATATATATCATATATAAATATAGTTCCATAATAATGTCCACACTGATAGGTGGTAGGGAAAAATTGAAAAATCATTGTTTCGTGAGGCAGTAGTTCGCCGTACAGAGAAACAATATGTTCGTATCCATTAGATGGAGGTGTGTGTATGTGTATATGAAATCCTTATAATAAAAATATCCTATTATATTGATGATATTGGTGTTTTTATTTAGTCAATGAATAAGAAGAATATAGGGAGTGGTGAAGGAATATAAAGGGAAGGAACTTGAGTGAAGTCGTTACCTCTGAACATGGAAACTTCTTTTTATTTGAGCCAACATGATTTCTTGAATTGCCTTCTGCAAAAGGTATGCATTCTATAACGAAGTAATGGATGTAGGGATATTATATTAGCATATGTTTTATGAACCAAGGTTCTCTAGAGGTGTGAGTTTGTGGGTAGAGTTGGTGGCCTTTCAGAAGAGGGAGGTGGGGAACTTTAGGAAAGTCTTGATATAATAAATTATTATAATTTAAATATCGATTATAAATTTTCCAAACCACATTTAACTATAATATATGATGATTATGGTTATAATACCCATCATCCACTAATTTTTAGATAGGCATGAATATTTTTGTATCTTTTCCATTTTTGTTTAACCCTTATTTAACCTATTTTA
Organism: Viscum album; assembly: GCA_963277665.1. Lineage (NCBI taxonomy): Eukaryota > Viridiplantae > Streptophyta > Magnoliopsida > Santalales > Viscaceae > Viscum > Viscum album. The sequence continues at coordinate 67,737,064 of OY728133.1, forward strand.
ATATTTCTGTTATATTATGTTATTTACACATTGTGGGTTAATGTAATTACCATATATTGTTAAATGACCCAACAAGTTATTTATTACATATATGGAATTTTTCTAACCATTTTTAAAAATATTATATTTTTAGGAATTTAATATCATTTAATGAACTATATTATATTTTATGTTATGAAATATATTAATTTTGGACACTATTGAAACTTGAAATTTTTATAAATTCATAAAAACCTGATTACATAGAACCAAAGGTATTAACTCAAAGATATTAAGTCATTAAAATAATTAAAATTCGTTTATTTGATCAAAATAATCTAATTTCAGTTGTTTTAATATTTATAGTATCATTGATTTGAATTCTTTATTAATGAATCAATCACCGCATCATCATTGTGTCGTAATTAAATATGTTTATTTAATATCTAAAATTTATAAATAAAATATCATGATGTAGGAAATATTTATTTCTAATGACTATTTATAGTCTAATAGATCCGTTATATAACCCTATATTAAAATTGTTTAAGTAAAAGATACATGTTTATGTTGTATTTTTCTTTACTTTAAATTAATTCTTAAAAAATGTCATTCTATGGGGTCCCATAATCGACCTAAGGATTCCAATGGTTGTAAATATCTCATCAAATAGTATTACAACACATGTTATAGTAGTTTAATATTATTATAATTTTATGTTTTACCTTTATTTACCAGATTTACCTTTTAACCATGGTAAATAAAATAATTACTGAAGCTACTATTCATTGTGTCCAAAAATAAAAGGTACTTATTCAAAAAAATTGTAAATTATGATTCCAAATATGGAATCCATTTTTCCTTATTTAGAACACAAAATATTCATAAGTTATTTTAAAATCATATCCCATTTTCAAAACCAAAACACGGTTTTTTTGAGATGTAAAATATATCAAAATATTTAGAGGTGTTTATATTCAATTTAATAGTGGAATTACATAAAATAACCAACATTATAATAAATGATAAAAATATATTCAATTTATACATCAAAAAATTAAATAATATTATTTAAAATGTTAAATTATCTTTATTGAGAAAATTGTTTTCAATTAAAATGTAGCGTATTTTTACTATCCATCAAAACATGATAGTTATCAGAAAAATATCAAAAAATCATCCCATGTAAATTTTGATGTACCGCTTCTAAATAATAAGTTTATTATTTAGATAGAACATATAATGGTTTTAAAAACTAATTATAGAAATGGATCTCCGTAATAATGTGGTAAAATTGTATTTTTAGAAAAATATATCTTTTATTAGAAAAAATGGATTTGGACTTATATCATATCTAGAAAATATATAAGATGAATTTAAAAAATTACATTGAATATATAATATATATTTTTTGTTAAATAAGAATCCATAAAGAGTGATATGATTTTATAAACACAATTTTTCTCTTCTAAAGAGGTTTCCATAAAAACACATCCATTATATTCAATTGGTTTTTATTTTCCTTTCTATTAAATTTGGTAACCAATGAATCATTATTTAAACATGTGTGAAATATATTACAAAATTTAGTTGATACTATTAATTCCCTCCATTCCAACGACTAGGCATTAACTACCATTTAATATAATAACAATATTATTGTATTATTTTTTGGTATAACTCAATGTCATGTGCAACGTATGATATTAGAGAAACTTGTTGTTGTGTTTTGAGTATTCTATTAGAAAACGCATCCCCTTTAATTTAAAATTAACATCTTATTCAAAATAATTACTAGAAATCAAAAGGTTATTTTCATATAAATACCTAGGTCATTACATAACTCCCCCCTTTTGGAAATTGTGTCTTCACAATTTTAAAATTTGGCTCGGTAACTTCATTAAAAATCACACATCAAAAAAAGTTTCAATAAATCGATCACATTAAAATAAATAAAGACAAGTAATAAGGTCACCCAAGATACCACATACTAGGATTCCATGTAATAAAACATAGATATTGAAGAGAAACTATCCATAATGTCCTGATATAGAGTGATAGAAACCAAGATCCGGATGATGTTTACAATCTGAAAACCATAAACTTATGTTGGGTTAAACGGTATCTGATATCACAGTAGGAAAAGTGAATTTTTTTTAATATCATTTTAATAAAGGTGGGAATTTTTTTATAACTCAGAAAAAGAACATAAGGAAATATACTTACATGACTTGTAGAGTTTCATCCTTTAATAAATTTATTCCACACACTCATCTTTTTTCTAGATAATCACATAATCCCCAAAAATGAACTATATATTCCCCCCATCTTTAGACATTAACCAAAACCAAAATGGTTAAGACAATATCATATAATCCCAAAAGAGTAAAATCCTTTATAAAAATAAATACAACTCTTAATCTCCAAAATGAAAAAAACAGTACCCTAAATATCTACAAAGACCAACAAATAAACAATTGTCCTTAAAATCATTCAAAGTAATACAAACCAAGATTGAAACCCAAAAAATTAGAAGGTTTCAATCACCTATTATTCCATGATAAATCTTAACAATTATCTCCAAATAACATCAACTACTCTTAAAGTATCATACTTAAAAGTAATTAACCTAGTCACATATTCACCATTCTAGGATAATAATTTCCATAAATAACCCAAATTGTCATTTTTCCAAAATAACAACATGGATTCTTCCAAAATAAAATCCATCCACTACTCATCAAATAAAATCCCATAGTATTCTGTTTTCCTTAGGCATTTAGTGTTTCAAAAATTGCAAATGTCTTCCAAAATATCATTTATCACAAAATCACCCAAATTATTTTTCTAAACTAAGTATATCCATTTGATAAAATATAAGATCAAAAATAAACATATTATTAATCCATAAAATAATTTAACTTAAGATAATAATTCATACTAACTAGGGGCCTCATGTAGGCCAGTGGTACGTTATGCGCCCTTGTCGCCCTTCGAGTGTGGGTTCAATTCCTGCATCATTGCCAAATGTGATGGGTTTTCACCCTTCCAACGAGGATTCCTTTTACTAAAACTATATAATTCTTATTACATTCCCAAAATGAGATAAAATCATCAAAAATAACCATAACATATTTTAACTTTAAATGTTATCTCACACCTCACATTTTTCTTCCCAAAAAGTAATAAACCTTAATTTCATTAATTCATGGTTCATATAAACCCTAATGGTTCATTATAACTATATCCACCGATGAAAAGATAATTATTCCTCAATTAAAATTTTTATATAACAATATTAAGGGTTACAAATACAAGTAGACTTCCAATGTAATCCCATAATTAATACATTTAAACATATCATCATCCATAGATCCAACATAATTCTTCAATTCCTAAAATGTAAACATCTTAATCATCGAACATTATTTATGATCCTTTTCCATGTTTTCCATATTATTCTTTTATAATTATTTCCTATAAAAAAATCAAGCATAATGTCCTATGATTTTAAAAATCTCAAAACATGAGCAAAGAAATAATTCATACCCTTCATAGGTAATTTTCAATTTCCACATAATCATATAGAATGACATTAGGTATTGGTAAAAATATATTAGTGCAGTCTAGCAGATCCCATTCCTGAACATTCTTAATAATACATCTATTTTAATAATGACCATGTACACCTCATGTAAAACATTCAATTGATCCCTTATAAATAACCTCATTCCCTTTTCTAGAGGCAACCGATCACTTCTTTTTTCCGTGGAAGGTTATTTATTTATGACCTTCATTACCTCATCTATAACATCTTCCTGTCCCATTAAAAAAATTTCCATGGTGTTTATTTCCATAACATTAAAGCATATGGTTTTGAATATAATTTTATGATTATTACCTAAACATCCATAGGGATTGTTTTTGTGCACATATGATGCCAATAAAAATTCACCGTGGTTTGAGTGGTTAATCATGACTCCAGGTAGTTGGTTAAGAATAACAACAATAGTCCTCAATGAAAATTCAATTTCATTAGGATTATTATTCAGAAAACCACCATAGTTTCTTTCACACCCATTGTTACTTTGGTGCCTTCTGGATCCAACCATTTACTAAAACCAAAATGGTTAGTGTGATTATATCAGTAAAATCATCATATACTATATTATAGGGAGGGTAAGAACTACGATATACTTATCCATGTTATGTTAAACTCATTAAAATTATCTAAAATAACTATGAATATTTCTAATATGCTAACAACTATGGTTATATAAAACATGTCACTATCCTTTTTTTATTAAACAAGAACTCTTTAAAAAGAAACATGACATCATTTCATGTTTTAACATCATAAAATTTCCTTGATCCCATCATTGACTTTATTATTAGTTATGTCTGGTGAAAAGAATTTCAAAACTTTGGATGAGCATAAAAAGATTAGTAAGGGATATATAATGAATGAAAAATGATAGTTATGCGAATACAAGAAAACCTTTAAAAATTTATCATAAAGTAATACTTTTCCCCTCAAGTAAGAAATAATAAAACTTCACTAAATATAATCTCATTTCATACCTTTTTTAACCATAATGTTACCATAAATCTCATGGAAATCAACATATAACATATAATGTTATGTTGGGACATAATCATAATTCATTGGAATAACCATACGATCAACTTCCACACATATCACTTAATGGAATATCCATAAAGATGACTTCAATACCCAATGAATTGGAGGTTATAACATAAACACCCATCCTTGGGTTATCATGGAACCAACTGTTATTTGGTTTATCATGTAACCACACATCATTGGTTTATCACATAACCACACTTCAAATGTATAAGTACCATTATATAATAATTACAAAAAAATAATTCAAATATCAACATTTCAATAATAAAATTTCATTTGAAATCACACGAAATAATATAAAGATATGTTAATACTCAATACATTTCAAAAACCATTTTCAATTCCAGAACAACCAAAAAGGAAAAAAGGGAATTCTTTTCCTTTTGAAAACATTAAGACTTATATAGGAATAAAAATATCAAATAACAGTTACAGTGGAAGAGAGGTTGTTTTCTCCAAATACGTTAAAAACATTGCTTTTGTTTTTTAGTAAAAACATTCATTGAAAAAATATTCCATTTTAAATAAAAATATTAAAAGGTTTTTATCATACACCTTATAAAATTAAGAGTTTCATATTATCAAAATATGTCTAAATAAAAGGAGCTTGAGAAGAAGCCCCTTAAATTGAGTCTGATTCGTCATGTATGTTCCTTGTTCTTCCTGAATAATAAAAATATGTTAATTTATACTTGATTAAGAGCCAATTTTAATTTTCTTATTCTTTTTTTAGAACATATTACAATTTTATAAAAATTATATAATTATTTATGTTAATATCGGTCGCTTTGTCGATATTCTATAATTGAGTTGGAAATGAACTTGTTTTGATACAAATTGCACATGTAGTAAAAATTTAATCACCTACATAATTATATTCATTATTTATTCATCATACATATCTAGTATATATGTATTTATAATAATCCATTACATTTGGAGTTAATAAATGAAGATCACTATTCATGGAGACTGTAGGTTGTACATACGCATGAACTCTACTTTCATTTCATTGTCATATTAAAAGAATAATATTCAAATGATATAAATGTTTGTTATAATACCAGTATTATATTAATGTAATTAATGTCTCATATGTTTAATAAAACCAACCTTTAGATGTTCCATGTATAGAATGAACGATTCATATCACTTTGATGGGCGGTAGTCCACATTTCCTCAAATAAAATTATCGGATTTACACATCATGGAATGCATAAAGGTTTGTTGTAAATAAAAATTACAGAATAATAGAGAAAATATAATTATAATATATATAATATATGAATACAGTTCTATCATAATTTCCCCCATGAGAGGTGGTATGGGAAAGTTGAACAATCATTGTTTCGTGAGGCAGTAGTTCGTTGTACAGAGAACTGTTATGTTTCTATCCATTAGATAGAGGTGTCTGTAAGTGTAGTTCAAATACTTCTCATAAAAAAATTATAGTATATTGATGATACTTTTATTTTTATGTAATAAATGACTAATAATATCATAGGGAGTAGAGAATTAAAATAATGTAAAGGAACTTGAGAGAATATGTTTCCTCTAAATCAGGTCACTTCTTTTTATTTTAGCCAAAAGTATTTCTTTTATTTCCTTCTGCCCAAGGTAAGGATTCACAGAGTAAGGGAGGGATGTTCTGAGATTATTTGAGTATATTTAGGGTGATACAAGTGTATTTATAGCTGTTAGTATGTGGGTAGAAGTTGAGGCCATTTATAAGAGAGAGGAGGGGCACATTAGGAATGTCTTGAAATATTAATTTATTATAAATTCAAATTCGAGTAGAAATGGTCCAAAACACATTTAATTACAATATAAGATTATTTTGGTTCTAATATTCATCATACAATAATTTTTATTCAAGTTTTCAATATTTTTTATCCTTTCCTTGTTGGTTTAACCCTTATTTTATGTTTTTAAATCATAATACGATATCATGTTATTTACACATTATGGGTTAATGTAATGACTATATAATGTAAAATGACCCAAAAAATTATTTATGACATATTTGGAATTATCCTAAAAATTTGGAAGAATTTTATATTTTTATAAATTTAATATAATTTAATAATCTATTTTATGTTTTAAGTTATGAATTATGTCAATTTTAGACACTATTCATAATAGACTTTTTTACAAATTCATAACAACATGATTACATCAAACCATAAAATTAAATCAAATATAATATGTCAATATCCTCCAAAAAAATATGTTATGTCATAAAAATAATCAAACTAAATTTATTTTAATACTTATAATTTCATTTATTTGAACCCTTTATTAATGAATCCATCACTACATCCTCATTGTGTCATAATTAAATTTATTTATTTAATGTATAAAAATTATAAATAAAATATCACGATATATGAAATATTTTTATATTATTAATGAATATTATTAGTTAAATATATCACTTATATAAACCCTTATTAAAATTGTTTTAGTAAAATATGCATGTTTATGTTATATTTCCCTTTACATTAAATTAATTCTTATAAAATGTCATTTTCACATTCAAGTTGATCTATGGGGTCCCAAAATCATCCCAAGGATTTTCATGGTCATACATATATCATAAAATAGGATGACGACACATGTTAGGGTAGTTTAATGTTATAATAATATTATTTTTTACCGTTATTTACCGGATTTACCCTTTAACCATGGTAAATAAAATAATTATTAATGTTACTATTCATAATGTCCCAAAATTACAAGGCACCTATTCAAAAAATTTGGAAATTATGATTTAAAATATCAAATCCATTTTTCAAAATTCAAAATAGATATTTTCTTAAAATTAATTTAATATTAAAACCTGTTGTCAAAACCAAAAAGGGGGGTTTTAAGAAGTAAAATCTATCAAAAGATTTACATGTCTTTATATGAAATTTAAAATATATATTACTTCCAACGAACAACATTAGAATAAATGATAAAAATCTATTCTATTTATATCTTTAGACCATTAAATAATATTATTTAACTATATAAATTAGCTTAATGGAAAAGTTGTTTTCAATTAAAATTTTCAGTATTATTATTGTTCATCAAAACATGATAGTTATCAGAAAAATGTAAAAAATTAATCCACAGTAAATTTCATTGTCCATATTCAAAATACTAAGTTTATTTTTTAAAATATAAAATATAATGGTTTCAAAAACTAAACTTATAAAGGGTTCTCCATCAAAAGGGGGTAAAACTACATTTTTAGAAAAATACTTTTTCTATTCAAAACAAATGAATTTGTTCTTATATCATATCTAGAAAACATATAAGATGATTTTAAAACATTAAATTGAATATAAAACATATATGTTTCAATAAATAAAAATCCATAATGAGTCATATGATTTTATAAACACAATTATTCTCTTTTAAATAGGTTTTCATAAAAAAAAATTATGTTCAATTGGTTTTTATTCCCATTTATAATAAATTTTGTCTCCAATTAATCATTATTTAAACATGTGTAAACAGTATTTCCAAATTTAGTTTATAATATTAATTCCTTCCATTCCAATGGCTAGGAATTAACTATCATTTAAAATAATAATAATAATATTTTATTATTTTCGGTATAACTCAATATTCTGGGCAACATAAGATTTTGGAAAAACTTGTTGTTGCATGTCGAGTATGCCATTAAAAAAATCATCCCCTTTAACGTAAAAATGACTTATTTTTCATAAATATTAATCAAAATGAAAAATTATTATTGTATAAATACTCTGTTCAATGAAATTTTTCTAGAAATGATGAAAGAACATGTGAATAATTTTCTGAAGAGATGAAAATGATTATTGATAAGTCCATGCTGGGGGAAATGAAATACTTTCTTGGGTTTCAAATATTAAAAAATAAGATTTTTTTTCATTAACTATAAATTAATTCTATGGAAATTATAAAGAAGTTTTGGAATATATAATTTGAAAAAATTCCACACTGATTTTAGTGGGAACTAGGCTGTCTAAAGATAAAGAAGGCAATAAAGTTGATAAGAAAGAGTTTCAGATGATGAATATAAGTTTGTTATATTTTACTACCTCATGACTAAAATTTGTTTACGTTGTTACCTTATATGAAAAATTTATGAGTGATCCTACATAATCAAATTTACTTTCTAGAAAAATAATTCTCATATATATTAAAGGCATAACCAATTTTTGAATCAGGTATGATTGATCAGAAAGTATTGTGTTGTTTGGGTATTCAGATGCTGATTAGAATGAACTATTGATGATATAAGAACAATAACTTATTTAGTTTTAGTTCTTGATAAAAGTTGTATTTATTGGAATAAAAAAATACATAATTAAGTAAATATTATCATGATTAAAGATGAGTATTCAAGTACCACTCATGATGCTACCCAACTTATTTAGATGAAAACTTAGTTTGAATACATACTTTTCGATGTAAATATACCCATGCACTTAATATGTGGTAATCAAAGTAAAATCATCCTTACAAGGACTCTAGTACAACATTATCATTCAAAACGTATTTTTATAAAAAATAATTTCATCAATAAACATGTGGAGTATAATTAATTGAAGTTCGAGCATATTCTTGCATTGAAAATAGTTGATAGAATATTTACAAAAAACATTACTAATGGAACCTTTTTATAAATTTTGTTTGAACATGGTAGTCCAACCACTATCTCATCATGGGTAAGGTTTGTGTTTTTTTTCCTCTCTCGTCTTATCATTGGATAGTATTGTTAAATGGGAGAATTGTTTCATAAATATATCCTTATGGAAGCATGCATAAAGGGTGAGTTGTGGGTAAGTTTTAAATCCAATATTTAAGTGTGTAAACTATTATAACTATTTATTGGGGTGGTAGTAGAAAAACAATTGTATTCAAGGGATGTTGAATAAATAAAGAAAGTCAAGGAAGAAAGATGAGGAATAAATATAAGGATGAAAGATAATGATTATTTTCATGAGCCACTACATTTGGACATCAAGGTTTTTTCTATGAATAATTATTGTTATCTATAAAGTGATAGATCACGCAGGATTAGAATTGCTGATGAGTAATACATTTATTGAGGTTAAAATTTTTATGTATTTATGAATCTTGTTTGATAAAAAAAACAAAAGGGGTTATACTTAGGAACAATTTAATAATAATTATTGTGTTATTAATATATTTTATATTATTGTCAGGGATGTTTGAGAAGAAAAGAAATCACCCCACTTTGTAAAAGTGGATAATCAGACTGACCATCATATTCATAAATCAAGACTCGCAATTCTTATTAAATTTCATATTATTTGGAACTAAATATGTTACTGGATGATAGGAATGTTACAATATATTCCTTGGTAAATCTAACAATGCTAAAGATGATTGATAAAAGGATAAATATCATGACAGATATTGTTCATGGTTAATGTGGCTGAGAGATTTTGTAATGACGTGATTCATTGATAAACAATTCACACTACTCCTGTTTCTCATGTAGAGTGTGAATCATGTGCTCTTATAGTATGTGTTGAGTAAAAAATTGATCACTGTCAGAATCTCAAGATGTGAATATTGGTAGAATTTGGGTTATGATTTAATGATGTATCAATTTCTATTTTAATGAAAAATTAGATTACCTCAAACTAGAACTTTGTAGACCATGAAAAGTGCTGCATAGAATATGTCGGGAAAACAATTCACAGGAGGCTCACGGTTCAATAGAGGTTCATAGTTAGAAGGTGGCATGTCATTTATGGAATAAGGCTGTGATTATGGATACAAAAAAATGTTTTCATTTACGAATGACTTTATCCATCGCAAAGCATAACTGTGATTTGTGGACCGCATAGAATAATTTACAGTTAATTCTATACCACATCAAATTTTTAGGTAACTAAGAATAAATGTTTTTTTCAGTTCTCTTTACCTATATAAAGACCCCTTATCAGATCATTAATTAGAGAAAATTTCATTATAGGAAATCATCAATGCAAGAATAATTCATATAATTCTAAAGGAGTTTGTGAGGGATAATTCTATGAAGGGGAGAAGTTCACAGAGGATAAATTCTTGGAAGGAGGAATTTATTTAAAGAAGGATTTTTTCGGGGCTCTATAGATCGCAAAGGAACAGGTACCTCAAATCCAATGTAGTCTTCGATGCATTGTATGTCTGTGAGGAATCATATATCCATGTGGAAAAGGATGTGTGTGAAAGAATGGTTTTCCACAAAGCACTTGTTCCATGTGGTGCAAATTAGTTTGCAGAACATACAGTACAATTTTCAGTTTTTACAAGAAATTTATCGACGAGACATAAATAGTTTGTGATTGAAATTTCAACAAACTAACAGTATGTGGAAAAATTGGATTTCCATTTTGAGTAATTACACTTTGAAATAGGACTGGGTAAAAGTGGTGAGTATCCTTAGGAAGTCAATAATGTTCTTCCAGATTCTAGTTCTAAAAGTGAAGAATTTTATTGAATGTCCAATTTGAGAATATTGGTCTAGAAGAACTGTAACATGTTTGTAATAATAATATTTTTACATAATTTTGTTATATTAGAATAACATGAATGTTGTATGGATTATAGTGTTACACTAGTTTATGGGAATATAATACTTGTTACATTCCACAAAAAATGATTATTTTCTAGTGGATTGTTTGGTATTGCATTGTTTCTATACCATAACATGGACTGGATACTCTATTTGAGTTGTGAACATTGTAAATTATTTTTTTCCTATTGTTATGTGTTTGATTGGTTTTCCACATAGAAATAATTATTTAACATGAGGAAAATGTTAATTGTAATGTAAAGAAACAGAAAATAATTTCTTATCATTAATTCACCCCTCCCCATCATTAATTCTTTAATCATGGTTGGGTAATCTCAACATGTTATAAAAGTTCTATAAATTTTGGGAAAAACATTTGATCACATACATTTAAGGAACATTCATCATCTTTCATGGTTCTAAATCATTAACTATGTCCCACCCAAAGTTCACATCATCAACCAGGTACCTTACTCATTTCATGTTTGAACAAAAGTTAATTATAACGTTTTCTAATTAATTGAAAACTAAATAGAGACAACTATAGTTAATTAGACACAAAACATCAATTATTCATACATGATGATACATATTCCACAACTTGTACCCATATTTTAACCATATTAAAATATACCACAAAGACTCATGACGTAACCCCAACAGCCTTTAGCATCTATTTCATAATCCAAAAATACATGAAATCACTAATAATAACTTAATTTAATGAAAACCCCAAAATAATATTGGTATAGATACGTAACTTTATAAAAATTTTGAGAACATATCATCTCATGATCTCCTATTTGACAGTAACATGGAAGCCTCAAAATAAAAGGGTTGTTACACTTTGATTCAGTGGAATCGAAAACAAAACCATAATATGAAACTCCAAAATTAGAAGAAATAAAGGATGAGAGGTTAGGATATTTTTAGAGGGTAATACTAATATAAATTGTAACACCCCAAGATTTCATAGTGTGTTATTTCTTCAAAATAATTCAATAACTTGCACTACACGCAACACTGAGTTCAATCCCACCATGACTTACAAAAAAAGCCATTCAAAAGAGGTTATGAATAGTATTATCTAAATTTGAAAACTTTATATAATCCTTATAATTTTAGAATCCATATTATGAGTTTCTTAGATATAATGCAAGAACAAATTCATTTTCAGTATTGCACTTTTATCAACTTTTAATAGTGAACCCTTTTTAAATAAAATATTTTAAACTTTTTGACTAAATGGGGACATCAAAAATTTAAAATGAAACATCCCAAGCTTCCACGGTACGCTTTCTTTGAATAATACAGTAGCGTGTGTTGTATGCAACCTTGAGTTTTAACACACACCACAACCAATCAAACTAGCCGTTATGAATAGTAATACCTACTTTTCGAAATTATATATATTTTATATTTTAAAATGGACTTAATTTCTGGATTCGGAATACCAAATTTAGACTAAGGTGAAATTTTGGTACTTTTCGGATAACTTTCATATTTTGATGAATAGTGAAAATTATTAAATTTTAATTAAAAACAACTTTTTTAATCAAAATAATTAATAGTGATAAATTATGAATTTGAGTGGTTTTAAAGTATATTTAGAATATATTTTTACCATTTAATATAATTTTGGTCATTGTACATAATTTTACAATTAAACCGAACATAAACAAGTGTCAATCTTTTGATAGTTATTATCTCATAAAAAAACGCTTTTTGTTTTAACAGCGGGAATTAATTTTAAATTAATTTCTGCCACTTATGTGTTTTGAATTTAGAAAAATGGATTCCATATTTGGAATCAGGATGTTCAAATTGTGTAAATAGGTAACTTTTATTTATAGACATTTTGAATAATTACTGTGGTAAATATTTTATTTACCATGGTTAAGGGTAAATCTGGTAAATAAGGGTTAAAAAATAATATTATAATAATACTAAATTACCCTAAAACGTGTCCTAGCCTTATTGGTTGATACATGGTCGACCATGGGCATCTTTGGGTCGATTTTGGGACCCCATGGATCCACGTGTACGTGATAATGACACTTTATTTTAATTAAGTTAAAATGAATACAAAAATGACACAAGCATATATCTTTTAGCAAAACAATTGTTACATAGGTTATATATGTTGGATTTTAGATTATAAATATTCATTAGAAATATAAAAAGATTTCATACATAATGATATTTTATTTATAATTGTTAGACATCAAATAATATATTTTATTTATGACACAATGATGATGCAGTAATTACTATAATAGTGAAAAATTAAAATAATTGATATTATAAATACCCAAATAAATATAATATTAAACTTTTAATGAATTAAAATAATTTTATAGGATAATATGATATATTAGTATTGATTTAATTGACGTTTTTTGAAGTAATAAATCTGTTATGATTTTCAAAAAAATCAACTATTGAATAGTGTCAAAATTGACAAAAAAGAGTTCTTAAAACAAATATTATATTATTAATTGATATTAAATTTCTAAAAATATAAGGTTCGTCCAAGAGACTTATATCATGATAGTTTCATCATTAATGGACCACTTTGGGGTCTTTTGGATGTATATAGTATGTTTATTAACCATATTATATAAAAATACAAAGAGACATTGTAAAAGTGAAACTAATTAACTTAGAGTTAATACTTAAAGATAAGGTTAATATAAGTACCCAAACCTGTCTAAATTATATTGGTTGAGTGGTTTTTGACCTATCCCCACCTTAACCTTTTAATAGTCAATTTTGGAGCCATTAGAAACCGAATATGAATTTATTATAAATTAATATTTCTAGCTTTTCCAAAGGTGCCCCTCACCCCTCTTATAAAAGGGCACTCCACCTTCTCATTTCTTCACACATTCAAAGCCTTTTGGTTCGGCCAAACTCTGCCCAAATACTCTCCCAACATCCCTCACTACAACCTAGAGGACTTAGTGGGATCATAAAGCCAACCTAAAGAGCCCTTTTGATCAAATCAAAAGGAAGAACCCGAAGAAGAGGTAATGTTTTCACCACCCCTTTTCAAGTTCCTTTCTTCTTCCACTTCTTCATTATTTGTTATTACCATTCTAAAATAATAACTCCAGTATATTATATATACTGTGATGTTATTATAAATATGGTACAACCATATTTAGTATTCTATCCACCCTTTGAATAACATGTCACCATACGTGCGTACTTACGGCTTACCGTCTCCACGTCATGGTGTAATTGTTATTCAATATATTATTATGGGTATAATAGTGATGTGTAACTCATGTAAATAATAAATATAACATGTTAAGGATTCTGTATATATGATATACCATCCATTTATATATTATTTTAATATCAATATAATGATATTGTCGCTCGTGCGTACGTACGGACTACCGTCTCCACGAACGTGATGAGATTCATTCTCCATCGTATCCATTCAAGTATAATTATCATTTGATGATTTAAAAAATGATGTTTAAGGACTTGGTATCATTCTGGATATGAATAATATAAAACCTATCCTTTACAAACATTTCTTACGTAACAAAACATATAAAAGAAAACAAGTAAGTTAACACCCGAAACTACGATAATACTAAGATATTATTATCAAATCAATATTAAAAGATCATATATGATATCATATTAATGTATATGATTATTTTATAATTTAATAACAATTATTTCACCATTATAAAGGAGGTTAACCTACCCCAACCATGGAAAAGTACAAGGTAAAGTTTATTTCACAATCTCTTCATTATCTGAGATTGTTTATACGTAATAATCTACTAGGATCTCGTTATCATCCACATCCATGTTTTTCAAAATGTATTTCAAAACATTTTTATTATTTACAAGAATATGGGTTAAAGTCATTTATACCCTTGTTTGACTTTTTATAAGAGGAATCTTTCCGTCGTTTTCAAAACAAGGTCCTTTTTATCCTTTTCGACAGAATTAAGGTAAGAATGTTTTTTTAACTTATACGGCGAGTGCGGTTATTTCCTGCCGTTATAAAATCTTCAAAGCTTTCCTAACAAGCTTATAAGAATATTTTCAAGAAAATTTTTTATTTTATATGGATCTTAAATGCTTTCAAAAATAGAAAGAGATATTTCTCCAAAAAGTGTTTTGATTTCATCTATGTCAATATCCTTTGATGGATTTAATGCTTATTTGAAGTTGATTTATTATGATACAAAACTTCTATATTGTATTGAAGGTTTTGTGATATGTTTGACTGTGGATGTGCTATTTTTATACCATTCATAGTTTATGGTGAAATTATTGACATTTCATATGCTAGTTTTAATACGAATGTTTATGTTATGTTTAAACCTTTTCATATGGGAATGCATTGGAATTAATATGTGACGGGTGGAGCCCGCTATAGCTCCTCGATGCATCGGTAGGTCTCATGAGACAAACTAGTGTCTTGGCACAAGGCCTTGGCAAAATCTTATTTGTAGTCTTGGCACGAGGCCTTGACTATGTGGTTATGATAGTCTGGCATTATGCATTCCAACATTATGAAAGTGTTTATTGATTTTTTCATGTGATTATTTGATTAGTAGAATATCCATGTGAATAAGTAAATGGCATTATTTAATTTTATTTATGCCATACCATGTTGAAAGTTCATGTTTGAAAGGCTGTTGTTTTAGTTTACATTGCCTTAAATGTTTATTCTTATTTATGAAAGTTTCTGCTATATTGTTATCCTTACTGGGCATTTGAGCTCACCCCTTTTCAATGTTTTATTTTTCCCAGGAAGTGAAGAAGTAAATTATGAATGACCTGTAGGGATATTATGTGGGGATATGAGTGTGAATTATGGAGACATTATGTTGTTGTAGTAGTTTTTCATTTAATGATGTAATGTAAAACTTATGAATATATCTAGTGTTTCCAAGGCTACTAAACCAATCGGTATTTCGAGATTTGATCTTTCTTGTGATCATGCCAATGTTATGTAATAATGCACCGACTCTGGGTAACTAGGGTCGGGGCGTTACATTTGGTATCAGAGGAAGTTTAGTAAAAACCTTGGAAGCTAGATTTAGATAAACTCTGATTAGAGCACGTAGACCTAAGATGAACTTTGAGGATTAGTATAGAAGAAAGTCCTAGAATTTTGGTATTGTAGAGATTTTGTGAGTTTTCCGAGCAATACATCCATGTCTGGATACGAGAAGGTAGAGGCGGCTCTGGCACAGATGTACCTAGGGGTAAAACCCGAAAACACCGCTTTGAGCTAGACTCGAACAGGAACTGGTGCACGACAACGGGCCTTGCTTCACTCTTGGTTACGACACTCCCGGGGGATATGCTTAGGATAACTCTCATTTTCTTTACAAATCATTATGAAGGGTTTATGAGTATATACTTCCTCAAAGAAAACATTTTTATCATTATGGATTATATCCATAAATAGTTCAATTTATGTTAAGTATTTTATAAGTATGGGATTATGTATTTTGATTCATAAACGGATCAAGTGTATGCCATTGTTTAGGAATGGCGCCCAGTAGAAGGAATGAGAACTCCAGAAATGCACATGATCCAAAGAGAAGGAAGGACCATATCTTTCATGGTCTTAAGCTATAATTTATAAGAGAAATAGTCTCCCATGTGTTATCATCATATGAAGAAATAATATCATGTGTTGATAAGATAAGTAAAGAGTTTACTGATTCCTATGGCTTTGAAGGGAAGAAAGAGAAGAAAAGGATGGAAGAGAGAAAGATGGATAAAGGGGAGAGGGAAAAGAATAATTTTTCCATATGTGGTAACTGTGGAAAGAAACACCCTGGAACTTGCCTGAATGGAATGGGAGTTTGTTATAAGTGTGGAGGAAAAGGGCACAAAGTATGTGACTGCAAGGGTAAGAAAATGGTTTTAAATGTACAATGCTTCATTTGCAAGGAGTTTGGACACTACGCGAACCTATTTCCGAGTTATCAGACTATGCCGCAAATGATGTTATTTGATAATAATCAAGTTATGATACTGCCACAGATGAAGAGGAATGATTAGAGTTCTTATGTTGATTATGTCAATTGAGTGTTGTATCAACAATGTACTTGTTATAATAATTATGGAGTATATAAGTATTGTACTGCAGTACTATTTCATTAAGGACTTTAGATTGTGTGGAACAAAGAAAAGTGTCTCAATAGCAGGATAAATTTTTGGAAAATATATGGTTGAGAGAATGATAAATCATAATATAGTTCTGATACTGAGGTAGTGATTTTGGAATAATATGTGATTGTTTTGGATAAATTATATTGGATATTCTTGACTACATTGGAACTGATTAATGATTTGTATATTCCATCATTGTTGGGGTTTAAAACATTTTTGGATTAATGAAGTATATCCAGCATTCTATATGGAATAAGGGAGCATGAATGTAATCAATAAGGAATATGGTAATACATGATGAAGGTATTCATATGCTATTATGGGGTAAAAAGGATCTATATTATGTTTACCTTCCTTATAAATGTTGGACTGTGAGTTTGGACAGAAGTATTTTGGATAGTTCTAGTTTGGATTATTTTGGATTGCCATAAAAGGACAACCCGGAGGTCGGCCGGCAACCCGTCGCGTCCGGCAAGGCTGCGAGACTTGAACCCGCAACCGAAGGGCGACAAGGGTGTATCACCTACCACTGGCCCACGAGATGTCCTGGATTAAATAATTTAGTTTTTATTAAAAGATCTCGTAGATGAATTATAAATTAATTTATTTTGGAACCCTATACGAATAGTGTAAATAGAATTTTTTTACATTCTATTATCTTTTAGAGTGAAAGATGAGTTTGTGGTAGATATTTATTAATGGATAAAACTCTAATTATAAAGTAAGTATATCTCCTTATGATCTTATCCAATATCATAAATAAATTCCTCAATATTAAGAAAAGAAACTTAGAACAAAAATGTTTTCCTAGATGGTACCTTAAATCATAACTAATTTATGGCTTTGGGATTGTTGGCCTTTTCATAGCCATGTTCTCTACCACTCTCCATCAGATAATTGATGGTTAGATTTTTCTTCCATATCCATATTTTCCTACATGTAACCCTAGTATGTGTTATTTTCGGTAATCTTCATACGTTCGACTCTTTATTTTAAATAGAGGCCTCATTAATTCATTTTTCGATGTGGGATTTCAACTATGATATTTTGAAACGTCAAAAATGTGTTATCCTAATACCCTATGTTTTGTTGAACGGATGGTATTTCAAATCATCATAGATAGATGAGTTTAAGGACCTCAATTTTATACTTGTTTGTGATTGATGACCTCAATCACTACCTATAAATATTTACGTTTTTCCTCCAATTATATGTCTCTAATTTCCACCAATGTTCTCCTAATCGAGATCATAATTTGGTGGTGACCCTTTAATTTCTCTTTTCCTCATATTAAGACTAAATTTTAGTAACCCAATTTCCGATGTGGGTTTTCCCACAAATATATTTTCTATTTTCAACCATTTATTTTCGAAGAACAATTTCAAATTGCGAGGACGCAATTTATTGAAGGAGGGGAGAATGTAACACCCCAAGATTTCATAGTGTGTTATTTCTTCAAAATAATTCAATAAATTGCACTACACGCAACACCGAGTTCAATCACACCATGACTGACAAAAAAAGCCATTCAAAAGAGGTTATTAATAGTATTATCTAAATTTTAAAACTTTATATAATCCTTATAATTTTAGAATCCATATTATGAGTTTCTTAGATATAATGCAAGAACAAATTCATTTTCAATATTGCACTTTTATCAACTTCTAATAGTGAACCCTTTTTAAATAAAATATTTTAAAATTTTTGACTAAATGGGGAAATAAAAAATTTAAAATGAAACATCCCAAGCTTCCACGGTACGCTTTCTTTGAATAATACAGTAGCGTGTGTTGTACACAACCTTGAGTTTTAACACACACCACAACCAATCAAACTAGCCATTATGAATAGTAATACCTACTTTTCGAAATTATATATATTTTATATTTTAAAATGGACTTCATTTCTGGATTCGGAATATCAAATTTAGCCTAAGGTGAAATTTTGGTACTTTTCGGATAACTTTCATATTTTGATGAATAGTGAAAATTACTAAATTTTAATTAAAAACAACTTTTTTAATCAAAATAATTAATAGTGATAAATTATGAATTTGAGTGGTTTTAAAGTATATTTAGAATATATTTTTACCATTTAATATAATTTTGGTCATTGTACATAATTTTACTATTAAACCGAACATAAACAAGTGTCAATCTTTTGATAGTTATTATCTCTTAAAAAACGCTTTTTGTTTTAACAGCGGGAATTAATTTTAAATTAATTTCTGCCACTTCTGTGTTTTGAATTTAGAAAAATGGATTCCATATTTGGAATCAGGATGTTCAAATTGTGTAAATAGGTAACTTTTATTTTTAGACATTTTGAATCATTACTGTGGTAAATATTTTATTTACCATGGTTAAGGGTAAATCTGGTAAATAATGGTTAAAAAATAATATTATAATAATACTAAATTACCCTAAAACGTGTCCTAGCCTTATTGGTTGATACATGGTCGATCATGGGCATCTCCGAGTCGATTTTGGGACCCCATGGATCCACTTGTACATGATAATGGCACTTTATTTTAATTAAGTTAAAATGAATACAAAAATGACACAAGCATATATCTTTTAGAAAAACAATTGTTACATAAGGTTATATATTTTGGATTTTAGATTATAAATATTCATTAGAAATATAAAACTATTTCCTACATAATGATATTTTATTTATAATTTTTAGACATTAAATAATTTATTTTATTTATGACACAATGATGATGCAGTAATTACTATAATAGTGAAAAATTAAAATAATTGATATTATAAATACCCAAATAAATATAATATTAAACTTTTAATGAATTAAACTAATTTTCTAGGATACTATGATATACTAGGATTGATTTAATTGACTTTGTTCTAAGTAATCAATCTGTTATGAGTTTCAAAAAAATCAACTATTGAATAGTGTCAAAATTGATATAAAAGAGTTCTTAAAACAAATATTATATTATTAATTGATATTAAATTCATAAAAATCTAAGGTTCGTCCAAGAGACTTATATCATGATAGTTTCATCATTAATGGACCACTTGGGGGTCTCTTGGATGTATATAGTATGTTTATTAACCATATTATATAAAAATACAAAGAGACATTGTAAAAGTGAAACTAATTAACTTAGAGTTAATACTTAAAGATAAGGTTAATATAAGTACCCAAACCTGTCTAAATTCTATTGGTTGATTGGTTTTAGACCTATCCACACCATAACCTTTTAATAGTCAACTTTGGAGCCATTATAAACTGAATATGAATTTATTATAAATTAATATTTCTAGCTTTTCCAAAGGTGCCCCTCACCCCGCTTATAAAAGGGCACTCCTCCTTCTCATTTATTCACACCTTCAAAGCCTTTTGGTTCGGCCAAACTCTGCCCAAATACTCTCCCAACATCCCTCAGTACAACCTAGAGGCCTTAGTGTGATCATAAAGCCAACTTAAGGATCCCTTTTGATCAAATCAAAAGGAAGAACCCGAAGAAGAGGTAATGTTTTCACCACCCCTTTTCAAGTTCTTTTCTTCTTCCACTTCTTCTTTCTTTGTTATTACCATTCTAAAATAATAACTCCAGTATCTTATATATATTGTGATGTTATTATAAATATGGTACAACCATATTTAGTATTCTATCCACCCTTTGAATAACATGTCACCATACGTGCGTACGTACTGCTTACCGTCTCCACGTCGTGGTGTAATTGTTATTCAATATATTATTATGGGTATAATAGTGATGTGTAACTCATGTAAATAATAAATATAACATGTTAATGATTCTGTATATATGATATACCATCCATTTATATATTATTTTAATATCAAAATAATGATATTGTCGCTCGTGCGTACGTACGGACTACCGTCTCCACGAACGCGATGAGATTCATTCTCCATCGTATCCATTCAAGTATAATTATCATTTGATGATTTAAAAAATGATTTTTAAGGACTTGATATCATTCTGGATATGAATAATATAAAACCTATCCTTTACAAACATGTCTTACGTAACAAAACATATGAAATAAAACAAGTAAGTTAACACCCGAAACAACGATAATACTAAGATATTATTATCAAATCAATATTAAAAGATCATATATGATATCATATTAATGTATATGATTATTGTATAATTTAATAACAATTATTTCACCATTATACAGGAGTTTAACCTACCCCAACCAAGGAAAAGTACAAGGTAAGGTTTATTTCACAATCTCTTCATTATCCGAGGTTGTTTATACGTAATAATCTACTGGGATCTCGTTATCATCCACATCCATGTTTCTTCAAAATGTATTTCATAACATTTTTATTATTTACAAAAATATGGGTTAAAGTCATTTATACCCTTGTTTGACTTTTTATAAGAGGAATCTTTCCGTCGTTTTCAAAACAAGGTCATTTTTAACCTTTTCGACAGAATTAAGGTAAGAATGTTTTTTTTAACTTATACAGCGAGTGCGGTTATTTTCTGCCTTTATAAAATCTTCAAATCATTCCTTACAAGCTTATAAGAACATTTTCAAAAAAATGTTTTATTTTATATGGATCTTAAATTCTTTCAAAAATAGAAAGAGATATTTCTCCAAAAAGTGTTTTGATTTCATCTATGTCAACATCCTTTGATGGATTTCACGCTTATTTGAAGTTGATTTATTATGATACGAAACTTCTATATTGTATTGAAGGTTTTGTGATATGTTTGACTGTGGATGTGCTATTTTTATACCATTCATAGTTTATGGTGAAATTATTGACATTTCGTATGCTAGTTTTAATACGAATGATTATGTTATGTTTAAACCTTTTCATATGGGAATGCATTGGACTTAATATGTGACGGGTGGAGCCCGCTATAGCTCCTCGATGCATCAGTAGGTCTCATGAGACAAACTAGTGTCTTGGAACAAGGCCTTGGAAAAATCTTATTTGTAGTCTTGGCATGAGGCCTTGACTATGTGGTTATGATAGTCTGGCATTATGCATTCCAACATTGTGAAAGTGGTTATTGGTTTTTGCATGTGATTATTCGATTAGTATAATATCCATGTGAATAATTAAATGGCATTATTTAATTTTATTTATGCCATACCATGTTGAAAGTTCATGTTTGAAAGGCTTTTGTTTTAGTTATATATTGCCTTAAATGTTTATTCTTATTTATGAAAGTTTCTGCTATATTGTTATCCTTACTGGGCATTTGAGCTCACCCCTTTTCAATGTTTTATTTTTCCCAGGAAGTGAAGAAGTAAATTATGAATGACCTGCAGGGATATTATGTGGGGATATGAGTGTGAATTATGGAGACATTTTGTTGTTGTAGTAGTTTTTCATTTAATGATGTAATGTAAAACTTATGAATATCTCTAGTGTTTCCAAGGCTACTAAACCAATCGGTCTTTCGAGATTTGATCTTTCTTGTGATCATGAAAATGTTATGTAATAATTCCCCGACTCTGGGTAACTAGGGTCGGGGCATTACAGTTGGTATCAGAGGAAGTTTAGTACAAACCTTGGAAGCTAGATTTAGATAAACTCTGATTAGAGCACGTAGACCTAAGATGAACTTTGGGGATTAGTATAGAAGAACTTCCTAGAATTTTGGTATTGTAGAGATTTTGTGAGTTTTCGGAGCAATACATCCCTGTCTGGATACGAGCAGGTAGAGGCGGCTCTGGCACAGATGTACCTAGGGGTAAAACCCGAAAACACCGCTTTCATCTAGACTCGAATGGGAACTGGTGCACGACAATGGGCCTTGCTGCACTCTTGGTTACGACACTCCCGGGGGATATGGTTAGGATAACTCTCATTTTCTTTACAAATCATTATGAAGGGTTTATGAGTATATACATCCTCAAAGAAAACATTTTTATGATTATGAATTTTATCCATAAATAGTTCAATTTATGTTAAGTATTTTATAAGTATGGGATTATGTATTTTGATTAATAAACTGATCTAGTGTATGCCATTGTTTAGGAATGGCGCCCAGTAGAAGGAATGAGAACTCCAGAAATGAACATGATCCAAAGAGAAGGAAGGATCATATCTTTCATGGTCTTAAGCTATAATTTATAAGAGAAATAGTCTCCCATGTGTTATCATCATATGAAGAAATAATATAATGTGTTGATAAGATAAGTAAAGAGTTTACTGAGTCCTATGGCTTTGAAGGGAAGAAAGAGAAGAAATGGATGGAAGAGAGAAAGATGGATAAAGGGAAGAGGGAAAAGAAGAATTTTCCCATATGTGGTAACTGTGGAAAGAAACACCCTGGAACTTGCCTGAAAGGAATGGGAGTTTGTTATAAGTGTGGAGGAAAAGGGCACAAAGTATGTGACTGCAAGGGTAAGAAAATGGGTTTAAATGTACAATGCTTCATTTGCAAGGAGTTTGGACACTACGGGAACCTATGTCCCAGTATTCAGACTATGCCGCAAATGATGTTATTGGATAATAATCAAGTTATGATACTGCCACAGATGAAGAGGAATGATTTGAGTTCTTATGTTGATTATGTCAATTGAGTGTTGTATCAACAATGTACTTGTTATAATAATTATGGAGTATATAAGTATTGTACTGCAGTACTATTTCATTAAGGACTTGAGATTGTGTGGAACAAAGAAAAGTGACTCAATAGCAGGATAAATTTTTGGAAAATATATGGTTGAGAGAATGATAAATCATAATATAGTTCTGATACTGAGGTAGTGATTTTGGAATAATATGTGATTGTTTTGGATAAATTATATTGGATATTCTTGACCACCTTGGAACTGATTAATGATTTGTATATTACATCATTGTTGGGGTTTAAAACATTTTTGGATTAATGAAGTATATCCAGCATTCTATATGGAATAAGGGATCATGAATGTAATCAATAAGGAATATGGTAATACATGATGAAGGTATTCATATGCTATTACGGGGTAAAAAGGATCTATATTATGTTTACCTTCCTTATAAATGTTGGACTGTGAGTTTGGACAGAAGTATTTTGGATAGTTCTAGTTTGGATTATTTTGGATTGCCATAAAAGGACAACCCGGAGGTCGGGCAGCAACCCGTCGCGTCCGGCAAGGCTGCGAGACTTGAACCCGCAACCGAAGGGCGACAAGGGTGTATCACCTACCACTGGCCCACGAGATGTCCTGGATTAAATAATGTAGTTTTTATTAAAAGATCTCGTAGATGAATTATAAATTAATTTATTTTGGAACCCTATACGAATAGTGTAAATAGAATTTTTTTACATTCTATTATCTTTTAGAGTGAAAGATGAGTTTGTGGTAGATATTTATTAATGGATAAAACTCTAATTATAAAGTAAGTATATCTCTTTATGATCTTAACCAATATCATAAATAAATTCCTCAATATTAAGAAAAGAAACTTAGAACAAAAATGTTTTCCTAGACGGTACCTTAAATCGTCACTAATTTATGGCTTTGGGATTGTTGGCCTTTTCATAGCCATGTTCTCTACCACTCTCCATCAGATAATTGATGGTTAGATTTTTCTTCCATATTCATATTTTCCTACATGGAACCCTAGTATGTGTTATTTTCGGTAATCTTCATACGTTCGACTCTTTATTTTAAATAGAGGCCTCATTAATTCATTTTTCGATGTG
The DNA here is from genome assembly GCA_963277665.1 of Viscum album. Classification (NCBI taxonomy): domain Eukaryota; kingdom Viridiplantae; phylum Streptophyta; class Magnoliopsida; order Santalales; family Viscaceae; genus Viscum; species Viscum album. The sequence continues at coordinate 67,762,075 of OY728133.1, forward strand.
GGATTTCAACTAAGATATTTTGAAACGTCAAAAATGTGTTATCCTAATACCCTATGTTTTGTGGAACCGATGGTATTTCAAATCATCATAGATTGATGAGTTTAAGGACCTCAATTTTATACTTGTTTGTGATTGATGACCTCAATCACTACTTATAAATATTTACGTTTTTCCTCCAATTATATGTATCTAATTTCCACCAATGTTCTCCTAATCGAGATCATAATTTGGTGGTGACCCTTTCATTTCTCTTTTCCTCATATTTAGACTTAATTTTAGTAACCCAATTTCCGATGTGTGTTTTCCCACAAATTTTTTTTCTATTTTCAACCATTTATTTTCGAAGAACAATTTCAAATTGTGAGGACGCAATTTATTGAAGGAGGGGAGAATGTAACACCCCAAGATTTCATAGTGTGTTATTTCTTCAAAATAATTCAATAACTTGCGCCACACGCAACACCGAGTTCAATCACACCATGACTTACAAAAAAAGCCATTCAAAAGAGGTTATGAATAGTATTATCTAAATTTTAAAACTTTATATAATCCTTATAATTTTAGAATCCATATTATGAGTTTCTTAGATATAATGCAAGAACAAATTCATTTTCAGTATTGCACTTTTATCAACTTTTAATAGTGAACCCTTTTTAAATAAAATATTTTAAACTTTTTGACTAAATGGGGACATCAAAAATTTAAAATGAAACATCCCAAGCTTCCACGGTACGCTTCCTTTGAATAATACAGTAGCGTGTGTTGTACGCAACCTTGAGTTTTAACACACACCACAACCAATCAAACTAGCCGTTATGAATAGTAATACCTACTTTTCAAAATTATATATATTTTATATTTTAAAATGGACTTCATTTCTAGATTCTGAATATCAAATTTAGCCTAAGGTGAAATTTTGGTACTTTTCGGATAACTTTCATATTTTGATGAATAGTGAAAATTACTAAATTTTAATTAAAAACAACTTTTTTAATCAAAATAATTAATAGTGATAAATTATGAATTTGAGTGGTTTTAAAGTATATTTAGAATATATTTTTACCATTTAGTATAATTTTGGTCATTGTACATAATTTTACTATTATACCGAACATAAACAAGTGTCAATCGTTTGATAGTTATTATCTCTTAAAAAACGCTTTTTGTTTCAACAACGGGAATTAATTTTAAATTAATTTCTGCCACTTCTGTGTTTTGAATTTAGAAAAATGGATTCCATATTTGAAATCAGGATGTTCAAATTGTGTAAATAGGTAACTTTTATTTTTAGACATTTTGAATAATTACTGTGGTAAATATTTTATTTACCATGGTTAAGGGTAAATCTGGTAAATAAGGGTTAACAAATAATATTATAATAATACTAAATTACCCTAAAACGTGTCCTAGCCTTATTGGTTGATACATGGTCGACCATGGGCATCTCTGGGTCGATTTTGGGACCCCATGGATCCACTTGTACGTGATAATGACACTTTATTTTAATTAAGTTAAAATGAATACAAAAATGACACAAGCATATATCTTTTAGAAAAATAATTGTTACATAGGGTTATATATGTTGAATTTTAGATTATAAATATTAATTAGAAATATAATAAGATTTCCTACCTAATTATATTTTATTTATAATTTTTAGACATTAAATAATTTATTTTATTTATGACACAATGATGATGCAGTAATTACTATAATAGTGAAAAATTAAAATAATTGATATTATAAATACACAAATAAATATAATATTAAACTTTTAATGAATTAAACTAATTTTCTAGGATAATATGATATACTAGTATTGATTTAATTGACTTTGTTCGAAGTAATCAATCTGTTATGAGTTTCAAAAAAATCAACTATTGAATAGTGTCAAAATTGACATAAAAGAGTTCTTAAAACAAATATTATATTATTAATTGATATTAAATTCCTAAAAATCTAAGGTTCGTCCAAGAGACTTATAACATGATAGGTTCATCATTAATGTACCACTTGAGGGTCTCTTGGATGTATATAGTATGTTTATTAACCATATTATATAAAAATACAAAGAGACATTGTAAAAGTGAAACTAATTAACTTAGAGTTAATACTTAAAGATAAGGTTAATATAAGTACCCAAACCTGTCTAAATTCTATTGGTTGAGTGGTTTTCGACCTATCCCCACCATAACCTTTTAATAGTCAACTTTGGAGCCATTAGAAACCGAATATGAATTTATTATAAATTAATATTTCTATCTTTTCCAAAGGTGCCCCTCACCCCTCTTATAAAAGGGCACTCCTCATTCTCATTTCTTCACACCTTAAAAGCCTTTTGATTCGGCCAAACTCTGCCCAAATACTCTCCCAACATCCCTCACTACAACCTAGAGGCCTTAGTGTGATCATAAATCCAATCAAAGGAGCCATTTTGATCAAAGCAAAAGGAAGAACCCGAAGAAGAGGTAATGTTTTCACCACCCCTTTTCAAGTTCCTTTCTTCTTCCACTTCTTCTTTCTTTGTTATTACCATTCTAAAATAATAAATCCAGTATCTTATATATACTGTGATGTTATTATAAATATGGTACAACCATATTTACTATTCTATCCACCCTTTGAATAACATGTCACCATACGTGCGTACGTACGGCTTACCGTCTCCACGTCGTGGTGTAATTGTTATTCAATATATTATTATGGGTATAATAGTGATGTGTAACTAATGTAAATAATAAATATAACATGTTAATGATTCTGTATATATGATATACCATCCATTTATATATTATTTTAATATCAAAATAATGATATTGTCGCTCGTGCGTACGTACGGACTACCGTCTCCACGAACGCGATGAGATTCATTCTCCATCGTATCCATTCAAGTATAATTATCATTTGATGATTTAAAAAATGATGTTTAAGGACTTGATATCATTCTGGATATGAATAATATAAAACCTATCCTTTACAAACATGTCTTACGTAACAAAACATATAAAGGAAAACAAGTAAGTTAACACCCGAAACAACGATAATACTAAGATATTATTATCAAATCAATATTAAAAGATAATATATGATATCATATTAATGTATATGATTATTATATAATTTAATAACAATTATTTCACCATTATACAGGAGGTTAACCTACCCCATCCAAGGAAAAGTACAAGGTAAGGTTTATTTCACAATCTCTTCATTATCCGAGGTTGTTTATACGTAATAATCTATTGGGATCTCGTTATCATCCACATCCATGTTTCTTCAAAATGTATTTCAAAACATTTTTATTATTTACAAGAATATGGGTTAAAGTCATTTATACCCTTGTTTTACTTTTTATAAGATGAATCTTTCCGTCGTTTTCAAAACAAGGTCCTTTTTAACCTTTTCGACAGAATTATGGTAAGAATGTTTTTTAACTTATACGGCGAGTGCGGTTATTTTCTGCCGTTATAAAATATTCAAAGCTTTCCTTACAAGCTTATAATAATATTTTCAAGAAAATGTTTTATTTTATATGGATCTTAAATGCTTTCAAAAATAGAAAGGGATATTTCTCCAAAAAGTGTTTTGATTTCATCTATGTCAACATCCTTTGATGGATTTCACGCTTATTTGAAGTTGATTTATTATGATACAAAAATTCTATATTGTATTGAAGGTTTTGTTATATGTTTGACTATGGATGTGCTATTTTTATACCATTCATAGTTTATGGTGAAATTATTGACATTTCGTATGCTAGTTTTAATACGAATGATTATGTTATGTTTAAACCTTTTCATATGGGAATGCATTGGACTTAATATGTGATGGGTGGAGCCCGCTATAGCTCCTCGATGCATCGGTAGGTCTCATGAGAGAAACTAGTGTCTTGGCACAAGGCCTTGGCAAAATCTTATTTGTAGTCTTGGCACGAGGCCTTGACTATGTGGTTATGATAGTCTGGCATTATGCATTCCAACATTATGAAAGTGGTTATTGATTTTTGCATGTGATTATTCGATTAGTAGAATATCCATGTGAATAATTAAATGGCATTATTTAATTTTATTTATGCCATACCATGTTGAAAGTTCATGTTTGAAAGGCTTTTGTTTTAGTTATTCATTGCCTTAAATGTTTATTCTTATTTATGAAACTTTCTGCTATATTGTTATCCTTACTGGGCATTTGAGCTCACCCCTTTTCAATGTTTTATTTTTCCCAGGAAGTGAAGAAGTAAATTATGAATGACCTGCAAGGATATTATGTGGGGATATGAGTGTGAATTATGGAGACATTATGTTGTTGTAGTAGTTTTTCATTTAATGATGTAATGTAAAACTTATGAATATATCTAGTGTTTCCAAGGCTACTAAACCAATCGGTCTTTCGAGATTTGATCTTTCTTGTGATCATGCCAATGTTATGTAATAATGCACCGACTCTGGGTAACTAGGGTCGGGGCGTTACATTTGGTATCAGAGGACGTTTAGTACAAACCTTGGAAGCTAGATTTAGATAAACACTGATTAGAGCACGTAGACCTAAGATGAACTTTGAGTATTACTATAGAAGAACTTACTAGAATTTTGGTATTGTAGAGATTTTGTGAGTTTTTCCGAGCAATACATCCCTGTCTAGATACGAGTAGGTAGATGCGGCTCTGGAATAGATGTACCTAGGGGTAAAACCCGAAAACACCGCTTTGAGCTAGACTCGAACGGGAACTAGTGCACGACAACGGGCCTTGCTGCACTCTTGGTTACGACACTCCCGGGGGATATGCTTAGGATAACTCTCATTTTCATTACAAATCATTATGAAGGGTTTATGATTATATACTTCCTCAAAGAAAACATTTTTATGATTATGGATTTTATCCATAAATAGTTCAATTTATGTTAAGTATTTTATAAGTATGGGATTTTGTATTTTGATTCATAAACTGATCTTGTGTATGCCATTGTTTAGGAATGGTGCCCAGTAGAAGGAATGAGAACTCCAGAAATGCACATGATCCAATGAGAAGGAAGGATCATATCTTTCATGGTCTTAAGCTATAATTTATAAGAGAAATAGTCTCCCATGTGTTATCATCATATGAAGAAATAATATCATGTGTTGATAAGATAAGTAAAGATTCTACTGAGTCCTATGGATTTGAAGGTAAGAAAGAGAAGAAAAGGATGGAAGAGAGAAAGATGGACAAAGGGAAGAGGGAAAAGAAGAATTTTCCCATATGTGGTAACTGTGGAAAGAAACACCCTGGAACTTGCCTGAAAGGAATGGGAGTTTGTTATAAGTGTGGAGGAAAAGGGCACAAAGTATGTGACTGCAAGGGTAAGAAAATGGTTTTAAATGTACAATGCTTCATTTGCAAGGAGTTTGGACACTACGCGAACCTATGTCCCAGTTATCAGACTATGCCGCAAATGATGTTATTGGATAATAATCAAGTTATGATACTGCCACAGATGAAGAGGAATGATTAGAGTTCTTATGTTGATTATGTAAATTGAGTGTTGTATCAACAATGTACTTGTTATAATAATTATGGAGTATATAAGGATTGTACTGCAGTATTATTTCATTAAGGACTTGAGATTGTGTGGAACAAAGAAAAGTGACTCAATAGCAGGATAAATTTTTGGAAAATATATGGTTGAGAGAATGATAAATCATAATATAGTTCTGATACTGAGGTAGTGATTTTGGAATAATATGTGATTGTTTTGGATAAATTATATTGGATATTCTTGACTACCTTGGAACTGATTAATGATTTGTATATTCCATCATTGTTGGTGTTTAAAACATTTTTGGATTAATGAAGTATATCCAGCATTCTATATGGAATAAGGGAGCATGAATGTAATCAATAAGGAATATGGTAATACATGATGAAGGTATTCATATGCTATTACGGGGTAAAAAGGATCTATATTATGTTTACCTTCCTTATAAATGTTGGACTGTGAGTTTGGACAGAAGTATTTTGGATAGTTCTGGTTTGGATTATTTTGGATTGCAATAAAAGGACAACCCGGAGGTCGGGCGGCAACCCGTCGCGTCCGGCAAGGCTGCGAGACTTGAACCCGCAACCGAAGGGCGACAAGGGTGTATCACCTACCACTGGCCCACGATATGTCCTAGATTAAATAATGTAGTTTTTATTAAAAGATCTCGTAGATGAATTATAAATTAATTTAATTTGGAACCCTATATGAATAGTGTGAATAGAATTTTTTTACATTCTATTATCTTTTAGAGTGAAAGATGATTTTGTGGTAGATATTTATTAATGGATAAAACTCTAATTATAAAGTAAGTATATCTCCTTATGATCTTATCCAATATCATAAATAAATTCCTCAATATTAAGAAAAGCAACTTAGAACAAAAATGTTTTCCTAGATGGTACCTTAAATCATCACTAATTTATGGCTTTGGGATTAATGGCCTTTTCATAGCCATGTTCTCTACCACTCTCCATCAGATAATTGATGGTTAGATTTTTCTTCCATATCCATATTTTCCTACATGGAACCCTAGTATGTGTTATTTTCGGTAATCTTCATACGTTCGACTCTTTATTTTAAATAGAGGCCTCATTAATTCATTTTTCGATGTGGGATTTCAACTAAGATATTTTGAAACGTCAAAAATGTGTTATCCTAATACCCTATGTTTTGTTGAACTGATGGTATTTCAAATCATCATATATTGATGAGTTTAAGGACCTCAATTTTATACTTGTTTGTGATTGATGACCTCAATCACTACCTATAAATATTTACGTTTTTCCTCCAATTATATGTCTCTAATTGCCACCAATGTTCTCCTAACCGAGATCATAATTTGGTGGTGACCCTTTCATTTCCCTTTTCCTCATATTAAGACTAAATTTTAGTAACCCAATTTCCGATGTGGGTTTTCCCACAAATATATTTTCTATTTTCAACCTTTTATTTTCTAAGAACAATTTCAAATTGTGAGAACGCAATTTATTGAAGGAGGGGAGAATGTAACACCCCAAGATTTCATAGTGTTTTATTTCTTCAAAATAATTCAATAACTTGCACTACACGCAACACCGAGTTTAATCACACCATGGCTTACAAAAAAGCCATTCAAAAGAGGTTATGAATAGTATTATCTAAATTTTAAAACTTTATATAGTCCTTATAATTTTAGAATCCATATTATGAGTTTCTTTGATATAATGCAAGAACAAATTCATTTTCAGTATTGCACTTCTATCAACTTTTAATAGTGAACCCTTTTTAAATAAAATATTTTAAACTTTTTGACTAAATGGGGACATCAAAAATTTAAAATGAAACATCCCAAGCTTCCACGGTACGCTTTCTTTGAATAATACAGTAGCGTGTGTTGTACGCAACCTTGAGTTTTAACACACACCACAACCAATCAAACTAGCCGTTATGAATAGTAATACCTACTTTTCGAAATTATATATATTTTATATTTTAAAATGGACTTCATTTCTGGATTCGGAATATCAAATTTAGCCTAAGGTGAAATTTTGGTGCTTTTCGGATAACTTTCATATTTTGATGAATAGTGAAAATTACTAAATTTTAATTAAAAACAACTTTTTTAATCAAAATAATTAATAGTGATAAATTATGAATTTTAGTGGTTTTAAAGTATATTTAGAATATATTTTTACCATTTAATATAATTTTGGTCATTGTACATAATTTAACTATTAAACCGAACATAAACAAGTGTCAATCTTTTGATAGTTATTATCTCTTAAAAAAACGCTTTTTGTTTTAACAGCGGGAATTAATTTTAAATTAATTTTTGCCACTTATGTGTTTTGAATTTAGAAAAATGGATTCCATATTTGGAATCAGGATGTTCAAATTGTGTAAATAGGTAACTTTTATTTTTAGACATTTTGAATAATTACTGTGGTAAATATTTTATTTACCATGGTTAAGGTTAAATCTGGTAAATAAAGGTTAAAAAATAATATTATAATAATACTAAATTACCCTAAAATGTGTCATATCCTTATTGGTTGATACATGGTCGACCATGGGCATCTTTGGGTCGATTTTGGGACCCCATGGATCCACTTGTACGTGATAATGACACTTTATTTTAATTAAGTTAAAATGAATACAAAAATGACACAAGCATATTTCTTTTATAAAAACAATTTTTAAATAGGGTTATATATGTTGTATTTTAGATTATAAATATTCATTAGAAAGATAAAAAGATTTCATACATAATTGTATTTTATTTATAATTTTTAGACATTAAATAATTTATTTTATTTATGACACAATGATGATGCAGTAATTACTATAATAGTGAAAAATTAAAATAATTGATATTATAAATACCAAAATAAATATAATATTAAACTTTTAATGAATTAAACTAATTTTCTAGGATAATATGATATACTAGGATTTATTTAATTGACTTTTTTCGAAGTAATCAATCTGCTATGAGTTTCAAAAAAATCAACTAATGAATAGTGTCAAAATTGACATAAAAGAGTTCTTAAAACAAATATTATATTATTAATTGATATTAAATTCCTAAAAATCTAAGGTTCGTCCAAGAGACTTATATAATGATTGTTTCATCATTAATGGACCACTTGGGGGTCTCTTGGAGGTATATAGTAAGTTTATTAACCATATTATATTAAAATACAAAGAGACATTGTAAAAGTGAAACTAATTAACTTAGAGTTAATACTTAAAGATAATGTTAATATAAGTACCCAAACATGTCTAAATTCTATTGGTTGAGTGGTTTTCGACCTATCCCCACCATAACCTTTGAATAGTTAAATTTGGAGCCATTAGAAACCGAATATGAATTTATTATAAATTAATATTTCTAGCTTTTCCAAAGGTGCCCCTCACCCCTCTTATAAAAGGGCACTCCTCCTTCTCATTTCTTCACACCTTCAAAGCCTTTTGGTTCGGCCAAACTCTGCCCAAATAATCTCCCAACATCCCTAACTACAACCTAGAGGCCTTAGTGTGATCATAAAGCCAACCTAAGGAGCCCTTTTGATCAAATCAAAAGGAAGAACCCGAAGAAGAGGTAATGTTTTCACCACCCCTTTTCAAGTTCCTTTCTTCTTCCACTTCTTCTTTCTTTGTTATTACCATTCTAAAATAATAACTCCAGTATATTATATATACTGTGATGTTATTATAAATATGGTACAACCATATTTAGTATTCTATCCACCCTTTGAATAACATGTCACCATACGTGCGTACGTACGGCTTACCGTCTCCACGTCGTGGTGTAATTGTTATTCAATATATTATTATGGGTATAATAGTGATGTGTAACACATGTAAATAATAAATATAACATGTTAATGATTCTGTATATATGATATACCATCCATTTATATATTATTTTAATGTCAAAATAATGATATTGTCGCTCATGCGTACGTACGGACTACCGTCTCCACGAACGCGATGAGATTCATTCTCCATCGTATCCATTCAAGTATAATTATCATTTGATGATTTAAAAAATGATTTTTAAGGACTTGATATCATTCTGGATATGAATAATATAAAACCTATCCTTTACAAACATGTCTTACGTAACAAAACATATAAAAGAAAACAAGTAAGTTAACACCCGAAACAATGATAATACTAAGATATTATTATCAAATCAATATTAAAAGAACATATATGATATCATATTAATGTATATGATTATTGTATAATTTAATAATAATTATTTCACCATTATACAGGAGGTTAACCTACCCCAACCAAGGAAAAGTACAAGGTAAGGTTTATTTCACAATCTCTTCATTATCCGAGATTGTTTATACGTAATAATCTACTGGGATCTCGTTATCATCCACATCCATGTTTCTTCAAAATGTATTTCAAAAAAATTTTATTATTTACAAGAATATGGGTTAATGTCATTTATACCCTTGTTTGAATTTTTATAAGAGGAATCTTTCCGTCGTTTTCAAAACAAGGTCCTTTTTAACCTTTTCGATAGAATTAAGGTAAGAATGTTTTTTTTAACTTATACGGCGAGTGCGGTTATTTTCTGCCGTTATAAAATCATCAAAGCTTTCCTTACAAGCTTATAAGAGTATTTTCAAGAAAATGTTTTATTTAATATGGATCTTAAATTCTTTATAAAATAGAAAGAGATATTTCTCCAAAAAGTGTTTTGATTTCATCTATGTCAACATCCTTTGATGGATTTCACGCTTATTTGAAGTTGATTTATTATGATACAAAACTTCTATATTGTATTGAAGGTTTTGTGATATGTTTGACTGTGGATGTGCTATTTTTATACCATTCATAGTTTATGGTTAAATTATTGACATTTAGTATGCTAGTTTTAATACGAATGTTTATGTTATGTTTAAACCTTTTCATATGGGAATGCATTGGACTTCATATGTGAAGTGTGGAGCCCGCTATAGCTCCTCGATGCATCGGTAGGTCTCATGAGACAAACTAGTGTCTTGGCACAAGGCCTTGGCAAAATATTATTTTTAGTCTTGGCACGAGGCCTTGACTATGTGGTTATGATAGTCTGGCATTATGCATTCCAACATTATGAAAGTGGTTATTGATTTTTGCATGTGATTATTCGATTAGTAGAATATACATGTGAATAAGTAAATGGCATTATTTAATTTTATTTATGCCATACCATGTTGAAAGTTCATGTTTGAAAGGCTTTTGTTTTAGTTATACATTGCCTTAAATGTTTATTCTTATTTATGAAAGTTTCTGCTATATTGTTATCCTTACTGGGCATTTGATCTCACCCCTTTTCAATTTTTTATTTTTCCCAGGAAGTGAAGAAGTAAATTATGAATGACCTACAAGGATATTATGTGGGGATATGAGTGTGAATTATGGAGACATTATGTTGTTGTAGTAGTTTTTCATTTAATGATGTAATGTAAAACTTATGAATATATCTAGTGTTTCCAAGGCTACTAAACCAATCGATATTTCGAGATTTGATCTTTCTTGTGATCATGCCAATGTTATGTAATAATGCACCGACTCTGGGTAACTAGGGTCGGGGCGTTACATAAATAATCCAATGAAACAAATAAAAATTATCCTAATTTAAGGGGTGTTAAATGGGATAATGGTAAGTATCTTCAAAAGTCCACATGAAATGAAATAAGTGGAAGAGTTGAGGGGTTAGCTTTTCAAAACTAGAACGGTTTGATAGTTAATTATCCTCTTTTTAGTAATCCCACTGGCCCACTAGTGGATTCGGGTAGTCGATGTTCCCACTACCAGACACCATTGAATGGTCGATGAACTTCTCTATTTAACATTAACCTCCAAATACAAACCCAAATACTCTATTGAGTGTTCATAGAATTCTAAATCCTCTATCCTCACCTAAAACATCTCTCATTAGGACATCATACCCTCATAATCCCATTTCGAGGTCCAACTCAAATTTCAACCCATCCACCATTTGAAACATTCAAACTCCATTTGAATTTAAAATGGACATACCAAAAAAGTGAACTACCTTAAGTTCAGTGTTACATTTGGGAACAACATGACAACATAACTAGGGTCTCCTAAAAGTTGTTTTTTTATGTCATTTTTTTAAAATTTGAGCAACAAAATGATTCATAGTTTTTATGTTATTATCCTTAATTATTTATTAACCATGATAATTATTTATTCAAAAATATATATTTGATGATCCCTCTAATGTAATTTAGACATGATTATTCTGAATTTTTAATTTATTTAATCAAATCCAACATCTATATTTATGAATATTAACTTTTATATTACAATATATAATATATAGATAATTTTTTTAAATATTCTGTGATATTTATATAATTTAATATAAATTAATATTTAAATGTGTATTAGTCTTCTGTTTATATTTTTTAACTTATTATTATATTCAATATTTAAAATCGATCAATTTAATTTATTTATTTAAAAATTTCACAATGTATATAAAAATAATTTTTTGGATAATAACTAATGTACCTAGTATGTAATATGTATTATTGTATCTTATTTTAATTTCTATAATAAAATTAAAAAATATTAAAAAATTTCATATTTGGATTAAAAATATGAAAAAAAAATTATTTCAATCAATTTAAAGAGTTTATATAAATTAATTTTATTATAATTGTTCATATTATATTGAAATAATTATTATGATAATTTATATTTATAATAAAAAGGATTTATTCATACTGTAATCCATGAGAAAAATTTATTTAATCATTAAATAATATATTAATATATTTTATTAATATATCACACATTTTTCAATTATGAAAAATTTGTTTATAATTACAAAATAGATTGATGAAGTATATTTTTTTGAGAAAAATACATTTTATTACTAATGTAGTTTATTCCTAATCCTATAAGATATATTTAATTTTTAATAATATGTACATAAATTTTATAAATAAATTAAAATTATGATATTTAATTTCTTTTTTTAAGTACATCAAATAATTAATTTTAAAAAAATTAATATAGCATAATGCATAAATACATTAAAATATTTATTAAAAATAAAATGATTAAATTAAATATTTTCCTCTTTTGTTTCATAATAAATTACCACAGTTTATCAAAAAATTTCTTATATTATAAAATTTTATCTTAATAAAATGAATTATGGTTTGTTTTTTTTTCATTGAATTTGAAAAAATATATTAAATATATTAATTAATTAAAGATAAAAATATACTAAAATCATATGGTGTTACACTATGAAGCTCATATTTTCCCTCAATAAAAGAATATCACCAAAATTGACTTTATACAAAATTATTTCAACTAAATACCCAAAATGATTGGCTATTACGACCCATATAATGGTGGTCATTCCAATAGATAGTCCAAAGTTAAACATGTACTGTTAGATTATCATATGTTTATCAAGGATGTGAAATGTGACTTCCCTATGGAAGAAATTATTAAAAATATATTTTTAGATTGTAAATTCATTTCCAAAATCACATCAAATTTTACTAAATTGAGTATAATAATATTAATTGGAAGAATATATCAATTATATGATAACATATAAGAGTTATCAACCTTGGATTAAATAATAACACTGTTGGGAGATTTAGTTGATAATATATTACTCAAACATTTTTATATGAATAAATGTTCACCAAGGCTATAAATGATACTTAAGAATTTATAGAACTAGGGTAAAATATGTGGTTTTCAATATTGATTGTACCTATTACCACTCCAATTTTTTATCCTCAATACCTTTCAAAACCCAAAATGTTTTTCATGTGTATCACATAATAATAATCAGAGCAATTATTCATATGATAATGAAATTCATTTCTATGAATCTCTAAATTCTGAAATAAATATTTCATCCTTTGAAAATATTATCTTGTCCTACATCACATTTTGGTTTTTGATAGTATTTTATAGGTTCGATCCTATTATTCTTTATAACTTAATCCCCAAAAATATGTAAACCATACTCTGCTACCAGATGAGATTCATGAGACCACACTCCTTGATTTTATGATAAAATTAAAACATTATATATATATATATATATATATCCTCGGACACTAAGTGATGTGATTTTTGTATATAAATAATATATTTTACTTCAAATCAATAATGTGGTCATTTAATATAAAAAAATTAACACACAATCCTATAACCTAGTGTTTTAGTATTTTGGAGATTAACTAAATGATTATCTTATTTTACAATAAGTTATCGACATTTACCAAAATACAATTCCTCTATGAAACCCTCTAGACACACCACACATTATATTCTTCTTTATAACCTGGGTAATGAAAACCTGAGAAAGTGTTATATTTTTTTATATAAATAAATATAAGACATATTAAACGGGGATAATAAACAAAAATAAGGTTAACATATGGGTATGAGAACATATTCAATTTTATTGGACAAAACATAAGAGAATCATACCTTGTAGAATATATATCAAAATTCATGAATATTGACATAATGCATTGGTCATTACATAAGAAATTTGATAATAATAATGTGACATATAGAATAAAATAGGCATGTGGTGTAATATAGAAATTTGGTATAAGTATAAAAATATGAATTCATATCCTTGTGAATATAACTATTTAAAAAATGGTTTTATTTTTCATCAAATCCATTTTTCTATTTTTCAAATAAAACCTTACAAATATGTTTATGGGGAACTTGTGTGAACTATCAATGTTTTATGTAGGATGTGGTAAGAAAAAAATAAAATTGAATGTAGGATCTAATGCGTTTCCCCACCAAAAAATATGGGAACCACAAAACAACATGTGCATTGACAAGCTGGGTTACTAGCATGTGAGATCGTAGAAAGTGGGGAGACCAATACTTCAAAAAAGACTTGAGTCCATCATGTCATTCTAACCAAGGTACATTTTACTTATAAACCCACAAGAACACAATTAATGTCATATATTTCTCCCCTAACCAATGTCATTAGAGCCAAAACATCTAATCATCTCCATAGAACAACTGTCACTCTCCATTGCTGACCATTTTCATAAATATGAAATAACCTCATAAAAATACTCACATTTGGATCTAAATTTATATCAATAAATATCCCACCGTGAGATTACATTAGCCCAAGAAAAATGAGAATAGGGGATCCAACAAGAATGAGGAACCATCATAGGAGGATAAAATACATTGAGTTCTTTATCTATATTTCTCATAAATATGGAATCATACAGCCACTGAGCTGAGAAAGATCCCAATTCCATGTTCAATCACCACCCATCCCACTAGAAAAATACTAGATTTTGTGGATTATAATGATAATTAAATGATGGTGTGATATGAATTTGAGATGAGTAGAATAGAATAGGTGGACCTTGGATAACGGGATCAAACTAGGAACAAACCAACACCAGGGGGTTCTATTAATTAGGCCAGAATACCCATACATGGGGGAACTGGATAGGATGACTCATAAATAAAACTACCATTTGATAGAAGATTATGATAAATAATTAATGATAGGTATCACATATATATAAACAAAACATTAAAATCTAGGAATACCAAACATTTTCTACAAACACCACAAGACCAGCAATTGGTGATGTATAAGAATGAATCCAGTTGTGGAGGTTCATTAGTGGTGCACCATTTGTGGAGGATGAATAGATGGGAAATAATAATAGATATATCTAATTAGAAATAATATTAATGACATTATATTAATTAAACAATATCAAAAAATCCATGCATGACCAATTCATGTCACAACACTAGAAAAAATCAAAAACCACATCCAATGAGAATCACCAAACATGGGTGGAGAGACACTAAATCCTAAGAACACCGAGGAACAAAATTTTTGGAGCTAATGGTATCCAGTGTTTGATATCAAGAGGAAAAGTGGACCATTGCAATTCCATCCATGTAGAGTATTCACATGATGGGGAATAATAGAACCCTATTGGGGGGAGTTATTCTTTGAGAGTGCTACAACATACCCCGTGACATGGTTCATGAATATAGTTTTTAACATAAAAACAAGGTCTACTATTATCATTATGATAATATCAACATGGTCTAGGAAATGTTTTTTAACATTTCAATATGATTCATTCTTAACATAAAAAAAACATCATTGAGGTTAATTAATAACCCTTTAAAAAATTAAATAATATCTACTCTTATGATTGTGATCATTTTTCAATGGTCCATTACTAAAATTTTGATCATTTCAAAAAGTCTCATGATTAACATTGTGAACCAATAAATATGGTCTATACTTTTCTCATGAGACAAAAAACATTAACCAATGTATTGGTGGGGGATATAATGGATCCCACTTGACAAATAATCATAAACCATACAATGTTCCTCAAGAACATGAAATCAATAATAATTACACCATTGATTAATTAAATCATGTGAATGAATCTAATTTCATAAAATCATACACGAATACATGAACATAATTCATCATGAAAAATAAGGCTGATGATATTATTAGATAATTAACCTATTGATTCATAATAATGATTAATGGAAATTTAGATAGATGAAAACAATTTCATAATATAGTTATAAAATTACATTGAAAAAAAAGAAGAAATTTCCTTTCCCTTTGATACAAATTATTATAAAATAAAATATTTACTAAACAATTGATACAATAAATTACATTCAACCCATATGAATTTTTTTTGAATATCATTAGAATAAATGACTAATATAAAATGGATAAATTTTTCATTAATAAAAACATAAAAGGGATTTTTTGGACTATTTTGAAAAGAATATCAAAACTGGACCTAGAGAAAAATATTAAAATGATTCCATTAGAAAAATTTTAAAATATATTTAGAAACTAAAAATAAAAAAAATTATATAATAATATTTATAAAATAATATATAGAATATGAACATGTAGGAGAATGATCAGAGATATAAAAGAGGAGATAAAGTATGTTTCATATAGATGAATGATATATATTGAATTATCAATCAATGTGATGTGTAATTATTTGAATTCATCAAACCCAAAATAATAAAAATATTATATTAAACTATTTTTTATCATTATGAAAATTGAAAAAAAAAATTCCCTAAAGTAATAATTTATCCATAAAAATCATAAATTCAAAGAATGATTTGAATAAAAAACCTTACAACATTACTTTCATTTGAATACAAAGGTATTGGATCATAGAACCTTACATGGATATATAGATAACTTTAATTTCATGAATATTATAACAAAATACAACCATGGGATGTTTATATGCTATAAAAATGAATATAGGTGGTGAATAAATAATATATCTCAAGGAAAGGAACACCGAGATTAAAAACCATATCATAGAATTCTACATTGTTGGAAATGATCTAACACCATGTATAATTTTATTATGGTTATTATTCAAAAATAATAATAACCTTATTATTTGTGATTTTACTCAATACCATTTATTTTTTATTCCCTGATACCCACAACTAAAATGTTTATTTGTAATATTCATATTCTCATGTCAACTATTATTCTTACAATGCATTCTTTGTGATGGAGGATCTTATCCTTCTCTAATGGTCATGATTTAAAAAATTATAAGATATTAATGATTATTTACTATTTTTTATTTATTTATGATTTCATGTGTTTATTTAGTAGAAAATATGATTCCATTTAACATAAAATGTCTAAGAATACCCTTTTATTGAGTATTGAATTATAAAAACAATTGAAATTTTTAGTTAAGAAAAATGTAATATTACTACTAAAAAATGATGACGAAATTATTATTCCATTATATCCCCTATATATAAGATTCCCTGGTCACATATACGGTCAAATTTTTACAACATTCATCTAGGTGGTAAAACCGACCTAAATGGGATCATGATATAATGATAGAACGAGTAATAAAAAGATATTGTATAGTAATAATATAAATTTATATAGGATTAAATATTGAAAAAATCTTATTAAATTTATAATTCATTTAAATATGTTTTTGATAATGAAAATAATGAGGAATGAACAATATTAAGATAACACATATCAATACTGAACCCGGGTCAACCCTAAACTTGGCACATAAGATTGACCGAAATAAGACCTAAGAGGGGATCACAATCCTCCAAGCTTGGAAAATAGTGTCATAAATAAAATATAATCCATTGGAAATGGTTTCCCAGTAAAAAGGATAATATATACATATATATATATTATAAATAATAATAATAAACACTATAATAGAGAATAAAAAACCACACATGCCACTATATGACCCTTTAGGTGACCACCAACCACTGAACATACATCGCTCAATAGAAACAAAGTTCAAGATAGAAGTAGAACTAAAATCCAAAAAAATGTAGATATATGGGAATTACTATTATAACTAAATAGGCATTCCAAAATAAACTATTTCATTTTTATAATCATTAAAAATAAAACCAAGTCATGATAGTTTGAAGATAGAACATATAAAAATTATATTTTACCAATATTTTCAATAATAAGTAAATAAAATCCATTTCTGAAAAAAAAACACATTTTTTCTTTACATTTTCAAATCAATTTAAAAAAATGATGATAATTTTTTGTAAACTACAATAAAATTTAATAAGTATTGGAACATTTATTTTAATATGGAATGAAAAGTACGGGCTGTCATTTAATTAAAATACTAGAAAAAATAGGAATGTAGTGTATATGTAAACTGTTGTAATGGGATCTATGGTTTTTTTTGATATGACATAGGTAAAAATCTATAATAAAATTTCATTATCAACATTTATCATCACTAGTTGTCCACAATCATTACCCAAACACTTGGTGATACCCTCACTGGCTCAACCAAGGGGCACATACAAAAAGAATTAAAATTACCTACTCTGATCCACTTTCTAGTGTGTAATCTCAACTAGTGTATAATGTGTACCTAATTCTCCCTCCTAATGACCTAAGGCTTCCCATGACATCTAAATTAGATGTTTGTTTTATTAAACTCACATATATATATATATATCACATTCTTTGCACAAAACATCTTATTCATTCCCACTTCTGATCTGCTATCCTAATTGTATCCCCATTCCAGGTCACTGAAGTTGAGCACAAGCCTTCTTACTAGGAACAAACAAAAAATCAGACATATAGAACATACATTAAATTTTTAATCTATATAGAATGACTAAATAAGATTTTTACATTTCTATAAAATATTTTCAAATTCCAATCAGGCCTCATAATTTAAAAGGGAATACATTCACATTATATAACACTAATTACCCAATATTTTATATTGCAAAACCATTGAGATGAAAAAATGATAAATTAATTCACCACACATTTAAAAACAATCTTGAAACCATGGTAAAACCAAAGAAACCCATTTTAAAATCCTAAGAGAAAGTTAAGATCCATCATGAAAATCCCATTTAAAATGATAAAAACCAATTATATAGAATTTATATTTCATATAAATGAAAAAATAATTTAAAAAAACAATGAATTTAATGAATTGAATTTTAAAGTAGAAGTCATAGGGAACCAACCTCATGATTTGGAACTTTTTATGATGACAACTTGTATCTTCCCATTCCTTATTCCACACATATGCACCTTCACATATATTAAAGGACATGTAGTTGTAATGTAAATTATCACATGACCATGATTTCATACAAGGGGTCCTTATATATATTTATATACTTTCATCCACCCCTTTAAATATACACATATATGTATTTTTCATATATTTATATATATGTATATATTCACACCTAGAACCAATATATGTATATTAATAATTCCATGAGTGAATATATATATATATATATTGGGAACATATATATTTATATCATTACAAATGGGTACACATGTACGTATATTTCGACAATGGAAACTCAAGTCCACTTGAACGTGGACCAATGTAATCTAGAAAAATTATAATAAACCAAATATTTAAAAAATACGAAATTAAAATTTTCCCAAAGTGAAGGAATTGAATAACCCTTACCCAAAAATAATGAATAACTCACTACCTTAAAATTAAATGAAACAAATATTCCCTAATTGAGGCTCACAATCCACAAACAATAAAAACCGACCAAAAGGAACATCAAAAACTAGTTTGTGTTTAGCCAAGACATGTGCACCTCCAAAAAGAGATGTAAAAGAAAAATAAAAGAGGAATAATTGAATATGATGGGAATATAATCTTACTCGAATTTACTATTCCCAATATCATGGTTAAGAGATGACACCATAGAAATAGGGGAGGAATCAGTGGCACATGTTGGGATCCCCTTCAGACGTGGGTAGAGTGATCTAAGGGGGAGGGGAGGGCCCAATCAAATCCATTAAAACTAATAACATTGCTAATAAACCATTTAATTTTTTATTTTAAAATTAATATTATTAATATCATTTAATTTAATTTTATTATAATTTTATTTTTTTAATATTTTAAACATGGAAAGACCACATGGTTTGGTTTCACAGTCTTCTAGACTGTGCGCCAACAATGTGGTTTCCTCCCTCCTAAGTGGGAGAGAGAATATGATAATAGGGATTGGCACATGTATGTATGCATAGTCAATCACACTAGAAACTGACACTATATAGGTTTCACAATTCGGACTCTTCTAGAAAATAGTTTCTCTTAATCATGCTCTATCCACATGCCTCTAAATGAATGAGAAAAAACAAAAATATTTCCTAAAAAGAAATTTGGAAATCCATGGAACAAACGTAATACCAGAAATTAATAAAATAATAGACAAGTTATGGGTGGGTGTGTTACTATTCTCCCCAACAATGACACTTTCTATATAAGTCTGCGACCTTAAACATTAATTATTATTGAATTAAATAAATAATTCGCATTGAGTATGTTTTTAGGTTTAGAGTTTTAGAGAATTAGGACATAACTATTACATCTCAAAGATTTAAATGTATAAAATTCTACTATGTTTCCATAAAATAAAAACTCTTAAAAAGAAACTTGTCTAGTTCAATGTTTTAGATAGCATGTCTTTCCTTGATCCCATCCTTGGCCCTATTCATCATTAAGTCCTATGGAAAACATTTCAAAAACTTGGGAGGAGCATAAAAATCCCAGTAAAGGATACACAAAGAAGGAAAACTGTTAGTTTTTCAAAACAACAGGTAAACCAAGAATACATTATCAATGTAATACTTTTCACCATTATGAAGTTGTAAAAAAAACTCTTCACTGACTAAAAGATCATTACATACCCCTTTTGTAACCAAAAGATTACCATAAAATCCATATAAAGAACACATAACATATAAAGTTTACTTGGGACATAAACATACTTAAATAGAATAATCATACAGTTAACTACCACACATATCACTTAATGGAATGTCCATACGGTGGACTTCCATACCCAATGCATTGGAGGTTATAACGTAACCACCCATCCTGGTATTCACGGCATCACCCGTCATATGTTTTATCACGCAACCACCCGAAAATGTCCAAGTACCATCATTACACATAAAATATTGAAAATATAAACATTTCAATAACAACATTTAATTTTCCATCACAATAATTAGTTCCAAGATATTTAATTAATCAATCCATTTTCAAAAAACATTTAAACTTGATTTTTGAATCAAAGTGTCCCATACCACTTTGAAGCTTTTAATTGAATTATAATTTTACAAAAATAATGTCTATATAAGTAAATACTGAAAACTATTTTTTAAACATGGACATTAAAGATAATGGTTTAGAATAATGAATCTTTAAAACATTTAAAACGATATTTTCGTTAAAGAGTTTTTAACAAAATGAGAGACTCTTGAATACAAATAATTGTGGAATAACATTTAATCTGAGCTTTATAATATCATGAGAATAAATGGATTCATGATATAATATGTCAAATGATAGTATACACACCATATAAGAGTGAATTGGTGCCTAACAACAATGAAGTCTCAATGGAAATGTAAATTGAGTTGAAATCCATTATAAAGATGGTATCCTTAAATTAAGGATAAATCTATCACATAATTATGTGTGATAAATATAAATACACTGAATATAAGTGGATATTAAGTTTGAAACAATCAGAGGTTATTCACACATAATCTTGAAAAAACAAAACCAATGACATAGATATTTAACTCAATGAAATGAGACTGAGTTATGATTTCCCATACAAGTTCGTAAGAATTTATCAATGAGATGATTATGTGTAGAAATTGTCTATCTACACAAAGGTTTGTGGAAATTACAACATAGATATTCCACACATAATCTTGGCATAATAAAATCAAGAAGTAGATGTTTAACCCAAATAATTGAAAGTGGGTTAAGAAGTTCTCTTACAGAAATCCAACAGCCTAACGGTGTCACTTCAAAATTCAAAAAATGATTTGATGAGAGAGAAAATGGAATCTAATCACATGGAAATAAAATTTACATAAATAAGGATATATAAGAACATATCCAAACATAATAGTATGTGAATTAAAAGACATAACAAAATAAGTCTTTTAAAAAGAGGAGGGTGAAAGGTCCCCTTACCGAGTTGGGTAACTTTCGAAACGCACACCCCATGGAAGAAGGGTCATACAATGAAGATGTAAATACCAATAAATGAATTATAATACAAAAAATTGTATAATAATGGGAATTATATACACCACTCAAATTAAATAGTGGCAAACGTAGCATAAATGTCACGGGAATAAAAGTGAGATGAAAAATCCCTTACGAAAACTCGGCAGCCTAACGGTTCCACTTAAAACTTCCAAAAATGGATTTATGAGACCAAATAGGGTCTCTCATAATATGAAAATAATAATTACAGTATGAGGAATATAAAATAACATCCCCAAACATAATAAATATGGGCTTAAAATCAATGACATAAATGAGAGTACTTAAAAAGAAAGAGAGAGGTTGGATCCCTTACCTCGTGTCCGACATGACTCGATTGTTATTTAATCTCCTGAATAATAAAATTTGGTCAATTTATAATTGAATAAGGACCTACTATAAAAATTATTATTCAGTTAATATCACATATTATAATTTTATAATAATTGGTTAATAAAGTTAGTTCATATCAGATGTTTTTTTCGATGTTCGGTACATGAGTAAAAATTGAACTTGTTGAAAAGAATTTTCCATGTATTTATATGTACATCATCTTCAGAATAGTATTAATGTTTTAAATATAATATATATCCAGTATATATTAATTTTTTTCTATTTCATAACTTTTGGAGATAAGAAATTAAAAGCACCGTTCATGGAGATTGTAGGCCGTACGTACGCATGAACACTACTTTCATTTTTTTGTCATATTAATTGAATTAAAGTTAAAAGAGAGATATATATATTATAGTTACAGAACCATATCCTTCATTTAGATGTAATATATGAAATATATATCCATTATATATATGTACTTATATTAGTACATAACATTTGAAGATAAGAAATGAAATGTACCGTTCATGGAGACGGTAAGCCGTACGTACGCATGAACGCTACTTTCATTTCTTTGGGACATTAATGGAATTAAAACTAGTTGAGAGATATATATATTATAATTCCAGTATAATATATATGTTTTATATATCACATAATTTCATCAATTTAATTCTTTATATATTCCATGTATTGCATGAAGAAGTCACATCACTTGAGGGGGCGGTAGTCCACACTTCCTCAAATGAAATTATTGCATTTTCACAGCATGCAAAGAATAAATGTATGTATTAAATATAAAATACAAATTAATAGAGGGGAAATAAATATATATCATCAATAAATATAGTTCCATCATAATGGCCACCATGAGAGGTGGTATGAGAAGATAGAACAATCATCGTTTCGTGAGGTAGTAATTCACCATCCACAGAAACAATTTTTTCATTAACCATTAGACAGAGGTGTGTGTTAGTGTAGTGAGAATCCTCCTCATAAAAACATCCTAGTATATTGAATATACTGGTGTTGTTACAAAAGAAATAAATAAAGAGAGTTTTGTGGGTTGGAGAAGGAAAATAAAACAAAACAACACTAGGGAATACATTACCTTTAAAACGGGTAACTCTTATTTATTTGAGCTCAAAGGCTTCCTTGGGAAGCCTTCTTCCCAAAGTGAGGCTTCTATGAGTAAGATAGGGATGTGGAGAGACAAAATGGGTAGGGGTTGGCCGAGTCAATGGCTTGATAAGTGTGGGTAATGTGGTAGAGGTGGGGGCCTTTTATAAGAGGAGAGGAGGGGCACTCTTGGAAAGTTATAAAAGGTTACCTTATTATAAAATGCTTTTCTGATTTAAAAGGTCCCAAAAATATATATTTCTAGGATAAGGTTATATTAGTTCTAAATCAACCCATCCAATAGGTTTTTGAGAAGTGTAGGTCTTAGATTTTACATTATCTTTTCATTTTATTTAAATCGTTAAATAATGAGGTAATCGCTGCATCATCATGGTGTCATAAATAATTTAATTTATTTAATGTTTAAAAATTATAAAAAAACTATCATGATGTAGGAAATATTTTTATCTTTCTAATTAATATTTATAGTAAAATATATGACTTATATAACCCCATTTAAAAATTGTTTTAGAAAAACAACTCATGTTTGTGACATTTTTATTTTAACTTTAAAGAAAAAGTTATTTATGTCATTTTCCTAACAAAGTGGCTCCATGGGATCCCCAAGTTGACACATGGATTTTCAAGGTAGGCCATGACACATCCAATGATGGTAGGACATGTTTCTAGGTCATTTCATATTATTAAAACATTATTTTTACCTTAAATGACACTAATTACCTTTAATCGTGATTAATAAAACATAAAAGTTACTATTCACCAAAAATTATTTTAATATCATTGAACCACATTTTACTTCTTAATGACAACCATGTATGTAGGATTTTTGAAAATCATATCACATAAGAAGTAAATTTTCATTTAAATGAAAAATATGTTTCTTTAACTACCACTTAGTGGTTTCACTATTCATCAAAAATTGATGTTTTTCAGAAAAATACCAAAAATTCCCCCCTAATCTATATTTGATATTCTGAATTAAAAATTGATTTCTATTTTACAAAATTCAAAACATATATGTTGCATTAATTAATTTAATAATTAATTCCCGCTGTCAAAACAAACAGCGTGTTTTTAAGAAACAATATCTATTAAAAGATTGACTTTAGTTTAAGTCCAATTTCAAAGTGAAATTAATTCTAATGACCACCATTGGATTAAATCGTAAAAATTTATTCTAAATAAACTTTAATCTCAATTAAAAATATAATCTATCCATATAAATAAATCCGATTAAAAGGAGGTCTTGAATTAAAATGCAACATTTCCAATAAAAATGAACTTTATCGGAAAAATAACAAAAACTTACACAAAGTAAATTTAGATGTCGAGATTCTAAATAAGGATTTTATTTTGTCAAATAGAAAATATAAAATTATAAAAAGTATATTTAAAACGTTTTCTCCATCAAAAGGCGGTTAATCGACCTTTTAGAGAATATTATAAGATTTATGCTTAAAATTGGATTCTTTTGCAATTTAAGCCTCTCACAGTTATTGGATAAAAGTAAAAATATTTGAAAAACATATATAATCATTTTGTAGTTAGTTCCATTCAATCATGCCATTACAACGTCTAGGCGTTAACTACAATTTAAAATAATATTATTTTATTATTAGAGTGTAACGTAAGATTTCAAAGAAACTTGTTGTTGTGTATTGGGTATGCCATCGAGCATAGCGTTACCTTTAAAGTAATATTAATATTTTATTCACAAATATGGATAAATATGAAAATTTCATATTATTTATTTACCTGGGGTGTTAAATCCATCCCCACTTTTTGGAATTGCATCCTCGAAATTTTAAAAATTGGTCTTGGAAACTTTATTGAAAATCCCAAATCGGAACAAGATTCAGTAAAGCTATAACTTTAAAATAAAGATAGAGAATTACAAAGGTCACTCGAGCTAACCCATACTAGGATTCCATGTATGAAATCAAGGACATGGTGGAGAAAAAGGGTAATGTTCCAAGGGAGAGTGATAGAAAACAAGTTTAGGAGAAAGTTAACCACCAGAAAATCACAAACATTTGATGGGTGAAACTGTATTTGATTCCCCAGTAGGAAACATTAACAGACAACATTTTTGTTTTATGTTACTTTTCAAAGGGAAATTTATTTATGAGCTTAACTAGAACATAAGGAATCATATTTACTTGTCATGTTTACTTTCAAATTTTATTCTATTTCTTAGAAGAACTCATATTTTCTCCAAAAGATGAGTATTTAGGACGACTTGTTCACATTAAGAGAGCTATAATCCACTTATAGAGAACCACATAATCCACAAAAGAGAACTATATACTTCCCATGTCTTTATACCATAACCAAAACTAAAACCAAAAAGGTTAGTATGAGATCAGATAATACCCAAAAAGGATAATCCTTTATAAAAAAATTCTATTCTTAATCCCCAAAATATGTGAAACAATACCCATAGTTCAACAATGACCATTCAATAAACAATTTCTCCATAAAATTATTCAAAGTAAACCAAAATAATTTTGAAACCCAAATATTTGAAGGATTTATTCACATAGTCTTCCAAGGTAAAAATTGACATTTATATCCAAATAACATTACTTTCTCTTAATGTATCATATTGAAAAGTAATTAACCTAATCACATATCCTCCATGATAGGTTAATCATTTCCATAGATAACCCAAAATAAACATACTCTTGATTCATAAAATCATCTAACATAAAAGAATTAGTCAAACTAACCAGGGACTTCATGTAGTCCAGTGGTAGGTGATAAATACCAGTCGCACTTTGGTTGTGCATTCGATTCTCACATCTTTGTCCGACGCGACGGGTTGTCACACGGTCTATGTGTTGTCGTTTTTCCAAAACTATAGAATTCTTAAAACATTCCCCAAAACGAGATAAAATCTTCAAAAATCATCCTAACATATTTTAATCTCAAGTTAATCTCATGCCTTTCATTTTCCATCATATCATAGAGTAAGACGTAGTTACCTAAAAAGTAAGGATCATATAAACCCTAATGGCTACCTTTATAATTATTACCTGAACATCCACATCGAGTTGGCCATCTCGTACATGATGCATTAGAGAACTCACCAAGGTTCAAGTGGATGATCATGACTCCTTGATAGTTGGTTTAGAATAACCACAAGATTTCTCATTGAATCCCCCATTTCATCTAGTCTCTTAATCAGAGAACCACCACAGTTTCCTTCAAACCCATTTTCACTTTGGTGCCTGCTAGATCCATCCATTTACTAAAACCAAAAATATCAGTGTGAGTATATCAACAAAATCATCATGTACTAATGAGAAATATAATCACTAAGATATACTTACTAATTCACATTATCTAAAATCTATCACTCTTTCTAAAATCCTAGCCATTATGGTAATGTCACATATACTTATAGAATACCCTAACCACTAAAGTTATCTAAACCGACCTCTGATACCAAATTTAAGGCCCCGACCATAAACATTACTTATTATTGAATTAAATGAATAATTCACAATGAGGTTCTTTTCAGGTTTAGAGTTTTAGAGAATTAGTACATAACTATTACATCTCAAAGATTAAAAAGTATACACTTCTATTATGTTTCCATAAAATAAAAACTCTTAAAAAGAAACTTGTCTAGTTCCATGTTTTAGATAGCATTTCTTTCTGTGATCCCATCCATGACCCTATTGATCTTTAAGTCCTGTGGAAAACATTTCAAAAACATGGGATGAGCATAAAAATCCCAGTAATGGATACACAATGAAGGAAAATTGTTAGATTCTCAAAACAAAAAGTAAACCAAGAATACTTTATAAAAGTAATACTTTTCACCTTTATGAAGTCGTGAAAAACTATTCACTGAATAAAAGATCATTACATACCCATTTTGTAACCAAAATATTACCATAAAAGCCATATAAAGGTAACTTGGGACATAAAAATACAAAAATGGAATAACCATACGGTCGATTTTCACACATATCACTTAATGGAATAGCCATACGGCGGACTTCCATACCCAATGCATTGGAGGTTATAACGTAACCACCCTTCCTAGTATTCACGGCACCTCCCATCATATGTTTTATCATGTAACCACCCGTAAAATGTACAAGTACCATCATTACACATAAAATAATTAAAATATAAAAATTTCAATAACAACATTTAATTTTCAATCACAATAAGTAATTCCAAGATATTGAATTAATCAATCCATTTTCAAAAACCATTAAAAAAAGTTTTTTGAATAAATGTGTCCCATAACACTTTAAAGCATTTAATGGAATTATAATTTTAAAACATTAATTTTCATATAAATAAATACTGAAAACAATTTTGAAAACATGGACATTAAATATAATGATTTAGAATAATGAATCTTTAAAACATTTAAAACGATATTTTTGTTAAAACGTTTTTAACAAAATGAGAGACTCTTAAATACAAATAATTGCAGAATAACGTTTAATATGATCATTATAATATCATGAGAATAAATGGATTCATGATATAATTTGTCAAAGGACAGTATACACACCAAATAAGAGCGAATTGGTTCCTAACAACAATGAAGTCTCAATGGAAATGTAAATTGATATGAAATCCAATATAAAGATGGTATCCTTAAATTAATGATAAATCTATCACATAATTATGTGTAAGAAATATAAATACACCCAATAAAAGTGGATATTAAGTGTGAAACAATCAGAGGTCATTCACACATAATCTTGAAAAAATAAAACCAATGACATAGATATTTAACTCAATGAAATGAGATTGAGTTATGATTTCCCATACAAGTTCGTAAGAATTTATCAATGAGATGATTATGTGTAGAAATAGTCTATCTACACAAAGGTTTCTGGAAATTACAACATAGATATTCCGCACATAATCTTGTCATAATAAAATCAAGAAGTAGTGGTTTAACCCAAATAATTGAATGTGGGTTAAGAAGTTCCCTTACAGAAATCTGACAGCCTAACGGCGTCACTTTAAAATTCAGAAAATGAGTTGATGAGAGAAAAAATGGTATCTCATAACTTGGACATAAAATTTTCATAAATAAGAATATAGAAGAACATATCACAACATAATAGTATGTAAATTAAAATACATAAAAAAGAAGTCTTTTAAAAAAAGGAGGGTGAAAGGTCCCCTTACCGAGTTGGGTAACATTCGAAACGTACACCCCATGGAAGAAGGGTCATAAAATGAATATGTAAATACCCATAAATGAAATTATACTTCAAAAAGTGTATAATAATGTTCAGAACATACAAAACTCAATAGAAATAGTGGAAAATGTAGCATAAATGTCACAAGAATAAAATCGAGATAAAAAATCCTTTACGAAAACTCGGCAGCCTAACGACGCCAATTAAAACTTCGAAAAATGGATTTATGAGATCAAATAGAGTCTCTAATAATTTGAACATGAAAAGAAAAGTATGTGGAATATAAAAGAACATCACCAAACATAATAAATATGATCTTAAAATAAATGACATAAAAGAGAGTACTTAAAAAGAAAAAGAGAGGTTGGATCCCTTACCTCGTGTCCGACATGACTCGATCATTCTTTAATCTCATGAATAATAAAATTTGGTCAATTTATAATTTCTTAAGGACCTAATTTAAATATTATTATTCAGTTCATATCACATTTTATAATTTTATAATAATTTTTTAATAAAGTGAGTTCATATTAGATGTTTTTGTCGATGTTCGGTACATGAGTAAAAATTGAACTTGTTGAAAAGAATATTCCATGAAGTTTTTGGTACATCATCTCGAGAATTGTATTAATGTTTTAAATTTCATATATATCCAGTATATATTCATTTTATACTATTCTATAACATTTGGAGATAAAAAATTAAAATCACCTTTCATGGAGACGGTAGGTTGTACGTACGCATGAACGCTACATTCATTTTTTTGTCATATTAATGGAATTAACGTTAAAAGAGAGATATATATAGTATAATTCCATAATTATATCCTTAATTTAGATGTAATATATGACATATATATTCATTATATATATGTACTTATAATAGTAAATAAAATTTGGAGATAAGAAATGAAATGTACCGTTCATGGAGATGGTAAGCCGTACGTACGGATGAACGATACTTTCATTTCTGTGGCACATTAATGGAATTAAAACTAGATGAGAGAGATATATATATTATAATTATAGTATAATATATATGTTATATATATCACTTAATTTAATCAATTTTATTCTTTATTCAATCAATGTATTGCATGAACGAGTCACATCACTGGAGGGGGCGGTAGTCCACAATTCCTCAAATGAAATTATCGCATTTTCACAACATGAAAAGCACAAAGGTATGTATTAAATATAAAATACAGAATCATAGAGAGGAAATAAATATATATCATAAATAAATATAGTTTCATCATAATGGACACCATGAGAGGTGGTATGAGAAGATAGAATAATCATCGTTTCGTGAGGTAGTAATTCTCAATCCACAAAAATAGTATGTTCTTTAACCATTAGACGGAGGTGTGTGTTAGTGTAGCTCGAATCCTCCTCATAAAAAAATCCTAGAATATTTAATATACTGGTTTTGTTACAAAATAAATAAATAAAAAGATTTTAAGGGGTTGGAGAAGCAAAATAAAACAAAAGAACACTAGAGAAGACATTACCTTTAAAACGGGCAACTCTTTTGGATTTGAGCACAAAGGCTTCCTTGGGAAGACTTCTTCCCAATGTGAGGCTTCTAGGAGTAATAGAGGGATGTGGAGAGATAAAATGGTCCAGGGTTGGAAGATCCAAAGGTTTCAGAGGTGTGGGTAATGTGGTAGAGGTGGGGGCCTTCTATAAGAGGAGAGGAGGGGCACTCTTTGAAAGTTATAAAAGGTTACTTTATTATAAAATTATTTTTGGATTTTAAAAGTCCCAAAATAATATATTTCAAGGATAAGGTGATATTACTTATAAATCCACCCATATAGTAGGTTTTTTACATGTTTAGGTCTTAGAGTTTACATTATCTGTTCATTTTATTTAAATCGTTAAATAATGAGATAATCACTACATCATAATGGTGTCATAAATAATTTAATTTATTTAATGTCTAAAAATTATAAAAAACTATAATGATGTAGGAAATAGTTTTATAATTCTAATTAATATTTATAGTCAAAAATATGACTTTTATAACCCCATTTTAAAATTGTTTTAGTAAAACAACTCATGTTTGTGACATTTTAATTTTAACTTTAATGAAAAAGTTATTTATGTAATTTTCCTACCAATGTGGCTCCATGGGGTCCCCAAGTTGACTCATGGACTGTATTGGTCGTCTATGACACATCCAATGAGGGTAGGACATGTTTCTAGGTCATTTCATAATATTAAAACATTATTTTTACCTTAAATTACAGTAATTACATTTAATCGCGATTAATAAAACTTAAAAGTAACTATTGACCAAAAATTATTTTAATCTCATTGAACCACATTTTACTTCTTAATGACTACCATGTATGTCAGATTTTTGAAAATCAAATCACAGAAGTGGCAATGTTTCATTTAAATGAAAAATCAGTTTCTTTAACTACCACTTAGTGGTTTCACTGTTCATCAAAAATTTTAGTTTTTTAGAAAAATACCAAAATTTCACCCTAAGATATATTTGATATTCCGAATTAAAAAATGATGTATATTTTAAATAATTCAAAACATATTAGTTTCATTAATTAATTTTATAATTAATTCCCGCTATCAAACCAAACAACGTGTTTTTATGAAACAATATCTATTAAAAGATTGCACTAGTTTAAGTCCAATTTCAAAGTGAAATTAATTCCAATGACCACCATTAGATTAAATGGTAAAAATATAATCTAAATAAACATTAATCTAAATTAAAAATATAATCTATCCATAAAAACAAATCAGATTAAAAGGTTGTTTCGAATTAAAATGCAACATTTTCAATAAAAATGATCTTTATCGGAAAAATAACAAAAATTTACACAAAGTAAATTTTGATGTCAAGATTCTAAAGAAGGATTTTATTTTGTCAAATACAACATATAAAATTGTAAAAAGTGTATTTAAAAAGGGTTATCCATCAAAAGGCGGTTAATCGACCTTTTAAAGAATATTAGAAGATTTATGCTTAAAATTGGATTCATTTGCATTTTAAGCCTCTAACATTTATTTGATAAAAGTAAAAATATTTAAATAACATATATAATATTTTTGTAGTTAGTTCTATTCATTCCCGCCATTACAACGGCTAGGCGTTAACTACAATTTAAAATATTATTATTTTATTAATAGATTGCAACATAAGATTTAAAAGAAACTCGTTGTTGCGTATTGGGTACGACATCGAGCATAGCATTCCCTTTAAAGTAATATTAATATTTTATTCAAAAATATGGATAAATATGATAATTTCATATTCTTTTTTCACCTGGGGTGTTACATCCTACTCCTAGAAATTCACCTAGTCAAATTCGGAGAAAATTTGTCGCTCAAATCGAATCAAGTCCAAAAAAACCACTAAACGCAGTGTGACCTTTAAACTCCACATGTCAAACCCAAAAAACTCTACAGAAAATGAAAGGTGATCCATAAGGGAAAGATATTGATCTCCCCACCATTATGTAACTGACTATAACTATAGGTTATCTATGATGAATGATCAAATAAACAACCCACCAACTTGAAAATGTTTCAACCACATAGGATCAAATAGGGATCATAGAAAATCCATAATTCATAATTTCTCAATAACAATTCATATTAAAAGTAAAACTCTATAAAAAATGAAACCATTTAAATAGAATATTAATTATTAAAGAGTTCATATTCCACAAGTTACGAACATAAAATTGTTAGGAATGTTGCCACCAAGATCTCCAAAATCAAAGGTCCCCCTGAACAGAAAACCAGAACATGTGAAAACATTATTGGTCACCACTCCGACATCGAAGACAACATTTTTTTGTACATCCCCCACACATGGAAACCCCTACACTACATGAAAACCACCAATCAGAGATCTAAGGATGGATCCTTGATGTCTCTAATCATGTTCTTAATCGAATTCAAGCGAAGACAATCTTTGAGTAAAACTCGTTCATTCATCAATGAAACTTAATGAACTTATTCAGATATCAGATAAATAAAAATTGATGAGAATACTACATATGATTAAAATATATATATTAAAGTTCCCAAACTGAAAGAAATAGATGAAAATAAGAGAGTGGATATACGAATTAATTCTAGGAACTAATGAATGAATCATTTTCATAAAATTACTCTATGGGTTAGAGTCCTCTCATGATGGAGAACCTCCATAGGAACTAAAAGAAACCAAAAAATCAATTTTCTCAATCTACACTCTGAGACATGTCCAGATGAAACATTAAAATTCTTGATCCCTGGACAGAGACCCAATAAAAATAGGATATTAAAATTGATTTCGCCACACAATCTCTAGAGAAAAGGAATCTTGTTCATGGAAATTGTCATTATTCCCCTTCACCACCAGTTCAACCTGTAGAGCTTCTATGAGTTCTTGAACATTATTTTCTATAACTTCCTCAAGAATATGAAATTAGATGAATTTTATCTTTACGAACACCCAAGAAATACAAAACCAAAATGAAAAAATAATGATCATCTTTTACCAATACATTACATATCCTTCAATGAAACTGAATAAATATCATACACTCATGACATCTGGAATTTATATAAACATGGAGATTGTATAAAATTACATAATCCACTAAATAACCTCTAACATACTTTAATAACCAATTACATCAATCAATATTGAGAAGAGCTCAGAACTACCTCTCCACTAGGATTCTAGTCAAGACCAATGACTGTAACGGACTCCCAGGAAACGTTTGGGGGGTATTATGGGGTGGTTTAATATACACTACATAAATAAAAAACTAAATAAATGACAAAAAAGGACTTGAACATTTTATATTTTAAACCAAACACCAAACTCATAAACCAAAACATCCCAAAAAAAACCAAATCATATCCTAACTCGAAAAAATCCAAAAAGAATATCAAAAATCACAAAAAGAACCTCATTATTATAAAACACACCATTTCCAAATTCAACAAGTCTTAAATTAAAATACCCCATTCAAAATAATTTGATTATTCACTTCAAAAACCATCTTATACACCAAATCCCATTATATAATCCATTTTATCATCCCATATTCTATTCAAAAAATTAAAATCTATTGTATCCACTTCTAAAACTAAATAATGACTTTTATATCCCGTATGACACAAAAAATACCATTAGAAAATATACCATATCAGGTTTTAAAACCCAATTTTTCACTCATAATTCACTTTCAAAAAAATATTTTCATTTAAAAATACACTCCCAATGACAAAAACATACCAAATCATCAAAAACACCAAAATAAATGAAATAGGTATCTAGTGGTCATTCATAACCTAGCCAAATTGTTTAACAAACCATTAAATGAGAATGTACTAGCCATTAGGAGCATAATGAATAGTTCACTCGGGATCTACAAGGATTTTTATTCCATGTAAACTAACCATTTAGAATGAGATCACTTTCACTATAATCCCCAAACACACAAAATCTCATCTAGGTAAACAAATAAAAACTAAATAAACCAAAACACAAAATAATTACTCGAAACCAACTACACTTGGTGACTAAATTCTCATCATGAGTGGTGGTGATCAGGAACCTTCCCATAACCTACTTCTTGAGACACATTAACCCTATATTTGATATACCTGACATCTTAAATAACAAAGGGTTTCAATGGTACCATTTTTTCATGAACCAACTAAGGTTAACCCCGAACCGGCCTATAGATCTTTCGCAAAACATGGCCCGAGAGGCATTCCCAATCTTCTTGAGCTAGAAACTAATTCCAATCATCATATACACTCATATTTGATTGATTTATCACATAAAAATTGATAAAAAACAAATATAAATAGAATATAAATGTAAAAACTATGAAAGGAAATAAATAAATCCACACATACCTTTATGTAACCCTATGGGTCACCACCAAATACTGAACCATTAGCCATCCACATAGACTGATTCTGATTTGGAATCCATATTAAATCTAAAAAAATGATATTTATATAGAAATAAATATTAAAACCAAGTATGTGTGCACAAATGAACTATTACACATGCCTTTCCTTTAAAAATAAATCCAATTCATTCTAATTTAAAGATATCATATAAAAAATACCACATATTAATTAGTTTTAAAAAAAATAACAAGTGTCTATTTTTAATTAGACACATTTTCCATTAAATTTCCAAAAAGCTTTCACCACATGATATTAAATTTTCAAAAATTCCATTAAAAAATAATTTGTGATGGAATTAGTATTTTAATTTGGAATTCAAACCAGGGAGTGTCACTTTGTTAAAATTATTGAAAACAAAGGAATTTGGCATACATGTAAACCAATTTCAGGGGATATTAGGTACTGTTCGAGACACCTTATGTCAAATAAATTATACTATATCATAATAATTCTCTATTAGTATTGTTTAACCATAATCAATTCCCAAACACTCATTGACACCCTCATTGGATTGACTAATGGGAAAATCCAAAAATAAGTCTGGTTATCTTCTTAGGGACACCAGCCACTTCGTAATAACAACTATTAAAACTTGTATACATATAGATCACATATAACTACCTAAGTATTCCCATGAAAAATAATATCGAGGTGAGTTTAATTAAATTAACATATATATATATATAATTATTTTCAAAAAAACACCATCCTCTTATTTACCTTTGATCTCCCATCCTAAGCCCAACACCATTACAGGTCACAAAATATATGAAAAATCATCTTTATAAGGAACATGAAAAAAATAATACATCTGACACATGCATAAAATTTTTATTCCATAATTAATTCTATAATAGGGGTTTTACCTTTCCATTAAATATTTCAAAATTCCAACTGGGTCTCATCCTTTTGAAAGGAATAATTTCACAATAGAAAAATAGAATACATAACTTTTTCAAGTCTCAAAACCATTGAGATTACCAATTGGGAAATCAAGGCACCACACGTTATGAAAATATATTGAAACCATGTTTAAACTAAAGTAATGCATTTTTAAATATTAATAGAAATATTAGAACCCATGTGAGAAGACTATTTACAATGATCAAAACCACTTATATATCGTATAACATTTCATATAAAATGGAAAACACATTTTATGAACAAAACGTAGTAATAGATTTCATTTTAAAAGGATTTTACATAGTGAACATACCTCAAGATGCATTGCATTATATGATGACGACTAGAATCTTCTAATTTCCACTTAAACACATATTAACCTCCAAATATATATATAAGAATACCTAGAACTAATACATATATTCATATTTTTATGGGTAATTATATATAGGGGTTGTATATATGTATATGCCTCCCTTTTCATACACATGTACGTCACCTTCAAAAACATTATCACCACTCTACCCTAATAATGTCAAATATAATATAGAAAAAATATTGGACACCCAAATAAATACAAAATCACCAATTAAAATTAGGAAAATTTGAAGTAACTGATGAA
Source organism: Viscum album (assembly GCA_963277665.1). NCBI lineage: Eukaryota > Viridiplantae > Streptophyta > Magnoliopsida > Santalales > Viscaceae > Viscum > Viscum album. Next base: position 67,798,399 of record OY728133.1, read on the forward strand.
AACCTACCTAAAACTAATGAAAAACCTACTATCATCAACAACCGTGACAAAAAACAATCCATAATTGAGGCTTAAAACCCCTAAAAAAGAAGAATAGACCAACAAAAGTCCCAAAACTAGTTAGGGTTTAGAAAAAAAAATTATAAGAGTGAAAAAAATAATAAAAGATGATGAATTTAATAGTAGAGGAAGGGAATCTAACTTGAGTTGATCTAACCAAATATCAAGGGGAAAATTGCCATCATAGGAAGAGAGGAAGAGGCAGTTGCGCACGTAGGGAGCCATTTTGGGCATTGGTTGAGAAAACTAGGGTGAGGGAAGATACCATTAGGGATTGTTAAAACCAAATATTAATAATAAGAAAAAACATCATCCTAAAAATTATATTTTATTTTATTATTATCATTATTAATTTATTTTTATTTTTTTTAAACAAAATCAAGTGTAGACCGCATTATTTGGCCTCATGGTTTTCTAGACTATTATCTACTTTTGTGGTTTCCTATATTATAAATGGTAGGGAATAAATGTAAAAATAGGGAGAGTATCACACCTGTATTCCATTTCGTGCTTCATAGAAAGGACCACTGTCTATGCCCCACAATTAGCACTAGGTTAGAGAATGGTTCCTTCAGACCGTGCGCCAACAATGCACCTCCAAATATTCTCCCAAAAACTATTTTTAAAACACCTAGAAAATCCATGGAATAATGGTAAGTCCAAAAATAGTTCAGATAATATATTAGTATTGGGTCAGGGTTTGACAAAACATACGTCAAAAACAAGATCCTCATCTCAAAGCGCCTCATAGAAACAAGGATTTTGAGCCTCCTTCTTGGGACTAGAGGTACATAGACAAGATAAATGATTGAGAGGGAGATAATATGGTTATATATTGAATATAAATTTTGATGTAATTGTATTTATTAAGTAGTAAGGGGTGATATCCTTTTATAGTTGTGAATAGTGATATTTTTTTATACTCATTTATTTATATTTATAAAATATTATATTTAAGGATAGTGAATAAAAAAATTACAATTAATAAAAATATGATCATTATAGGTTTTTAAATCCATTATACACACAATTATGGATACATACTTTTTTTAAAATAATTAATTCATCATTTTTAACAATAAATATGACATCAAAGTATTTTTACTATTATTCTTATAATATGACATATATGATTTAAAAATAATAATAAAATACATAAATTATATATATACACATATAATTACTATTATATAAATATAACTATAATTTTCATGAAACACCATGATTCACTCGATGATTATAACATCAAGTGTTTCTAAAAACCTTTTTTTTACTTTTATCTTTCTTGGATAATAATTACATAAATTATGCATAATAATTATTTAAAATTATCCAATTTATATAAAATGAAAATAATTTTATAAAATAAAAATAATTTTTTACCCAAAACTAATATAGTCTTGGATAATAAAAATTTTATATGTCCTATCATCCGTTTTAGGAAGAAACAGTAAAGATACTATTTTTACTTTTCTCACCCTATAAAAGAACTTGGTAAGTATTTTGTATAATAACCTTTTTAAATAATTTAAAAATTCATTAATATATTTAAATATAATTTATACCGCATCATTTTTATCTCTATTGATATAAAAAATTATTCTTTCATATATACTATCTTATAGACAATGATTTATACTTTTCCAATGTATTGTATGAATAGTAACCATACCGATAAATATTTTCATAATAATCATGAAATAAAATAAAATATTTATTAACTATATAATTTTAAAAATATATTTTGAGAATATCATATTTATATTATTATTTTAATGTTTATAAAAAATAAGAAACTTTTAAGTCAACATAATATCATTATGATGTCATAAAAAAATTTATATTTATTAAAAAAATTTTGTTTTAATATTCACCTAAAGATCAACATTCGTAGAATGTTATTTCATTTTATTTGTAAAATTATATTGATATTATAACTCAAAAATATTTAGTGACTTTAAAAAAATTATAAATATATTTTTCATAAATTTTTCTATCAAAAAATACCTTATAGTATATAGAAAAAATGGACATTATTATTTTTTCAAAATGAAAAATCATATTAAAAAAACCATGATAAAAAATTTATAATAATAAATAAAAATTTAAATACTTATATGAAAAGTAAATATCAATTTTTAAAAAATTAAAGAAATAGATATGTCTTTAGAGATTTGAAAATATAAATGATGTTAAGGAATTAAATTTTACCATTAAATGAAAAAAATTCCAGACATGAAGTAAACATATTAATTATAAATGGATAATTTGAATATAATTGATAAAATAATATCATTTGAGACATGATATAAATATATATGCATTTTCACTGTAAGTATATAAACTTATTCCCATGCATATTAATATGCGATAAAAGTGATGTATTAGTTAAAATACAAGCTTTTTCATATTCTCTTAATAAAATCTATATAGGTTCATTATTGTTCAATGTTTTTCATGAAACAATATACAACACAATAATTATTAATCGAAAAAAACAACATGAATCTATGTATGTTATAATTATCGGTGGGAAAATTCTCATTAGGATAGATCTATTCTAGTAAAGTATATCTTTATGATCAATCATTATCATCACCATTCCGATCCTACATATTTTCTTATAGGATTGGTGTTCAAAAAGTATATAAATATATATCCCCCCACATCATATATATATATATTGATAAAAATCTATTTTGGGTAATGACTCGCCTATACTAACCTATTTTTACCTAGATGATTTTTTCGTCATGACCCCTTTCTTAAATTCCTTTGATCTCTTCCTATATTCATAGTTCCATGGAATTGTGTTATCATGTATTGATGGAATTATCAATTAGTTGGATCTTTTCTTATGTTTTTTGTTATACGGGATCACCGCAAATTTCCCTAGGTATAATGCTTCTCTTCGAAACACATATCATCTATGTGTAATGGCTCATTAATTGATTCCTAGAAAGTCACTCCTCCCTGGTGGGTATAGTTCTACCAAATCCCTTTTGAACTAGTTTCAATTAATCCATTCCATATAGAAAAATAGTAATGGTAAAAATGTAAATTAGGATAAATGAACACCTCTTGGTTCGAGTTTTAGACTCATATTTTATAGAGTCTACTCGAAGAAAATTCTATATAAAGGAGGAATTATTCATTATGACTACAACTATATTATTTTTTAATGAAATATAATATAAATATAATATATTTCTCTCCATGTAGAAGCTAATAATTTTTTCCTTGGTCATAATCTATACATGTATATGAATATTACTCTCTATGTTTTGGAGTCTGATTCTTCTATTATGATCAAAAATTTTCAAGTCCTCTTCCTAACCCAATAGTCAATTTCTTATTCCATTAAAGGATAAAAGAAATATGTCAATGAAATCATGTTAATTAGTCATTTCCTGATTGAGTTTGAGAAGTAGGAAGACATCCAAACCAAAAAAGAATATGAATCATTAACTATTCACATTTTTTCATTATTAGGTTCTTTTTTCCAATATTATTTAATTGTTAATGTGATATATGTTCTTTTACTCCACCACATTAGATCACATTTATGTCTAATTTTTGTTTTTTCATTCACATCATGTAGACTAATAATATTTCAATCAGTAAAAAATAGGAATTTTTATTGTTAATTTAATTATATAATGTTTTACTTATTTTTATTGATCATGAGATGAGGTTTATCCCATGTTTATTCAGAATTTTATTTATATAATTAAATTTTTTCATTTCATAGTGAACATTAATTTTTTTTATAAATTTATGTATATTAAATTCTATTCACAATAATATTAATCATTGGTTGAATAAGGTTCTATGTATTTGTATTTGAGTGATAAAATTTAACTTCCAAATTTTGAGTTTTCCTAACCTATGCATGAATATAAAAATTAATTAATGGATCCATTCATCAAGATATAGTTTCAGATTGGATCTATCATATTTCAAAACCCAAAAAATACATGGAATATATATGTGTGTTTTAATTAGATTCAGTATACAACTCAATGAATTTTCTAATGTTCTATATTTATCAATAATATACTCAATTGATAAATTAGTAGTATAAAACTACTAATTATTTATTTTTTAATTTATTTTTTCATACATTGGTTATTCGTTTTATGAACCTATGTATGATATTTGTGATATGAAATGACCAAATGGGACCCCAACTGGGAACATGATAAACCAAATGTGACACCCCAAGCCCACCTCTAGTAGGCCAAGGCATTGATACTAACACTAAGAAGTAAAAACATACATGATAATATTTAGATAATAATTTCCTATAAGTTGTATTCAAAAATAGTACACAACATTATAAAAAATCAATATAAATATAAATATAATTTATTTTAATAACTAATACATGTAAGAGAAGTTAAATATTTAAATGATTACATAAAAACCTCTGATATCATATTTCACAGTTATATACCAACTTATACTACTAACATTATCTCATCCAGGCCTACCTACACTATGACCACCAAGTAAACCTACTAATAGTGCTTCTCTTATAAATAAAACACACATGTGGTTAATGATTTTCTTACAGGGGATAGTATAAATATACCAACTGGGAAACCATAAATGAAAAAAGTTAAAATGGATAAACAATCCATATCAAAATCCATAATAGATGTAAGAATATATAATTACCAATAAAACACATATATTCATTACATAAATGAAAATCAATGCCAAAATGAATAAAAAAAATTTAAAAATGAAATTTAATTCATATCTTCAATGAATCCATTTAACGAAAATTTATTTTTATCAAATATAATTACCACTAAAAAAATCATGAGTTGTTTTGGTTTCTTATCATGGGTTTGGAATAAATTTTATGGATGTTATCTATACACATGGTTCTTTGTTTCACACAAGTGGATGTATTTAATTTTTTTCAAGTTGGTGAGAGAGATTAGGAAAGGTGAACCAATTTTTCCTAGCATTTTTAACTTATCACAAAATAAATCTAGAAAGAACATTATCCTTGGGATTGAAATGGTTGAGATAACTCTTTTCAATGACCAGATTGGATTTTTGGTTTTTCCCTCTTATTCTTTATAGAGGGAATGCTAATTTTTATTAATTAAGAATTGTAGATCCATTAATTATTTCAAAAATAAATTGAATAATTAAATCATTTATAGTTACAAGGGAATTAACCCAGAGAAAAATATTTTTATCTCTCCATTGCTTTCTCTCCAATGTATGCTTAGATAATTGATGAATGGATATGCATCAAAGAAAATAATTTTAAATTTTAGTATTTTGGGGTTCTGAAATATTTATTAAAAATAAAAATTCATTAGTCATGGGGATTGATAACTAAGTCATATCTCATATAAATAAAATTTAATAAAGGTATCATTAATATAGAGGTAAGATTACCTTATATAATAGTTATAACTCATTCTTGTAATTCTTGTCTTTGTTTTTATAAGATTTTCCATGGTGGTAATTCTAGATATTGAAATGAAAATTAATTGATCTATATGGGATTCATGATAATAAGGGTAAAATATTTTGGATAAGTTATACAGGGTGGAAAAAATCTCTTACGAGGGGTATCTACATGAGAATTATTGATGATACAATATAATACAAGCATGAAGAACATAAATGAAAATTTCATAAAGGAAACTCTCTTTGGGATCCTAGATATATATCCTAAATATGGGAATAAGGAGCCCAATTTTTTGTTATACTACAAGAAAGTTTACCTTATCTAGTATTGTATGAAATTATATATGCAGAAACTTCATGATTATTATATAGGTGTTTTTGGTCAATGAAATATGTGTTTTTGGATGGAAAACTAGTATAAAAAATTTCTCTTCTTTCATAAATATCTAGTTACTAGAATTTACTTTTACCTTTCTAACTAATACTTAATACATAAAATATAAATCATGAATAATGACCAAAAGACACTTTTTTACATAGTATACTAATTTGATGCAAAAGACTATGGACCATTTAGTGCATCTAGCCTGGGGTCCCTTTGTATATCTGATATTTAGAGATTGATGATCAAACAACATGAAAAAATGGTTGGAAAATTAGGATTTAGTGTAATGATAATACTTTAATGATAAAATTTTAGCATGTCATTAGTAATTTCAATTCCATTTATTTTGATGTAAAATGTAAATGAATAAATATTTCATTAAAATGAAATTGTAATGAGTTAACTAAAGTGAAAACAGTCTCCCATATTATATTTTGATGATGATCAAATAGTGATTATTCATTTGTTGATTAAATGTTGCATCGGAATTGATGTCCAGTGAGAGAAATTTTAAAACATCATTAAAAATTGGTTTCCTTTAATATGTAAATAACTAGTAAAATTAAAATTTTGGTTAATTGTGTTCAAAGTAGGATGATGGATTATATTAGAAACCTAGAATTATGTGAGGCATGTTAATAAGAATTTGTTACCTTCTATCCCAAACGGTAATGTATTGTACCTCATACCAAATCTTAGTATTCAGATTGGATTATTAGAGTTAGAACACTCAATAATTTTTATTATTCAACATCAGGGGCCTAATAGTCATATTAGTGACTCACAGGATTAGTGGGTTCATTATAAATCTCTCAAAAATGGTCTTAAACGTAATACAAGATATATTTTTAATTAAAACGTAATTAGGGGAGTTGGAATAATTAATTATACATGGGATTCAATGGTTATGATCATCAGGGAATATAATAGTCCTAAATATATATAATAGAAGGATATAAATTTCTTTATAGTGGTGTCTCCTTGTGAAAACATTATAATGTCATTTTGGATGAATTTTTAATGGTTTTCCTCTTGTTCATAATTATCTTTTAGGAATATTTACACCACATAGGTCTATTGGAAAATAAATAATGGATTTTTTGAAGGTGAATAATCAATAGGTTGAGACATACCATATTTTGTGAGAGGATAATAGGGGATAAATATTCTTACATTAAATTCAAATGTGATGATACACTCATTTTATATTCCAGTATTGGGTCACTGCCTCTCTAGAGTGTGAATTTGGATTGAGGGATAAGATACCCCATATGGAGGACCCACACCACATTAAATAAAATATGTTTCAATAATTGGGTTTAACAACTCCATGGATGAAGGAACCTTTATGAATAATTTAGGGGGTTATATACTACATCATTTAAATTATAGACCCTATCCTTATAGAGGGAAACATTTTATCGAATAAGGGGGGGTTTTTTGACCCTTATTAAAGACACACGGCTTGACATGACCAAGGATGTATCAACTCCAAGTTAGAAAATCATTGAATTCCAAAAATATAGGGAAAATCCAATCATTAGTATGAATTTAGTGCAGATACCGACTCTACTACTATATAATGAATATGGGTTTCCCATCCCTTTTTATAAATAATTCATCAATGGTATTTATGTCATGTATTCATTGAATGTATTTCATAAAACTCTATCATCCTCTTCAAAAATATATAATCATTAAATTACTGAAAATACTATTGTCATAGTCTTCTATATTAATGATGATCACTCAATCATGTTCTATATTAAAAAAACTCAAAGAGACATTTTTTATTTTGATTTTTTATTCTTAGGAAAGAAGACATTAATAATGAAAAGTAACACACATTACACAGTATATAATATTATAGAAATGAATTTTTATACCTAGATAAATGATATATGTATACTAATTCCACTTTTATATGGGGTTTCACCAAAAAATATTTTGTTATATTTAATTACATATTGAATATAATTCCTAGGATTTTCATTTTTGTATTTTTTAGAATCAAAATTCATGTACATATATTATACACAACATTCCAAACTTGGGTACATAGTGCGTGTGGCTTTAGGAATTATCAATATGTATTTCTGAAACTTGAGAAATGTCAACAAGTCATAAAGGCCACAAACCCTATCCCACGTAATTTTTTTGTTCTAGTTCATTGTTAGGAGTGTACACATATATATTCCTTGTCATGTTCTAATATATAATATGGAATCCAAATAAAAAGGATACATAGTGTGATATTTATGCCACTATACATACCATAACTTCAAATAAAATGTGGGAAAAATATTAACCATCATTTTAGAAGTTGTATTACATTTAACACCACCATAAAAACCCCAATTGTAAATACAAACAAACATGATTTACACTATAAGATCATGTGTGAAATAGTCTCATCTTTTTTATATCCAAAATATTTTGTGTTTTTTTCATCACTACATTAATTATTATCATCAATCAAGTGAAAAATGACATATTTTGTACCCCCTCCCCATTTTATTCTTCCTATATAGAACCCTAGTATAATTTATCCATTTAAATCACAAATGTTGATCAACTGTGTAATCCTCATTCAATTCTCTATAAATTACCACATCTCACCCTTCAATACCTCATATAACCATTGTCTACATCACTATACAAGCATATGGTATACTAATCTAGGATAACATCATTAAACTAGTATCTATTTTTAATAATTTTTTTGAACATTCATCCTTGAATATAGGTGAGAAAAAGTGATGGGTTTGTAGTATTGGTTGATAATTTTATTTCTTCCACACAAAATTCTATTCACGAAAAAAATCATTGAAAAATGTATATGGTTTTATAAAACAAATAATTTTTTATAAATAATTAGAATGATTATCATGTATACATAATCTAGTAATTTTCTATGTATAGGGGGATAAATATTATCATGTATCACTCCTTCAACTATAATAATTTCATCATATGAAATAAAATAATTTGGTTCTAAAATAATAACATTGAATTTCTTCCTTGACCACCCACATCATCATTCAAATGATTAAAGGAATCCTATTAGATGTAAATTACATATTAAAAACATAAAATCACATTGGTTTTTACTCCGATAACTCTCTCATTAAATAAAATCCCCTCCAATTATCATCTATTTTCATAGAATGAGGTAAAACAATTAACCATTTACATCATGGATGAATATGTTCTTTGATAAAGGTAACTCCCTTGAGTTAGTTGAACACCAAAACATTATTTAAAAAACTGGATAGGAATCACATGGCCAAAAATAATTCATTCTATAAAAAATAACCTAGTCCAATTGACCTACGTGTGTAGTTAAGCATGAAAAAACATATAAAACTTTCTAAACCTACTTACTACTTAGTATAGTGGTAAGATATGGTTGAAACACAGAGAGGTCTAATGATGTTCTTACTGATAAAAAAATAAAACAAAACAAAAGTAAAAAACATAAAATGGTGAAATCAAATGGTGATGGTGTAATGTGTATGAAATTGTGAGTGATAGATGATTTGTGTTTGGGTGACTCCTAGAAAATATGAAAAATAGGAAGACAATAAGTAGGAAGATAATAAGTAGTGATAATATAATGACCCGTACTTTACATACATTATTATTACTTCAAAATTGAAGCATACTTATTACAACATATAACAAAACCATGAAAGGACCGTATAGGTATAGTGTCTTTAGAAACTGGGAACATAAAAAACTGGTTCATAAAGCGTCAACACTGTCTCCCATTTATGTCATCATATCTATAGTCCCTTTTGTCATATCTTACTTAATAACCTTCTTCCTGACCATGGGAAACAAAACATACAAAAGGGTGAGCTCAAATGCTCAGTAAGGGTAAACAAAAGAAATATCAAACATATCATATTTATAAGAACATAAAATTTTGAAAATCTTATCCTGTAAAAGAGATCATAACATGGGATAAGTCATAGAAGTGAAATGTAATCCCAATAATCATAACTTAAAACATGAAGCATTATGGAATACACACATAATCATAGAGAATCATTTCTTATTAGTCAAGACTCATTGCCAAGACTATCTTAGTGGAAAAAGTCCATTTGAGAACCAAGTTCACTCCTCGTTTCAGTCCTGTTTCACTGAACCGGTTTAACCTTCTGTTCCAGCCATGTCTATCTAATGAGATATAAAATATTTACCCAATGAATTGGAGTTATATATAGGTCACACCCATATCCTAATGAAATCATTCTTACTTGTGCCACAAAATAAGCATACATCATTCATAAAAACCCAATGAATAAAATGGGTTTCATAAACATCATACCATCATCACATAATCCATATAAAAGAAATTGATGTCATTTCGTAATAAGAGAAGTGAAACCATGTAAATCATAGAGAAATTATACTTGAAACATACACAAATGAAATAAAGTCATCTTAGATAAAAAATGGTTCTGATAAAACAGTTGAAATGGATTCTTGAGGAGAATATCCTTTTTTCTTCAAAATCATTTTCTTTTCACAAAATGTCATGTAATTTTAAAAGAAAATGATTTTCTTGAAAATAGTCATGAAATCTTTTGAAGGATGCTTCATGAAAACAAGTCTTTATAAAATCTTAAAAAATCCGTTCACGCTGTATAAGTTAAAAATAACATTCTCCTCGTAGTTTTGTCGAAAAAGTAAAAAAAAGTACCTTGTAACCTAAACAAAAGAAATATTCCTTACATACAATGTAGTAAAAGTCAAAATTGGTAAAAAGGTCTTTAAACATACATTAAAACACTTTTATAAAACATGGACATGGATGATAGAAATAACCCCAGTAAATACTTACGAATAAGCAATCTCGGATAAAAATTGGATTTGCACAATTATCCCTTACCATAGGTCCGATTTTCTTCGTAAGTGTCCGAACCACCTGTATAAGGATTTAAATAATGTTATTGACTTATTCCAGAATCATATGTGTTTTTATGATATCATACATGGTTATATTCTTAGCTTCTTATTAGTAATATTTCATTACTACTTGTTATTCGGGTGTTTATTACTTTTTGTTCTTATGCGTGTTTTGTCGAATAAATTCTTATTATTCTCTTAAAGTTATAGATACCTCATTTCCAGAAAGGTATTAGTGTAATATATATCATATTCATTCTATCAATTCATTTCATTTATATAATCATTATGCAATGAAGATCATGTAGAACGAATCGCATCACATCGTGGAGACGGTATTCCGTACGCACGCAGGAGTGATGAAATCATTCCCATGATCGTGGAATTTTATTGTAGTGTATTTATACTATTTCAGAATCAATACCAATTTACAATAATCGTATATATTTATTACTTTCACCCTTATACCCATCCAAGTAAGGTGGTTGTGGAAAATAGATTACACCACGGCGTGGAGACGGTATTCCGTACGTACGCACGCGCGGTTATTTCATTTTCCGTAGGATGGATTAGAGGTGAAATAGGGTTGTTTAATATTTATAATAACATATCAGTATATGAGTGATACTGACATTATTACCTCATAATGAAACAACTAATGAAGAAGAAGTGGTAGAAGAAATAAAGATGAAAGAATCGGTAACGGGCATTACCTCTTCTTTGAGGCGCTTCTTTGAGATCTTCTTTTAGGGCACTAAAATTGGTCTTTGAAGAAGACCAGGACCTCTAGGATGTCTCTAGGGAAGTGGAGTGGAGAAAGTAGCAGGGGTTGGACGAGCTTGAAGGCACAAATTGGTGTGAGGAGGAGAGGGAGGAGGTTCCCTTTTATAAGGGAGGAGAGGGGCACCTTTGGAATAACAAAAAATATTATTTTATTATAAAGCCAATTCAGTTTTAAATAGCTCAAAATTGATTTATTTCGAAGAAAAGGTGGGGATGGGTCGAAATCCTCTCATCCAATAGAATTTAGACAACTTTAGGTTCCTATTTTATCCTTATCATTTAGATTTAACATTAAGTTAAATAATTTTACTTTTACCGTGTCTTCTTGTGTTCTTTTAATATAAGGTTAATAAACTTACTATAACAAGACAAACGAACCCCAAGTTGTTTATTATTAATATATATAACCTTATCTAAGTCATATGGCCGAACATTATATTTTTAGGAATAAAATAACATTTAATAATATAATATTAGTTTTAAAAACTATTTTATGTCAATTTTGACACTATTTAGTAATTTATTTTTGTGAAAATCATAAAAGACTGATTAGTTAGAAAAAAGTTTATTAAATCAACACTAACATGTCATATTAAACTAGAAAATTAGTGTAATTCATAAAAAGTCTCAAATTACATTTATTTGGGTATTTATAACATCAATTATGTCAATATTTCGTTAATAAGATAATTACTGCATCATCTTTGTGTCATAAATAAATTAATATATATAAAGTATAAAAATTAAAAATAAAATATCATTATGTACGAAATATTTCTATATTTCTAATGAATAATTATAGTCGAATTTATCTTATGTATAACCCTATATTAAAAATTATTTACTTATTAAACTTTGATTTTAACTATTTTAACCCTTCGTTAAATAAATTAATAATAAATGTCCTAATCTAATCCATGTGGGCCTAAATGGTAATATTTTATTCCTAAGGTTGTTTTTGGTCTAATTAAACTTATCCAATAGAATTAAGACATGTGTTAGGGTAATAATAATATCATTTTTACCCTTAATTACCCTATTTAGTATTAACCGTGGTAAATAAAAGTAAAAAGTTAATATTCACCATAAATTATTTTTATCTCATTGAACCACATTTTACTTAATGAAATCAACCGTGTCTCTCAGATTTTTAAAATTCCACTCACAGAAGCGGTAAAATTATGTTTTATGAAAAATTCAATTTTTAAAACTACCACTTAGTGGTTTCACTATTAATCAAAAATTGAATGTTTTCAGAAAAATACCAAAATTTCACCCTAGGCTAATTTCGATATTCCGAAACCAAAAATGAAGTCCATTTTGAAAAATAAAATTTATAAAATTTCAAAAAGTTGTTATTACTATTCATAACGGCTAGTTTTAATAATATTTTAATAGCATATCGTTTTTTAGTGAAACTCGGTATTGCGTATGACGGAAGCTATCGAGGAAGGTCGTGATTGCGTGTAAAGTAAGCCAAGAAAGTGATGTGTGTAGTGAAAGATTCCTTTGATGATTTATATAACATAAAAAAATATTTCTCATAAAAGTCTCGGGTGTTACATTCTACCCCCCTTAAAATGAATTTCGCCCTCGAAATTCGTCACTTTGTAACAAACAGATGGGGATACCTCTCTCCCATCATATCCACAAACTCCCATGTAGAATCATCTAATTGGTGGTTCCTCCATAAAACATTCACCAAGGGAGTGGTCTTGTTTTGTAGGACTTTTTCACTACGATCTAGAATCTCGATCAGCTGTTCTTCATAAGAAAGATCTTGCTCCAGCGGTACAACTTCTGAGCTGAGTACGTGTGAAGGATCAGGTATGTACTTTCTCAGAAGAGATACATGGAACACATCGTGAACTTGGGAGAGATTCAGTGGGAGCGCCAATCGGTAAGATACCTTCCCAACACGATCCAGTATTTCGAAAGGACAGATATATCTAGGGCTTAACTTCCCCTTCTTTCCAAATCACATGACCCTTTTCCAGGGAGATATTCGTAAGAACACTTTATCACCCACTTCAAACTCTAGGTCTTTTCTTCGGTTGTCGGCATAACTTTTCTGTCGACTCTGAGCTGCTCTTATGTGTTGTTGAATAGATCTGACCTTTTCTGCCATTTCATCAATGAGATCAGGTCCTAATAGCATTCTTTCCCCAACTTCATCCCAGCAAGTTGGAGTCCTGTATTTCATTCCATAGAGAGATTCATAAAGAGCCATCTGTATACTGGAGTGAAAGCTATTATTATAAGAAAATTACACCAAAGGTAGGTGTTGATCCCAACCACCTTTGAAATCCATAGAGCAAGCTCTCAACATATCTTCTAGAGTTTGAATTGTTCTCTCAGACGGACTGTCTGTTTGAGGATGATAAGCAGTGCTGAAACTCAACTCTGTATCCAGTGTATGCTGAAGACTTCTCCAGAACTTCGAGGTAAATCTCGGATCCCGATCAGATATAATAGAAAGTGGTACTCCATGCAATCTTACCACTTCCTCTACATATATCCTGGAAAGCTGATCCAGAGAGAAATCTTCTCTAATAGCAATGAAGTGTGCAGACTTTGTAAGACGGTCAACTATGACCTAGATATCATTATTGCCTTTGGATGTTTTTGGAAGTCCTGTGACAAAGTCCAAAGTAATGTTTTCTCATTTCCATTCAGGTATGGGTAATGGTTGTAACATCCCCTTAGACTTCTATCTCTCAGCTTTAACTTGCTGACAAAACAAACATCGAGAGACATACTCAGCAACATCTCTTTTCATGCCATCCCACCAGAAGTACTCTTTCAGGTCCCTATACATCTTCATACTTCCCAGATGAATAGAGAATGAAGAAATATGAGCATCATCTAGTAGCTCCTTGTTTAATTCGGGGATGGGAGGAACACAAACCCGATTCCTGAATTTTATTATCCCTTCACAATCAAGGTTGAATTCAGGAACATTTCTCACCATCTTTTGTAACTCTACATCTTCTTTCTGTGCCTCTTTAATCTTCACATGTATAGATGGTTGAACATTCATTTGAGAAAGATACGATTTTTCCCCTTTAATTATAATTCCAAGATCCATCCTCTGTAAATCCATAAATATTGGATCTTTTGTGATCCTCATCATGGATAAGCTAGCATGGTCTTGTCGCCTTAATGCATCTGCCATCTTGTTTTCTTTCCCAGGGTGGTAATTAATTGAGCAGTCGTGATCCTAAATCAGCTCCAACCATCTTCTTTGGCGCATATTTAGCTCCTTTTGATTGAAAATATACATTAAACTTTTATGATCAGTATAAATATCACACCTTTCACCATAAAGATAATGCCTCCAAATCATTAATGCAATGATTACCGCAGCTAACTCCAAATCATGAGTTGGGTAATTTTTCTCATGGATTTTCAACTGTCGTGAGGCATAAGCTATCACCATATCATTTTGCATGAGAACACATCCAAGTCCCTTATTGGATGCATCACTGTAGATTACAAACCTTTCTCCACTACAAGGTAGTGTGAGCACAGGTGCACTGGATAACCTTCTTTTCAACTCCTTGAAATTCTCTTCACATTCCTTCGTCCAGACAAACTTAACTCCTTTCCGAGTCAACTTGGGTAGTGGATTAGATAATCGTGAAAAATATTTCACAAAACGTCGGTAATATCCAGCCAAACCAAGAAAACTTCGGATCTCAGTTACTGTTGTTGGTCTCGACCATCTTTCGATAACCTCTGTTTTTGCTGGATACACAGATATCCCCTCTTTTGAAATTATGTCACCCAAAAATGCAACTTTTTGAAACTAAAATTCACACTTGGTAAATTTGGAATAAAGCTTCTACTTTCTTAGGGTCTTCAATATAATTCTCAATTGATCTTCATGTTCTTACTTTCTCTTTGAATAGACAAGAATATCGTCTATAAAGACTACCACAAATTGATCAAGATAGTCTCTAAAGACTCTTTTCATCAGATCCATGAGGATAGCAAGGGTATTAGTAAGACCAAATGGCATCACTATAAATTCATAGTGTCCATACCTTGTACGGAAATCCGTCTTTGGTATATCCTCCCTTTTGAACCTTAATTTATGATACCCTGAACGAAGATCAATCTTGGAAAATTATTGATCTCTGCGTAGTTGGTCAAATAAGTCATCAATGCATGGGAGATGATATTTTTTCTTGATAGTGATCTTGTTAAGTTCTCGATAATCAATGCAGAGTCTCATTGATCCATCTTTCTTCTTAACAAATAGAATAGGTCCTCCACAAGGTGACGCACTAGGGCGTACGAATCCCTTATCAAGATTCTCTTGGAGTTTCTTCTTCAATTCATGCAACTCAATTGGAGCCATTCTATAAGGTGTCTTTGAAATAGGAAAAGAACCCAGTACAAGTTCAATTGAAAACTCATCTTCACTATTTGGTGGAAGACCCAGAAATTCCTCCGGAAAGACATCATCAAACTTCCGTACAATGGGCATATTCTTAATTGTGAGTTTCTCACCAACCATTTCAGATAAATAATATTCATTCAGTGGAATCAAGACCTATAAGATGGAAGAAATTTCCACTGGAAGGTTATGTTCATCCTTGCATCGATAAACGGTCATAGATTGATCTGGAATATGAAATGTGACTTCCCTTCTTTGGAAATTGATATGATATCCATATAAAGAAATCCAATCCATGCCAAGAATCACCTCAAATTCCACTATAGGAAGGATAACAAGATTTGCAGGAAGCACTTTCCCACAAAATTCAATCGGGGAAAAATTATAAACTTTTTATGCGACTTTTGTGCCATTAGGTGTTGTCATAGCTAACTCAACATCTAATTGTTGAGGTAATATGACGATACTCTTAGAAACTTCCTCAGAAATAAAAGAGTGGGTGGATCCAAAATCAAATAAAACATTTTCTACTTTAATGTGGATGGTAAGTGTAACTTTCACCACATCGTTATCGTACTCCACATCGCTGATAGGAATTGCATGTGATTTTCCTTTATCTTTAACCTTATGATTTTTTTGATGTCGATCATCATCAAAAACCCTAGGATTAGGGAATTCATTGGCATAATTCCCCATCTCCTTGCACTTGAATCATTGAAGTGTAGTAGGTTCATTATGTGTGTCCCTTCCTTTGTTTGCATCATTAGACATCTTCTTCCCATCATTGCGGCATTCAAAAGCCCGATGAACTTCCTTTCCACATTTGAAACATTTACTTGTACCTTTAAGACAACTCCCTCCATGTTTCTTTCCACACTTTGAGCATAAGGGAAAGCTCAACTTTTTTTCAGTGTGCTCTTTAGATTTTCCTTTGAATTCCATTTTACTTTTCTTATCAAACCCATATGACTGATGGGTTACTCCTATCTCCATCTCAACTTTGAGAACACATCGAACAATTTCCTCATAGCTATTGAAGTCCCTTATGGCTAACTCCCTTCGAAGACTTGGTTTTAAGCCACTAAAGAATCTATCGATATTACTCTCAGGTTGGATAATAATACCAGAAGCGTACCTTGCAAGTCTTGAAAAATTTGCTTCATAGGTACCCATAGATTCATCATGCTTTTGCTTCAGTTCATCAAACTCATTCTCCATATTGGTTCGGAGAATACGAGGGAAGTAATTATTGAAAAATAAGTTCTTGCACTCGTCCCATTCTATGGACACAATTTCATCTCTTTGCCTCCAATTATTAATAAGATTTTACCATTGATCAGCATCTCCTTCCAAACGATACACTGGTAGGATGAATTTATCATATTTAGAACATTGATGAACTGAAAATATCTTTTCAGTAGTACAGATCCATTGTTCAGCAACTAATGGATCAGTAGACCCGCTGAATGAAGGTGGACGTTGCCTCATGAAGGATTCAACAGAATGTTGCTCCTTCCTTTTCTCGTTTGGAAGTCCATCATGATTCATAGATTGAAAAAGTTGTGTGAGCATGGCTACATGATTTTGCATTCTAGCTCCCATAACATTTGGTTTCTTAGGGGGACAATCATTGCATTGCCCATCGCATTCCATATTAACAAGGTTCCTTCGGGTTCCAGCCATTGACTAAAACCAAGAAGAATAGTGTGAGCAACACTAATTATAATAGGATAACCACATAATAAAGAATAAAATTTCACACTTAAGGTCTTATCCTAGGTTATTCATGGTCATTTCTAAAACACTAAGATTTTGTTCTATGCTTAGAATTATCCTTAGGGTTCTTACTAAGGCTTTCACATCCTAGTTTCCAAAGGCTGACTATACCTTTCCTCTGATACCAACTATAACGACCCATACTTTACATACATTGTTATTACATCAAAATTGAAGAATACTTATTATAACATATAAAAAAACCATGAAATGACCATATAGGTATAGTGTCTTTAGAAACTGGGAACATAAACAACTGGTTCATAAAGCATCTACACCGTCTCCCATTTATTTCATCATATCTATAGTCCCTTTTGGCATATATTACTTAATAACCTTCTTCCTGACCTAGGGAAATAAAACATACCAAATGGTGAGCTAAAATACTCAGTAAGGGTAAACAAAAGAAATATCAAACATATCATATTTATATGAACATAACATTTTGAAAATCTTATCATGCAAAAGAGATCATAAAATGTGATAAGTCATAGAAGTGAAATGTAATTCCAATAATCATAAAATAAAACATGAAGCTTTGTGGCATACACACATAATCATAGAGAATCATTTCTTATTAGTCAAGACTCATTTCCAAGACTATCTTAGTGGACAAAGTCCATTTCTGAACTGAGTTCACTCCTCATTTTAGTCCTATTTCACTGAACTGGTTTAACCTGCCGTTCTAGCCATATCTATCTCATGAGATATAAAATCTTTACCCAATTAATTGGAGGGAGATATAGGTCCCACCCATCTCATAATGAAATCATTCTTACTTGTGCCACAAATTAAACATACATCATTCATAAAAACCCAATGAATAAAATGGGTTTCATAAACATCATACCATCATCACATAATCCATATAAAAGAAATGGATATCATTTCATAATAAGAGAATTGAAACCATGTAAATCATAGAGACATTATACATGAAACATACACATATGAAATAAAGTCAACTTAGATGAAAAATGGTTTTGATAAAACACTTGAAATGAATTCTTGAGGAAAATATCATTTTTTCTTCAAAATCATTTTCTTTTCACAAAATGTCATGCAATTTTAAAAGAAAAAGAATTTTTTTAAAAATAGTCTTGAAATCTTTTTGAGGAAACATCATGAAAACAAGGCATTATAAAACCGTAAAAAATCCGTTCACGCCATATAAGTTAAAAATAACATTCTCCTCGTACTTTTGTCGCAAGAGTAAAAAAAAGTACCTCATAACCTAAACAGAAGAATGATTCCTTACATACCATGTAGTAAAAGTAAAAAATGGGTAAAAAGGTCTTTAAACATTAATTAAAACACTTTTATAAAACATGGACATGGATGATAGAAATAACCCCCGTAAATACTTACGAATAAGCAATCTCGGATAAAAATGATATTTGCACGATTATCCCTTACCTTAGGTCCGATTTGTTTCGTAAGTGTCCAAACCTCTTGTATAAGGAATTATATAATGTTATTGACTTATTCCAGAATCATACGTATTTTTATGATATCATACATGGTTATATTCTTAGCTTTTTATTAGTACTATTTCATTACTACTTGATATTCGGGTGTTTATTACTTTTTGTTCTTATGCATGTTTTGTCGAATAAATTATTATTATTATCTTAAGGTTATAGATACCTCATTTCCAGAATAGTATTAATGTAATATATATCATATTCATATATTCAATTCATTTATATAATCATTATGCAATGAAGATCATGTTGACGAATCGCATCACATCGTGGAGACGGTATTCCGTACGTATGCACGAGCGATGATATCGTTCCCATGATCATGGAATTGTATTGTACTCTATGTATACTATTTTAGAATCAATACAACATTAAAATAATCATATATATTCATTACTTTCACCCTTATACTCATCCAAGTAAGGTGGTGGTGGAAAATATATTACACCATGGCGTGGAGATGGTATTCCGTACGTACGCACGCGCGGTGATTTCGTTTTCCGTAGGATGGATAAGAGATGAAATAGGGTTGTTTCATATTTATAATAACATATCAGTATATTAGTTATGATGATGTTATTATCTAATAATGAAAACTAATGAAGAAGAAGTGGAAGAAGAAATAAAGATGAAAGAATCGGTAACGGGCATTACCTCTTCTTTGAGGCGCTTTTTTGTGGCCTCCTTTTAGGGCAATAAAATTGGTCTTTGAAAAAGAACCGGACCTCTAGGATATATCTAGGGATGTGGAGAGGATAAAGTGTCAGGGTTTGGCCGAGCATGAAGGATCAAATTGGTGTGAGGAGGAGAGGGAGGAGCTGCCGTTTTATAAGGGAGGATAGGGGCACCTTTGGAATAACTAAAAATATTATTTTATAATAAAGCCGAATCCGGTTTTAAATAGCTCAAAATTGATTCATTTCGAAGCTAAGGTGGGTATGGGTCTAAATCCTCTCATAAAATAGAATTTAGAGAAGTTTAGGTTCCTATTTTATCCTTATCATTTAGATTTAACATTAAGTTCAATAATTTTACTTTTACTGTGTCTTCTTGTGTTCTTATACTATAAGGTTAATAAACTTACTATAACAACCAAACGAACCCCAAGTTGTTTATTATTAATATATATAACCTTATCTAAGTCATTTTTCCGAACCTTATATTATTAGGAACAAAATAACAATTAATAATATAATATTTGTTTTAAAAACTATTTTATGTCAATTTTGACACTATTTAGTAATTGATTTTTGTGAAAATCATAACAGACTGATTAGTTCGAAATAACTTTATTAAATAAACACTAACATGTCATATTAACCTATAAAATTATTGTAATTCATAAAAAGTCTCAAATTACATTTATTAGGGTATTTATAACATCAATTATGTCAATATTTCATTAATAAGCTAATTACTGCATCATCTTTGTGTCATAATAAATTAACATATTTAAAGTCTAAAAAATTACAAATAAAATATCATTATGTAGGAAATATTTCTAGATTTCTAATTAATATTTATAGTCGAATTTATCTTATTTATAACCCTATATTAAAAAATATTTACTTATTAAACTTTGATTTAACTATTTTAACCCTTCTTTAAATAAATTAATAATAAATGTCCTAATCTAATCCAAGTGGGACTAAATGGTCATATTATATTCCAAAGCTTGTGTTTGTTCGAATTAAACTTATCCAATAGAATTAGGAGATGTGTTAGGGTAATAATAATATCATTTTTACCCTTAGATAGCCTATTTACTTTTAACCGTGGTAAATAAAAGTAAAAAGTTACTATTCACCAAAAATTATTTTTATCTCATTGAACAATATTTTACATACTGACATCAACCGTGTCTCTCGGATTTTTGAAATTTTACTCACAGAAGCAGTAAAATTAAGTTTTATGAAAAATTCAGTTTTTAAAACTACAACTTAGTGGTTTCATTATTCATCAAAAATTGAATGTTTTCAGAAAAATACCAAAATTTCACCCTAGGCTAATTTTGATATTCCGAAACAAAAAATGAAGTCCATTTTGAAAAATAAAATTTATAAAATTTCCAAAAGTGGTTATTACTATTCATAACGGCTAGTTTTAATAATATTTTAATAACATATCGTTTTTTAGTGAAACTCGGTATTGCGTATGACGCAAGCTATCGATGAAGGTCGCGATTGCATGTAATGTAAGCCAAGAAAGTGATGTGTGTAGTGAAAGATTCCTTGGATGATTTATATAACATAAAAAAAAATATTTCTCATAAAACTCTCGGGTGTTACAGATAACAAGTAATGAATGATCAAGGGGGAAATAAAATAGTCAATTTCAATTTTTCTTTCCCTTTTTCAGGCACATAAAACAAGGTTTCTGTCTCTGATTGAAATTTGTTATCCAGATTTTTCATCTTTTCAATCTGTGATTAAATAATCTCAATAATTATTTCAACTGAATTAATTATTTGATCAAACAATGAGTGAAAATTAGAATTCATTATGTTAAAAAAATTCTAAACTCAATGAATCACCCTCCCCCTTGAGCTTGATTACCTTTTTAGTTGAATGATCAAATTGAAATAGTTGATTTATGATTTGATAAAGATAATTTTTCACTAATTATTGATGTTTTGAAAATGTGATTATCTAGAAAATGTGTGAGAGAGAGAGACATCCAGAAGAATATTAGTTTATAAACCAGGGAATAACATATCTAAAATACTAGCCTACTCCCACATAGGAGATTAGTCGAAGATCATGGTTGGAGTCAATATTATAATAAAATTAAAATTTAATATGTTCATGTTGAGAAAATTACATAAAATAGAGTAAGAAGAAAATTGTCTCTCTCTCCCTGCTCAATATCTAGATGCTTTGACTCTCTGCAGTGCTTCCCAATTCTGGATGATGTTTTCTCCAGATCTCTCGTCATGGGAATTCGGAATGGTATGGTGATCATCCTTTACTGCTGGAATCTTCCCATAAAGGGATTGTGAATCCTGCTTGTGGAAGTGGTTGGGGATGGAGTTGTGGAAGGATCATAGTGAGTTTGGATATAATGAAGTGTAAGGAAGTGGATTCAATGGATGGAATTCAGTGTGACATGAATGGAAGTGGTTGTAGATGTGTAAGTGTGTATGGCGATCTCAGATCTCTTTCTACTGAAGTGGTGGATGTGTCATGCTATCTTCTTCTTGTTACTACAACTCCACGAATGAATGTCTCTGGAATGTCATAGAAGTATTCCTAGCCTCCACATAGTACTCTCACCATGTTGCCTCCTCCCCAACCATAACTGAAGTAGACCCTAGTAACATACTGAAGAAAAAAACACCCACCAAGAACCCCACTGAAACAAAATTATAACAAATGAAATTTCAAAAAAGAGAATTAGAAATTTAAACTATGTGTTATTTGTGCATAGTATTTTATAATATAAATAATTAGTATAAATAAAAAATGAAAGGAAAGAAAAAATTAATTATAAATACTAAATAAATAGTGAAAATAATTATTAAAAGAAATAAATAAATAAAATAATAAGTTTAATATTTATAATGAAGGGTAAAGTAATAAATTATGAGTAACAAATGAATTAATATAAAAACAATTTACATATTATTGTTAGACTATATAAAAAATGATGTAATAAAATATATACAAGTATTATTAAATATAATATTTATACATTATTAATATATTATTATTATTATTATTATATATTTATATTACTATTATATAAATATATATTTTTTATTTAATTAAATAAATATTTACAAAAAAAGTAAATTAATAATTAAAATGTTTAAAAAATTGTAATTATTAAAATGATAAAAATAAAAAAGGTTATAATGTAAAAACTAATATTTTTTATGAGTGTTATTTTATATATTAATATATATATATATATATTATATGTTTTAAATTAAATATAATAGATATTATATATTATATAATAATAATAAAAATTGATGAAGAGGACTTAGGGGGTTCATGTGGAGCAGGTGAGGATAGGGTAGGTGTTGGGTCATCGTGAGGGGAAAGAGCTGGGGGAGTGGGAGGTGTGGAATAGAAGAAATGACATGGAGATGGGGCACTGGTGGGAACCGAGGTCAAGGAGGTTTAAAGAAGATTTGGAATGATAATAGGTGGTCGCGGATATAGGCGGCATGGAAGAAGGTGTGGAGGAGAAGGTATCGATAGGGAAACCAGTATGGTAGGCCACCAGCGGTTCAGGGTGTTTGTGAAAGAGACATACAGACAGATAAGGGTGTTGGTTAAACCGACAAATGGGGTGTGTGTTGATGAATCGGGCAGTGGGTGTTCATCAGTGACTCATTTGGGTTACTAATAGGGAGTCACCCATAGGTTTTATCGGTGAGACCTGTATAGCACATGAACAAAGTTAAACAGATAAATAACATGAGATACATTTATAATTTAATAAAACTAAAAATAAATTATTTAATTAATAAAATATCAAAATAAAATAAAAGCTAGAACATTTATCAGGAAAATAAAATTACGTGTGGCATACAATTAACATTAACAACAACACTATTTATATCTATTTTTATTATTAAATTTATCAATAAATTAAAAAAAAATAATCAATAAAATAAAATAACTAAGTTAAAATTAAGTATTAAAATACATTAAAGAATTAAATTAAATTGATAACATTACCTTAATTATTTAAACACAAAAGTAAAAAAATTTAATTATATTCAATTTCAAATAAATAATTAATGGATCAAGAATAATATGAATTAAATTAATATTATTAAATTGAAAATTATTTAAAAAAAGAATTAATTAATTAAATAGAATTCTTATTCTACAAAACAATGACATAATGAAAAAAATAAAAGGAAGAAGTAATTTTTAAAAAATAATAGAAAATGATTATAAACAATAAATATATTGTTTTGTTGAAAAACAAAAAAAGTAATCACTATAAACACACTTTTAGAAATGCATACATTTTTTACAATGTAGTTTTTAGAATAAAAAAATTATTGATAATTCTTCCAAATAAATTATTTTTATATTGAAAATTTAATAAAAAATATAAAAACAGGTGTGGAAATAATTGTGAAAAGATAGCCACATGAAACTCCCCCACAAAAAAAACATTATATTTCCTCAAACAAAAGGATTCTCTTAACTTAAAAAATTGAAAAATGATTTGTGAGATTTAGTTCAAAAATTGAATAACTAAAATTATCAAAATGAGGAGCTGGAATAGACAATGGGTTAGGATTTTCAAAGGTTCATTCAAAAGTGGTCCTACCTAGTTTCAATAGATCAGTAGAAGTCAAAGGTCTCACAAACTAAAATTTTCAAGTATGTCATGTCTCCTATATAAAATCATTAAATATTCTACCTAATTTCTAGTTCAATTTCTGATTCAAGGGGTGGTAACATGTAAGATTTAGTGTAATTAAAACAGTATCCAAAGACACCTTCAATTCTTACCTTCCACTAGGTTCCAAAAATTATAGTCCATTAATTTCGTTACTCTATTGATTCAACTCGAATAAATTTTAACTAAGTCAATTTCTCCCTTACTAATTTGGGTTCAAAATTCCCCTCACCTTCATGAGTTCATTTTTGACAAGGGGGAATTATTTTATATTTTTCCAACTATATTTTATATGCAGAGCACTATGAATAGCACTTATTCAGATTGAATTTGTCATTATTTATTCAAAAAAATGAACCCACAGAACCTTGTCTCAAATACTCACCACAGGATCTCATTTTCCAATTTTACTCCATTTATAATTGAATTAACTAAAAATCATTTGATTTGAATTCATAATGTGATTAAATATTTTCTATAAAAATGTGAGTTCCATACTTTCTAGTGAAAAAATCTAGTTACCCTATGTCATGATCCTCATTCCATAGGAACTATCCTGTCACACTTCCATCCTTAGTTCCTAAACAAAAAAATCCATAAAACAGGGAACAACTCCACTCAGCAATCACTCATCCTCAATATTTTCAGAATATTTGAAACTCTAAACATCTAAAAAGACATAATCCACTAGACACGATAGAATTGAAGTGGCAATTGAGCCTCAAATTACGCTCATGTGATGAAATAAGTTGAAATTTTTTATTGATTTTGAAAATTAATGAAAAAGGTTTATCTTTTTTTTGTAAAAAATCACAAAAAACAAGTTAAAACCAGTGGTATTTGAAGAGAAAAATAAAATGAACAATCTCCCCCACACATAAAACAAAAAATTTTACCCAATGTAAGATCATAGGGTATGATACATTACTCAAAGTAGATTTAAAATTCAGCACATTAAAGAATGATTAGAGGTTGCATGAATATTCAAAAGAATGTTTTCCACACCAAAATAAAAGAAGAAATAATAAAAATAAAAAATAAATAGAAAAATATATCTTTTTCTTAATTTTTTTTAAAAAAATCATAGCAGAAGAATATTCCATCTGAGTATTATGGAAGTGGGTGCAAATAGTTTTCTCTGTTTAGTTCAAAAATGTTTTTAGCTAACTAGATAAAAATAAGAAAGAACCAAAGTATAATTTCCACTCAAAAATGATTCAAAGTGGACTCCCCATAACAAAAATCATGAGGAGTATGGTTAAATATTAGTTTCAAATTAAACATGAAAACTCGAAAAACACATCCCAATAAAATTGTGGCTTTGACTATATGTGTTCATTTGAAATATCCTCTTTTTCAAAACCATATGTGAACACTCCATTCCAATACCTGCATGTTTAGAAATTTAAAATAAGTATCTACTCATTAAATTTCATGAAAATAAAACCACGGGATGAGTGAAAGAAATGTTTTCCTTATGATGCAGTGGAATGATCCCTTGGTTTTCCTTTTTTGAGTACTTGGTAGCAATAGTTCTCTCTCTCAAGTAGGAACAGGTAATGATACCCCATTGGGGAGGTCTGATATTCCATGGGACCTGGCCTACATTATCAGGAGATGTGCTATAGAGACTTCTATGGGCATGAACATCCACCATAGTTGAAGGGAGACTAATTTTTTTGTGGAAACTTTTACTAGATTTGGTCATCCAGGATATGGAAAATTCATCTTCGATGGTGTGGGTTCACTACCTTTGGAGTGCAAGGTATTTGCACAGGGGGGACTCTATTTGGTTTAAAAACTTTTGTCCACCTTATTTCTTCATTGTAATGGTGGGGATCCTCCTCATTACCAATGATAAAAAAATAACTTTCATGGAATGTAATGAGACCCCATCAAGAACACAAGAGGACACACTGGAGAACAAGAAAAATGTGTTATTTTTATTTGATAATAGAAATAAAAGTAAAACAACACAACAAACATGGGTTAGTTTCCCTAAAACACTGATGTTATAGTCCTTAATTAGACTGATATAGATCATTATTTTAAGATATATATGGAATCTAAGACCTTTGGATGACCTTTAAAGAAATGTTTTTTCCGTTTAAAAATAACTAAAAATGGTATGTTATCATCCCCCACTAGCTCCACAACTCACTTAACTTAAAATCATACAATATTAAGGGGTCTAGATGACATGGTGTTCAACTTTCGTGGAAATAGTTTCAGTCTAGAATTAACCAGAAAGACCCTCTCACCAACAGTAAAATTACTATTCTTAATGATAGAATCATGAAATGCCTTTTTTCTCTCCTTGTAAATTTCATCACTCTTATAATACTCCCTTTTTTTCTCTTCTAGCTTACTCAACTCTAACGTCCTTCTCTCACCATCATACATTATATCAATGCTGAGGGCCTTCACTGCCCAGTATGATTTCTAATGTACCTCAACAGGAAGATGACATGTTTTCCCAAAAATAATCATGTATGGTGATATCCCTATAGGAGTATTATAACCAGTTATATTGGACCATAAATACTCATTCAACATTTCTGATCAATCCTTCCATGATCTAGAAATTGATTTATCCAAAATATAGTTAAGCTCCCTTTTTAATCTTCTATATTTCCAATAGATTTATGGTGGTAGTTGGTTCCTATCTTATTAGAGAATCTATAATTCTCCAGGAAACGCTTGAATTTAGAATTTTTTGAAAAAAATTCCATTGTCCGTAATGAAATATCTAAGTACAAAAAACCTAGAAATTTTTTTTATGATGAATTTTACAAAATATGTAGCTAAATAGTTGGGTAGAGAAACTACCTAAACTCATTTGGACAGATAGTCCATAGAAACCAATATTCACTCATTCCCATTAGAGGATGGGAATGGTCCCATGAAATAAAGTCCCCATACATCAAATATTTTAACATCTATAATTCTTTTTGGAGGAAGATCTGGCCTTATTTCTATATTTACAATAATTTGACACTTTTCACAGCCAATAACCAAACTCCTAGAATCATTAAACAATGTAGACTAGTAAAAACTAGCCTATAGAACACTTTGATCAGTTCTCTCTCCTTCATGTTGTCCACACCAAGGTGATTAGTGGAATCTTTCAAGTATAGGAATCATCTATTCCTTATCAACACATCTTCTCAAAATTCCATTAGTGCACCTCCCAAAGAGAAGACAACCATCCCAAAAATAATACCAGCTCAGAAATGAACCAATTTATTTGGTTGTGTGAAAGGTCCTAATGCATAACACCAACTTCTATGAAGATTTAATAGTCTGAAAAACATTAAAATTGTTTCATAGAAAAAGAAAAAAATTCATCAGGGAATGTAGTGTTAATATCTTTTGGCTCCTCACTTTGGGTATTGGGAAGACTAGACATGTGCTCTTCCATAAATTTTTATCTCCTTTTTTACCCTTAATGACCAAATCGAAATCATGTATTTACAAGGTCCATATCTTCAATATGGGTTTTGATCCCTTCTTTTCTAGAAAGTACACCAAGGTTGCATGATTAGTGAAAATCATAACTCTGAACCCTATCATGTATTATAAAATATTTCCAAAGCAAGCATCACAGTAGCTGACTCCTTTTCAGTGGGGGAATAATTTTTTTGGAAATCATCCAGCAACTTGTTGGAATAGTAAATGTAATGCATCTTTATAACATTTCAGTTTCCCAAAAAATCTCCTACTACAAAATCACCAGCATAACACATTATCTCATACTAGAACTGCCAGTCAGCGGTAGTGATCAACGGTGAGGTTTTCAGCTTCTACTGGAGTAGATTATAATATTCCATGAACTTCACATAAAAAACAATGGATGTGTCGTTAACTAGTATGTAGAATATGGGTCTAGTAATATTAGAAAAATCCTTGATAAACCTCCTGTAAAACTATACATGTCCCAAAAAAATCTATTTATTTTGACATTTTTGGGTGGGGGAAGCTTTTGGATAACCTAAAATTTGGAATTATCGACCACCATCCCACTCATAGATACCTTGTGACCCAAAACCATGCCCTCAATCGCCATGAATTGACACATTTCCATATTCAAGGCCAAATTAGTCTCTTGGAACCTTTCCAACACAAGATCAATATTTTCAAAAAAAATCACAAAATTAATTCCCTCTATTGAAAAATAATCCATAAAAACCTCAATTGTCCTTTCAATCATGTCTACAAAAAATTCCGTCATCCATCTTTGAAAATTGGATGAAGCACCTCAGAAGCTAACAAGCATCCACTGGTAGGAAAATGTCCCAAATTGACACATGATGTTGTTTTTTTCATGATCCTCCAGAGAAATGGAAATATATTTTTAACTAACGTAACCATCAAGAATGTAGAAAAAAACATTTCCTTCAATCCTCTCAAACATTTGGTAAAAAAATGGCATGGAAAAGTGGTATTTCTTATGGTATCTTTAAACTTACTATAGTCTATATGGAATCTCCATTTATTCAATACCCTTGATTTTATTTGCTCATTCTTCTCAATTTTTAACCATTGTCACTACACTCTTCTTGGGGATCACATAGACCGGACATACCAAGGAGGTGTCAGTAATAGAAAAAATTGTTCCAGCATCATGAATACTAATCACTTATTCTCTAAAAACTTCCTTTATAATGGTATTGACTCTCCTTTGAGATTCCACTCTAGGCCTACACTTAGGTTCCATTGGAATTTTGTGCATACAGAAGGATGGACTTGTCCCCTTGATACCATCAACTGTCCATCCCATGATAGAAATATACATCCTCAAAACATTTAGCAGGTTCTCCACTTGACTTATCTCTTTATTAAATGAGATAATAATAGAAATGGTTGATCTATCTCCATAAAATTAATATCTGAGATGGGTGGGGAGGGGTTTGAGTTCAAGAATGATTGGTGAAACACTTGAGAGAAGACACTTGGAGCGGGGTGGACCAACGTCTTCATGGTTCCTCTTGAAGAAGGTAAAAAAGAAGACCACCTCTTAATCACTAGAACATCTAGAATAATTCTCCTCAATATTAAACTCTACTCTTGGGGACAGAATTTGATCCATATAAAAGTCATCAAGGTGCTCCAAAAACTCTACCTCATTATAATATAAGGTATCTCTTTCATTATCTCGGCTAATCCCCATGAAATTGGTAGTATGGAGATCAGTTTCACAGTTTATCTCCTCTATCATCCTTAGAAACTCCTCTTCTTTCTCATCAATAGTACCTAAAGAAACTAGCATCTGATATTTGGGAATGATTGGGGGGATGTGTTATTTGATTTTATTAAAAAAAATGAATTCCTATTTCTTTATCAGCTAGATTTAAAATCAACTTCCCTTTATAGACATCTATCATATCTCCCCCTATGGCCAGAATGGACCTACCTAGGATGATAGGTACCTCCTGGTCACACTCTATATCAAGAATTAGAAAGTTATCAAGAAAAAATATTTTACCTAATCCCACTAACAGATCATCAACCCAACCCACTATATGTGTAATGGGCCTATTAGTAATTTGTAGCATAATAGTGGTGGGATGGGAAACTCCTAATATAAGGTGCTAAAAAAGTGACAGAAGAATCAGATTAATGATAGAACCAATGTCACACAAGAAGTTGAAATTACCCCATATATCCCCAAAAGTTATGGGGATGAAAAACCTTATTGGTTCTTGATGTTTACAAGGTATCCTATTTTTCAACACATCACTACACTCCTCATTTAGACTATAGGTGGAAAACACTTCAACGTTATTTTGGTTTGAGCATATTTTATTGAGTTATTTTATGTATTATGGGATTTTAAATAGGGAATCAAGGAATGGGATATAAATGTTCTACTTCGTAATCACGTTTAAAAATTTAAGGAGTTAGTAATCATGAGTTGGTTTTTATTAATTTAGGAATGATAATTGCATAGGAAACATTTCTAGAAATTGGGGGCATCCCTACAAATTCTTCTTCAAAAAACTCTTCCCTTTTTTTCCTTGTTTTTCAAGCCATTTTATTTGGGTTTCAGAGATGGAAAAAAAGGAACTACTCGGTTACCTGTACTGTTGTCCAGTTTTCCATATTGAGGATTTTCAAGATTTTACATTCCAAATTCATCTAGATTTTCATTTTCAATTGTTTGGAGTTCATTCCTTGGCTATTGGGTGGTTTTGATACCAATTATTGTGCACACAACCATATTATTTTTCTTGGGATTGTCTTCAGTAGTGCTGGGAAGACTACCTTTTTCTCTATCGCCTACATCCCTAGACAACTTCCCCATTTTAATTTCTATATTCATATTTATTAAATCTATTTGAATTTTATCATAATAATTTATGGTCTTTTTCTCATCAAATCTCCCAATCAACTAATAAAACATGTCATTCACCTCATCTTAAGAATTGGATGACTCGGCATTGAGTTGGGGTTCTCGTTGGAACTGCTGCTTAGGAAACTACTGGAATCCAAGAGAGGTAGCAGGTCAATGGAATCCATGCTCCCCCCAAGACATGTTCAGGTGGTTCCTATACCTCTGAATATAGGTGTTGGAAAATGGATCTTCCTAAGGTTGCATCCTAGGGCCATAGCATGTAAAACATGAAATCTCTTGAGACTAGACATGCTTGATAATATTTGGATAGAATGTATGTGAATGGAAATACATTCTATAATGGTGAAACTACCCCCTAAGGGTTGTGTGGGTATTTTCATTGAATAATCTAGTATCTTGGGCTTCATCATGATGTGTAGGATCTGTTTCTTTCCTAAAAATGGTTCCCATCCTAAAACAATTTTGTAGCATGTTTTGAGCTAAGGTATTGGAAATTTATTTGAGATCCTCAATTGTCTTATCACTAAATTCTCCTCCAGTATATTGGTCCACCGCGGTTTGGTGGTAATGGGTGAGATTATTGTTAAAAGTATCCATGAGGAGCTAAGGTGTGCACTGGTGGTTAGGAAACTTCATATTCAGTCCCCTAAATCTATCCCAAGATTTATCAAATAACTCTCCCTCCTCTTAAAAGAATTTAGTGATTTTGTGCCTATTCTCATATTTCAACCTCCTAGGATATAACATCATAGTAAAGGAATTATAGACATGATACTAGGGGACAAAGATCTTCTCCTCTAACTAATGGAACAAATTCATAGCATTTCCCTTGAGGAAGAATGGAAAAAATATATACATAAACTCTTACTCACTAAGGCCTATAAGTATCAGCAACTAGATACTATAATATAAATCCGTAAAATTGTTCAGGGAGATTTTATTAGGCATTCCATTAAAGGTCAATAGCTGAATTAAAATGGACTTCTTAAATTCGTAGATTCAATACTTAGTAGAGAGCCTAATGCATGAAGGGTTGCTAGAAACAAATGGAATAAGGAATTATCTTAGGTTTTTCCTATATGATATCTCATTTTCAGGTTGGTTCATCATTCAAATTTGGTTCAAATTTTTTAGAGGTGGATTGTTCAAGTTTTCATTTCTGTTGGATTTCATTTTAATTCCTTTATTGTTGTTTTTCAAATCTTTTAGGTGTCTCTCAACCTCTGGGTTCAGATATTCTAAGGTATCAGATCTGGACCTTGTGATAATGTAGGAGGTGGTTTAGATATTTTTTATGAAATATTTTTTATTTTTTAAATAGTTTTTTATTACAGATTTTAAATTTTTTGGATGTTTTTTTGTTCATTTTATAAATATTTGTTTTGTTTTTTTTAAAAGATCATACTCTACCTCCCTATTGATGTTGCCACAATTTTACCATCTCAAGTCATTTATCGTGAGTGAATATAATAAAATTTATAAATGTACTTACTACTTAGTATAGTGGTAAGACATGTTTGAACCATAGTGATCTCTATTATTTTCTAAGTGATCAAAAAAAATAAAACAAAATAAAAGCACAAAAAATAAATAATGGTTCAATATGATGGTAATGGTGTAATGTGTAAGAAATGGTGAGAGAGTGTATATTTTTGGGTGGGTGAGTGAACACAGATATGAAAATGAGGGAGACATCAAGATGGTAGACAATAAGTAGTGACAACAACCAACGGATGATCAAGGGATAAATCAACTAGTCAGATTAAATTCTTTTTTCCTTTGTTCATGCACTTAAATCAATGAGTATGGATCATATTGAAATATTTTGGAAAGGATTATCATTTAGTAAACATGTGATTAAATAATATCTATAGTTTTTTCAAATGAATTGATTATTCCATCAACCAATGAATAAAAATCATAATTCTTTGAGTTCAAATTGTTCTTTGAACTCAGTGAATCTCTCACTATCTAGATCTTCATAAACCTTTCGATTTAATTATCAAATTGATATAGTTGAATTATGATTTGATCAAGATCAGTTTTCACAGATTCATGATGTTTTGAAAAAGGGACTATCCCTAAAATGTCTGATAGAGAAAGAAAGACACATCGAGAAGAAAATTAGTGCATGAACTAGGTAATAGAAGATCTCACAAACAAGATTATTTCCCCAAAAGAGATTAGAGAGAGATCATGTTTGGATTAAACATTATAATATAAATTAAACTAAATATGTTCATGTTGAGAAAATTCCATAAAAATAGATTATGTAGAGAAATATGTCGTTCTACCTGCTCAATCTGCAAATGCTCTGACTCTCTCCATTACTGCTCAATGGTGGATAAAGTGCTCTCCAAATCTCCTACACTGGGAATCTGGAATGGAATTGTGATCATCCTCCACTTCTGGAATCTTCTCATGAAGTGGTTGTCAAGTCTTCTCAGGGAAGTTGTAGGGGTGGAGTTAGGGATGGATCAAAGTGAATCTGGATATCGTGAAGTGGGAGGAAGAGGATTTGATGGATGGAAGTCAGTGTGCATCGAATGCAATTTTTCATAGATGTGGAAATGTGTTTAGTGGTATCTAATTGCTTGATACTGAAGTGGTGGATGTGTCCTGTGATCTTCTACTCATCTCCAAATATCCATAAATGGAAGTCTCTAGAATGTCAGGAAACTCATCCCCATCCTCCACGTAGTACATTCACCATGCTACCTCATCCTCAATCGTTATTAAAGTGGACCATCGTAACATAATGAAAAAAATGTGTTCCATAAACCCCCCTGAAACAAAATTTAAAAAAATTAATTTTCAAACAATAGAATTGAAAAGTTAAACTATGTGTTATTTATACTTAATATATTATAATATAAATAATTAAAATAAATAAAAAGAGAAAATAAAAGAAAATTTAATTAAATATAACTAAATAAATAATTAAAATATGTGTTACAATAATTAAATAAATGAAATAATAAGTGTAATATTTATAATTAAGGGTAATGTAATAAATTATAAGAAACAGATGAATTTATTTAAAAGGAATTAATAGATTATTATTATCCTAAAAAATGATTTTATAAAATATATACAAGTATTATTAAATACATAATTCATAAATTCTTAATATATTATATATATATATATGTATTTAAATTACTATTATATAAATATATAAATTATTTAATTAAATAACTATGTAAAAAAAATAAATGAATAGTCAAAAAGTTTGAAAAAATATTATTATTAAAATGTGAAAAATAAAAATTGTTATAATGTAAACACTAATATTAGTAATGAGTGTTATTATATATATTACAATATATATATATATATATATATTTGATATTAAATATAATAGATTTTATATATTATATAAAAATAATAATAAATTTGGAAAATGATTAGTGGGGTTCATGAGGAGCGGGTGATGAGAGGGTAGGGGCTGGGTCACCACGAGGGGATAGAGCGGGGGAGGGGGAAGCAGGGAATACTTGAACTGGCAGGGAGATGTGGTGGCAGTAGGAAATGAGGGCACATGGGGTTTAGGGATGCTCGTGAATGGGAAGATGGGGTTGTGGCTAGAGGTAGTGCGGAAGTAGGTGTAGAAGAGAAGGGATCAGCAAGGAAGTTAGGAGTATAGGTCACTGACAGTTCAAGGTGTTTATGGGGGATGGAAGACCACAAGTAAGCATGGCACATATCTATTCCATCAAGATGATAGGGGTTCACACTTAGGGGGTACGGCTAAGAAGAGGCTTCCATGGCGGCCTCGGCCCGGTGAGGCATGGCTTCGGGTGTAGGATCAGATCTGGTTCTAAATCATTCAATTGATTTCTGGTTCAATTGAATGGACATTTATTTTCAAACTGTTGTGTTTTGAATTTTTACTTTGCTGCTTTTATTTTGATTTGGTGAGGATTTGATTCTATAGATTGAGGTTGTGTTGCAGTTTGTGTTTCTTTATTGTTGTTGTTGATTCTTGTATATTGGGGCCATCAGTGAGATATGATAAGAGGTGTTTCAGGGTGAGGATGCATTGGTGAGATGGATGAGGGTGAGTATCAGTGAGATTGTCACTGGAAAGAGTGTTAGTGAGACAAATTTCGGAGTCAGTCGATAATAGGATGTCTAACTGACACAGAGGAGGGGAGTGGAGGCGCAGCGTCTGTGAGATCGAATGAAGAGGGGAGTTGGTGAGACCAATAAGGGAGGAATAGTTTTTGTGAGATATACTAACAGGTATGGGTTTCTGTGAGACTGATAGATGGGGTGTGCATCGGTGACTCTGGTAGTGGGTGTGTATCTATGACACAAGGCATTCGTGACTCATTTTAGTCACTGATAAAAGCTTTCGCTGGGACCTACATGACACACACACCAAGTTTATGAAATAAATAACATGAAATAAATTAATAAATTAATAAAACTAAATATAAATTAATTAATTAATATATTATATAAATAAAATAAATGTTAGAAAATTTATCAGAAAAATTAAATTAAGTGAGGATTGTAATTAATATTAGTAATAACCCTAATTGAATCTGTTTGCATTATTTAATTGATCAATAAAAGAAAAATTAGGAATTAATAAAATAAAAGAACTAAATTAAAATTCATTATTAAAATAATTAAATAATTGAATTATTTTGATAACATAAACTATATTATTTAAACACTAAAGCGATAATATTTTTTATTTACAATTAAAAATAATGAATTAATGAATCATAAATTATAATAATGAAATGAATACTACTAAATTCAAAATTAATTACAAAAATAATTAATTATATAAATTGAATTTTTTCTGGAAAACAATGAAATAATGAAACAAATAATAGAAAGATTCAATTTAAACAAAAAAATAGAAATGATTATAAAGAATAAATTAATTATTTCATTGAAAAACAGAAATAAAATAATCCTTAAAAACACACTTTTACGAATGAAGACGTTTTTTTACAATGTAGTTTATAGAATAAAAAAATTATTGATAATTCCATAAAGTACATTACATTTCTATTGAAAATTTAATGAAAAAATATATAAATGGTTTTGGAAAAAACTTCGAAAACATAGCCACATCAAACTCTACCTCACATAAAACATTGTTTTTCCTCAAACAAACACATTCCTTTGACTTAAAAAATAGGAAAATGATTTGTGAAATTTAGATCCAATAGTGCATAACTAATATTATCAAAACAGGGAGAAGTAATAGGTAGTGGTTCATTCTTTTCAAAGGTGCATTCAGAAGTGGTCTTACCTAGTTTCAAAATCTCACTGGAAATCAATGGTCTCACAAACTCACGGTGTTAATTATTTCATTCCTCGAATATAAAATCATTAATTATACTACATCATTTCCTGTTCAATATCTAAATCAAGGATTGGTGAAAGGTTAGATCAAGTGGAATTAAAACCTTAACTAAAGGAACATTCAATTTTCACAATCCCCCAGGTTAACAAAAATTAATGTTCATTAATTTCATCACATTATTGATTCACCTAAAATGAATTTTATCTAAATAAATTTCTCCCTTCAAAAATTAGGTTCAAAATTCCCCTCACCTTAATGATTTCATGTTTGATAAGGGGACTATATTTTACTTTTTTCCCAGCCATATTCCATGTGTGGACCACTCTTCATAGCACTTATTCATATTGAAAATTGATTTATTTTTTCACAGAAACACACCCAGGGCCCCATATCTTAGAAACTCACCATGTGATCCCATTTTCCCATTTTACTATAGTTACAATGAACATAACTAATAATCAGTAGAGTTGATTCCAAAAGTCACTGAATATTTTTTTATAAAAAAGTTGATTCCCATAGTTTCTAGTGAAAACATCTAGTTACCCTATGTCATGATTCTCATTCAATAAGAACTATACTGTTACACTCCCATCCTCGGTATCTAAATAGAAAAATCCATATAATAGTGATCAAATCCACTCATTAATCACTCATCATCAATAGTTCCAGAATATGTGAAACTCTCATCATCCAACATTCACTAATACATTAGACCGAATAAAATTTAAGTGCTAACTGAACCTCAAATGACCCTCAAGTGAAAAAAGATGTTGAATATTTTGAATAATTTTGAACATTTTTTAAAATAATTGACCTTTTTTTAAACAAACACAAACTTCAGGTTCAAGAAGTGGGGATTTTAAGTGAAAAACAAAATCACCCCTCTCCCCCACACTTAAATCACAACATTGTCTCCAATTTTGGATCCTATGGTGGTAGAGAATACTCAAAGAAGATGGGAAATTCATCACATTAAATAATAATGAGGGGTAGAATGAATGTACAAAAAAATGTTTTCCACACCAAAAAGAAATGAAAAGAAAAGAAGCAGAAATTTATATCTAAAAATGTAAACAAAAAATATATTTTTTCTAGATATTTTTTTTAAAAAAAATTACAGTAGCAGCATAATCTGCCTAAATATTAAGAATGTGGGTATAAGAAGGTTTCACCTATTCAGTTCAAATAAGTTTTTAGCACTATATATTAAAATAAAAATAAACCCTATATGAATTTGAACTCTAAAAATATTGAATTATGACTCCCCCACACATAAATCATGCAAAAAATTGTTAAATATGAGTAGCTAATTAAACTTGAAACCAGAAAAACACTTACCTGGAAAATTGGGGCATTGACCATAATAGTTCATTCAAAATATAATCTTTAATAGTACCATGTGAACACTCGTTTTAACTACCTAAATTTTCAGAAAGTGAAAATAAGAAAAAAAACGTTAAAGTTCAATTAAAATAAAATGAAGGGTCAAGGGAATGAAATGTTATCCTTATGATGTAGTGGGCCACTCCCTTGGTTTCCCTTTCTTAGCAGCAATAATTATCTCTATCAAGTGGTAGCAAGTAATGAGACACCATTATGAACAAAATTGGACACACTAGAGAACAAATAAAGAGGGTTATTTTTATTTGAAAATAGAAATAAAAGGAAAAAAACACAACAACTATGGGTTAGTTTCCATGAATAATTGATTTTATAGCCCTTAGTTTTACTGAGGAAGCTCACTATTCCTGGATAAATATAGAAGCCAAGCCTGTCAGATACCCTTAAAATAAAGGTTTTATCCTTTGGCCATTGACTAAAATTGGTCTATTATCTTACCCAACTAGATCCATAACTCCATTAACTAAAACTCTAACAATGGAAAAGGTTCATAACCACTTGGTCTTCAACATTTCATGAAATAGTTTGTTATCTAGAATTAAAAAGTAGGACCCTCTCACCAACCAAAAAATTCCTATTATGACTGATTGAATCTTGGAAGGAATTTTTTCTCTTCTAGTAAATGTCAGCATTCTCATAAGTCTCCCTCTTTATCTCCTCTAGTGCACTCAGCTCTAATACTCTTATCTCATCAGAATACATGAAATCCACATTGAGGGCCTTCACTGCCCAATAAAATTTCCGTTGTAACATGTTTTCACAAAAATCATTTTGTATGGTGACATCCTTATAGGTGTCTTATAAGAATATATATTGGCCCATAGAATCTCATCCAGTTTCATTAACCAATCCTTCCTAGAGTAAGAAACTGTTTTCTCCAAAATCTTCTTAAGATCTCTGTTTGAAACTTCTACTTACCCACTATATTGTGTGTGGTATGTGGTGCCTAACCTACGAGATAATCCACACTTCTCCATAAAACTCTTGATTTTGTATTTTTTGAAATGAGTTCCACTATCAGTAATGAAATATCTAGGAACAAAAATCCTAGAATTAATATTTTCATTGATGAATTTGACAACACATACAGCAAAATTGCTGGGAAGAGTTACTTCCTCAACCCATTTGGACACATAGTCCACAAAACCCATAATTTACTCATTCTCATAAGAGGATGGTAATGTTCCCATGAAATAAAAGCCCCATTCATCAAATATTTCTAACTCTATAATTTCATTTTCAGGAAGCTTCTGCCTTCTTCCTATATTTCCCACTATTTGACACTTTTCACAGCCCATTATCAAACTCCTAGAATCTTTGAACAGTGTAGGTTAGTAAAAACCATACTGTATGATATTTTGAGTAGTTCTCTTTCCTCTATGGTGTCCACCCCAAGGTGATGAATGGTATCTATCATGTATGGGAAACATCCTTTCCTTGGCAACAAATCTTCTAAAAATTCCATCACCACACATTCTAAAGATAAGGGGATCATTCAAAAAATAATACTTCATCTTAGAAATGAACCAATTTCTTTAGTTGTGTGAAATGTTATTTAGGAATGACACCAACTTCTATAATGTTGGCATAGTCTTAAAACTAAGAAGACAACTACATATAAGAAACAAACAATTGTTCATCGGGGAATGATGTTTTGATCTATTTTGAATCCTCACTGCGGGTATTGGAAATCCCATACAAGTGATATTCCAATACATTTTCAGCTCCTTTTGTTTACTTAATGACAAAATCAAACTTCTGTAGTTGTAAGGTCCATCACATCAATCTGGGTTTTGAATTATTCTTTGTCATCATGTACATAAGTGCTTCATGATCAGTGAAAAGGATTACTCTAGGACCAACCAAGTATTGTCAAAACTTATCCAATGAAAAAATAATAGTATCCAACTCCTTTTCAGTGGTGGAATAATTCTTTTCATAATCATATAGATGCTTTCTGGAATATTAAATGACATGTAGCTTCCTATCCTTCTTCTACCCCAAAACAACTCCTATGGAAAAACCACTTTCATCACACATTACCTCTAAATTGAGCTTTCTGTCAGGGGTTGTGATAACCAGTGAGGTTTTCAACTTCTCATTTAGAAAATTAAAGGATTCCTTTAACTTTTCATAAAATAAAAAGTGTTTCTCCTTAACTATCAAGGAGTACAGTGGTCTAGTAATCTTATAGAAATACATAATGAACCTCCTATAAAACCCTTCAGGTCCCAAAAAACAACTAATTACTTTGACATTTTGGTGTGGGGGAAACATTTATATGACCTTGAATTTGGCATTATCAACATCATTACCCCTCATTGATACCTTGTGACCCAAAACTGTGCCCTCAGTAGAAATAAATTTCTACTTTTCTGAGTTCAAGACCAAATTGGTCTCTTAGAACCTTTCCAACACAAGTTCTATGTTTTCGTGAAAATTCTAAAAATAAATTCTTGTTACAGAAAAATCATCAATAAAAAATTCAATTGTATGTTCAATCATGTCTGTGAAAATTCCCATCATACATCTTTGAAAAGTGGTAGGATCACCACACAAGCCAAAGGGAATACGCCGATAATAAAATTTCCCAAATTGACAAGTGACGGTGGTTTTATCTTGATCCTCAAGAGAAATGGAAATCTAGTTGTAACCATAGTAACCATAAAAAAGTAGAAAAATTTATTTCCTACTAACCTATCAAATATTTGCTCCAAAAATGGAATAGAAAAGTTGTACTTTCTTGTGGAAGAATTCAAATTTCTATAGTCTATATAGAATTTCCATCTATTTAGTACCCTTGTTTGTATTTGATCATTCTTCTCATATGTAAACATTGTCACTCAACTCTTCATGGGGTCCAACTAGATAGGACGTACCTAGGGGCTATAGAAAATTGGAAAATTTATTCCAACATCTAACAACTTCCTTCATGTTGGGATTTAGTCTTCTCTAGGCATCCACTCGAGGTTTAGACTCAGCTTCCATTTTAATTTTGTGCAAACTGAAGGCTGGACTTGTCCCCTTGATATCAAAAAATGTACAACCCATGACTAACATGTACTACCTCAAAACATTCATCAGGTTTTCCACATGTCATTTGTCCATATTAGATGATATAATAATATATAAGGTGGAACTCACTCCTAAAAAAGAATATTTGAGAGGTTCAGGAAGGGATTTGAGTTCAAGAATA
Source organism: Viscum album (assembly GCA_963277665.1). Taxonomy (NCBI): domain Eukaryota; kingdom Viridiplantae; phylum Streptophyta; class Magnoliopsida; order Santalales; family Viscaceae; genus Viscum; species Viscum album. The sequence continues at coordinate 67,839,287 of OY728133.1, forward strand.
TGTGGTGACTCACTTGTGGGGGGATAATCGAGGATGGGTGGCCAAAGGTCTTCATGGTTCCTCTTAAAGGATGTAACAAAGAAGGCCTCCACTTAATCACTAGAACTTCCAAAACAATTCTCCTCAAACATAGTATCCTCTCATGGCAGTTGAATATCCTCCATAGAAAACTCATCTAGGTGCTCCAAAAATACTCATTTAATCTCATTTATGGGATCACTTTCCTAACTTGAGCGGATCCCAATGAAAGTGTAAGTAGGGATCTCAAATTCATAGTTGATCTCCTCTATCATCTTTTGAAACTCTTATTCTTCCTCCTCAATAGTACCCTTAGAAAATAGCATCCCATGTTTGGGAATGATTGGGTTGGTGGGTTCCTTGATTTTATTAAAAATATTGAATTATTCTTTTTGTTCACCCAGATTAAAAATTAACTTCTCTTTATAGAAATCTATCACAGCTCCCCTGATGGATAGAAAGATCCTACCTAGGATGATAGGTACCTACTGGTCACACACTATATCATGAATCAAAAAATCACTATCAAAAAATAGTTCTCCTACTCCCACTAATAGATCGTCAACCCTAGCCAATGGATGTGTAATATACATATCAACAAGTTGTAGCACAACTGTGGTGGGTTGGGAAACTCATAATATCTGGTGATGAAAAAGTGATAGAGGAATCAAAGTAATGCTAGAACCAAGGTCATAAATGTATTTTAACATACCCCCTATATCCCCAAAAGTGTAGGGGATGACAACGCTTCATGGGTCCTGATGTTTGAGACGTATCCTATTTTGCAACACAGCAATACACTCCACAGTTAGACTATTGGTGGAATACTCTTCAAGAGTATTTTTGTTTGAGGATATTTTCATGATTAATTTTATGTATGATGGGAATTGGATCACGGATTCAAGGAATAGGATATAAATGTTACGATTCCTAACCACATTTTGGAATTTCTGTTATTCAGAAACATGAGTTGGTTTTGGTATTCATTAATGAAAGGGAATTATAGGGGAAATTTTTCTAACAATTGGCAGTATCCCTACACCTTCCTCGTAAAACATTTTCTTCCCTTTATTTTCTATGTGTTTAAGAATTTTTTGGGTTTTGAGCATAAATAGCAGGAACTATTGGGTTACCATTGTTGTTGCCTAGTTTTCTAAATATAGGATTTTCCAGATATGACTTTCAAGATTCATCCACATTTTCATTTTTAGCGGGTTGGGGTTCTTTCCTAGAATCATGGTGGGTTTGGATACCACTTTCTACGGTTAAATCCTGGTAATTTACCATAGGATTGGATTTAGTGGTGTTTGGAAGCCTTCCTTTGTCTCTATTTCCCACATCACTAGCCAACTTCCCCATTTGAATTTCCAGATTTTTAATTCTTAAACCCATTATAATTTTTTCATATTCATTTTTGGTTTTTTTTCAATATTCCAGTCGAATACTGAATCACCTCCTTCACCTCATCTTTAGAATTGGATGACTCATCATTGAGTTGGGTTGGGTTTGAAACTGTTGCATAAGAGGCTACTAGAATCCAAGAGTGGCAGTAGGTCGAAGGACTCCCTACACCCTCTAAGAAAACTTCGTGTGGTTCTTATAACCATAAATATTGGTTTTGGAAAATGGATATTCTCTAGGATACATCCTAAGACTGTAGCCTTCCAAAATGGCACTCTCATGAGACCTGATAGGCATGTTAGTATTTGGATCGAAACTCTGTGAATGGACATACATGAAATAGTGGTGACACTACTCCCTAAGGGAGGTGTGGGTATTTTCATTGAAGTAGCCCGTAGCTTGGGCTTCTGCATGATGTGTAGGGGAGTATTCATTATTAAAAATGGATATCCTCCAAGAACATTTAAGATTTGGTGTCCTAAAACCAACTAGTTGTACATTGATTACATGAATATTTAATATATTTAAATATTAAACATCTTATTACATATTGTTCATTGTTCTGCATGACAATGATGTAATAATGTACTAGAGTATTTATTGCATTGATAAGGTTATGGAAGTTCCCTACTATTATGATAAACTTTAAATTTAATAACAATGTTCTTAAATATAGTTCTATGGTTGGATGACATACTATGAAGTGACGCATAGCATGCAGACCATCAGGTGTGGGTACACGCAAGAAGATGAGACTTCCTCTCATGAAGTTCTCACTTGGTAATATCCAAGACAAGAGTTTATGAGAACAGGCCCGCTAGAAGGAGTTACACATGTTTTGGAGTCATCAGATATTTCTATCTACGAGCGTGTGTAATGATCCTTAGACTTTAAAATTATCATTAATATGTGTCATGACTTGCACACTTTGATTTACTAATGAAAACTATCATGAAGATTGTTGGTGGGAAGTAGGGTACGTTGGCTGCTTCATGAGTGACATGATATTAATGGATATGTCGAGTAAGGATTTTTCCCTTCCATTTATGGAAGTGGATTTCTCTGACATTCGATTGAAATAGAACTGTCATGCAAAACTCCATGGCCATGGTGTAAAGATGTGTTTATTTTAGAACGTCAAAGAAAAACGTATCAAGTATAAAGGTTGTTGACACTATCATGAAACCTACTTGATGGGATATTGAGGCAAAGGGATTATATTACACATTGAGAATTCGTATGTGGATGCCATTGTTGCGACTTTACGTTCTTTATCTTTGTTTCCTTGACTCGTTTCTAGATATTACTCTTGGAATTTAAGAAATCCCTCCTAATTCCAATGGGAAATAATCCTATAGGGTCACACACTAAGTGTTTTTCGTTTCCTTGGTTAAATTATTTTTTAATTTAATTAATGAAATAAATATTATTCTCAAGACCGTGGAATAATTTTATCCAAGTTAATATTATTGCATAAATTATATAAAATATATTAATTTATTTTATTGAACATTTTATAAATATATATTTACTAGTTTTTAAATAAAATATTTATTTATGAGAATAAGTTATTTATTTTTTTATTCAGGTTTTTAATAAATTTAATTGGAGGTCGAGCAAACCAAGGTCGTTCCGGTAGTAAAATAATTATTTTCAAGATAGAAAATAATTATTAGTTGGAACAAGTTAAAATATTAATGATAATGCTATTATTTTTTAATGAACAATTTTATTCATAATTCTGTTTTGTGCAAGTTGGTGCACCATAAATAATAACGCAATATTATTATTATGATCAAGAGTTTTCTCAATGTTCATGAATATATTTAATTGTTATATGTAATTAAACATTGTAACTGAAGTTTCATTCCTATAAATAGACAAGTACGTATATTGTTCCATAGAGAACACACCACACCCTTGGTGACACTACAAGAATTTGACTCTAAGCCAACAGTTCTATACCCACGGTTTAAAAAAATCATAGGTATAGACCATTTTTCTAAAGAAATACCCAAGGTGCACTATAAACCATCAGAATAACCCATAAAAATGACCCTTTCTCGGGATTGTCCTCCCCCTCCCTCTTGATGAGCCCTATTCTCCACTCCCCTCTCCTCCCCTCCCCACCTCCACCTCGACTTCCCGTACCCCACCTCTGCCTCGACATCTCAGCCTCCTCCTCCACCTAAATATCTCGGCCTCCGTGTCCCAACCCCCACGTCCCTCCCACCACCACAACCTCCCGGACCCCGCTTGTCTACTACTGCCTCCCTCCCTCCGAATTCGCCTCCTGGCCCCACCTCCCTTGGTCCGCCTCCCAGCCACCGCTTCCCTCCCACCGCGTCTGGCTCCCTCCCACCACCCCAACTTCCCAGCCTGCTCCTCCTGGCCCTCGCCTCCCTCCCTTCGCCTTCCTACCTCCGCGTCCATCTCCGTGTTCTCATCTGACACCCTACCTTGGACTCATGCTCCTCCCCCCCATCATCTCCATCCCTTACCTGTCAATAAACCCTAGTTTACTTGGGTCTCCTCGCATCATAGGTAAGTTTGAATCAAATGTTCCCCGGATTTTAAATTCCATCTAAACTATATAATATGAAACTGACTATATTTGATGGAGAATAATTTTTAAAATATTTTTTGATAAATATTGATTTGTTTGAGAAGGAATTAGATAAATCCAAATAGGTTTTTATGTCATTTGAGTGAAATCTGGAATTAATTCTTCTTTCATTGAAAAATGACATAGTTTGAAACAAACCATCTGCACATGCTACTCTATTTTGTGCATGAATATGAATTTTTTGATTGCCTTCAAATGACTTTATAGGGAAATTTGTACAACTCTGAGATATAATGTGCATGAATTTCATTAGGCTGTGTAAGACATTTCATGAGGCATAAGACTTGGGGAATATTATTTTTAGTGTGTATGAATTTATATTTAAGATTTAGGGATATCCAAGACACATTACAATGAAAAAATGAAGATGATGAAATGGGAAGATGAGATAAACCATACTATAGTGAAGTTTTTGGTCACTATAAAATTAATATGAAGACACCATGATGAAATTACGGTGGGAGTTTTGTTCATCATAGAGGATTAATGAATCAAAGGGAGTGTTAAAATGATATGATAGTCAGTGCACAATGAATTGTGGAGGTCATGGGGGGAAAATAGGGAAAAATAACACCAAATAATTGATGTGCATTTTAGGAAAGATGATTATCTATGAGAAACATAGAATTATTTATGCTATGGTGAATACTATGTTCAATTTCATGATGATGCACATATAATATGAGGAATGAGCTTCAAAATTGTGAGGATAACACTGTTGTAATTTCGAGGTGACTGTTTTGATTATCCTTTGAAGTTGGAAGTTGATTGTGGTCTATCATAGGTAAACCCACACTGAATTCTATGTTGTGTTTCTAGGTCATTCGTACATACATGATTTTAATAAATTTAAATCAGTGGGATCTATGGAGATGATGAGGAGATGATAATTCAAATATTACATGGAGATTATAATCAAAGTCTATATGAGATATTATTGGAAATAATATTGTTTTTAAATGACTTTAAATTATCATATATTGAAAACTGACCCAAAATTTCCTAGTTTTTAATAATTCAATACAAAATAAAATGAATGGAAAAAACCTAAAATGAACCATACATTGAGAATATATAAATAAACTAAATTGAAGTGAAGTGAAGTGATGTGATGTGAATTGATCATATTCAATTGGATTTGGCATGAAATAAATAAAACAAAATTGAAGTGTAAGAAACTAATGTAACGTGAACATGTCCAAATAGAAATAACCAGTATCAAACAAATTAAACTATACACAACATAACGGAGAAAATTTATACCTAGATAAACAAAACCAAAAAAATATATGGAATCACATCCTCTTGAACTAATATAATTTGTTTCCCCCTTTCTTTCCGGAACATGTTTTGACCCATGGGGAGTTGTGTTATTGGGGCTATGACTTGTATAGTAACAAGAGACAGGTAAGCTCTAGTTTAGTGTTTATTTTATTTTCTTTATAGTATCGGCCACTTAGGCCTTTTATAGCATTCTACTGATGGAGGGTAGTTATACTCTGCGAAGAGGACCAGAAGGGAACTGGAGGAGGCTACAATGTTTTATTTGCAGGGGAGGGAGATCGGGGTAGTGTAGATATTAATTATTTTGTTTCATTTTTTTCTATGTTTGTACTATATTGATTCTATTAATTTTCTTTTCCTTTGGTGTGGACGTCTAACATACAGATGGGTCATTCCAAAATTTTATTTATTTTTTGGTGTTGTTTTAATTAATTTTTTGTGGGTGAAATCATTCCTGAGTGGTGATTTCTTGATGTCTATACACTTGTCCCAACCCGTGGTCGTAGCCTATCGGCCTTAGTTCAACCTAGTATTCTTCTATTAGAGTATATTTCTAAACCATGGGAAGGCCTAGGAAATAGGGATAATTAGGGAGGGATTGAGAATTTCTAGGAATGAATTTTGAATTCCCATGAATAAGGATTGAGGAAATTGGAATTAATAATTAACAGATATGGGAGACTGTGCAATATATATTGATTCTGGAAATGCTATGGGTATAAAGTGTGTTGAAATGATAATTAGTTGGGACTAATAAATGGAAATTCTCATTCATAACCAATTTGATAATGTAATATCAGATCATGAGCTACTGTACATTGTTGGTGTTAATGATTAGACTTCATTCCAATGCAACTATAGAAATACCTTGGAGCCAAAAATACATTATCATACACTAGATATATTGGTTTGAAATTCCCAGTAAACCCTTCATTGACCTCATGGCATAACCCATGACTTGTTAGCAGTTCATAAATGGGGGAAAAGAATTTATTCCCTTATAACATACACTTAGTGGAGTTCCACACAACCCTAAATACAACAATATCCCCAAAATAAATATCTAGGGTTGTCTGAAGCTACCTTCGTTCTCTGATACAATGTTAGGAACATGGTGAATCTTTCCACTAGTTATTCTATGAAGATTTTGTTCATTCGTGGAGCCACCCTACACAGTTTTGTTTTTCTAGGGAATCCCACTCATCTGGAAAAGTAATGGTAAATGCCTCATGATAGTTGTGATCGCTGTATTGACTTGACAATCTCTTCAAGAAAAAACCAAATGTCCCATATAAGACTTTCACCTATCAAACATATCGCACCCAGGAGCAGGGTGATTAATCCCTCGTCCGAGACACCATATATAATACCACATAACATATATAAAAGATAGTTTGATGTTTTCCTTCTTCTTCATACTTTGGTTTTACAGGCATGAAAACCTCCACCGAGGTCAAATATGTGATCTATTGAAATTTATGAATATCCAAAAATCTTTATTCAGAACATCATTGACATGAGACCCAAAAACATGATTCATGCAACCATGTGAACCTTGCAATATTTTTATTCACATGCTACATGTTTTCCCTAATGAACAATGCTTATTACCCTACCTTTCCCCACCTATAGCCATGGTTACCATTCTATAATAGCTTCATGGAAGATTTTGGCTCCTTATATAGGCCATTGAAATGTTGTGTAACCACAGCCTACTAAACTAGTTAAAAATTGCTCCATCATTCATGTATTTTAAATCAGTTCCAAACATCAGATATTAAGATCAATTCCAGCCTTAATATATCAGCCCACTATAATGCTTCATGAAGCCCATATCACAAGGCATTTCATTTCTTCCGAATTGTGCTAACAAGCCTATATTAACAAAGTTATCAACACCCCCCCCCCCCCCTTAATTTCATCATTTCCTACCACCACATGTTGGATTGATTTTACCCTAAGGAGAACTTTCTAATATTGTCTTCTTCAAGAATCTTCAAGTTTATCTTGAAAAAACCACTCAGCTAATACCATCATGTTAAAGAAAAATAAATTTACATGAAATATTAAATAATTTTTCTTCCTCATAAAGTTGTGCAATCACTTAACCAAGGTTTACCATCCTCATATAGGTCCTGAAATCACTTTTGGAGTCTTCCAAGAATGTCTTAACTTATTTCATTTGATTTGTGATGAATGAGTTTTAGAATAAATGATAAATATAATTAAATGAATTGTGTGATAAAGTAATGACATGATTTTATAATAAAACCCCTATGATGGAGGTGTGATGTCTTATAAACCAAAGAATAGTGATGATTAGCTCTGTGATATTATTCCATGAGTCTTGTGATCAATGTTGAGACTGACTAGTCACAATTTCTACAGGCAGGGCCTGGACCGGAATGTTGCCCCCCCTCCTCCCGCACCCTTCACTCCTGGCCAGAATATAATGCCCCATGGATGTCACTGGACTGGACCAACATGTCGTGGTCACACCATGGTCATGCCATGGTCACGATGCTGTCATGCCATGGTCACGCCGCAGTCAATTCATTTTCACGCTACGGTCATGTCGTGGTAATGTCTTGATTTGTCCCTGCTCCAGGACATCACCCCGTGGAGGTTCTTTGTCCTATCATAATTCAATGTATGATACCAATATAGAGTTTTAAATACATTACTCACCCATATTTAATGGGTTGGGAGGCCCTCAGGTACCAAATCTCTGGATTGAGTCTCTCAAGAAAATATTTAGTCACCATTAGACAACATTGGAGATGAGGGTGAAGCTTGCTACTTGTATTCTACAAGGACCATCTAAGTGCTCAAGGGACATCATAGTAAATGTTGGAATATAAGAAGACATGATAATACATTTATTATGATATTTGTATTTGTAAAATTTTCCTTCATAGTTTGATATTTTTATGACCCCGATGATCTTATGAGTTTTTTGGCCCTTGTAGAGAAAATGCTTCTTCATTATCTGTTTTTCTGTTTGAGAATAGTTAACAACACACACATTATATATTTTAGTTGGAGGATTCTAAAATAATTGGAAATCTGATGGATGATCAGCTCTATGATATTATTCCATTAGTCTTGTGATCAATGTTGAGTCTGACTAATCACAATTTCTGTTCGCGAGCTGACGGACGGAATGTTGCCCGCCTCCTCCCACTCCCTTCTCTCCTGGCCGGATGTAGCTACCCCATAGATGTCGATGGATAGGTCCAACTGGCCATGGTCACGCCGCAGTCACGCCGTGTTCACACTGTGGTCACACTGCAGTCCCGTAGCGATCAGGCCGCGGTAATGCGGTGATTTGGACCTGCACTAGGACGACACCCCGCAACACTTCACAGTCCTGTAGGAATTCAATGAATGATACTTATATGGAGTTATAGATACATTAACCACCCATATATAATTGGGGATGGAGGCCCTCAGGTATAAAATCACTTGATCAAGTCTCTCATGAAAATATTTAGTCACATGTAGACAACATTGAAGATGAGGTTGAAGCTTGCTACTTGTATTCTACAAGGACCATCTAAGTGCTCGAGGGACGTCATAGTAAATCTAGGACAATAAGAAGACTTAAGAATACTTTTATAATAATATTTGTATTTGGAAAATTGTTTTTTAGAGTTTGATATTTTTATGATCCCGATGATTTGATGATTGTTTTAACCCTTCTAGAGAAAATGCTTCTACATTATCTTTTTTTTTGTGTGAGAATAGTAAACAACACTCACCTCATATAGTGTTGTTAAATATTTCTACAACAATGGGGAATCTGATGGATGATCAGCTCCGTGATAGTCTTCCACGAGTCTTGTGATCAATGTTGAGACTGACTAATCATAATATCTGTCTGCAGGGCGATGGCCAGAATATTGCCCCACCTCCTCTTGCTCCCTTCACTCCAAGCTGGACGATACTGCCCCTTCGATGTCGTTGGACCAGCCCAACTGATCGTGGTCATGCCACGGTCACGCCGTGGTCATGCCGCAGTCATGTCGCGGTCATGCCGCAGTCACACCATGGTCATGCTACGGTAATGCCATGATTTTGCCCTGCTCCAGGACAACACCCCGCGGCGATTCGCAGTCCTGTCAGAATTCGATTTATGATACCTATATAGAGTATTAGATACATTAACCACTAATTTTAATGGGGAGGGAGGCCCTCAGATATCAAATCTCTTTATTGAATCTCTCGTGAAAATATTTAGTCACATGTAGACAACATTGGAGATTATGGTGAAGCTTGATACTTGTATTCTACAAAGACGATCTAGGTTCTCGAGGGACAACATAGTAAATTTTGGACAATAAGAAGACTTGAGAACAAATTTATAATGATATTTGTATTTGGAAAAGTGTCCTTTAAATTTTTATATTTTTATGATCATGATGATCGGATGAGTGTTTTGACCCTTGTAGATAAAATGCTTCGAAATTATCAATTTTTCTATGTGGGAATAGTAAACAACACCCACCTCATATAGTGTAGTGGGAGATTTTTACATCAATGGGGAATATGATGGATGATTAGCTCTGTGATAGTATTCCATGAGTCTTGTGATCAATTGTGAGACTAACTCATCACAATTTATACGGGGTGACGGCTGGAATATTGCCTTTCCTCCTCCCACTCCGTTTACTCATGGCCAGATGATGCTGCCCCATGGATATCGTTGGACCAAGAAAACACACAGTGGTCACGCTGCGGTCACGGCGGGGCACGCCCCAGCCACGCCACAGCCATGTCGTGGCCACCTGCAATCCAGCCCACACCAATGGATGAGGATGGCCAGACCAGTGGTAGATGGGGAATATTGAAAAGGTAATGACTTCTTTCATATTGTATTCTCATGGGGAGGGAAGTTTTCCAAAGGCTGTTTGGATGAGGATGGCCAGACTAGTGCTAGATGGTGATATCAACATTTGCAGTGTCGAGGGATCCATGCACATTTTGCAAGCTAAGATTGTTTGGGAGATTCTTGAAGGTCATTCTCTATGGGGAAATTTCATATCTGTCAAAGTATTGATTTGAACGTGAGGATCTGGGAGGGGGGAAGTCTCATGGATGTGGAAGGAGTTTTATGGGAACATTTTGGTTCTCAAGAATCAGTCTTAGTGGATTGTGGAATGAGGAAACATAAACAACTTGTTCGACAACTAGGCAGGTTCCCCTCTTGGCATGCCAGCCAATTCGACTCCCACCATTTTGTTTACCGAGGCATGTTGTTACACCTATATTACACAGGTTTTTCTTAACCACCATCAAAGTGAATTTTTTGATAACATTATTATATCTTAGTAAATAGAATGTTTAGTCTTCAGAAAGTCTCCAATGGGGATTTTCCTTGCCAAGATTTAGAGGTATATACATCAGATTCCAAATGGTATCACTGGTGGTGAAAATCTGTACTGGTGTAAAGAAATCCTGAATAAATGTAACTTTTTGGTTTGGTGGATCAATACCCATTGTATTCCTATGAATGAAACTATCAGGATCAGGGGTGTAGGTGGGGTGTCTAGGAGGGGTTGTCCAAGGGGGGTGTCCAAGGGCTGTCCGAGGGGGTTCGGGGGGGGGGGAGGTCTGTAGGGCAGGGGAAGGGTGCAGGTGGGGTGTCTAGGTGGCTGTCCAGGGTGGTGTCCAAGGGTTGTTTGGGGGGTTCTGCAGGGCAGGGGGAGGGTGCAGGTGGGGTTTCTAGGAGGGGGTGTCCAGGGTCTTCCAAGGGGGGGTGTCCAGGGGGGGGGGCTGTCCAGGAGGGGTGTACAGGGGGGAATGTGGGTGTTCAAGGGGGCTACAAAGGAGGGCATGGGGGTGTAGGGGGGTTTACATACCATATGCGCATTTCAAAAATAAAACTCCACTTTATTTTATCAAATTCCATTGAGATATCAAGCTTTAATACAAAGTTACCATGTTTAATATTTCGTTTCATGATGTTAACACATTCAGAGGCAGTTCTGAATATTCCTACTAGGGATAAAGCCAAACTAATTTGAAGAGATAAACCCACGAGCAATGGGGCCTAACCTCGTTGAAATAATTTTGTTAATGATTTTTGGAAAGGTATTCACAATATATATTGTTCAAAAATACATTACATCCACAACATTTTCCGTCTTTGGGATCAGGGAAATAAAATTGGAGTTGATTCCTTAGGGCATTGATGTGTGGTTAAAGAACCCCACTATAGTGTTAAGGAGCTCATCACAAACTATCTCTCAGTAGAACATAAATAATATCGCAACACTGTATTATTCATTTAAGACTCTGAATAAAATTGAATCTATATTACCAAAAATCTTCATTCAAAACATTGCTGGCCTGAGACCCAAAAACTTGATTCATGCAACCATCTGAACCATGTAGGAGTTTCATTCACATGCTTCTTGTTTTTCCTCATGAACACTGCCTATTAGCCTTCTTTTCCACACCTAAAATCATAGTTCCCATTCTATAATAGCTTCATGGAAGCTTCTGACTCCCTGTGCAACAATATTTATCTTCGCCATTGAAATGTTTTGTAACCTCATCCAACTAAACTAGTTAAAAATTTCTACATCATTCATGTATTTTAAATCAATTCCATATTTCAGATATTAAGATCAATTCCAACTTTAATATAACATCCACCTCTTTAATTCAACTAGTGAACATGATCCACATCCAATTTCCAACTTGTATCAACATTCATCCATGCTCCAAACGCATATCAATATATCCAAATCATGAATGTCATTTCATTATGAAATTTTTCCATGCATACATTCACCATCAGTCCTCTTACAATACTTATTCTTTATGTTAACACATCTAATGAACTCTTCATATATATATTTTCAACACATCTTCAACACATACTCAACAAATCCTCATCACATCTTCAACACATATTCAACACATATTCAACACATCTTCATGCAATAGATCTTCATGCCATTATTCTTGAAAAATCCCATGCCTGTTTAATCAAACATACCTCATTCATACCTCATATATTTTCCACAAATTCAACCAATTATGCCTTAGTTTCAACAATCCCCCCTTTGGATGATTTTGTTCTTGAAGCTCATGCCTCTACTCATGATTCTTTGTTAAGGGTGGACACAACAAAGACGCCATTTCCTTAACCCCTTCTATTAATGTACAATGGGTTAGGAATGATCTATCCTTGTATTAAAAGAAGTCTAATTGTGATAATACTTCTTCCAGGGATCGTCATGGGGATTCATCTTTTGATAATCCTATGAAAAATAAGGTATAGATCACACCGGGCACAAACCTGGCTCAACATGTTAAGGGGACTAAAAAATTAAAGGCGAGTATTCACAATTCCTTTGAATTGCTGGTATCAAGAAGCATTCAAGAGGATGGGAAATCAAACAATTGGATTTAATGATGCATATAGTTGATTTGGAAATTTTAGATGATGGAGATGGGCCATGGATAGTGGCCTCCACTTTAGGAAATACATTTTTCTTATTACAAGTTTAAAAATGATGTCTTGGTATACTCAACATCATCTTTCATACTGTGTAGAAAGGCTTTATTTTTTCCATCCTCTATTAGACATTCTTTTTTTTCAATAATAGATAAATGATTGTGATGATTCTTCATTAATAATTTATTTAGGACTTTTCTGATAAGAACTTTATCCTTCTTTGAACACTTTCTTCAGTTGTGCTTATGTTTTAATAGGTGAAAACAAAGCATTTTGGTTCCATTTTTTCCATTCTGGTTTGCATTGTTTCACAGGGGGTGGGGTCTGGTTGTAGAGAGGGCGGGCTAGGTGCAGAAGGGTTGGGGGTGAGGGGGGGAGTGGGGGTGGAGGTGTATAGTGGGGGGTGAAGGTTGGGGGCAGTTGGGGTGAAGGGGAGAGGGGGTGCAGGGTGCCGGGGGAGGGGTGTTTATGGGATGGGGTGTCTGGGGGTTGTCCAGTGGGGTGTTTGGGAGGGTCTAGTGGGGGGGGGGGTCCAGGGCGGTCCATGGAGTCCCAATGTCTTTGATTAGGACCCTCTAACAAGAACGAAACACATTTTACTCTGACATCCTCATAATTTTCATCAAATTCAATCATTATCACTATCTTCTCAAGACACTCCTCTTCTTCATAGGGTTCAACTTTACCTCAGAAGGTGTGAGGCATATTCTAGAGAAACTCCAATGTATTGTCCTTTCCAGAAACTGGTTCTGCTTCCCTAACCATAGAAGGAATGAAACCTGATACCTGTCCAAAATATTGAATAGACAAGACTAGAACATACATTAATGTTTGATCAATTGTTGAGTTAGAACACTCTCTGTCATCTTCTCACAGTTTCACAAGAAGTCTCATTTGTTTCAGTGGGAGGGGGGCTGTCTATGGGGGGTTCAGTGGGGGTGTACAGGGTCCAAGGGGGGTCCAATGGGTGGTGTTCGGGGGGGGGGGGTGTGGGGGTCCATGGGGAGGGGGCTATCTAGGAGGGGGGTGATGGGGGCTATCCGGGAGGGGGGTGTCCACGGTGTCGAATGGGGGGGTCTATTGGGGGTGTCTAGGGTACTGGGGGTCCAAGGGGAGGGGGATTCAGGTCTGGGAGGGGGGTTTTCTCCAGGGGGAAGGGAGGGTTTGGGGATCCAGGTCTAGTGGGGGGGTCTGTCTAGGGGGGTTGTAGGTCCAGTGGGTAGCTGATGTGGGGGGTCTGTCCAGGGGGGTGTTATAGGTCTAGGGGGGCAGCATGGGGGGTCTATCTAGTGGAGAAGGGGGATGCAGATCTAGGGGGGAGGGTTGTAGGACTAGTGGGGGTTGTTGGGGGGAGGGGATGCAGATCCAGGGGGTCTGTTCAATGGGGAAGGGAGGGGCTTCATGTCTAGTGGGGAGATGTCAGGTGGGGGTATATCCAGGAGGGGTTGTAGGTCCAGGGGGGCCTGTCCATGGGGAAGAGAGGGGCTTCAAGTCGAGTGGGGGTTGTAGGGTGGTCTGTCTAGGGGGGATGGAGGGACTGTAGGGTGGGGCTGCAGGGGGGGTCTATCTTATGGGGATGGTAGGGGCTTCTGATCCAGTGGGGGTGTCCAGTGGGGGGTATGTCCATGGGGGGAGGGAGGGGCTGCAGGTCCCAGGGGGGGTCTCTCCAACAGGGGGGAAGGGGTTGTAGTTCTAGTGGAATGCTGCAAGTTCATTATTTTATAGTGGTTAATGTGGGCGGATTCTTTTTCTAGTAAAACCATCTATACCCATGGTTCAACAAACCGTAAGTATATATGCTGGTGTGAAACTATCTATACCCACAGTTTGTTGAACCGTGTGTATGTTTTCTATGAAAAAAACTTGTTATACCCACGGTTTACTTAATCATGCGTATATAATTTGGGATGTGAAAATGTATACCCATGGTTCTGTAAACAATGGGTATGTATGTATACCTACGATTTACAAGAATCGTGGGTAATATGAGATATCAGTGGGTTATACCCATGGTTTTTATAGAACCGTGGGTATAGAGCAATCCCAACAACTTTGGAGCCCATGATTCAAGAAACTGTGGGTATAGCCTATACCCACGGTTTCATGGGCTATACCAATGGTTTGAAACCGTGGGTATAGTGAAATTTTACGGTAGTGTGAGTTGAGAATTTTTGAGCTAATCGATTGCTCTCTTGAATCCTCTTCTCGCCCCTCTCAAGAATGAGAGACGTTCTTCAATGATGAAGATCAAGTGATCAAGAACGATTGACACAAGACACTCTCTTCATTGCGCTAGCACCCAGAGAACGAGTGGTGTGAATTGGAGTCCATTGGAGCACATGTAGATCACCTCTCTAGGGATTCTAGTTTAGATCCTTGCAAGCACAACAAGATAATCTGGAAGAGTCATTCTGAATGATCAACATCATTAAAGAAGAAAATACCGATGATCTAGGTATTCTTTTCTTTATAAATTAATTTAATTAATTATTAACATGATGTGAAAGATCCTCTACAAAGGTTTTTGGTCTCTTACTTATTTATTTAAATCTTTGATTATATTCCATGGATGATAGCTTTCATCATTGTATTGACCCTGGAATAATTATTGATCATGGTAAAAATAAAATTTGGGTGTTGGCCCAACCATGCTTACACTGCGCCCAGACTATGGTACATGTCTCAAGGGTTTGTATAATATAATAATAAATTTTAATAACTTTGCATAATTTGGATGAGTACACAGTTTGTAGTATTGACTACATTGTGTGTACTATTGTTCACTGTCCATCTTAAGTACATGCCCGGGTACATAGCGTGTAGATTTACTTCAGAAATCTTCAGAGGAAACGGCGTGTTTAGTGGGACACACGCCGTGTAGTATCCACATTACATAGTTTTTAGCTGGTCAAGCTATGTATGGGGTACATTGTCCAACCCTAACCCGAAGGGACTACACACTGTGTCCAGTGGACTACCTGGCATGTAATTCAGAAACCTTGTGCCACCTGTTCCCGGTCAACACATGGATTCATTTAATACTTATAAAGACTCCAACACATGGCTTGGTTTGGAGAAACAGTCTAATGCATTGAATCTTAACTACCCGATGTGTACTACAAAATACATGTCGTCTGTTCTGCTCTTGTACAGCTAGGAAGCATTGGCACCTCTAGATGAGATCCTCAATTTTATTTTAATAAAAATTAAACTAAAACTTCATTTCTATATGGTGAATGAGAAACTAAAGAGGAGGAATAGATCTCGAGATTCAGATTTTTGGAACGATTAACTTGAATTGAAACAACTAAATTATTAAATGCATAAATCATCATTTCATGTATGGATGATCACAAGCTAGATCAAGGCCTTATTGTATGTGGATGGTTATTTACATTTATTTATTTAAATTAAATTTGTTGTCTTATGAGCCTTCTCCTCATTAATATGTAGGTCTTATGTTTCCAATGATTCTTTTATGTAAAACCCCTTTTTTACCCCTCACCTACATGTGAGTTTAAAAAAATGCATATATAATGGATGGAACTCCCATGCTAGTGGAGGCGGTTCAAATTGGAGCTGAGATGAAACCAATCCCAGGAGATATAAAGGTGGACAGGTGGAATGGTGTAAACACGAACACAAAAGGTTCATGATGTTTCGCCCCTAGGTCAGGGTTAGGTTGTCAACCTCCAGATAATCCAACCATTTGAAATCTCATGATCATGCCCTTTATTTTTTTCAGTTTCATGGTTTGTCATTGTGAATTTGTTATCATGAACACATAATTAATGAATTAAACAAGCATGCAAGAAGGAACTAAAATAAACCTGACTTATGCGTAAATATTATCAATACATGGTTAATTACTTAAGTAAGTTCACTTAATATTAACATAAATGTGATAATGATAATAAGAAATTCACGCATAAGAGATAAAAATCCCTCAAATAAAATATTAAGTCAGATGAAGCCTTTGGTTACTTGGTTAAGGGAAAAACTCAATAAAACTATGTGTTTGACCAACCATTGTAGGGACACTTACTTTTAGACAAGAAGCCCTTATGAAAGGATTTGGGTTGACTTTACCATATTACATCAAGAGGAGTAGCCTTTTCTAGATATGGTGTAATATTGGAGGCAAGAGTTAGAAAATCCAAAAGTCATGATTTCAAGATTGGGGAGTCCACTCAAAAGATCAAGGAGCTAAAATCCCACAGTTGGAAAAGACCTTCCTACCTAAATACCTTCTAATAGCTTGACCAACCCTTTTGGGGTTATGAGATGGGGAATATAGATCCATTACACTAGAATTTCATGGAAACTAGACATTCTGAGTTCAATGGTGAGGGCCATTGGGACTTGATAAAATAGTGGGAGACTTAATAAAAATTTATTGTTTCTCATAAAATGTAATCAAGAAAGTACTAATGATCTGCTCTTTTAATTTTAGAATAAAAGTGAAATGCTCGTCAACCACACTATCCCTAAAATCAATTCAAGATAAAGACAACATCCTCACTGGCAGTAACTTCCAAAAATGGTTTTGATGCCTTCAGGTTATCCTACACCATGAACGGAAGTCTTACATGCTGGAGTCAACATTACCTGATCCGCCTACCAAATAGGCAAGTGATGAGGATTTCCTAGTCTCTGAGAAACATATGAATGACGCGGTCGACAGTCAATTTTTTTATGATATCATCAATGTCTAGTGAGCTCATTATGTCTCATAAAAACATGAATGTTAATAGCATGGTCGAGAACCTCTATGGTCTTTACACACCATGGCTAGAATACTCAGCTTTATGCTTGTACTATGGTACACATCTCTACGTTTTATATAATATAATAATAGATTTTAATAAATCTACGTAATTTTGAAGAGTACACTGTGTGTAGTTCCGACTACAAGGTGTGTACTATTTTTCACCATCCATCTGAAGTACACACCGGGGGACATGGCATGTAGATGTACTTCAGAAATATTTGGATTACATGGTGTTTTCCATGGGCCGCACGCCATGTAGTATCTGCATTACACAGTTTTCAGTCGGACAAGACATGTATGGGGTACATGGTCTAACCCTAACCCGAAGGGACTACACATTGTGTCTCGTTGACTAGACAACATGTAATCTGAATAATATGTGCCACCTATTCTTGGTCAACACGTGGAGTCATTTAAGACTTAGAAAGACTCCAACACATGGCTTGGTTTGCCAAACCATTCTGATGCATTGAATCTTGAAAACATGACGTGTACTACCAAATACACGTGGTGTGTTTTTGTGTTGTACGACCAGGATGATTTGGAACCCTCAGGTGTGATCCTTTATTTTATTTTAATCAAAATTAAAATAATATATCATTTTTTATAGTGAATGATAAATGAGAGAGGAGGAACAGATCTCGAGATTTAGATTTTCATCATGATTAACATTAATTGAAACAAAAAAATTATTAAATCCATAAATCATCATTGCATGTATGGATAGTTATGATCTAGACCATGACCTTTGTATGTTGATGGTTTCATTAAATTTATTTATTTAAAATAAATTTTTTGTCCTACGAGCCTTCTCCACATTAATTTGTAGGGCCTGAGTTCCCAAGGTTTATTTTATGTAAAACCCCTTTTTTACCCCTCGCCTGCATGTGAGTTTAAAAAAAGGCATATGTAATGGAAGGAACTCCCAAGCTAGTTGAGGTGGTTCAAGCTGGAGCTGAGACAAAACCAATACCATGAGATACAATGGAGGATTGGTTGAAATCTATAAACATGAACCCAAAAGTTCAAGATGTTTCTCCCCTAGGACAGGGTTATATTATCTGCCTCTAGATAAACTAACCATTATAAAATCTCATGATCATTCCCTTTATTCTATTTCTGTCAGTTGCATGGTTTATCATTATGGATGTGTTGTCACAATCATATAATTAATGAATTAAACAAGCATGCAAGATAGAACTAAAATAAACCAGACATATGGGTAAATATTATCAATACATAGTCCATAACATAATTGAGTTCCACTTAATATTAACAAGCATGTGATAATGATAATAATAAATTCACACAGAATAGATAAAAATACATCAAATAAAATATAAAGTCAGACGAAGCCTTACATTAGTTGACTAAGGGAAAAACGAAATAAAACTATGTGTTTGACCAACCCTTGTTGGGAAAATTACTTTTATATAGAAAGCCCTTATGAATGGTTTCAGGTCTATATAACCATATTACATCAATAAGAGTATCCCTTGCAAAACATGGTGCAATATTGGAGGCAAGAGTTGAGGAAATCCAAAAGTCATGATTTCAGGATTGGGGAGTCCACTCAACAGATCATGGAGCTGCAATCCCACAATTGGGAAAGACCCACCTAACTAAATACCTTCTAATAGCTTGACAAACCCTTGTTGGGGTTATGCGAAGGGGAATATTAATCCTTGCCACTAAAATTTCAGGGCAACTGGACATTTTGAGTTCAATGGTGAGGGCCATTGGGACATGATAAAATAGTTGGAGACTTAATAAAAATTTAGTATTTCTAATAAAATGTATTCAATAATGTACTAATGATCTGCTCGTTTAATTTTAGAATAAAAATGACAAGCTCGTCAACCACATTATACCTGTGATAAATTCTAGATAAAGACAACATCCACCCTAGTAGTAACTTCCAAGAATGGTTTAGATGACTTTGGGTTATCCTACTCCATGAACAGAAGTCTTATGTGTTGGAGTCATCATTACCTGATCCGCCAACCAAAGAGGTGAGTGATGAGGATTTCTTGGTCTATGATAAACATATGAACAATGCGGTAGACGTTCAATTTTTGATGTTATCATCAATGTCTAGTGAGCTCATGAAGTCTCATGAAAACATGGATGCTTATAGCATGCTCGAGAACCTATGTGGTCTTTACACGCTATGCATGGAATCATGAACTTTACACCCATACCATGGTACATGTCTCAAAGGTTTGTATAATATATTAATAAATTTTAATAAATCTAAGTAATTTGGAAGAGTACACGGCGTGTAGTTACAACTACACGGCATGTACTATCATTCACCATCCATCCGAAGTACACGCCTGAGGACATGGTGTGTATATGTACATTAGAAATCTTCAGGGTACACAATGTGTTTTGTAGGCCACACACTCTATAGTATCCACATTACATGGTTTCCAACCGGGCAAGACATGTATAGGGTACATGATCCAACCCTACCCCGAATGGACTACTCGTCGTGTCTAGTGGACTACACAGCGTGAAATCTGTAAATTGTGTGCCACATATTCCTGGGCAACACATGGATTCATTTAAGACTTAGAAAGACTCCAACACATGGCTTGATTTGGAGAACCATTCTGATGCATTGAATCTTGACTACATGACGTGTACTACAAAATACACGTCATTCTGGTGTTGTACAGCCAGGAAGCTTTGGAACCTCCAGATGAGATCCTCTATTTTATTTTAATCAAAATTACAATAAAATATCGTTTATGTAAGGTGAATGAGAAATGAAAGAGGAGGAACAGATCTCGAGATTCAGATTTGTAGAATGATTAACTTGAATTGAAACAACTAAATTATTAAATGCGTAAATCATCACTGCATGTATGGATGATCATGAGCTAGACCAGGACCTTTGTATGTGGATGGTTTCTTTTAATTTATTTAAATTACATTTTTTGGCCTACAAGCCTTCATCTCATTAATAAGTAGGGCACGTGTGCCCAAGGTTTATTTTATATAAAACCCCTTTTTACCACTCACCTATATGTGAGTTTAAAAAAAGGCATATGTAATGGATGGAACTCACAAAATTGTGGAGGCTGTTTAAGCTGGAACTGAGACGAAACCAATCCTAGGAGATACAAAGATGGACAGGTGGAAAACTGTAAACACAAACCCAAAAGGTTCAAGATGTTTCTTCCCTATGTCAAGGTTAGTTTATCAACCTCTAGATAAACTAACCATTAGAAAATATCATGATCATTACCTTTATTTTATTTCTATCAATTGAATCATTTATCATTATTGATGTGTTGTCATAATAACATAATTAATGAATTAAACAAGCATGAAATATGGAACAAAAATAAACCAGGATTATGTGTCAATATTATCAATACATGGTTAATCACTTAAGTAATTTCCACATAATATTTACAATCATGTGATTATGATAATAATAAATTCACGCATAATAGAAAAAAATCCCTCAAATAAAATATTAAGTCAGACAAAGCCTTCTGTTACATGATTAAGTGAAAAACTCAATAAAACTATGTGTTTGAAAAACCCTTGTTGGGACACTTACATTTATACAGGAATCCCTTATGAAATGTTTTTTGTTGACATAACCATATTACATCTAGAGGATTATCCCTTGATAGACTTGGTGTAATATTGGAGGCAAGTGTTGAGGAAATCCAAATGCCATGACTTTAGGATTGGGGAGTCCACTTAACAGATCAAGGAGCTGCAAGCCCACAGTTGGAAAAGACCTACCTACCTAAATACCTTATAATATCTTTTAAAACCCTTTTGGGGGTTATGAAAAGGGGAATATGTATCCTTTCGACTAGAATTTCATGGAAACTTGACATTCTAAGTTCAACGATGTGGCCATTGGGACTTGATAAAAATGTGGGAGACTTAATAAATATTAATAATTTCTCATAAAATGTAATCAATAAAGTATTAATGATATGCTCTTTTAATTGTAGAATAAAAATTACAACCTTATCAACCACACTAACCATGCAATTAATTATGGATGAATACAATGTCCTCACCGGCAGTAACTTCTAGGAATGGTTTAGATGGATTCAGGTTATCCTACACCAAGAAAAGAAGTCTTACGTACTGGAGTCAGCATTACTTGATCCACCTGCCAAAGAGGTGAGTGATGACGACTTCCTGGTCTATGAGAAACATATCAAACGACGTCGTCTACATTCAATGTTTGATGATATCATCAATGTCTAGTGATCTCACGAAGTCTCATGAAAACATGGATTCTTATAGCATGATCGAGCACCACTGTGGTCTTTACCATGAGAGAGAATGATGGGGAAGGTTTGAGATCTCTAATGAACTCTTTCAGACTAAGCATGGAGAAGGTACCCTCCGTGGGCCTCATGTAGTCAAGCTCATTAGATACATTGAGTGCCTAGAGGTTCTTGGGTTTAAAATCCCTGAATAACTGGGAACTGATTTCATTATCATATAACCCCCTCAGAGCTTCTCTAACTTTGTTGTCAATTTCAATATGAACGACATTGAGAAGTCTTTATTTGATCTTCTTATCCTCATTATCTACGTGGACAATGATATGAAACATGAAAAGACATAATTCTTTATGGAGAATAAAAGGATAGGTAAGGTGAAGAGCTTTATGCCAAAAACTTCTTCAGGGCCTTCCAAGAAAAAGAAGATCGAAGGTGAGGCAAAGGAACAAAAGGCTATTTGTTTCGAATGTGGAAAGAAGGGCCACTAGAAGAAGAACTACACCCAGCCTAAGAAGAAAGTGGAAGCTTCAGGTGAATTTATTATCGAATGAAATCTATATGTTCCTACAAATTGGGTATTAGATATACCCTGTGGTACTCACATATGTATCCAAATTTAGGAACCAAATAGATTTGAGAATATTGACTGAGGGGAGGTATATTTACGAGTAGACAACAATTCCAGACTTACTGCTATAGTTGTTGGGGACAACCACCTCACATTTCCAATTGGGATGATCTTGGTGTTAAAGTGTTGTTATTATATGTCTTATGTTACTAAATATATTATTTCAATATCCATATTAGATAAATGTTGATTTTTTTCATGATTGGAAATGAATGTTTCTTCTTTTACAAATATTTCATTTGTTTTGGAAGGGAACATTTATACAATGGTCTTTACATGTTGGATTACAAAAACCATGTAATGGAAATTGATAAAAAAGATACTTCACATGGATCATACCACACCCAACTTTGGAATCATGGACTAGGTCATGTAAATGAGAAATTATTGACAAAGTTACATCAAGATGGATATTTATATTCTTTCAAACTAAAACCACTTGTCATATGTCATTCATGTTTACAAGGTAAAATGACCAAAACCCTATTTATTGGGAAAGGTGAAAGGGCTAAATAAATTTTGAATTGGTTCATACCGATGTATGTGGACCAGTGCCAGTTGAATAAAGAGGAGGGTACTCATACTTCATAACTTTTACTGATTATTTTAGTAGATATGGATATATCTACTTGATGAGATATAAGCCAGATTATTTTGATAATTTCAAAGAATAAAATAACAAAGTTGAGAACCAACTTGGTAAGAAAATTAAGAAACTCCACTCAGACCGAGGTGAAGAATATCTTAATAAAAACTTCATTGATTACTTACACGAGTTTGGGATCCTATCCCAAATCACTCCTCCATACACTCACCTGTGGAATGGTTTGAGAGAAAGGAGAAACCTCACCCTGTTGGATATGGTGAGATCAATAATGAGTCATGCGAGTCTTTCATTATTCTTTTGAGAATATGCGGTACAAACAGCAGAACACATACTATTAAAAGAACCAACTAAATCAATAAATGGTATTCCATATGAGTTTTGGAGAGTAAGAAAAGTCGTGTTATCGAATTTACAAGTGTAGGGTAGTGAAGCATTTGTTAAGGCCTCTTCAGGTAACAAACTCACTCCCCAAGGCACAAATTGTACCTTTATAGAATACCCCATGGAAGAAAGGGGATATTACCCATACAACCCCCCATACAAAAAGCTTATAGATGAATGATAGGCCATATTCTTCAGAGGGAGCACATATACAAAAGAGATAGTGGGATTGAGATAGACTTTGATGAAGTTGAGGCTCAAGGAATACAAGAGTTAGTACCGGAACAGATTCCACAAGGCTTCGTGGAAGAAGAATATATTCAAGAGACACAAGTAATACATATGAGTACAAGAGAGGATAGAGAATTTGGATGGTACGGTTTTATAGTTACCAAGGATGGTATCTCATTATTAGTTGATAATAATGATCCTTTAACCTAAAAGGAAGTATTAAGTGGTATATATGTTGCCCAGTGGAAAGAAACCATGAATTATGAAATGGTTTCCATGTATCGAAACAAATTCAGGATTCTGATAGATCCTCCAGTTGATGTAAACCCTATTGGTTAAAAATCGTTATTTAAGAAGAAACTAGACATGGAAGGACAAGTCAGTACCTATAACGCACGACTGGTTGCAAATGGGTTTAAACAACATCATTGAATTGACTATGATGAAACCTTTTCACTAGTTTCAATACTGAAATCCATTAGAATTTTACTTTCCATTGCGGCTTACCATGACTATGAGATTTGGAAAATGGATGATAAAATAGTATTCCTTAACAGGAACCTTTAGTAAGATGTCTACATGACACAACTTGAAGGGTTTGTGACTCCAAAGGATTTCAATAAGGTATGCATGTTTCAGAAACCCATTTATGGATTAAAGAAAGCATCCAGGTCATGGAACATTCGTTTAGATGAAGCCATAACAGAATTTGGTTTTATCAAGAATAAATGTGTGCCTTGTGTCTATAAAATTTTTAGTTGGAGTGCAGTTGTTTTTCTAATAGTATATGTTGATGACAAATTACTTATTTGAAATGAGAGAAGATTCTTATAGTCTGTTAAGGAATGGTTGAATCAATGCTTCTCAATGATGTACTTGGGCGAGGTAGTATATATTCTTGGGATCAAGATTCATCGTGATAGATCCAAGATATTGTTGGGCCAAAGTCAAAGTACATACATTGATATGATACTAAAGAGATTCAGTATGGAACATTCTAGGAGGATATTTTTTCTAGTGTCACATGGCATTCATATTTCCAAGAAAATGTGTCCTTAGACACATGAGGAAAGAATGATAATGGAAATGACTCTGTACACATCAGTGTTTGGGTCGGTCATGTATGCCATTCTTTGTACTAGTATGGATGTCACATATGCATTTTGTATGGTAGGAAGTTATAAAGCTAACCCAGGTGACCGCCATTGGATGACATTCATGACTATCCTAAAGTATCTAAGGTGTACTAAGGATATGTTCCTGGTTTATGGAGGAGATGAGAAACTAGTTATCATAGGATTTGCATATGCTAGATTCCAAAGTGATAAAGATGGCATGAAGTCACAAATGGGATACATCTTCACTTTGAATGGAGGTGCAGTGAGATGGAAGATCTCAAAGCATAATGTGAATATAGATTTTACAGTATAGTCTAAGTATATCACAGCATCTGAGGCAGCTAAAGAAGTAGTTTGGATGTGAAGCTTCATCTAGGAGTTTGATGTGATACCTAGCAGTAAAGATCTCATCATATTGTACTGTGATTGTACTACAATGGTGGCTCTCACAAAATATCAATGTTCACATCAGTGGACGAAGCACATACATCAGAAGTATCATCTCTTGAGGGATTTTTCTTATAGATGTGATGTTTCCGTGAATAGTATTTCCAAGGAAGTCAACGTGGAAGACCCCTTGACTAAATCCTTGACTTAGTAGAAACATGATCACCATGTGAGGTCTAGCGAACTGAAAGTCATAGGAAGTTGGCTCTAGTCCAAGAGGGAGTTTATAAGAGTTGGTGTCCTAGAAACAACTGGTTGTACATTAATTACACAGATATTTAATGTATTTAAATATTAAGCATCCTATTACATATTATTCATTGTTCTCCATGACTATGATATAATAATGTCCTATATTATTTTTTTGCATTGATAAGGTCATCGCAGTTCCCCACTATGATGAGAACCTTGAAATGTGATAAAAATATTCTTAAATATAGTTCTATGGTTGGATGAAATACTATGAAGGGACACATAGCATGCAGATCGTCAGGTGCGAGTACTCTTAAGCAGATGATATTTCCTCTCATGAAGTTCTCACTTGGTAATCTCCAAGAAAGAAGATTTTGAGAACAAACCCGCCAGTAATAATTCATCATTTTTAGGTGTCATTTGATATTTCTATCTGCAAGAATGTGTACTGATCCTTAGACTTTATGATTATCATTAATACAGGTCACCACTCGCGCACATTGATTTACTGATGAAAACTGTCATGCAGATAATTGGCGGGATGTAGGGTATGTTGGGTGCATCAGGAGTGACATGATATTAATGGATAAGTCAAGTAACAGTATGTACCTTCCATTTATGGAAGTTGATATCTGAGTCCTTTGATTGAAATAAAACCATCATGTGAAATTCTTTGGACATGGTATAACGACCAGATTATTTCAGGTTGTCAAAAAACAACTTATCAAGTATAAAGGTTGATGACACTATCATGAAACCTGGATGATGAGACATTGAGACAAAGGGATTATATTACACAGTGATCATTTGTATGTGGATGTCATTGTTGCGACTTTACATTCTTTTTCATTGGATCTTTGACCAATTTCTAGACAGTACACTTGGACTTTAGGCAAACCAACCTAATGCTAACGAGAAATAATCCTAGAGGGTCACACTCTAAGTGTTTTTCGTGGTCTTAGTTAAATTCTATTTTAATTTAATTAATGAAATAAATATTATTCTCAAGACCAGGGAATAATTTTATTCAAGTTATGATGATCATATAAATTAAATAAAATATATTTATTTATGTCGTTGAACATTTATTAAATATTTATTAACTAGTTTTTAAATAAAATATTTATTTAAGATAATTATTTATTTATTTATTTATTAGGATCTTCAATAAATTGAAGTGGAGTTCGAGTGGACTATGGTCGGTCCGGAAGTAAAATAATTATTTTCAATATGGTAAATAATTATTAGTTGGCACTAGTTAAAATAATAATGACATTGATATTATTTTTTGATGCGGAATTTTATTCATTATTATATTTTTCACATGTTGGTGCACCATAAATAATGATACAGTATTATTATTATGAGAATGGGTTTTCTCTAATTTAATGAATGTATTTAATTACTTTTATGAAATTAATTATTTTAACTAAACTTCCATGCGTATAGATAGACTATTACATCTATTGTGCAATTGAGAACACACCACATTCTTGGTGAAATGAGAATTGTTGAGATAAATAATTTCTCCCTCAAATCCTCTTCCCACCCCTCTTAAGAATGTCATATTTTCTTAAAGTCCAAAGAGCAAGCGATCAACAATGATCGATACAAGATAATCGATTCACCGCACTAAAACTAAGAGAATGAGTGGTGTAGATCATAAGACATCAGAGCATGTGTGGATCACCACTAGAGGGATTCTAGTTTGGATCCCCGCGAGGGAAACGTGATAATCTGGAAGGGTCATTCCAAATGTTCAACATCATCAATGAAGAAAATAACAAATATCCAAGTATTCATTTCTTTATGAAATTAATTAAATTAATTATAAACATGATGTGAAAGATCCTCTCTAAAGTTTTGGGTCTCTTTCTTCATTATCTAAATCATTTATTCTATTCTGTGGAGAATGGAATTCATCGTCGTATTGTTACCAGAATAATCATTGAACATTGTAAAAATTAAATTTGGGTGCCGGACCAACCATGGTTCCAATGCGCCTGGAACCTACAGAACACTTGTGATGGGAGTTTTGAGCTAAGGTGTTGAAAATTTGTTTGAGCTCCTCACCTATCATATCACTAAAGTCCTATCCTGCAAACTGATCAAGCATGGTTTAGTGGTAAGGGGTGAGATTTGTGTAGAATGTATCTATGAGTAATTGAGGTGTTAACTTGTTTTTAGGACACTGCCTATGCATTCCCCAAAACCCATCCCAGTATTCATGAAATAGGTTTCCCTCATCTTGAACGAATCCAATGATTTTGTTCTTAATATCAGATGTTAACCTCCTAGGACAGATCTTCATGGTAAAGGCATTACAGACATGATCCTTGGTGACAAAGTTCCCCTCCTATAACTATTGGAACCAAGTCCTAGAATATCCCTTGAGGAAGAATTGGAAAACTCTAAGGTTTAGATCTTCCTCACTAAGGTCTCTTACTGGAAGCTGTTGGACACTACTATAGAGAGCCCTAATGAATTCAAGGGAGTCTTTATTGGGAATTCCAGTGATGGTTGGTAGCTCACTCAACATGGACTGCTTAATTTTGTTGTTTCTTGACATATGAGAGAGCCTAATGCATTATGGGTTTCTAGACACATAGGGAATAGGGAATTCACTCATCTTGTGACTCTCAGCAATCTCATTTCTCGGTTGGTTCATCATTCCAAGTAGGTTCAATTTCATAGGATGTGGATTGTTCATTTTTTTCATTTATTTTGACATCCATAATAATTCCATGCTTATTATTTTTCAAATTTTCTGGTTTCTCTCAATCTCATGGTTCACAGGTTCTATGGTCTCATATTTGGACCTTGTGAGATTGATGTAGGTGGTTTCTAGATTATTTTGAGGAATTTATTACTGTTTTTTGAACCGTTTTTTTAGAGTTTTTTTAATTTTTTAAATTTTTTTAGTGTTTTTATGTGAATTTTTGTTTTTAAAAGATCTCAATTGGCCTCCCCAACACTAGCTCCCAAATTTGACCGTCTCATGTTATGGATAATGAGCGAACAAATTAAAATTTTTAACCTACATACTACTTAGTATAGTGGTATGATAGTGTCAAAACACATGGAGGTCTAAAGTTGTGATTAGTGATCACCAAAAAAAGCACACAAAACAAACAATAATGAAATCTGATGGTGATGGTGTAATATGTATTAAATGGGGAGTGAGTGATAATTTTTTCTGTGGGTGAGTGCAAGATGATAATAAAAATAGATAGAAATCAAGCAGGCAAACAACAAGTAGTGAGAACATACAATGGATGATGAAGGGGAAAATCAACTAGTTGGTTTCAATTCTGCTTTCCCTTGATCATGAACTTAAATCAATGTTCCCAACTCTGATTGAATGTTCATGGACAAATTTTTCATATGTTGAATGTGTGATTATATAATATTTACATTTATTTCAATTGAATTGATTATTTGATCAACCAATGTGTAAAAATTAGAATTTACTTAGATCAAATTATCATTTGAACTCAATGAATCATTCTATCTCTTTATTGAGCTTGAGTAACTTTTCATTTGTATGATCAAATTGTATGAGTTGAAATCTGATTTTATCAAGATCAGTTTTCACTGATTCTTGATGTTTTGGAAATTTGACTATCCAGAAAATGTGTGTGTGTGAGAGAGATATCTAGCATAAAATTAGTGCATGAACTATGGAAAAAAATATGACCAACTATCCTATTACATAAGAGGATATTGGCTAGTGAACATGGTTGGAGTTAAAATTATAGTGCAAATGAAACTAATTATGTACATGTTCATAAAATTGCATAAAAACAGAGTAAGTAGAAAATTGTCTCGCTCTCCCTGCCCAATCTCTAGATGCTCTGAATCTCTGCATTGATGATTGATGGTGGATGAAGTGCTCTCCTAATCTCCCACCCGAGGAATCTGGAATGACATGGTGATCATCCTCTGGTGCTGGAATCTACTCTTGGAGTGGTTTTAAATCATGCTTATGGAAGTGGTTATGGATGGAGTTGTAGATGGATTGAATTTAGTCTTGATATCATGAACTTGAAAGAATTGGATTATGTGGATGTAAGTCTATGTGTCTCCCATGGAAGTGGTTGTAGATGTGGAAATATGTATGGAGATCTCTGATATCTTGCTACTGATGTGGTGGATATGTCGTGCAATGTTATGCTCGTCACCGCAACTCCATGAATGGAAGTCTCTGGAATGTCACGAAAGTCTTCCTCGGCCTCCACGTAGTACTTTCACCATGTTGGCTCCTCCACAACTGTCACATAAGTGGACCCTCATAACAGATTGAACAAAACACGCACCACAAACCCCCTTGAAACAGAATTCAAAAAAATGAATGTTCAAGCAAGAGAATTAGAAATTTAAACTACATGTCATTTCAACCTAGTATATTTTTTTGAAAAAATGTCAACTAAGTATATTATAATATAAATAATTACAATAAATTAAAAGGGAAAATAAAAGAAAAATTAATTAAAAACAACTAAATAAATAATCATAATATTTATTAAATGATTTAATTAAATGAAATAATAAGTGCAATATTTATAATTAAGGGAAAGTAATAAATTACAAGTAACAATTGAATTGATTTAAAAATAATTAACATATTATTATCATACTATAAAAAATGATGTTATAAAATATATACAATTATTATTTAATATACCATTAATAAATTATATATTATTTTTATTATATATATTAATATTACTATTAAATAACTATATACAAAAAGAAATAAATGAATAATTATAAAGTTTAAAAAAATTATTATTAAGAAGTGAAAAATAAAAAAAGTTATAATGTCAACACTAATATTAGTTTTGAGTGTTATTTAATATATTACAATATATGTATATATTTTATGTTGTAAATTAAATATATTAGATATTATATATTATATAATAATAATAATAATAATAAAACACGGAAGAGGACTTTGGGGGTCGTGTGGAGCGGGTGACGAAAGGGTATGGTCTGGGTCGTCGTGAGGGAAAATAGAAGAGGGAGGGGGAGGCGTGGTGCAGCGACATAGACAGGGAGATGGGGCGGTGGCGGGAGATGAGGGAAAGGGGGTTTAGGGAAGACCGTGAATGGGGAGAGGGGATCGCTGCAACATGTGGCGCGGAAGCTTTCGGTGGGATCGATGCTGCGAGGCATGGATTAGGGTGTGGGTTCAGATCTGGTTCGAAAGATTTTGGTAGATTTATGGTTCAATGGAATGGATTTTGAGTTTGAAAATATGGAGTGTCGAAATAAAATTCAGTATGGCTTGCAATTAACATTAACAATTACACTAATTAAATCTGTTTGCATCATTTAATTAATAAATAAAAGAAAAATAAAGAATCAATAAAAGATAAGAACTAAAATAAAATTTGTCATCAAAATACTTAAAGAATAAAATTATATTGTTAAATATTAATTAATTAATTAAACACTAAAGTGAAAAAATTTATTTATTTACAATTAAAATTAATGAATTAATGAATAAATATATATATATATATTTAAAAGGAGATGTCTTGGCCAAATGCCAAGACACAATTCAATATATAAAAAAACTATAAAAGTTGGAAAGAGGGGATCTTATTAATCTTTTTAATAAAGAGGTAGAAGATCAACAGGCAGATCCTCTAGCCAAGAGAGGCCATGGATAATTCCCTTATTTTCCAGACCATTAGCAACCTTGTTTGCTTCACGGAAGGCATGCATGGAAATGTATCTGATCTCCCTAAGTGAGTCAAGACAGTTCATCCAGCGGGTGGTAAGCGGCCATGCAAGGTGAACCACACCATTTCAAATAGCATGGACAATGGTGGCAGAGTCACTTTTAATCCATATGTTGTTCCAGCCCTTTTTCTTAACAAAATCAATTGCATGAATCACAACCAACATTTCCGCTTCCAATGAGGAGGAAAAATCATAGCTGCCAAAGAAACATCCAAGACAATGACCATGACCTTCTTTGAAGATAGCACCCCATCCTGCAGTTCCCATATTGCCTTTAGAGGCTCCATCAACATTGATTTTAATTCAATCTATGATTGGAGCCTGCCATAAAACCACCAGGGTGTGCCTCGTCTGCCTATAGATACCTTCAATTCGAAGTTGGTAGAGGATCATAAGGTCTCCAACATTGTTGTCAGAATGAGCTTTTTGAATCAAGGTCGCTTCCCTAATGGTGATGAGAATCCGCATCTGGCCTGCATTAATATTAAATGAGTAGTTGTTGTGGATAAACTCATTTATAGCATACCAGATAATGTGGAGGAGCTCTGAATGAGTAGTTAGGAGAAGATTCATGATTTTAGGTGAGAAATCATGCTCCACACAATGATGTATTTGTGAACTAAGGGAGTCGAGGTGTAACCATCTGTAGTCAAACATGTCAGTAATATAGTTCCAAAGGGTTGAAGTTGTAGCACAAGACAAAAATAGGTGGTTGATATCTTATCTGTGTTGGTGACATAATGGACACATAGAACTGATTTGAATACCAAAAGTTTGAAGACCAACCTCAGTAGGGATTCGGTTGTGGGTAGTATGCCAAACAAGGTTAAGCCTTGAGGGTTTAATCCAAGGCTTTTCAAAGGATTTCAACCAACAAAATCTAAAACATTTAGAATCAAGAACACCATTATGAGTAGGCTCCCAGGTAAGGAAATCATCAGTGGGAGAGAAGCTATAATTGTCAACCACATGCATGATGTTGTCACAAAAGTTGGAATTATTGTATTGCATCACATCCTTGATAGAGAAAGTTATGTTAACAGGAGGGGAGTGAGGAGATTACATGAATATAAGGGGGAACCAGTCCAGTTATCCAACCAGAAATTCTTGGAAGAGTCAACTCTCACAATCCATCTAGAATTGTTCATAATATTTGCAAAGGAAAATCTGATCGATTTCCAGATCGAAGAGTTCATATAATTCTAATTTCCTTTCTTTAGATTCATAAGGAACCTTTTTTTAAGGAAGGAGATAGAGTTTGAGTTACTATTAATCAATCTCCAGGTCAACCTGGCTTGAAGAGATTCATTGAAGAGTTTGAGGTTTTTAATTCCCATCACACCCTTCTCAAGAGGATTACAACAATCAGGCCAGGGGATGGTAACCAGCCTCTTTTCAAGGATGCTGCCAGACCAAACAATGTTTTTGATGTATATGTTAATTTTTTTAAGGATACTAGCAAGAGATTCTTGTACCATCAGAGAGTAGACCATTATTCAAACAAAGGTCGATTTAACAAGACAGATTCTGCCAGCCATAGATAAGGATTTTATTTTCCAAGAGGAATGTTGATTGAGGACTTGGTCAACAATTGTGTTGAAATAAATGGATTTAGGCCTTCCCCAAAATATGGGAACCCCCAGATAGATGAAAGGAAATGACCCTTCTTTTATACCTAGTCTATTTATGATACTATTTTTCCTAATATAAGAAAAACGTTTTCCAATGAAAACAAAGAATTTGTTCTAACTAATTGCTTTCCCAGAGATCTCTTCATAATGAGCTAATATATTTTTTAAATATTATTTGTTTCTTTTATCACCTTGCAAGAATAGGGTGATATCATCGACGTATAAAAGATGCGTAGGCACATACAGTTTTCTGGCTGCCTGAATGGGTATGATTTTGCTTTTTCCCACCAGGCGGGAGAGCAATCTACTAAGATAGACTTCCACAATTACAAAAAGAATGGAAGATAAGGGGTCACATTGTCTGAAACCCTTTTTGCATTTAATGTAGCCTTTAAGAGAGCCCTTAATAAGGATAGAGATATTGGCCAAAGAAAATAAGGCGTTTATTCTACTGATGAATGTATCATTAAAACCAAACGCTTGAAAAACATTAATGTTGAATCTCCAATCAATAGTGTCAGATGATTTTATAATATCAAGTTTGATCGCAATATTACCTCCTCTGTTAAATTTATTTAACGATTTGGTGCATTCGAAGGCAAGAGAAATGTAGTCTTGGATAGACCTCCCCTTGATAAAACTGAATTAATTAATTGAATGGAATTGTTATTAAGGATAAAAATTAAACGATGAAATAAATAAAAGAAAGAATTAATTTAAACAAAAGAATAGAAAATGATTGTATAAAATAAATTAATTGTGTCATTGGAAAACAACAAATGTAATAACTAATAATACACTTACAAATGCATACATTTTTTACAAGTTTTTTTATAAAATACAACAATTATAGATAATTCCTCAAAATACATTTTTTTTATATTGAATAGTTAATAAAAAATATTAAAATGGTTTAGAAAAAGGTTTGAAAACACAGCCACATCACCAATAGTGAATTTATTTCCCTAATCCCAGAATAGACTCAACTTATCATCATCTACATGGTCAGCCTATAAAAATATTCATCACTCGATAAACATATGTATTAAAATCACTAACATAAATATTAAAGTAACACATATACATCCAATATATAATTCCTATAATATTATAAAAAAATGATCATCTACCCCTCCAAATGCATAAAATATTTTGTCCAATGCCAATGATGAGTTTCATTGGTTCTTATCACCCCTATTTTGAATCTATGGATTAATATATCATTAAATTGAACCATACCTCCCAAACATCCAATAAAATTATTTATAACACATTGTGGATCTTTACCAATATCCATGGAACATGATGGTCAACTACGATAACTCCAAATCCAAAAATAACACTTCTTTAAAATCCAAGAGTAAAAACTAAAACCTATAGTAAAACATCCTCCATCATTTTATAGGTTTTTCATACAGTGATGATGAATTATGTATTGCTAATTAAAAACCACAAAATAAATATACTCTAATGTGGGTATCATCATTCAAAATTAATTATTGAGGTACTCATTACAAGCCCCAAGGGTATACCACTATACAGTCATGGAATAAGATGATGTGTTCAAACCCTAACTCAAGAAATCTATATTTACGATAGTTTAAAATATTCCTCTTCCATAAACTAAGCATTGAATTTTATTCTATGTATATCATCCAACACTCTAATATTGTGACACTATGTCCACATTCATAAAAGGATACAATGTAACCACTACAATAATATTTCATGATGCTTACAACCACTCAACCATACATGATGATATTCCTAATAAATGGATTTTAAAAATACACAATTTTAGATATAAGATGTCATTAAACAAAATATTCCTCAAGAGTGGCCGGGGTAATCCTTAGATGTTCCATATATTCCTCCACTAATCTTGAAGAGACGTGGATGTTATTAAAGAATGATATCATGAACAAGCATAGGAATGGATAGAATAATAGGTTTATAAACCCCATAAATACATTATGGTAATTCATTAACACAAAAAGACATCATAAGGAACACATAATGTCAGTAGAAACTCATGATATTCATCTTTAAAATTTCTTATTCATGACCAACAATATGATTATATAAATAAATAAGTCCCAAAATTAATTCTATGCTTCATTATTCAATATTCCACCCAAGATAACCAAACTGTATCATCCCAATGGAATACACTATTCAGGATGATCACCTTCACCGATAAGATTAAAAACAACACATTCAATTCAATTAATCATCCAGTGTAACCTAATAATATGTGGATAGTATCAATGTTTCCTTAGATTAATGTTGATATAGATGCTGAAATCTTTTTGATGGGAAACCCTACTAAGTTATCTAATATACCATTGGTGTCTTTCCCTACAATAACAGAAACATAAAACTATAAAATAATTGTAGTGGACACCACCATATCACAAAATACATGTTAAATGGTTGGATATTCTGTAGGGTTATTCATAACCATCATATGTGTGTCTTCTATTAAGCATTAATTAAGAATATTGACCCATAATATCATCAACATGTCACCTTGAAATGATATAAATCCACCCAAACTAGCATTGTAGGAACTGATCCATTATAATGGTGATTCCATTGGGTGACATCTCCCAAATGATGAAATCCCTTAAAATCCTACTATATTTATTGAAAATCACCTCACAATATCTATATATGTGAGTTATAGGGTGATCACCACAATTATAAATATCTAGCCAAATGTGGTGTTGTTGAGGCAATACTAGAACCTCCAACTCAAAAATGAATATTACATCTAGAAAATAATAAATCATGTTGATGTTGATGAGTATGAGTCCTTCTATATAAATTAAATGTATCATACTTTTAACCATATTATATGATGCAAAATTGAAACTCGTTATTTTATATATAAATTTAAAACCATCCACCAACACCCTTTTTCCTCAAACATATCACATGGATGTGGTGCTGGTGGATGTTGATTGAAGTGTCATCCACCACTAGATAATAATAAATCAACATATCCAATGTAAAATACCTTATATATGGAAAATTCTCTAATAGAAATAAATCTCTTCATATAAAGGTTTTATTTAACACGGAGGTCTATATGAGGAACTATTATATATATCCTTAGAGAAAACACATACATATCCCAAAATTGGGGTCTATCACTATATGGAAACCCCTCAAGCATAAATTCTTTGATGAGGAAATTTACTTGTGTTGGGAAGCATAAATTATCAACTATAGCTCAAATTATCTCTTTGCATACATAAATATATATTCTATGGTCCAATAAATCCATCATGAATCATGTCTAAAATTCCTAAGAGATTATGCGAATAGTAAGAGGTGGTTATTTAGTTGGTACCAAGACACCAACATTCAATCACTGTTATTACGGTAAATAATTGGTCTGATTGAATAATGATGGTGATGATGAGATAATGAGAGATAGAGTGATAAATAACACACATGTAATATGGGTGAATAATATTTTCACCAATTATTCTTATCAAGAGACTAATTCCTACTTAACAATGTAGGTTGTCCCACATTAAATGTTCTAAATTGATAGTCAATACAAAAATGAAATGAGTGGTAAGATTTACTTGAACTGTAATTTAAATAAAGAACAAAATCATTGATAATGTTGATATGTATCCATTCCACATGTCCTTATCTCACTCTATTATTGGGATCACATGTGCACCCATTTTATTCACTTATATGATAATAAAAAATTGGATAAAATGGGAAACCTGTAATCTGTGATATTTGAATCTTTTTTACCACACATTTTCCTAGTTGGATAACAAATTATTTATAATTTTTTATGGTTATATAACATGTCACAAATATTTGGATATGATCTTTATATCCATAATACCTTGATAAAATCATTCATAATATCCAAAAAAATATAACTTTGACTACTATTTTCACTACATCACTTTTAATGCAGAGTGACCCCCTTGTCTACTATCATCCATTGATGCACAAATATTTCATGTCTAGGTGATAAGATAATGAACATTTAATTATGTGTGTATTTCACTAGATTACATAATTAAGAATAAAAAACAATTAAACAATCTAATCAGTAAGTCCTTATAGCTTAGAGAATTATGGAATAACCATCAAGAAGATGCTGTGAAATCCTCCTCTATAGTATGAACCACAAATATTTTGTATAGGATTACCACTATACCACATACAGTGAATATGAAAATATCAAGGGGTTCATAATATAAGTTAGTTGGATCATCATAATTTCACAAGAAAGACATATCATCACATCTTTGGATACTACTATATGACTATTTTATGCAATAGTAAATTGTTACATTACATTAACTCTGACACAACACAACATATATAACTATGAAATGAGGTATCTATATAATATTTACATTACCATTCATACTCATCAAATTTTTTAATGGTTATAACCCTTCATTTTTTGGTTTTATCATCATCAAAATTACATCAATCCTTTGCAAATCCGATTAACTCTAACAAGCCTCCATGTCCGGAAATAAACCAATAAAACACTTCTCTTGGGAAACTAAACGTTTATGTGATATACTTGAAGTCTATTATCTATCACCCTGGGATAAAAAATAGTTATTTATCCCTAGATCATAATTTTTGGGGACTATTTTAGGTATTTTTATATATAAAAAAGAACAACCCAGACAATGAATCTAATTTGAGTATGATACATAAAAATAATATGACATTCCACACTCTGAGCAATGTAGAAATGATGCATCTTATAAACTAAACATAAGAAAAAAATCCATAAAAAATAACTTCTGGAAGCCTAATCGATAAACATATATCTAATAAATGTACAACATAAAAAGTTAAAAAAAATTACCCTCATTCTTCATGTGACCCACTCTTTGTATACCAAACCAACACCAAACATAACTTAAAACCCTCTTCAGGGAAGAATAAAACCAAGGTACCCAAAAGGAAATCATAAGAACTAAATAAACTGAATTTTGTATCTTTATTGTGATAAAAAACATAGTACGTAATTTGGAGAAAGTTTACAAAGTTTTTTTAAATGAAAAAATAACTAGATAACTTTTACCTATTCCTAGATAATTGTTTTTAGAAAATACACCCCCTTATTCTAAAAGAGAGAAGGGATAACTATTTTTCTTTTCCACAAATTTATACAACAACAATGGCAGATCCTTTATTAAAACCATAAAATCTTTCCAAAAACCAATTTCCTCTCTTGAGACACTTCTCAATAAAACAAAAGACTCATCAAACTAATAAAAGATAAACACCTTGGGTTCATAATGCAATGATCTTCCATAAAATATATCAACTAGATAACTTGGCCTAGAAGTATACACTCGATATCTCAAGCCCTCTCAATCTAATGATCCAACATCCCTAGTTAGAAAACTATTTGTCTGTAGGTTTTAACATACAGTTTCTTTTTATTAGTCCCCTTGGACTTCCATGAAATGTATAAAATAGAGATGAAAAAAACATTTATCAATATAATAAATATAATTAATTGTCATATCACCACCTAAACCCTCACAAGAAACAACCATTCTAAAATTTAATTTAGATCATACAAAATATAGATCAATTCTATTTAGAAATAATTATAACCAAAAAAATTTATCACATCCCTCAAGGCACACAATTAATCAAGGGATCGAGAGGTTCTCACATAAAACCATGCATTTGGAAACCATTAAATATATAAAACATGTGTTTAGAAAAGGTACATAGGATTCTGGGTCATTCATCAATGGATTCTAATTCCTTGATAAACAATTTTAAAATAAAACCTTTGAAATCCATTAAGAAGTAATCATTCCTCAAAAAACCCACCCAAAACCATTTGGATGAAAAAGTTATATGTCAATATGTTTTCATTAAAAAATTAACAATAGTGTAAGGAATCATTTTTCAATTCAAATCAAGGCCCAAATGGGGTTATGGAATTTTAGATCATTTCACGATTTTAAAAAAATTAAAAAAATTAAAACATGTGATATTTAAAATATAAAATTCAATTCAAAGAAACCCACCCTAAAATCCAAAACCAAGATATCTAATTTTTTACTAGACCCATACAGGTTCAATGTACATTAAATACCACATTTTATTTGAAACCATCAATTAAAAAGATTATCAAAAATTTTAATTTCAAGAATAACATGAAATACAACATGAATGATGTTAATCCACATACAAATCCACCATGAAATAATATTAATAATAAATGAATCCAAAATATATAGTATAAATTTATAAAATAATGCATTGAAAACTAACAAACAGACAATAAAATTTTAATTTTTTAGAATAAAAAAACACCCACCTTGGTTTCATGGAAATCAAGATGTATGTCACAAACTATGATGGTGAACACTCAAACAAGAATAAAGGGAAATCTAGAAATACAAAACATATAAAAACACCATGAATCAGTCACCTAGAAATATATAGTCGAACTTAGAATCGCATTAAGATCATGGGGATGAAGGAAACTAAAGGAGAAGGGAAATGGTAGGAGAATGGAGATGAACAGTGGGATTTGCATATAGAAATTTTAGAAGCCCCATTCATGCACTCCCAGATCAAATACGGAAAACATAACTACTTCATTTATGTATATGATACCAATTATGGTGGCCCAACTTTCTCTATCCAAATCATATAATACAAAAAGGTAAAATTGGATCACATATATACCCAGGGACCTTTTAGTATTATTGTTTTAGATAATTTCCAAAAACTCATACCAAAACAATACAAACGTTTTGAAATGATAATTTATTCCACATAACCCATATTTTCTTATTTCATATTATTTCACCATCCTAATAATATATATTAATCCCTTAAATAAATAATTCATTCAACATCATTCATGATACCCATGGGGAAAAGGAAACATAATAAGGCAATTTTCAAAGTCTCTTTAAGGGTAAACATTAATATTATCAATTTAATTATATTAGTGATCATAAGAAGTGAATAATGATATAGGAATGTATTAAGAGTGTAGATTAGAATCAAAAAATAAATCATTCTAAACTAAAATAAATCATTAGTCATGAAAAATGGAACTAGACTTTATCAAAGGATATATTTAGAAGAGTAAATAATCTTGATCCATGTGAAACAAATTTTGATTAATGGAATCATTATAAACCCATATAAATCAACAAAAAATGTTGGTATCTTGGAGCATCATCCCCATGAAACCCTTATAGAACCCTTAAAATTAGAATATACATACAACTAACATTCAATATAATTATTCAGGGAACATAATAATTACCCAATTAATTATATTTATATATGGGTGCACCGGTCGAATAATATATAATGGGCTCACCCATCTCTATCGAGACACACAAATCATAAATAATTTACTAGGAATGTATCTTGACTAAAATATTTTTTTTCTTGTATATTTTCATTATAAAACACTTGAGACAATCATTTAAACTCAACTGAAAAACAACATTGGATGTCAAAATAAAATTTTCATTAAATGTCCTATTTTCAATAAAAATAATATCTAAAATGGGAAGATGGTTTTTTTGTTGAATAAATAATTATTTATTGTAATTGAATCCAATATTCAAATAAATTTTACGTCTATAAGAAATATCTATGTCAACCTATAACTTTAAATGGAATATTCGTTTTTTCATATGCAAATAAAGTCAAACAATTCATAAAATGATTCATTTTTTAAAATAATTGAACAAAAGATAAAGTAATTATAAAACTCTCATTTCTTGAAATAATTTATTTTAATTACATGGACATGTATGAAAAAGGTAGTTTGAAAAAAACCATTAAAATTTATTTTTTATGAAAATTATCATATCACATTGGAAACATTTGAATGATATTCCCAATGAATGAATAAATTCAAAAAAACATTTAAATATCATGAAAATAGAGAAATACATTTTTAACATTTCAAAGGGATTATAGATACAATTAATGAATGGAAATATGTTCATAACATGCAAATATGCCTCAAAAAATTAGATTGAGATAAACTCCCTTATGACTTTGGTAATATCTAGAGAAAACCCCATGAAATATAGAACCTTGTATGGATTTTTAATTCTATATAAATTTCATAAAAAAATATTAATATACATTCATGGATTAGGTACAAACAAAACAATAGTTAGATGTTTTGAATATAGATTATGTATCACAACAATTAAAAAGTGATACAAGGAACCCTTACCTCAAGTCCAAACATTCCTTACATTCCCTTTAACCCTGGTTTAATAAGATTATATAAATTAATTAATTTATTTAGAAACTATTCCAGTTTTTTCACCTTATAATTAAATAATTTATATCATTTTATTTATAATTATATATTTTTTTACTTCATCATTTAAGTCCATGTCAGTTGTTTTGTGTATGTTCAGTTTATTGTTTCGAAACTGCTTCAATAAGTTTAATAGGGTAAAATGGTAATTATTTAAACATATAAAGAATAATAATACTGAAATAATTATCATATTTATTCATCTTTCATACTCTTTAATCTAATCATGATTAATTTTAATGAAAAATTAACTACATTATGATAATAGAGATGGTAATTTGTACATACGCATAAGTATCTTTTCAATTTATCAACAATACTTATGGAAAGATGGAATGTATTATTTTTTATTTATATAATTATAATAATATATTAAATACCATATTATTTATTTATATATAATCCTATTTATCATTCCATTCATGTGGTGATGAAAAAATGAATAACATCCCTTTTTGGAGGCTGTACTCCACAAGTACACGAACAACTTTATCATTCCTAGTGTAAGAAAGGAAATGATATATTATATTTTTAAAATGAAAATATATTTCATAATTATAATTATTATTTAATTTATATATCATTTATTTTGTAAATTTATCTTTATAACCTTAAATGTAAAGCATTGTTGAAAAATGAATAACATCGCTTCACGAGGTGGAATTCCACTGTAAACATGAGAGACATTATCATATCCCATATAGAATGGATATTAAGAATGTATATGTTATATAATTAGTAAATAAATATAAATATGTTTCAAATATCATATATATACTATAAATACATCCTTATAACATGTTTTTATAGGAGATCATGGAAAAAATGACTTCAGTTTGCGATGTAGTATTATGTCATCCAAATGAATGATGATTTTGTATCCCATTTGATTAAAGAGGATATTGAATTTGGATATTAAATTGGAATTAATACATATAATTATATTTTATATACTGGTGCTATTATATAATAATAATTTAATAGTTCTTTAAGAGTAAGGAAGACAAAATAAAACTAATACACTTGGTAAATCATGATACAACTTCTTAAGGAAACCTCCATAGGTAAAAAAACCCCCATTTGATGGATTTATAATAAAACTATGAAACCTGATATGTGAGGAGGGAAGTAAGGAAGTCATTTGTTAAGGTATTTACAATAAAAAGTGTCATTAATTTTGTGAATAGGAGAGGATATGGAGTGGAATAATATTAGTTAGGTGAATGACAAACTTGTTTTATTTGAATGAAAAAAGGTGTACCCATGTTTTTTACATGAAATAAAACTATAAAATGAACCATTATCAATATTTATACATGTTAATTTCCTAATATTTCAATAATATGGATTTTAAATTAATTTTAGTTGATTATATCATTTATTTTTTATTTTTACCCTCTAGTAAACTTGGTTTTACCATTATAGCGGTAATTGATGTTTACTATTTTTACTATTCATTATGGGAAAAAATTATATTTAACATATTATATAATATAAATTTTGAATATTAGAAATATTAATCTTTTTTACCAAATTCAATTCACATTTATGGAAATATTTATTTTCAAATTAACCTCGTAGATGTGATAAAAAAGTGGGTTTTCAAGCAGTTTATTTTTCAAGAAAAAGAAGATTTCATATTAACTATAGTACTAATAATAATCATTGTATGAATGTAAATTAATAATAATTAATATATTTTCAATCTCACTAAATGAGAATTGGAGAATCTGTAAGGGAAGAAATACTTGAGGTATGTGTATTATTTTCTCTGCAGTATTAAGGAATTGATATTGGACAAAAGATGAGGATCGTGTAACATTCCAAAGGAAACAAATTCTCATTAAAATAATACGGTCATGAAAATGGCTCCTTAAAAATACATGATCTGATTTAGATCATGTGGATCCCATTTGATAATCCCCCTTTATCTTGAACGGATTCCTATAAATAATTGACGATCATGCAGTGTTTTCCAGATGAGTTCCATCATGTCTTGTGACTTTTCGATTGAAGGCACTTGAAAATCACTCAAGAGTACTTATACAATAATGGAAGAAATATTACCATGGTGGGACCTTATGTTTTCTTTGATCTTCATGAAACATTCTTATGAAGTTCTCAAGACACCAATAATCCCCTATAACAAGCCTCTTTG
The DNA here is from genome assembly GCA_963277665.1 of Viscum album. Classification (NCBI taxonomy): domain Eukaryota; kingdom Viridiplantae; phylum Streptophyta; class Magnoliopsida; order Santalales; family Viscaceae; genus Viscum; species Viscum album. The sequence continues at coordinate 67,882,602 of OY728133.1, forward strand.
TTTTTACAAAGGATTGCATAAAAGCATTTGCAACTAGGTGAAGGATTCCAGATGAGTTCCAACATGCCATGATGCCTATCAACTAGAATCCTCTTAAATAACAATCCAAACTACATAAAAATAAATGAAGAATATATGAAAAATATAAAGACCTTATGAAGTGTTTTATCTTCTTGAGACACACTCAAACAATCTATAAAATCTCATGTTGTCCCAAGTGACAAGTGCATCTTATCATGAAAGAACCTATTGGCATGTCATATTCATCATGTGACTGTTCTAGGACATGTCCATTTGATACTTTACTAACCCATTGGATTCATTGACAAGAAGAGGGGATGTCTTTGACAAAAATTATGCATCACCTCAATACACTCTATTGGTCACAAGACACATTGCAGACAATGAGAGTAATTTTATTTGAAAACTCATGAGAAAATTTGTGAGATCCCGATACATTATAAAATAAATAATTAATGAAATATAGAAAATGAAGAATTTTTTTTGAATAGGATAAAAAATAATCATCATGAAAAAGGGGTACTACACTATAGGTGATCACTACTGATCACTTGGAGGCCCCCTCAACATGTCATTATGATCCTACAAAAATACTCTTGATAAGATGCATTTGTATTGTGAATAACCCCACCAAGTCATATTTAATCATGTGAAATCCATTCCATATGAATTATAATCATTAAAAGACACATAGACATATCATACTTACCTTTTGGATGCTACCTCAAATTTCCACATGGTCATGAGAAATCCATTTGATATTCATGGTTAAAATAATAATGTAAAGGAGGGACATTTTCATGATAAATATAATCAGGTGGTGCCATGAATGACCCACAAGAAGATCATGTGAAGCGTGTGAGAAAAAATAACTTTATTGACTGCCAACTAAATCTGAGAGATATGAAAAATAGAAGGAGTCTTATAACCAAGATGAAGAGGCCGGTAAATCTATCCCTGTCAGCATAAAAACATAATCCATGATTCATCTTATATAGGTGTCTAGGAGAAGATTTTATGGAGTGACTAGTCAAGCAATCGCAAAGGTCTTGGACAAGGTAAGAACCACTGTATGACATTAAAGATCATAGAACATGCATAGGTTCTTCATATTATTACTATATAGATTCCACAAATGACTTATGAATTTTTTTTCATATTATGTGTAAGAGGTTCCTCATGTTTATTAGATCAATCCAAAACTAAAATGAGATAACAATGAAAAAGAATATGTAATGTGTGAAATATAATCTTGAATAAATGTTGATAAATATTGGAGACTTATACGAAGATTAAAACACTGATCCTCAGGAACATTCCAAGACCTACCCTGATCATGTGATGTCCCTTGGAAAAGTTATGCAAGTAGCATAATCTCCTCTGTGAATACCACCCAAGTAATGGAATTTCCTCCAGGATTGCCCAAAAAATCTTGTGATGACCTACAGAAAAGTCACCCAAATAATGTGGTGACATCAAGACATTCCATATAGGTCTCAGGATGACACCAAGATAATTCATCAAGGTCATGTGGTACCCTATAGATATGAAAAATCTAATCATGTGAATTTTTCTAGACAAGTCATTCTAGTAATGTAATACCTCCATAGATTCCATCCATGATCTTATGATAGTCTCCAAACATGAAATTATGACTATAAGATTTCCTATAGATGAATCAATCTATATCATGTGACTATTATTGGAAATGCCCAATAGGTAATCATGACACGCCCTGATATCCTTAGACATTTCAAACAGACATCCATAGATATGATAACCTTATGAAGTGGATGTATTGGGAAAACCCCATTGTGTAACCCCTAACCAAATTTAACTATTGGAACTATGATTTATGTTATAACCATGATATTTAAGAAATCATCCGATTGAACAAGATCAAATGGGAATCCACCTATGTTTAAGTCCCCCCATGTCTTTAACATTCCAAATATAGGGACCCAATCTATCTTATGGGATTATCTTCCTTCATCATCTACCAACAGGCTGAGAAGGCAACTGAACTATTTGAAATATCAATCTTTCAATAAAAATGATACGTATGATCCCTTTCTAAGGCCCAAACTCTATATTAAACATTCGATGGGTATTTATAGTGTATAAGTCCCTCATCTATGTGTAGTGGGTATTATTACATTATATTCCATGATTAAAAAATTTAGATTTGATCACATGGGATCAGGGATTCCCAATGTTTCTATTATTTATATTAAGAATATCCATAATCTCTGGAATATTTAGTGTGTAATCCCTAATTAATGGCATTATATGACTACCTAAATATAAGGTAATCCACCTTAAGATAATCCCTGATGTCATGACAGAACTATAATGACTCTAATTCCTTCCATAACCAGGTTATGTAGGACACCACTCTAAGGCACAATCTCAATAAAAAGTGCCTAATAACCACCATATATAACCTTCCTACTTGAATTTAAATATAAAATGTTTATAAACTATTTGGATTTTGATTCCATATATAAATAGGATACGTAGGAGGGATCATAAAGGTTCAACCCATCAATGGAATATTTGATGCTTCCTAGGATGATAGAAGATTCTTTATATCTTGGTTATCTGGATTCAATTTACAAGAAGCTACCAATTAACTGAAAAAAAGTATGATCCTCGAGTACACATAGATGGACTAATTAATAAACTCTCATTTATACATTGAGAGATTCAACACATTATCTTTGTTTTTGGATAACCATTCATGAGTCTATTTTAAGAAGATATAATGAAACATATCATAAATATATAAGACAGCCATGGAGTAGGAAACCACTTCCCCCCAAAATGGGAGTTATGATTTTGACCTCTGATCATCTCGAATAATTCTCGTCCCTAAATATCATTAGATTTAAAACCCTAATTGACTAAAAGCCTTTAGAAAGAAGGTATGTACTTAGTTATGGATGGGGAAACCTTTGGGATATTCTATTAAATACAATAATGGTAAAGCTAACATGATGAATTATGAAATAGCCTAAAAAACCCTCAAAATAAATTTTAAAGTATCTCAGAACACCCGTCTTTTAAATGAAGCAAAATCATGGAACATATGTGAAATCATTTAACTTTTAAATCTTCATCATTGGATAAAGAGGATATATTAACCTATTCTTATTGAACTGTTTTGTTCATACCATATGGGGGGGTTACATTTAGAATCAAAAAAAATTTGAACTCAATGTGAATATCATAAAAACCAAAATTTCGGTTTACCATGCATCATGGAATTTTGTATATTATAGAGAGTCAAATTTGATTTACATATATTGTACACAAGATTCCATACTTTGTCACATGGAGTGTGAATCATAATGAATTATAAGTATGTACTTCAAAATCATGAGTAGTGTCACAAATTCATAAAGTCCACATCCCCTATGCCACATAACATTTTTCATGGTTGATAGTTAAGTGTGTACTCCTATATATTCCAAGACATGTTCCAAAATAAAATATTGCATCCATTAAAGATGATACACTATGTGCTATTTATCTCACTAAATATACCATAATGTAAATAAAATGTCGAAAAAAATATTAACTAGTGTGTTAGATTTTGTGTTACATTTAACACCACCATATAAACCCTTTTTATAAACAAAACTAAACAGATGTTCACATTAATACCACATTCTATGCAGTTTCATCTTTTCTATATCCAAAATATAAATTTTTTTATCCATCAACACATCAATTAATTTCGCCAATCAAGTGAAACACCACATATTTTGTGCCTACCATTTAATTCACCCTTTTTAATGACCCAGTATCCTCTATCCCATTCAATTACATATGTTGTTCAACCTCCCATGACACATTCCATTCTTTATAAATTACCAAACATCATCCTCTGTCATCAAGTATAACCCAGCTTTACATCATTACAAAATCATATGATTTACTAATCCAGGAGAACATCATTAATATACCATCCATTTTAAGGATCATTACGAACAATCATCCTGAAATATATGAAAAAATGGTCATTATTGTTTAGGATTGGAGGAATAACTAATTTAGTATACAGAAAATTCCATTTGAAAACATATTCCATGGAAAATGTATACATTTTTACAAAAAACATTGATTTTTTTATATATAATTAGAATAATTATCATATATCCTTAATCTAGTAAATCACCAAGTACATGGGGATCAATATTATCATGTATTATTCCTTAAACTATAATAATTCAAACCAAAAAATCAAATAATTATGTAGTAAAATAATCACATAGAATTCCTTCCATGATCATCCACATCATTATTTAAATGATAAATGGAATCCTAATAGAAGTCAATTATATATTAAAATCATAAAATCACATTGGTTTGTCATCTCCCAATTATCCCATTAAATAAAACCCCCTTTCAACATTCACCATTCATTATATAATGAATTAAAGCTAAGAACTATTAAAATCACTGTTGAATGGGTTCTTTGATAAGGGTAACTCCCTTTAGTGAATTGAACTCCAAAGCATTATTGAAAATACTATATAGTAATAATGTGGCACCAAATCATTCATAATATATACAATAACCATGTGAAATAGTGATTTAATTTCTACAAACTCATAAGAGTCTTATGTTATCATCCTCTACACAATCAACCTCTACAAAATCATCATCACTCGATAAGAATATTCATTAACATCACTTAAATAAGCATAATAGTAACACATATACATTTGATACATAATTCCTTTAATATTAGTAAAAACTGATCATCTTCCCCTCTAAATGAATAAAATATATTATTGAATACCGATGATGAGTTTTTTGGTTATTATGACCCCTATTTTGATGATATGGATTAATATATCATTAAATTAGAACACCCATCTCAAACACAATTTAAAAAAATTTATAACATAATGGTGATCCATAACAATGAACAATGAACATGATGGTCATATATGTCAACTCCCAATCCCATGATAACAAATTATAAATATGCATGTTCCAAAACCAAAACCTATATTAAAATATCCTCCATCATTAGATAAGTTTTCCATATAGTGAAGATGAAATATATATTGATTATTCACAAACCACCAAATACATATACTCTAATATGGGCATCATTATTCACAATTCATCAGTGAGGTACTCCATACAACCCCCAATGGTTTACCACTATACAATCATGGAAAAAGATGATGAGTTACATCTCCCACTAAATAAATCTATATATAGGATAGTTGAAAAAATTCATCTCTCATCAACTGAGAATATAATTTTATGCTAAGGACATCGTCCAACACTCTAATATTGTATCACTATGATCAAATTCATAAAAGGATACCATGTAACCACTACAATATTCCTTGATGTAGACTACAACTCAACCGTCCATGATTATATTCCTAATAAATATATTTTAAAAATAGAGAATTTTCTACACAATATATTACATCAAAAGATTTGCCTCAAGCATGGATAGGGTAATTCTTAGGTAGTCCTTGTATTCCTCCACCAATGTAGAAGAAGTTGGGATGTTATTAAAGAATGATATCATGAACATGCATTGGAATGTGTAGAATAATAGGTTTATATACCCTATAAATACATTAGTGGAATTAATCACCAGAAAAAAACATCACTAGAAACATATAAGGTTAAAAAACACAAGATCATCATATTTAGTATTTCCTCTTAATAAAACCATAGATGATGATATACATAAATAAGCCTAAAAATTAATTTTTTTTCTTCATTCTTCTATCTTCCACCCATGATAATCAAATTGTATCTGTCTAATGGAATACACCGGTTCAGATGATAACATTCACGAATAGGTTATAAAACCACATATTCAGTGTCATTACTCATCTTGGATAACTCAATATTATATAGAAGGTATCAGTGTAATCTTAGATTAATTTTGAAATGTAAGTACAAATCTTATTTATGGGAAAACCTAAATTGTTCTATATTTTCCCAAACATTTTTTTCGCATAATAATAGAAAAATAATCCTATAAAACATCCATATTAGAAAATAAAAATCTCAAAAAATACATGTTAAATTGTTGGAAATTCAATAAGGTTATCCATATCCATCCAATGTCTGGCTCCCATTAAATATTGAATAATAATTATAACCCATAATATCATTAACACATCACCTTAAAATGATAGAAATCCGCCCAAAATAGCACTATGGGAATTGATCCATAACAATGGTGACATCACAGGGTTTAATCTCCCAAATGATGAAATCCCTTTAAAGAACAATTTCTCTACTAAAATTCATCTCACATCATCTATACATGTTAGTGATAGGGTGATCACAAAGATTTCAAATATATATCCAAAATTTGTGTGCTAGAGGGTCAACTAAAAACACTAACTCATGAATTAATAATACATATAGAAAATAATAAATCATGTTGAGGTTGATGAGTATGAGTCCATGTATAGAAAGTGTATGGATCATACTTTTAACTATATAATATGATTTTTGATTAAATAACTTATTTATATATAACCATTAAAAACCATCCACCAACACCCTTTTCATAATACAAATCACCTAGAGGTGGTGGTGGTGGATATTGATCGAAGCTTCACCCCAACTAGATAATAATAAAGGACCATATCCTATATAAAATACATTATATAGGGACACTACTCTTATAGAAATAATTCTCCACCTATCCAAGTTTTATTTAACATAGAGTTCTATCAGAGGAATATATATATATATATCCTTAGAGAAAACACATACCTATCCCAAAATAAGGGACTATAACTACATAGAAAACCATTATGTATAAATTCCTATTAGGGGAAACCAACATGCATTAGGATGCATAAATTATCAACATTTGATCAAATTATCTCCTTGAATACATCACTAAATCATGTATGCTCCAATAAAACCATCATGAATCATGTCTAAAATACCTAAGAGAGATTATTCAAATATTAAGAGGTTATTATTTAGTTGACACCAAGACACTAACTTTCAATCAATTTTTTTTCAAAAATAATTGGTTTGATTTAATAATGAAGGCGATGAAGAGATTGTGATAGATAGAGTGATAATTAACAAACATTGAGTATGGGTGAGTAATAGTATCACAAATACCCTTTATTAATGGAATAATTCCCAATGAACAAAAGTGTTTATGCCACCATAAATGTTCTAATTTTATTATCAATAAGAAAAAATTAATGGATTGGGTAGACATCCTTGAACTCTAATTTCAATAAACAACAACATCATTCATCATGTAGATTAATATTCATTCCCTATAACCTTATGTGGAACAATAATTTGAATCGAATGTGCACCCATTTTATTCTCCTCAATCATAAGAAAAATGTGATAAAATGGGAAGATGTTATAATAGATATTTTTTACCTTTTTACAACACCTTTTTCATATAGGATAACTAATTATTTATATATTTTGATGGTTACATGGAATGTAACATTTATTTAAAAATTATATTTATATCCATAATACCTTTTTAAAATCATTATGTAGATCCAAAACAATATATATCATTGACTACTATTGTGTCTTGATCACTTGTAATTTAGAGTGACCCCTTGTCTACTATTATCCAGTGAAGCACAAAATTTTCATTGATAGGTCATAAGATGATTGACTACTAATTATGTGGGTGATTCAATAGAGTACATAATTAAGAAAAAAAACAATAGAAGCTTCCAATAACTAAGTTCGTATTGCTTAGAGAATTATGATATAACCATCCATATGATGATGTAAACTCCTCCTATGTAGTATGAACCACAAATTTTTAGTATAATATTTCCTCAATAACATATATAGTGAATAAAAAATAAAATTCACGAGGTTCATAATACTAGGTAGTTGGATAATCATAATTCCTCAATAAAAACATTTCATTACATCTTGAGATACTACTCTATGACTATTTTATGCATGATTAAATTATTACATTCGCTTAATTATTACACATCACAACACATATAACTATAAAATGACGTATCTATGTAATATTTACATTATAATTCATAATCATCATGTTGTTTAATGATCATTACTCTTCATATTTTGGTTTGATCTGCATCAAAATAACATTAATCCTTTGTAATTCCACATAAAATTAACAAGCCTCCATGAAATGAACTAACATAAGAAAACACATCTTGTGGGAACCTTATATTTTTTGGGACATACTAGAGAAGTATTATTTATCACCCAATGCTGGAAACTAGTTATTTTTTCCTAACAAATAATTTCTAAGAACTATTTTTGGTATTTTTATATATAGACAAGAACAACCAAAATAAACAATTTAATCATAGTAAACTACAAAAATAAAATTCGACATGCCACAATCTGAGAAATGTAGAAAAGAGTCATCTTAAAAACTGAACAACTTTATATAAATTCATAAAAAAACATCTCAAATCATATAGGATAAACATACAGTGAATACATGTATAACATAAAAAGTAAAACAAAATAACTATTTCTTACATTCTCCATGTGACCCACTCTCCATATCCTAAAACAACACCCAATATAACTTGAACCCCACCTTAGGAAAGAATAAAACCATGGTACCTAAAAATAAATCCTAAGAACTATATACACTAAATTGTGTATCCTTACTATGATAAATGAACACAATAGGTAAGCTCAAGAGAGATTAAAAATTTTCTTACAATTGGAAACACAATAACTCTATAATAAAATAAAATTTAGAAATAGGGTTTCAATATATAAATATTTTTAAATTATAATTTCAAATTTGAAAATTTTTTAAAATATCTGTTTATTTGTTTGAAATGAAAAAAATCACCAGAATACTATTACATAGTTATCGACCCAATTTTTCAAAAAAAACAGTCACCCTTCTTCAAAAAGTGAGAAGGGTGAACTAAAACATTTTCTGACTCCTTATAAAACACCAATAGAGGATCCGTTATTAAAACCCCAAAATATTCTAAAACCCATTTTACCTCTTTTGAGTCACTTCTCAAACACCCATTTCAAAAGCGCACCAAATTCCATTTTTATGTGCACATTCAAATTACTTTTTCAACCCAATTTTAATAATAAGCGTGATCTATAAAAATGGAAAAAATAACAATTCACACATTATAACCACAAAATATTCCAAAATGGATAAATAGAGAAATAGTTAAATTGAAGAATCAAATATTTTGGGATGGAACCAAAATGCTGATAGAAATCCCCTATGACAGCAAAAATAGGATCAAAGCATCATCAAAAACCTACCAACACTCATGTCAAATAGTCCAAACTACATACATGATCCCTATATTGACATTTATATATCTATCAAATCCCCAAATGTCTCATTAAACTATTCAAATAAAAACACCTATGGTTCAAAATGATACGATCTTCCACAAAAAGTCTAAACTAGATATCTAGGTCTAGAAATATACAATCTATTTCTCGAGCTTCCTTAGTATAATGATCCCCAATCCCTAGTTAGAAAACTATATGTTTATAGGATTTAACTTATATTTACTATTAATTAGCCCCTTATGACTACCATGAAATTTATCAACTATAGTTGAAAATATCATTCATTAATATAACAATTAGAATTAATATTCATCTCACCACCTACACCCCCACAAGAAACAACTCCTCTAACATTTAATTTACATCATAAAAAAATTCATAAATTCTCTTAGGATGTAATTATAATTAAAAATAATTAACATATCCATCAATGAACATAAATAATAAGTTGGATCATGAGGTTTTCACACACACTCATGCATTTGGAAACAATTTAATGTATATACCGGGTCTTTAGAAATGGTACCCAAGATTCCTGGTCATTCTTCAATGGTTCTTAATTCCCCATAAAACCATTTTAAAATAAAACCATTAAAATTCATTAAAGAAAAATATTTCTCAAAAAATTACACCAATAACCATTTATAAGAAAAGGTTATAGGGTCAATACATTTTTAATTAAAAAATTCCCAAAAGTGTAGGAAATAATTTTTCATTTCAAATCATGGCCCAAATGAGGTCATGTAATTTTAGATCATTTCACATTTTTTAAAAACAGTTCCATAACATTTTAAAACACTTTAAATTTCAAATGCAATATGAAATTCAAAGAAAACCCCAATATAAATCGAAAAATAAAATTCCCATGTTATTTCCTGACCTCAACTGGGAAATGAACATTAAATGAAATATTTAATTTTAAACCATCTATAAAAAAGATAACCAAAATTTTATATTCATTAATAATAAGAAATAAAATATGAAATATGTTAATACATGTAATATTCTACCATTAAAAAATACTAATACTAAACGAATCCACCATATATAGAATAAATTTATAAAATAAGTCATTTAAATATACCAAAAACACCATGCAATGTTATATTATTTTAAAATAAAAAAAAACCTACCTCTATTAAATGAAAATAAAGATGTACATCACAAACTATGTTGGTGAACACTCCAATAAGAAACAAGGTACATCATGAAATATCCAAAACATAAAACCACCATGAATCAATCACCGAAAAATCTATAGTTGAACGTAAAATACCATAAGGATCTTGGGGAATATGGAAAATAAAGAATAAGGGAAAGGGGGGAGTAGATGATCACATGGCTAGAATTAGAGATATTAAAGGTTCCCCAGACATACACTCCCATATTCATTATATAAAACATAACCATAACATTTTTGTGTTTGATACCAATAATGGGGACCCAATTTTCTCTATCCAAAATAGTCAACATTAAAAAGAAAAAACTAGATCCCATATAAACCCAATGACCATTTAATTTTATAGTTTTATATAATTATGAAAAAATAAAAAAAACAATACCCATGATTTGAAATGATAATTTCTCCCACCTAACTCAACTTTTCTTATTTCGTATTATTTCATCATCCTAATAATCCATAAGAAACCCTTAGTGAAATAATTCATTAAAAATCATTATTTATACCCTAGGGAAAAGGAAACATAATAAGGGTGTGTCCAAATTATTATTATGTATAAAGATTTTGATTATCAATGGAATTACATTGGCGATCATAAGATGTGCATAAGGGTGTGATGATGTAATCATAGTTCATAGGGGAATCAAAAAAGAACTAATACCAATCCATAATAAATCATCAATCATGAAATATGTAGTAAGTCATTATCTAAGGAAATATTTATAAAATCAGTAATAATGAGCCATGTGACATCAATTTTGATAAAAGTAATCATTATAAACACATAAATATTAGATAAAACATATTGGTATCTTGGAACATCATCACCATATAACCGTTAGATAACTCTTACAATTGGAATAACCATACGATTGGATTGAAATATAATTATTCATGGAAAATAATCATTACCCAATGGATTATTGTTTTTTTTTGGGTGAACCAATCATATAATATATAGTGGGCCCATCTGGTGCTATCTAGGAAGAAAAATCACAAATAATTTCAAAGGACTATATCTTGAACAAAAGAATTTATGCTTGGATCTTTTCATCATAAAACACTTGATAAAATCATTTAAACCCATTTGAAAAACAATTTTGGATATTAAAATACCGTTTTATTTTAAAAAGATATTTTCAATATAAATAATACTAAAAAAAGGGAGCATGGTTTTTCATTTGATAAATAATGAAGGTATTTAATGGAATCCGAACATCAAATAATGGTTATGGGGGTGAGAAACATCAATGTCTCCATGTACATCAAAATGGAACATTATTTTTTTCATATGTATATAAAGTCCAACAATCCATAAAAATATTCCATTTTTTAGAAAAAAATGAAAGAATGAAAAAAATATATTTATAAAAAGAAACTTCTATAATTAATTTAATTCAATTACACAGATATGGATGAAATATGTAGTTATAAAGAAAATAGTAATATAGATTTGATTTTAAGAAAATTAACTTATCACATTGAAAATATCTGAGTCATATTTTCCATGAAGGAATAAAAAATAAACAAAACATTAACTATCATTATAATAGATAAATTAATTCTTTTATATTTCAAATGGGGTCTATATACAAATAATGAAATAATATAGATTTTTAACATCAAAATATTACTCAAATAAGTTATTGAGATGAACTCCCTTACATATTTAGTAATATCTGGATCAAAACCCATGAAATATAAATATCATATGAATTTTAAATTCTCTATAAATTTAATCAAATGAATAATAATATACATTCATGGATAATATATAATGAAAATAATAATAATAAGTTGTGAGTATGGAATATGTCTCACAATAATAATAAAGTGAGACAAGGAACCATTACCTTGATTATAGACATTCCATGAATTCCCTATGACTCCTATATAATAAGATTATATTATTTATATTATTTATTATGAAAATATTCTAGTTTTATAACCTTTTAATTATGTAATTTATTTTTTTTATGATTATATATTTGATTACAGAATCAGTTAACCCACATCAATAGTTTTGAGTATGTTTAGATTATTGATTCAAAACTGCTTCAATGTGTTTAATGTGTTCAAAATGTAAAAATTTTAACATATACATAATAATAATATTGAAATAATTATCATATTTATTCATAAATTATACACTTAAAACTAATCATGATAAATGTTAATGAAAGGGTAACTACATTATGATAATAGAGATGATAGGTTGTACACACTCATAAGTAACAATTCAATTGTTCAATAATAATTATGGAAACATGGTATGCATAATTTTATATTTATAGTTATAATAATATCATAAATTACAAGTTATTTATTTATATATAATCTTATTTATCACTATAGTGATGTGGTGAGGAAAAAAAGAATCACATCCCTTATTGGAGGCAGTAGTCCACAGGTATACGAACAATGTATACATTTTTTAGTGTAATAATGGAAATGATATATTATATTTTAAAAATAATAAATTTTAAAATATTATAATTATTATTTCATTTATATAACTTTTATTAATGAAATTTATCCTTATTACCTTCCATGTAAAGAGTTGCTGAAAAAAGCATTACATCGCTTCGCGAGGCGAAAGTCAACCATACACATGAGCAACATTATCTTATCCCCTATATAATGTTATGTAAGAATGAATGTGTGATATAATAACTAGATGAATATAAATATTTTTCAAATATCATATATATATATATCATAAATACATCCTTATGACACACTTTGAGAGGTGATCATTGAAAACAAAGGACATCAGTTTGCAAGGCGAAAGTCTGCATTCCTCATGAATAATGATTTTTTATCCCATTTGATGGAAGAGGAGATAAAATTATATTATTAAATTAACATTATAACATCTCAATATATTGTATATTATATTTCTGTTATATAATAAAAATTGAATAATATTTTATTGATAAGGAAGAATAAATAAATTTAACATGCTCGGTTAAGCACGATACCTCATCTTAGGGAAACCTCCATAGGTTAACAATAAAATCATTCATAGGATAGATTTATGATCAAACTATTGAATCAAGTATTTGGGGAAGAAAGTGATGAAGTCATTTGGGTATTTATTTCCCATTAAAAATTGCATTAATGCTATAAAGAGGAGAGAACATGAAGTTTCATTTTATTATTTAGGTGAGTGAAAAACTTGTTTTATTTGAAATGAAAAATGTGTACCAATGTTTTTCATGACATAAGCCTCTGAAATGAAAAATTATCAATATTTATACACGATAATGTCTTAATATTTCCATAAAGTAGATATTAAAAAAATGTTCAGTTGAATTTGATAGTAATTGTTTAGTTTAACCGTATTATAAACCTCTTTCAAACTTTACAACGTTAATTTATTTTTACCATATTCACCATTCATTATGGTCAAAAAAAATTAACTTATTATATAATATAAATTATTATTATTAAAAATATATAATCTTTTTTATCAATGTCATTTAACATATTTGGAAATTTTTATTTTAAATTTATCCCAACAAAAGTGATACAAATGTGGGATATCAAGATGTGTACTTTTCACGAAAAAAATGAATTTTATAATAACTATATAACCAATAATAATCATTGTATGAATTTCAATTAAATTTATTAACATATTTTTAATATCACCAAATTAGAATTTTAAAATCTACATGGGAAGAAATACCATAAGTATGAGTATTATTTTCTCCACAATGCAAAGGAAGAGAAGGTGACCAAGACACAAGGATTGTGTAACCATCAAATAGACATTGGGTTGCATGAAAATCAAATGGTCATGAAAATGGGTTATGAAAAAACATGATATGATTAAGATCAAAAGGATCCCATTTGATAATCCTATTTTTTCTTAAAATGGTGTCCTAACAAGAATAGATGATTATGCAGATGCTTCCAGACAAGATACTTCATTCCTTGCTACTTGTCAATCGACAGGAACATGAATAAGACTAAAAAATAAATATAAAATAAATGGAGAAAATATTACAAATAGGTATACCTTATTTGTTCATTTATCTTCATGAGACATTTTATTGGAGTTATCAAGACACCATATATCCTCTTTGACAAGCCTTTTGGTCCTTACAAAGGCATCCTCACAAGCATTGGTAATCAGGTGGAGGCTGTCAGATGAGTTCCTCCACACCATGAGGCCTATAAACTGGATTTATACTGATTAAAACTCAAAACTCAATAATAAATTAATGAAGATGATATGAAAAATATTGAGACCTTATGAACTCATTGATCATAATGTGACATACTCAAACAATCTAGAAGACTTCATGAAGTCCCTAGCGATAAGTCCACCTTTTCATGAAGAATCATGTTGGCATGTCTCCTTCATCATGTGAACGGTATCAGACATGTCCATTTGATTATGTGTTGCACCTTTGGATTCATTGAAAATAAGAGGGGTTATCCATGACTATAATTGTGTATCACCTCATGACATACTATTGGAAACACGACACATTGCAGGTAAGAAGAGTAATTTTATTCGATAACACATGAACTACTTCATGAGATCTCCATCCATTATAAATTAAATAAATAAACAAACATGATAAATGTGGAAAATGATCATTAAGAGTATAAACACTGATAATCACACAAATGACATTCTACACCATATTTTATCACTACTGATCACCTATAAGCCCCCACAACATGTCATTATGATCCCACAGAAGCCCAGTTAAAAAGATGAATTTGTCATGGGAATAAATAAAGTAAAGTCATCATTAATTACATGAAATCCAATCCACAAGCATCCCAATCACGTGAAGAAACCTATACATGTTAGACTAACCATTTGTAATTTCCATTACTTGTCCACATAGTCATGTGAAATCCCTTTGATCATCATAGTTAAAATAAAAAAAAAGGAGGAACATTCTCACGGTCATTGTCTGTAGGTAGAATGATGTAAGACCTACAAAACGATCATGTGAAGATTGTGAAACCAAAAACTCCACTGACACTGAACTAAATATCATACATACAAGACATGGAAGGAGTCATTTAACAATGGTGGTGAGGCCTATGAATCCCTCCCCTTGGTAGAAAAAATGTATCCACGATTTATCGTGAATGGGTGAACAAGATATGATTTCTTGGAACAACCATCCATGAGATCAAAAAGGTCACCAATAATGAAAAAACTATTGGATGACCATATATATCACAAAACATGCATATATTGATCAAGTGATCACTAAATAGATTCCATGAATTGAATTTTTTCATGTTAGCAATATTATGTGAAGGAGGTCTCTAATGTCTTCTGGGTCACACCAAAACTAAAATAATCTAACATTGGAAATTCATAAGAAACATATGAAATAAACTATTGAATAAATACTAATAAATATGGGAGAATTATACACATATAGATATGATTATCCTCAAGTTCCTTTCATGAACTACCCAGATCGTGTGATGACCCTTGGACAAGTCATGCCGGTCGCACAACATCCTCTGGGAATACAACTAGTGTCATGAAAATATTTTTGGATTGCCAATAAAATCATGTGATTACATCCAAACATGTCACAAAAACTCGGTGGCGACACAAGTACATGCCATCTAGTTCTCTTGATGACACTAAGAAAAGTCATATAAGTCATGTGGTACCCTCCAGACATGCCAACCCTGATCATGTTACTTTTTATAGACAAGTCACCATGGTCTTGTAACACCTCCATACATGTCATCCTTGATCCTGTAATGGTCTCATATCATGAAATTAATATTTTGTTATATGTTATTTCCTATGGAGAAATCAAAATAGACCATGTGATTGTATTTGGATAAGCCCAATAGGAAATCAATACATGTCCCGACATCCTCAGACATATCAAACAAACATTTTAGGAAATGATAACCTTATATAGTGGATATAGAACGGAATTACTAGTGTGTAACCCCTGAACAAATTGATCTATTATAACTATAATTCATGAAATAAATGGATATATAGTACACCATCTGATGGCCCACGATCGAATTGGAATCCACCTTGGTTTAAGTCCTATGATTTATTTGACATTCCAACTATAGGGACCCAATCTATTCCATTGGATTTTCTTCCTTCCTCATCCAATAGAGGATTGAGATGGATAACCAACAATGAGTAATCATAACATTTCAATAAAGAAGATATGTATGATGCCTTCCTAAGTCTTGAAATCAATATCAAATATTCAAAGTGATGTTCCAGTAAATAAGTCATACATCCATATTTAGTGAGGCTTAATACATGCTATCTCTTGTTTCTAAAATAGTGCATGGATCACACTATATTAGGGATTCCAAATGGTATTATCATCTGCATTATGAATATCTACCATCCCAGGAATCCTCAGTGTGTAAGACCTACTCAATAGCATGATAAAACTACCCATATACATGGGAATCCACCTCAAGATATGCCACAAGGGCACGATGGAACTATGATGACTCTAATTCCTATCAAAACCCGATTATGCAGGAAACCTCCCTAAGGCTTGAGATCAATACAAGGTGTCTAATCACACACATATTTGAAATTTCCAAATTAATTTAAACTACATAGGTTTTACAAACTATGTGGTTTTAGATTTTATATATAAGTTGGATAAATAGGATTGATCATAAAGGTTTTACCCATTCATAGAATATTTATATCCTCCTTAGATGATAGTACATTCTCAATTTCATTGTTATATGAATTAAATATATAAGTGTCTACCCATTAAGTTGAGATAGAGGATTAACCTTGAGTACATTCAAGTGTAATCATTAAGAAACCCTCCTTTATACATAGGGAGATTCACAATATCATCAATTTTTTGGGTAAACAGTCCTGTATTTGTATTAAGAAGAGATAATCAAACAGATTATAAATATATAAGATAGTCATATAGTAGGAAAAAACCTCTCCACAAAAAGGATGTGATGAGACCAACTTCCCATCCTCTCGAATAATGTCAGTTTATATGTATCTTTGGGTCTGAAATTCTAATTGAAAACTAGCCTTTGAAAAGTAGGTTCGTACATAGTTATAGATGGGGAAACCATTTAGAGATTCTATGAAATTCAAAAATGTTAACCTGAAATGATGAATTTTGTTTCACCCTTAGAAACCCTCAAAATCACTCTTCCTGTTTCTCTAAACAACATTCTTTTCAACAAAACAAAAATGGTGAACCAGACATGAAGTACGTTAACTACGACATCTCTATCATTGCTTAAAGAGGATATACAACCAATTTCATGTTGCACCATTCTTTCCTACCATATGGGGGTGTAAATTTAGAAACAAAAAAAAATTAACCCCTCATGAATATCTAAAATAACAAAATATTTTTTTACCATGAATTAGGCTATTTTGTTTTCATATCCTACGAAAAAAATGATAGACCTGAAATGGATCTATAAATTGATAAAAATGTTTGTTTGGTGAATTTTATCTAGGATTTAGATGATATAAATCCATCCTTGCTATGATAAGTCCGTAAGAGTAGAGTGGATGGATAGGGAATATGTAATGAAAATTCTGTAACCCTTCCATATCTGATTGAGAATGTATCATGCCAACAATATTGCACTAACTGGTTACCCTTATCATTTTTTATTGGAGAATATGAATATTTATATTAAAATGACCACCTTGATATTATATATTGTATTCCTCTATGGACTATTATAGAAAATAATCTCTAGTTGCAACCCCTAAGGGTCATAGAAAAACCTCTCCTACCCGACGCTATCAATTCCATTTGGCTAATTCAATGACCTGGGAATACCATCGACATGGTATAATACTGACCATTGAGGCTTCCCATGAGGGTTTATAGACTGTTAAAATGATGATTGTACATCATCCAAAAAATAATACATCATTTCTTGTGGTGATTGGTGCCACCATAAACTTCTTGAGAAGCTTATCCCCATAGCGAGACAATCATAGACTTCAGTGTCTGATGAAGTTGGATCAATGATTAAACTATGGATCCCTTATAGATAATGGTGTCAAAGGAGGTCTCTTTTTAAATCTGTCACTAGTGACATCCCTCTAATGCCCTATATTTTCATGGTGGGGGAACCACCTGACACATTTCCACCTTGGACACCCATGCACCATAAAAAGGAAGAAACATCCGTTGTAGAATGTTTTGGATAATGAGGAGTGAGATCATATACCTAATTCTGTTGATGATGCATAATGGAATATTCTGAATGTATCTGGCATGGATGCTCATATCCTAACTAACTCAAAAAATTTATGTAGATATATTCTTATACATGCATGGAAAAGGAGCAGATCCCTTCCCCTATGATTGATGTCCAACATCGTATTCCGATGTTACAAGGTGGATATATGTGGGCTCTTATTCTTTCTTCAATCGAATAAATATTCTAGTGTATAGTGGAGACTAAAAATATGAAAGAATACATTCATTCACACAGTATTATATTGCACTATTACATTCTAGTATGACCTCATGAACTCCGATGGAATATTCAAACACCGGTACAAATATTGGTAAAGGTTCATATTCCTATCCTTGTAGCCAGGATATCACAACACTCTGATTAGAAATCTAAAATTGGTTTCTCTAGAAAAAGTGAGCATTATTTCTCCCATCTAAGTGGATTATGAGTATATTATAGTAAAGGATAATCTATCATACCAAAGCTCACCAACTAATATAGAAATATTCCTAAGTATAAGAACACATTTCTATTGAAAAATTTAGGTCGAATACTTCAAAGGATTTGGAATGGGCTTATATCCTAGTTTTGACCAGGCCTCCCTAATTAAGAGTAAACCAAACCTCAGGACATGATCATATTCTTATAGAAAAATATTTGTAGTATACTATAAAGGCTTATGATCAGGTTTATATCTCCATTTTTACCAAGTCCCATCCATTAAGAGCACCACAATCCTCTCTATAGAATCATAATCTTATTAGTAAAAATACTTTTCATATTCTCATAGCTCATAAATGAGAAGATCATATCCTTACTTCTTCCAATGAACAACATAAAAAATATCATTCAGAGTCTATATATGAGGATGCACATATCCCTTATAATATTATTGAGTTTGGTTGGAATATTATGATTGGAATTTCAAATATGAACTAATATCATATTCCCGCTTCATCCAGGGGTGATTGGTGTATTTTGACAACAACCCACATGCACACTCATATTCCTATCGATAATGAGAAGCTCATTAGAATACTCTAGAATATTCTCATTAGTTGGATCATAATCCCATAGTTCCATATAATTATCAATATATATTGACAACAATCGTATTGTAAGATCATACCCTAAACAATACATAAATTAATGTCATCATATTCCAGCTATGGTGCAGAATGAGGATCATATCCTTAATCTTCTCAATGTGTGTGTCTGTGTGGTTGTTCAAGACACACTATCAACAACCCAATGGTATGTTGACACAAAAAACAAATCATAAGGAGATCATTACTGTGATATTAATCCTCATGGTAGTGTGGAGATGGATCATATAGACTATACTCTGAACATCTTCCATGGTCAAGCTTCCCACGATGATACTTCCCAAAGATAAATAATTTTCAATTTTATGAAACAAATCTATATATAAAGGTGATAAAGACATATATTCCTTCAAATATATGGCTGATTGAAAACATTAGAGAAACCATTTATAGTTCCCATCAACTTCCATCTATACTGTACTTTGGTTAGTAGGCACCCCTGGGAGTTACCTTCAATGGTTTGACTAGAAAGAGTAATGCATTTCTGATGGATATGAAAATAAAATTTACATATAGAGAATGTTTTCTAGAAAAAACCTCCCAACCATTTCTTGGCCCCTTTCCACTTTTATTTATGAGGTCCCAGACAAGCTAGAGAAGAATCTCATACTTTTTCTATGATAAAATATTTGTGCAACTCCTCGACGATTGATGTCTAGTCATTTCAGTTATCTAGGATATGAGTATCCCCTTTATATCATCAATAAAATAGGTTGTATTTTTATATTGACCCATTTTTCATATCCCATAAACCTAGAATTTATTATATTGAATAATTATATGTACTTTTTTCACCCTACCTCAATAATTCTCTATTAAATTATTTCCAGAGCATTATCATACATATGTATCTGAGGATGGAGGATGTATGGGGAATTTTACATTACTATGAATATAGAATAGAAAGCACCCTACATATGAAATCCTATAATTTCATAACCTCATAAAGAATTACGGTATTAGTGAATAAAGAAGCCATTCATTCACCCAAAAAAATCGCAAGCTTTAAAGGTGTTGATAAATCATGAAAAGAGGGTGAGGATAGCCAGAAGATACTAGAACTGGGCCCCTTGATGCAACAATCATGCATTTTAGACTAGGAAAACAATGTTACAACCAACCAGAAAACATACAATAAAAAATGATTCCCATCATGTACCTTCATTGTACTCAACCGATACATGAGTAGATATATTCCAAATTATTCATTTCGTAGTAGTAGTTTCCATAGTAGCAATCTAGGAGAAAACCTAGACCATATTGTTTGGGGAATATCTACCACCACCTCTAACACATGGATCATTAATCCCTAAGATCATTCAAGACATATCAATTATATCTACAACACCCTCCAAATGCATTGGGGTTATATTTATAAGGCCCCAGCCTTAAACCTTACTTGATCTTGAGTTATTACAAGATTACACATTGAGGATCTTTTCGGGTTTAGAGTTTTAGAGAATTATGTCATAAAACATGCATTACATTCCACATATAAACAAAGTGGTTACATAAAGATAGTATTCTTCATTCCCATCAATGGAAACACATTTAAAATAAAACATGGATTATTTCTTGACACATCCTTGACTCTATCATGTTATCATGTACCTTTCCCTTGACCTGTGAAAAACATTTCAAAAACTTGGGATGAGCATAAAAACTCAGTATGGGTTATAAAAAAAACATGGAAAGGAAACATGAGTTCATATATACATAAGAATGAAATCATACTTTACCCATAAAGCATAGGTACTTTAACATACCTCATAAAATCATGAATAGATCATAGAAATCATAAGACATAAAGGTAACTTGAGGCATTCATAACATTCTTACGTAGGGAGTAACCCTCTTGGTTACGTTTGGAATACCCATCACAGTATATTCCCTAAAATATCTTCGGAGAAACCTTAACGTTTCACTCCTTCGCGTTACCCAATGAATTGGAGAGCTATAACGGGCTCACCCACCCTTAGTTTATCACGAAACCACCCGTCTTCATAATAATGACCAAGAACCATAATATAATCATATCACATAAAACATGTATAAAGGAAACCTAAAATTTCCACATTTCAATAACGAGATATCAATACAACACATTGATATAAAAACATTATGAAAACCATTTTCAATACTAAAATAAAAGAAAAGTAAAACATGGTATTTATTTTTCTTTTAAAAAGAAGGTATGGCTTGTAGAGGAAGCCGAAACTCAAATAACGGTCATGACGGCGGAGAAGTCGTTGTCGCCGTATACGTACGACAAAAACATTCCATTTTGTCGTTTAGTAAATTCTTCGTATAAAAAAGATTCCTTTTGAATAAACGTAAAAGTCAAAGGGTTTTATACACCGTATAAAAGAAAGTTGTGTATAAAATAAAATATGCCTCAATGAAAGGAGATTGAGACGAAGTCCCATACCTCGTATCCGAATTTACCCGACCGTTCTTTAATCTCCTTAATAATAAACATGAGTTAATCTCTACTTGATTATGAATCTTTTTCAAGTTCATTATTCCTTTTATGCCATGTTATGAACCTCATGTAATCAGTTAAGATAATAATGTTCATTTTGTCGGTATTTGGTTCTTAAGTCAAAAATAGACTTCTTACATTACATGTTGTTAATTTGGTCAAAGGTTAATTATATCCAGAATGGTATTCATGATGTAGATATCATATATGTCATATATATCCAGTACATACATGCATTTATAATATTACATAATCATTTAGAGGTAAGAAATGAAATGCACCGTTCATGGAGACGGTAAGCCGTACGTACGCATGAACGCTACTTCCATTTCTATTTCATATTTTCTGGAATGGAATCATAATGATATAAGAGTATATTATAATTCCAGTATAATAACATATATAATATCATTAACTTTGTCCTTTACACATCCAACATATGGTATTAACGAATCAAATCACTTTCAGGGGGCGGTAGTCCGCACTTCCTAAAATGAAGATATCGTGTTTACCCATAATGGAAACCATAAATTTATGCCCAAAATGAAAAAAACAGAAGCTTAAGGAAAACATAAACATATTATATATCATATATAAAAATAGTGACATCATAATGGCCACCTTTGAAGGTGTTAAATGAGTATTGAACAATCATCGTTTCGGGAGGCAGAATTTCGCCATCCACGTAAACCGTATGTTCTTTAACCATTTGATGTTGTTGAGTGAGAGTGTAGCTCAAATAAATCTTATAACAACATCCTTGTATATTTAAGATACTGGTGTTGTTACAAAATAAGTAAATAAAAAGAGTTTAGGGGGTTGGAGAAGCAAAATAAAACCAATGAACATGAGAGAATGAATTACCTTAAAAAGTGTAACTTCTTTTGATTTGAGCCTAAAGGCTTCAATTGAAAGGATTATGCCCAAAGAGAATCCTCTAGGATGAGGAGGGGGATGTGGAGAGAGTAAATGGGAAGGGGTTGGCCGAGCCAAAGGCTTGAGTACTTTGTGAAATGAGGTAGAGGTGGGGGCCTTTTATAAGGGGAGAGGAGGGGCACTTTTGGAAAGTAAAGAAATATTACATTATTTGAAAATGTTTTTCGGTTTCAAAAGGTCCCACATTGATATAATTTTTGGATAAGGTGATAAGGGTTCGAAATCCACTCATAAAATTGGTTTTGGACATGTGTAGTTCATAGATTTTACATTATCTTTCCATTTTAT
The DNA here is from genome assembly GCA_963277665.1 of Viscum album. Taxonomy (NCBI): domain Eukaryota; kingdom Viridiplantae; phylum Streptophyta; class Magnoliopsida; order Santalales; family Viscaceae; genus Viscum; species Viscum album. The sequence goes on from OY728133.1 coordinate 67,906,159, forward strand.
TTAAATCGTCAAATAATGATGTCATCGCTGCATCATTATTATGTCATAAATAATTAAATTTATTTAATGTCTAAAAATTATAAAAAAAATACTATGATATAGGAAATCTTTTTAGCTTTCCAATGACTATTTATAATCAAAATAGGGACTTGTATAACCCCACTTAAAAATTGTTTGCGTAAAACATATTATGTTTGTGTCATTTTCACTTTAACATTAAATAAAAAGTAATTTATGTCATTTCCCAACGAAAGTGGATCCATGGGGTCCCCAAGTTTACCCATGGCATATCATGGTCGGCCATGACACAACAAATGAGGTTGGGACATGTGTCTAGGTCATTTCATTTTATTAAAGTATTATTTATACCTTAAACTACCCTAATTACCACTAATCGTGATTAAGAACTTAATAAGTTACTATTCACCAAAAAATTATTATAATCTCATTGAACCACATTTTAAATACTAATGAAAACCATGTATGTCGGATTTTCAAAATTCAAAACACAATGATGGCAAAATTTCATTTAAACGGAAAATCAGTCTTTATAAGTACCACTTAGTGGTTTCACTATTCATCAAAAATTGAAGTTTTTCAGAAAATTACCAAAAATTCACCCTAAGCTATATTTGATATTAAGAATTCAAAAATGAAGTCTATTTTACAAAATTCAAATCATATAAGTCACATTAATTAATTTAATAATTAATTCCCGCTGCCAGAGCAAAAAGCGTGTTTTTACGAAACAATAAGTATCAAAAGATTGACACCAGTTTAAGTCCAATTTCAAAGTGAAATTGACTCCAATGACCACCATTGGATTAAATGGTAAAAATATATTCATATTACACACTAAGACCAATTAATAAGATAATCTATTCATATAAATAAATTAGATTAAAAAGCAGTTTTGATGTAAAATGCAGTATTTTTCACTATTCATTAAAAAAATGAACCTTGTCAGAAAAATACCAAAAATTTACACAAAGTAAATTTTGATGTACCAATCATAAAGAATAAGTTTATTTTGACAAAAATAATTTATAAAATTGTCAAAATATAGATTCAATAATGTTTTTCCATCAAAAGGCAGTAAAACAATCTTTTAAGAATATTAATGTATTCCATGCATAAGATTGTATTTATTTTCATCTTAAGCCTCTAAAACACTATATTAATCATTAATAGAAATAGGTAAAAATATATATTATTCATTACTTACTTGGGATGTTACATCCTTCCCCCCTTTAGAAAATTGCGTCCCCGCAATTTATTTACTTATCGAATAAATGGGAGTACTTATCCCTCATTGCATTTTCAGATTCCCATGTTTCCTCTTCAATCATGTGGTTTTCCACAAAACCATTACCTGATGAATCACCTTATTCCGTAACACTTGCTCCCTATGGTCAAGAATCTGGACCGGTTGTTCCTCATAAGATAGGTTCTCTTCCAGCTGAACTACCTCTGGACTCAAAACATGAGATGGATCTGGCATATACTTTCTCAACATCGAAATGTGAAAAACATTGTGTACCTGAGATAAACTCGGAGGTAAAGCCACTCGGTATACAACTGATCCAACTCTTTCCAGAATTTCGTATGGTCCAATGAACCTTGGACTCAACTTTCCTTTCTTACCAAATCTCATCACACTTTTACAAGGAGAAACCTTGAGAAAAACATGATCACCTACCTCGAAAGATATATCCTTCCTCCGGTTATCCGCATAACTCTTCTGCCTGCTCTGAGCTGTTCTCATGTGTTTCTGAATCAGCTGAACTTTTTCTGCCATCTCTTCTACCAATTCTGGTCCCATCAACTTCCTTTCACCCACTTCATCCCAGAAAGCTGGAGTTCGACACCGCTTCCCATATAATGCCTGAAAATGGTGCCATCTGTATTCTAGAATGAAAACTGTTATTATATGAAAACTCAACCAAAGAAATATGTTGGTCCCAACTTCCCTGATAATCCATAGAACAAGCTCGTAGCATATCCTCCAATGTCTGAATTGTTCGTTCTGACTGCCCATCTGATTGGGGATGAAAAGCTGTACTAAAATTTAACTCAGTACCCAAAGACTTCTGAAGGCCCTTCCAAAAGTTAGAAGTAAACCTGGGATCACGATCCGATACAATGGAGAGAGGAACTCCATGTAACCTAACTATCTCTTTAAGATACAAACGGGAAAGTTGATCAAGAGAGAAAGTATCTCGTATAGCAAGGAAATGAGCAGATTTGGTCAAGCGATCAACAATAACCCAGATTGCATTATTACCTCGAGATGTCTTCGGTAATACAACAACAAAGTCCATGGATATATTCTCCCATTTCCACTCCGGCACTGGTAAAGGCTGAAGCATCCCTTTCGGTAACTGCCGCTCTACTTTAACCTGCTGACAAGTCAAACACTTCACAGTAAAATAAGCAATATCTCTTTTCATTCTATCCCACCAGTAATACTCCCGCATATCACTATACATCTTAGTACTGCCCGGATGAACTGAAAACGGAGAACTATGAGCTTCACATAACAACTCTCTCTTCAACTGTGAGTCACAAGGCACACACAATCTCTTCCCAAATCTCAAAACGCAATCATTATCAATGTTGAATTCAGGAAACTTACCTTTCTGAACCAGCTCTACCCTTTTCTGCAACTCACTGTCTTGCTTCTGTTCTTGCTTGATTCAATCTGATAGAGAAGATCTCACTGATACCTGAAACAAAACAGAAGGACTTCCTGCACCAACAACTTCTATGCCAAATTTCATCAAATCCTTGACCAAAGGATCACGTTCCAACCGCAACATTGTTAATGAAGCATTACTTTTTCGACTCAAAGCATCAGCCACTTTATTTGCTTTTCCCGTATGGTAATTAATTGTACAACCATAATCCTTGATTAATTCTAGCCATCTCCTCTGTCTCATGTTTAACTCTTTCTGAGTGAATATATACTTTAAACTTCTGTGATCGGTATATATTTCACACTTTACTCCATACAAATGATGCCTCCAAATTTTTAAATCAAAAACAACAGCAGCTAATTCCAAATCATGTGTAGGGTAATTTACCTCATGAGTTTTCAACTGTCATGAAGCATAAGCAATTACCTGATCATTCTGCATTAGGACGCAACCAAGTCCTTTCAATGAAGCATCACTGTATATAACAAACTCACCATTCCTGGAAGGTAGTGCCAAAACTGGAGCATTCACCAATCTTCTTTTCAACTCCTGAAAACAATCATCACATTCTTTTGTCCAGATAAACTTAACACCCTTCCGAGTTAGCTTAGTCATTGGACTAGATAACCGTGAAAAATTTCTAACAAACTTTCGGTAATAGCCCGCCAAACCAAGAATGCTACGAATATCTGTTACATTTGTGGGTCTTGGCCATTCTTCCACAAATTTTGTTTTTGCAGGATCAACAGTTATTCCATCTTTAGAAACAATGTGACCAAGGAAAGAAATTTGTTGCAACCAAAACTCACACTTACTGAATTTCCCATACAGTTTCTTTTCTTTTAAGGTTTGCAAGATAACCCTTAAATGTTTTTCATCCTCCTCTTTACTTTTAGAAAACACCAAAATATCATCAATGAAAACCACCACAAAGTTATCCAAGAACTCATGGAAAATTCTATTCATTAAATCCATGAATAGAGCAGGTGCATTGGTTAGCCCAAAAGGCATTACTAAAAATTCATAATGGCCATTTCTCGTACGGAACGCGGTCTTCGGAATATCTGCCTCCTTTACCTTCAGCTGATGGTACCCCGATCTCAAGTCAATCTTTGAAAAAAACTGAGCTCCCTGGAGCTGATCAAACAAATCATCGATATGAAACAAAAGATATTTGTTCTTAACAGTGATATTATTCAAGGCTCTATAATCAATGCAAAGTCTCATAGAACCATCTTTCTTTTTAACAAATAAAACAGGAGCACCCCATGGTGATGTGCTAGGTCTAATGAAACCTTTCTCTAATAAATCTTGCAATTGCTCCTTCAACTCTAAAAGTTCAATTTGTACCATTCGATAAGGGGGTTTTGAAATTGGCTTAGCATCACGAACAAAGTCAACAGTAAACTCAACTTCCCGATCTGGTATTATTCCAGGCAACTCATCAGGAAAAACATCAGGATACTCATTTACCACTAGCACATCATTAATCTGAATAGTTCCTTTATTTTCAACGACGTGTGCAAGGTAACATTCATTTCCATCTTTTTCAAGTTTCTCGGCCTCTTGATATGTTATCAAAAGTAAGGGTTCATTCTTGTAAACAAACTGAAAGTATTTCTGAAAAGAAACTTCTTTAGCTCTACAGTCAATCTTAGCATGGTAAATAGAGAGCCAATCCATACCCAGGATAACATCAAACTCTACTAGAGGTAGAACAATAAGGTTTTTAAGTAGGTTCTTTCCACGGATAAGGATAGGAAGATTCTTATAAATTCTTTTTGCCTCAACATTTCCCCCATGTGTTTTTACCAAAAGTTCAGGAGTCATTTCTTGAGATGGTATTCCCATTTCACTAGAAAAGGTTCCAGAGATGAATGAATGTGTAGACCCCGAATCAAACAACACACTAGCATAATCTGAAAGAACAAAAAAAGTACCTGATACATCTTCATTTGATGGCCCGACATCTGCTGAAGTAGTTGCAAAGGATTTCACCACCCCTTTCTGCTTGTAGTCTAACTGCTTCCCATCACTCAAGCTCTTTGCCGGACACTCATTTGCATAGTGACCCATCTCATTGCACTTAAAACATTTCACTAACTGTAAATCAAATTTGTTCTTACCTTCAGCTTGATCCTTTTCAGTGCAATCACGAGCCTTATGTCCCATCTTACCACATCAGTAGCACTTTCCAGAATTCAAAAGACATTCCCCAGCATGCCTTTTTCCACATTTATCACAAACTGGAAACTTAGTTTTCTTACCATAAGACTTTTTTGAAGAATTCTTACCTTTCTCCTGCCACCTCGGTCTCTTCTTCTGCTGGTTGTTATAGAACACTTGGTCATCGGCAAACTCCATTTCCACCTTCTCAGCACATCGAACAAGCTTTTCATAACTTTTAAACTCACGAGAAGCTAATGCCCTTCGATACTTTGGCTTTAATCCTGAGTAAAAACGATTGATTTTACTATCAAGGACCCGGATAAAATTTGGAGCATACCTTGCCAATCGAGTGAACCTTTCTTCATAGGCAGCCACTGAGTCTTCCTCTTGCCTCAATTCCAAGAATTGCTTTTCCATCCTAAGTCGAAAAGCCTTAGGAAAATACTTCTCAAGAAACATACCTTTGAATTCATCCCAGTCAAGAGCATCAATCTCATCGGCGTCCCTGATATTCTTAACCATAGACCACCACTGATCTGCTTCGCCCTCCAAACGGTAAATAGCAAGACTAACCTTTTGATTGTCTGAACACCCCATGACATCAAAAATCTTCTCCAGTGCTTTAATCCATCCTTCAGCTAGCACAGGGTCAGATGATCCTCTGAATGATGGGGATGTTGCCTCATGAAATGTTCCACCACTGACATGTTCCTTTGCGGTTGATATGCCTGATCTCGTGCATGGATACCACCACCATTTATCGCTTGATTCAACTGCGCCCTTACTGCCACAAACTGTTCAGTTCCAATTCCGACCATTTCTGGATGCTGATTTGGAAGGTTATTTCCTTCTGTATGCCTTCCTAGCACTGCTTCCCTGTTTCCTCTGAAAACCATTCTGAACAAACATGTCTTAGATGAAGCAACATGGTAATCTTTAAATGCTATATCATTTCAAAAAAAATATTTTTGGATAATCATTTAATCGAATTATAACTCCTAAAGTTATCTAAACCAAACTTTGATACCAACTATAAGGCCCCAGCCTTAAACCTTACTTGATCTTGAGTTATTACAAGATTACACATTGAGGATCTTTTCGGGTTTAGAGTTTTAGAGAATTAGATCATAAAACTTGCATTACATTCCACATATAAACAAAGTGGTTACATAAAGATAGTATTCTTCATTCCCATCAATGGAAACACATTTAAAATAAAACATCGATTATTTCTTGACACATCCTTGACTCTATCATATTATCATGTACCTTTCCCTTGACCTGTGAAAAACATTTAAAAAACATGGGATGAGCATAAAAACTCAGTATGGGTTATAAAGAAAGCATGGAAAGGAAACATGAGTTCATATATACATAAGAATGAAATCATACTTTACCCATAAAGCATAGGCACTTTAACATACCTCATAAAATCATGAATAGATCATAGAAATCATAAGACATAAAGGTAACTTGAGGCATTCATAACATTCTTACGTAGGGAGTAACACTCTTGGTTACGTTTGGAATACCCATCACAGTATATTCCCTAAAATCTCTTCGGAGAAACCTTAACGTTTCACTCCTTCGCGTTACCCAATGCATTGGAGAGCTATAACGGGCTCACCCGCCCTTAGTTTATCATGGAACCACCCGTCTTCATAATAATGCCCAAGAACCATAATATAATCATATCACATAAAACATGTATAAAGGAAACATAAAATTTCCACATTTAAATCACGAGATATCAATACAACACATTGATATAAAAACATTATGAAAACCATTTTCAATACTAAAATAAAAGAAAAGTAAAACATGGTATTTATTTTTCTTTTAAAAAGAAGGTATGGCTTGTAGAGGAAGCGGAAACTCAAATAACGGTCATGACGGCGGAGAAGTCGTTGTCGCCGCATACGTACGACAAAAAGATTCCCTTTTTTCGTTTAGTAAATGCTTCGTATAAAAAAGATTCCTTTTGAATAAACGTAAAAGTCAAAGGGTTTTATACCTCGTATAAAAGAAAGTTGTGTATAAAATAAAATATGCCTCAAAGAAAGGAGATTGAGACGAAGTCCCATACCTCGTATCCGACTTGACCCGACCGCTCTTTAATCTCCTGAATAATAAACTTGAGTTAATCTCTACTTGCTTATGAATCTTTTTCAAGTTCATTATTCCTTTTATACCATGTTATGAACATCATGTAATCAGTTAAGTTAATAATGTTCATTTTGTCGGTATTTGGTTCTTAAGTCAAAAATAGACTTCTTACATTACATGTTGTTAATTTGGTCAAAGGTTCATTATATACAGAATGGTATTCATGATGTAGATATCATATATGTCATATATATCCAGTACATACATGCATTTATAATATTACATAATCATTTAGAGGTAAGAAATGAAATGCACCGTTCATGGAGACGGTAAGCCATACGTACGCATGAACGCTACTTCCATTTCTATTTCATATTTTCTGGAATGGAATCATAATTATATAAGAGTATATTATAATTCCAGTATAATAACATATATAATATCATTAACTTTATCCTTTACACATCCCACATATGGTATTAACGAATCAAATCACTTTCAGGGGGCGGTAGTCCGCACTTCCTAAAATGAAGATATCGTGTTTACCCATAATGGAAACCATAAAGGTTTGCCCAAAATGAAAAAAACAGAATCTTAAGGAAAACATAAACATATTATATATCATATATAAAAATATTGACATCATAATGGCCACCTTTGAAGGTGTTAAATAAGTATTGAACAATCATCGTTTCGGGAGGCAGAATTTCTCCATCCACGGAAACCGTATGTTCTTTAACCATTTGATGTTGTTGTGTGAGAGTGTAGCTCAAATAAATATTATAACAAAATCCTTTTATATTGAAGATACTGGTTTTGTTACAAAATAAGTAAATAAAAAGAGTTTAGGGGGTTGGAGAAGCAAAATAAAACAAATGAACATGAGAGAAAGAATTACCTTAAAAAGTGTAACTCCTTTTGATTTGAGCATAAATGATTCCTTTGAAAGGATTCTGCCCAAAGGAAATCCTCTAGGATGAGGAGAGGGATGTGGAGAGTGTAAATGGGCAGGGGTTGGCGGAGCCAAAGGCTTGAGTAGTGTGTGAAATGAGGTAGAGGTGGGGGCCTTTTATAAGAGGAGAGGAGGGGCACTTTTGAAAAGTAAAGAAATATTACATTATTTGAAAATGTGTTTCGGTTTCAAAATGTCCCACATTGATATAATTCTTGGATAAGGTGATAAGGGTTCGAAATACACTCATACAATTGGTTTTGGCCATGTGTAGTTCATATATTTTACATTATATTTCCATTTTATTTAAATCGTCAAATAATGATGTCATCGCTGCATCATTATTATGTCATAAATAATTAAATTTATTTAATGTCTAAAAAATATAAAAAACTACCATGATATAGGAAATCTTTTTAGCTTTCCAATGACAATTTATAATCAAAATTTGGACTTGTATAACCCCACTTAAAAATTGTTTTCGTAAAACATATTATGTTTGTGTCATTTTCACTTTAACATTAAATAAAAAGTAGTTTATGTCATTTCCCAACGAATGTGGATCCATGGGGTCCCCAAGTTGACCCATGGCATGTCATGGTCGGCCATGACACAACCAATGAGGTTGGGACATGTGTCTAGGTCATTTCATTTTATTAAAGTATTATTTATACCTTAAACTACCCTAATTACCACTAATCGTGATTAAGAACTTAATAAGTTACTATTCACCAAAAAATTATTATAATATCGTTGAACCACATTTTACATACTAATGACAACCATGTATGATGGATTTTCAAAATTCAAAACACAATGATGGCAAAATTTCATTTAAACGGAAAATCAGTCTTTATAAGTACCACTTAGTGGTTTCACTATTCATCAAAAATTGATGTTTTTCAGAAAATTACCAAAAATTCACCCTAAGCTATATTTGATATTACGAATTAAAAAATGAAGTCTATTTTACAAAATTCAAATCATATAAGTCACATTAATTAATTTAATAATTAATTCCAGCTGCCAGAGCAAAAAAACGTGTTTTTAAGAAACAATAAGTATCAAAAGATTGACACCACTTTAAGTCCAATTTCAAAGTGAAATTGAATCCAATGACCACCATTGGATTCAATGGTAAAAATATATTCATATTACACATTAAGACCAATTCAAAAGATAATCTAATCATATAAATAAATTAGATTAAAAAGCAGTTTTGATGTAAAATGCAGTATTTTTCACTATTCATTAAAAAATGAACCTTGTCAGAAAAATACCAAAAATTTTTACAAAGTAAATTTTGATGTCCAAATCATAAAGAATAAGTTTATTTTGACAAAAATAATTTATAAAATTGTCAAAATATAGATTCAATAATGTTTTGCCATCAAAAGGCAGTAAAACAATCTTTTAAGAATATTAGTGTATTCCATGCATAAGATTGTATTTATTTTCATCTTAAGCCTCTAAAACACTATATTAATCATTAATAGACATAGGTAAAAATATCTATTATTCATTACTTACTTGGGATGTTACATCCTTCCCCCCTTTAGAAAATTGCGTCCCCGCAATTTATTTACTTATCGAATAAATGGGGGTACTTATCCCTCATTGCATTTTCAGATTCGCATGTTGCCTCTTCAATCATGTGGTTTTTTCAAAAAACCTTTACCTGATGAATCACCTTATTCCGTAACGCTTGCTCCCTGTGGTCAAGAATCTGGACCGGTTGTTCCTCATAAGATAGGTTCTCTTCCAGCTGAACTACCTCTGGACTCAAAACATGAGATGGATATGGAATATACTTTCTCAACATCGAAACGTGAAAAACATTGTGTACCTGAGATAAACTCGGAGGTAAAGCCACTCGGTATGCAACTGATCCAACTCTTTCCAGAATTTCGTATGGTCCAATGAACCTTGGACTCAACTTTCCTTTCTTACCAAATCTCATCACACTTTTCCAAGGAGAAACCTTGAGAAAAACATGATCACCTACCTCGAAAGATAGATCCTTACTCCGGTAATCCGCATAACTCTTCTGCCTGCTCTGAGCTGTTATCATGTGTTTCTGAATCAGCTGAACTTTTTCTGCCATCTCTTCTACTAATTCTGGTCCCATCAACTTCCTTTCACCCACTTCATCCCAGAAAGCTGGAGTTCGACACCGCTTCCCATATAATGCCTGAAAATGGTGCCATCTGTATACTGGAATGAAAACTGTTATTATATGAAAACTCAACCAAAGAAAGATGTTGGTCCCAACTTCCTTGATAATCCATAGAACAAGATCGTAGCATATCCTCCAATGTCTGAATTGTTCGTTCTGACTGCCCATCTGATTGAGGATGAAAAGCTGTACTAAAATTTAACTCAGTACCCAAAGACTTATGAAGGCCCTTCCAAAGGTTAGAAGTAAACCTGGGATCACTATCCGATACAATGGAGAGAGGAACTCCATGTAACCTGACTATCTCTTTAAGATACAAATGGGAAAGTTGATCAAGATAGAAAGTATCTTGTATAGCAAGGAAATGAGCAGATTTGGTCAAGCGATCAACAATAACCTAGATTGCATTATTACCTCGAGATGTCTTCGGTAATCCAACAACAAAGTCCATGGATATATTCTCCCATTTCCACTCTGGCACTGGTAAAGGCTGAAGCATCCCTTTCGGTAACTGCCGCTCTGCTTTAACCTGCTGACAAGTCAAACACTTCACAGTAAAATCAGCAATATCTATTTTCATTCCATCCCACCAGTAATACTCCCGCAGATCTCTATACATCTTAGTACTGCCCGGATGAACTGAAAACGGAGAACTATGAGCTTCACATAACAACTCTCTCTTCAACTGTGAATCACAAGGCACACACAATCTCTTCCCAAATCTCAAAATGCAATCATTATCAATGTTGAATTCAGGCAACTTACCTTTCTGAACCAGCTCTACCCTTTTCTGCAACTCACTGTCTTGCTTCTGTGCTTGCTTGATTCTATCTGATAGAGAAGATCTCACTGATACCTGAAACAAAACAGAAGGACTTCCTGAACCAACAACTTCTATGACAAATTTCATCAAACCCTTGACCAAAGGATCACGTTCCAACCGCAACATTGTTAATGAAGCATTACTTTTTTGACTCAATGCATCAGACACTTTATTTTCTTTTCCCGGATGGTAATGAATTGTACAATCATAATCCTTGATTAATTCTACCCATCTCCTCTGTCTCATGTTTAACTCTTTCTGAGTGAATATATACTTTAAACTTTTGTGATCGGTATATATTTCACACTTTACTCCATACAAATGATGCCTCCAAATTGTTAAAGCAAAAACAACAGCAGCTAATTCCAAATCATGTGTAGGGTAATTTACCTCATGAGTTTTCAACTGTCGTGAAGCATAAGCAATTACCTGATCATTCTGCATTAGGACGCAACCAAGTCCGTTCAATGAAGCATCACTGTATATAATAAACTCACCATTCCTGAAAGGTAGTGCCAAAACTGGAGCATTCACCAATCTTCTTTTCAATTCCTGAAAACAATCATCACATTCTTTTGTCCAGATAAACTTAACACCCTTCCGAGTTAGCTTTGTCATTGGACTAGATAACCGTGAAAAATTTCTAACAAACCATCGGTAATAGCCCGCCAAACCAAGAAAGCTACGAATCTCGGTTACATCTGTGGGTCTTGGCCATTCTTCGACAACTTTTGTTTTTGCAGGATCAACAGTTATTCCATCTTTAGAGACAATGTGACCAAGGAAAGAAATTTGTTGCAACGAAAACTCAAACTTACTAAATTTCCCATACAATTTCTTTTCTTTTAAGGTTTGCAAGATAACCCTTAAATGTTTTTCATGCTCCTCTTTACTTTTAGAAAACACCAAAATATCATCAATGAAAACCACCACAAAGTTATCCAAGAACTCATGGAAAATTCTATTCATTAAATCCATGAATACAGCAGGTGCATTGGTTAGCCAAAAAAGAATTACTACAAATTCATAATGGCCATATCTCGTACGGAACGCGGTCTTCGGAATATCTGCCTCCTTTACCTTCAGCTGATGGTACCCTGATCTCAAGTCAATCTTTGAAAAAAACTGAGCTCCCTGGAGCTGATCAAACAAATCATCGATATGAGGCAAAGGATATTTGTTCTTAACAGTGATATTATTCAAGGCTCTATAATCAATGCAAAGTCTCATAGAACCATCTTTTTTTAACAAATAAAATAGGAGCACCCCATGGTGATGTGCTAGGTCTAATGAAACCTTTCTCTAATAAATCTTGCAATTGCTCCTTCAACTCTAAAAGTTCAATTTGTGCCATTCGATAAGGGGGTTTTGAAATTGGCTTAGCATCACGAACTAAGTCAACAGTAAACTCAACTTCCCGATCTGGTATTATTCCAGGAAACTCATCAGGAAAAACATCAGGATACTCATTTACCACTGGCACATCATTAATATGAACAGTTCCTTTATTTTCAATGACGTGTACAAGGTAACATTCATTTCCATCTTTTAAAAGTTTCTCGGCCTCTTGATATGTTATCAAAATTAAGGGTTCATTCTTGTAAACAAACTGAAAGTCTTTCTGAAAAGAAACTTCTTTAGCTCTACAGTCAATCTTAGCATGGTAAATAGAGATCCAATCCATACCCAGGATAACATCAAACTCTACTAGAGGTAGAACAATAAGGTTTGCAAGTAGGTTCTTTCCACGGATAAGGATAGAAAGATTCTTATAAATTCTTTTTGCCTCAACATTTCCCCCAGGTGTTTTTACCAAAAGTTCAGGAGTCATTTCTTGAGATGGTATTCCCATTTTACTAGAAATGGTTTCAGAGATGAAAGAATGTTTAGACCCCAAATCAAACAACACACTGGCATAATCTGAAAGAACAATCAAAGTACCTGATACAACTTCATTTGATGGCCCGACATCTGCTGAAGTAGTTGCAAAGGATTTCACCACCCCTTTCTGCTTGTAGTCTAACTGCTTTCCATAACTCAGGATCTTTGCCGGACACTCATTTGCATAGTGACCCATCTCATTGCACTTAAAACATTTCACTAACTGTAAATCAAATTTGTTCTTACCTTCAGCTTGATCCTTTTCAGTGCAATCACGAGCCTTATGTCCCATCTTACCACATCGGTAGCACTCTCCAGAATTCAAAAGACATTCCCCAGCGTGACTTTTTCCACATTTATCACAAACTGAAAACTTAGTTTTCTTACCATCAGAATTTTTTGAAGAATTCTTACCTTTCTCCTGCCACCTCGGTCTCTTCTTCTGCTGGTTGTTATAGAACACTTGGTCATCGGCAAACTCTATTTCCACCTTCTCAGCACATCGAACAAGCTTTTCATAACTTTTAAACTCACGAGAAGCTAATGCCCTTCGATACATTGGCATTAATCCTGAGTAAAAACGATTGATTTTACTATCAAGGTCCCGGATAAAATTTGGAGCATACCTTGCCAATCGAGTGAACCTTTCTTCATAGGCAGCCACTGAGTCTTCCTCTTGCCTCAATTCCAAGAATTGCGTTTCCATCCTAAGTCAAACAGCCTTAGGAAAATACTTCTCAAGAAACATACCTTTGAATTCATCCCAGTCAAGAGCATCAATCTCATCGACGTCCCTGATATTTTTAACCATATACCACCACTGATCTGCTTCACCCTCCAAATGGTAAATAGCAAGACTAACCTTTTGATTGTCTGAACACCCCATGACATCAAAAATCTTCTCCAGTGCTTTAATCCATCCTTCAGCTAGCACAGGGTCAGATGATCCTCTGAATGATGGGGGATGTTGCCTCATGAAATGTTCCACCACTGACATGTTCCTTTGCGGTTGATCTGCCTGATCTCGTGCATGGATACCACCACCATTTATCGCTTGATTCAACTGCGCCATTACTGCCACAAACTGTTCAGTTCCAATTCCGACCATTTCTGGATGCTGATTCGGAAGGTTATTTCCTTCTGTATGCCTTCCTAGCACAGCTTCCCTGTTTCCTCTGCAGAAAACCATTCTGAACAAACATGTCTTAGATAAAGCAACATGGTAATCTTTAAATGCTATATCATTTCAAAAAAAATATTTTTGGATAATCATTTAATAGAATTCTAACTCCTAAAGTTATCTAAACCGAACTTTGATACCAACTATAAGGCCCCAGCCTTAAACCTTGATCTTGAGTTATTACAAGATTACACATTGAGGATCTTTTTGGGTTTATAGTTTTAGAGAATTAGATCATAAAACTTTCATTACATTCCACATATAAACAAAGTGGTTACATAAAGATAGTATTCTTCATTCCCATCAATGGAAACACATTTAAAATAAAACATGGATTATTTCTTGACACATCCTTGACTCTATCATGTTATCATGTACCTTTCCCTTGACCTGTGAAAAAACATTTCAAAAACTTGGGATGAGCATAAAAACTCAGTATGGGTTATAAAAAATACATGAAAAGGAAACATGAGTTCATATATACATAAGAATGAAATCATACTTTACCCATAAAGCATAGTCACTTTAACATACCTCATAAAATCATGAATAGATCATAGAAATCATAAGACATAAAGGTAACTTGAGGCATTCATAACATTCTTACGTAGGGAGTAACCCTCTTGGTTACGTTTGGAATACCCATCACAGTATATTCCCTAAAATCTCTTCGGAGAAACCTTAACGTTTCACTCCTTTGCGTTACCCAATGCATTGGAGAGCTATAACGGGCTCACCCGCCCTTAGTTTATCACGGAACCACCCGTCTTCATAATAATGCCCAAGAACCATAATATAATCATATCACATAAAACATGTATAAAGGAAACATAAAATTTCCACATTTCAATCACGATATATCAATACAACACATTGATATAAAAACATTATGAAAACCATTTGCAATACTAAAATAAATGAAAAGTAAAACATGGTATTTATTTTTCTTTTAAAAAGAAGGTATGGCTTGTAGAGGAAGCCGAAACTCAAATAACGGTCATGATGGCGGAGAAGTCGTTGTCGCCGCATACGTAAGACAAAAACATTCCCTTTTTTCGTTTAGTAAATGCTTCGTATAAAAAAGATTCCTTTTGAATAAACGTAAAAGTCAAAGGGTTTTATACACCGTATAAAAGAAAGTTGTGTATAAAATAAAATATGCCTCAAAGAAAGGAGATTGAGACGAAGTCCCATACCTCGTATCCGACTTGACCCGACCGTTCTTTAATCTCCTGAATAATAAACTTGAGTTAATCTCTACTTTCTTATGAATCTTTTTCAAGTTCATTATTCCTTTTATACCATGTTATGAACATCATGTAATCAGTTATGTTAATAATGTTCATTTTGTCGGTATTTGGTTCTTAAGTCAAAAATAGACTTCTTACATTACATGTTGTTAATTTGGTCAAAGGTTCATTATATCCAGAATGGTATTCATGATTTAGATATCATATATGTCATATATATCCAGTACATACATGAATTTATAATATTACATAATCATTTAGAGGTAAGAAATGAAATGCACCGTTCATGGAGACGGTAAGCCGTACGTACGCATGAACGCTACTTCCATTTCTATTTCATATTTTCTGGAATGGAATCATAATGATATAAGAGTATATTATAATTCCAGTATAATAACATATATAATATTATTAAATTTATCCTTTACACATCCCACATATGGTATTAACGAATCAAATCACTTTCAGGGGGCGGTAGTCCGCACTTCCTAAAATGAAGATATCGTGTTTACCCATAAAGGAAACCATAAAGGTATGCCCAAAATGAAAAAAACAGAAGCTTAAGGAAAACATAAACATATTATATATCATATATAAAAATAGTGACATCATAATGGCCACCTTTGAAGGTGTTAAATGAGTATTGAACAATCATCGTTTCGGGAGGCAGAATTTCGCCATCCACGGAAACCGTATGTTCTTTAACCATTTGATGTTGTTGTGTGAGAGTGTAGCTCAAATAAATCTTATAACAAAATCCTTGTATATTGAAGATACTGGTTTTGTTACAAAATAAGTAAATAAAAAGAGTTTAGGGGGTTGGAGAAGCAAAATAAAACAAATGAACATGAGAGAATGAATTACCTTAAAAAGTGTAACTCCGTTTGATTTGAGCATAAAGGCTTCCTTTGAAAGGATTCTGCCCAAAGGGAATCCTCTAGGATGAGGAGAGGGATGTGGAGAGAGTAAATGGGCAGGGGTTGGCCGAGCCAAAGGCTTGAGTAGTGTGTGAAATGAGGTAGAGGTGGGGGCCTTTTATAAGAGGAGAGGAGGGGCACTTTTGGAAAGTAAAGAAATATTACATTATTTGAAAATGTGTTTCGGTTTCAAAAGGTCCCACATTGATATAATTCGTGGATAAGGTGATAAGGGTTCGAAATCCACTCATCGAATTGGGTTTGGCCATGTGTAGTTCATAGATTTTACATTATCTTTCCATTTTATTTAAATCGTCAAATAATGATGTCATCGCTGCATCATTATTATGTCATAAATAATTAACTTTTTTTAATGTCTAAAAATTATAAAACAAATACTATGATATAGAAAATCTTTTTAGGTTTCCAATGACTATTTATAATCAAAATTTGGACTTGTATAACCCCACTTATAAATTGTTTTCGTAAAACATATTATGTTTGTGTCATTTTCACATTAACATTAAATAAAAAGTAATTTATGTCATTTCCCAACGAAAGTGGATCAATGGGGTCCCCAAGTTGACCCATGGCATGTCATGGTCGGCCATGACACAACCAATGAGGTTGGGACATGTGTCTAGGTCATTGCATTTTATTAATGTATTATTTATACCTTAAACTACCCTAATTACCACTAATCGTGATTAAGAACTTAATAAGTTACTATTCACCAAAAAATTATTATAATATCATTGAACCACATTTTACATACTAATGACAACCATGTATGTCGGATTTTCAAAATTCAGAACACAATGATGGAAAATTTTCATTTAAACGGAAAATCAGTCTTTATAAGTACCACTTAGTGGTTTCACTATTCATCAAAAATTGAAGTTTTTCAGAAAATTACCAAAAATTCACCCTAAGATATATTTGATATTACGAATTCAAAAATGAAGTCTATTTTACAAAATTCAAATTATATAAGTCACATTAATTAATTTAATAATTAATTCCCGCTGCTAGAGAAAAAAGCGTGTTTTTACGAAACAATAAGTATCAAAAGATTGACACCAGTTTAAGTGTAATTTCAAAGTGAAATTGACTCCAATAACCACCATTGGATTAAATGTTAAAAATATATTCATATTACACATTAAGACCAATTCAAAAGATAATCTAACCATATAAATAAATTAGATTAAAAAGCAGTTTTGATGTAAAATGCAGTATTTTTCACTATTCATTAAAAAATGAACCTTGTCAGAAAAATACCAAAAATTTACACAAAGTAAATTTTGATGTCCCAATCATAAAGAAAAGTTTATTTTGAAAAACATAATTTATTAAATTGTCAAAATATATATTCAATAATGTTTTGCCATCAAAAGGCAGTAAAACAATCTTTTAAGAATATTAGTGTATTCCATGCATAAGATTGTATTTATTTTCATCTTAAGCCTCTAAAACACTATATTAATCATTAATAGACATAGGTAAAAATATCTATTATTCATTACATACTTGGGATGTTACAATATTTATCTCAAATCACCATTAATAGTTTCATCACCCCAATATAGGGTCTTAGAGATATTCTTGGTAGTTTCGGATCTATCCTAACCCACATGGATGGGGGAATTTATATCTCAATTAATGTCCTTTGAATAATTAAATCATTGACCAATATTATCATATCCTTATAAATTGTATCAAAAAATGACAATGGAAGCTCCAAATAGCTCCCAACATGCAGCGATAAGGTTATTTTCATTATAATTATTACTATAGAGAGAATCAGCCTTATCCTAGATAGAAGGAAAATAATTATGTTCAATATCCCATCTGTTCCACCCACTATAAGAAAAACCTCTCCAATTCAAATGAAATTTGAATATCATGACTGGATACTCCCTCAATGTCACCAATCATAGGAAAAGATGAATGGATTGTACAAAAATGGAAATAAAACCCTTTTGCGGTCACTAGAAAAAATGATTCAATATTATCAAGGGTTTGAGAATGGTTCCTAGTGTATGTAGTGTAGAATTATCCAATTTCATCGAGAGTAATGGGGAAACCATCATTGATTGATATAACTCTATAAATTTCATCATCATATACATAAGGGATAATGTATATTAAATATATGAAATATACCTCAATAGGATGATCTGGATGAATCCACTAAGGCTGCATGTATTGAGAAGAAATGGATAATATAAAACCTAGTACCTATGAATATTAAGTTTCCACCTCCATGAAATACCATATCCAAGGATAAATGTAATGAATTTTTAATATCCTACTCATCACCTAGATGACTTGAAATCCCTTCCACAGAGGAGTAGTTGGTAAAACATGAGAATTATGATAAAAAATCTAAGATAACACTATGAAAATATACTCGGGGGAAAAATTACAACTATGTATCATCTTCTATCAGAGACTAATATTCATCCTCATAAGAATCAAGAAAGAGTCAGTCTACGAGAAAGGGAAGCATATGACCATCATAAAAACTTCAGATTCTGGAGGCCAGTTGAAAAAAATTAGATGTTAATTATGATCGTGACATCCCTTTATTATGGTGATAAAATTTAAACATCCTGGGAGTTCACTCAGTCATTATAATGACTGAGATTTAGTTTCATATTAAAATGGGTCCACCTTATCAAGCCCCTCCTGCTCCATATAGATAGGTGGGAACTAAAACAGCAGTACTATCAAAATATTTCAACTCCATCTAGTCCCTGACTGCTCGAATGGAAGCCATCTAAGAGATAATCACACTAGTGAAACCTAAAAAATACCTATGTTGAATGGGTGGAAGACATTTTTCCCCACCCAACATTAGAAATCCTACCTTTTCCACCTTTTATGGCCAGAGAGTCTGGAAATAGAACCTCACATGCATCGTGTCCCTATTCTTAATGATAATGGGCCCTCGAGATGAGTAAGAGGAGACCAAGATGAGTTGTTTTTAATATAATATAATAGGACGATCATTTTTTGGTAGAACCATCTTCTAGTTGGATCTATTGCAGTATGGGGATGAATTCATCATCAAATCATTTAATAGTTCAACTCCATAATGATAAAAAGGAAAATTTTCACACTAGTGATTTGTAATAACATAAAAAATGAGTGGGAGAATAGCTTCATATCCAGATGTAATGGTGTATCCTATTAAGGAAGCATCCCTTTCTCATATGTGAAATTTTAGGAGCACAATGCTGAAAATTTCAACGATTAGTTACATACACCACTGGTCCCAATGAAATAACAAAGTAGATTTCATGATTTTGTATAAACGACACAATGTATGGAAGATTCCATTCAGTGGACCTGATCTAATTCTCGACACATGTCCTCAGTATAAGGGAATTGTATTAGAAATGTATTAACCATAACTATTTCCATTAAACTACTATCAGTGAATATTAAAGCACCTAGTAAGGCCATGAACCACTCAACACCTCATATGGAGTAGTAAAATCTACAAAATCACTATTTTCTTGAAAAAATGAGTTCAAATTCACCTTATATTTGTGGAATATATGAATAAATAATACTCCATATATAACCAAAATTCAAATTTTTATTTACTTGGATCCATGTACAATAATCTACTCAATATTTCATAGCCTTGGAACCCTAGTGATTTCAACCTCACTAAAATTCCCAACTACTTCCCTTTCTATAGCAGGATGGGTCACAACATCTATGATTTCTTTTCCATCAAAGGCATCCTCCAAGGTATGGTTGATTCAGGATAACTGATGTTAGATAACTTCATACCACATGTGTCTTATGTAACTGTCACCCAGATTGAGGAATAATGGGATTGGAAAAAAGTTCCAACCAAGCATGGGAAGTTATTTAACAACTAGATAACTCAAAATAAATTTGAAAGAGATCATGCCACCATGATATCAAACCACTGAAAACCTATATTGGTTTCATATCATAAGGATGTTACAACAATAACTCCTCTAATATGAGGATAAAACCATTGGAATTAGGAAGTTATATAATAGGAAAATTCATATTCCACTCTGATGCAAGCTCTATCTATTGCAGTTTTTTCCTTACAACATCTAAAGCATGGGAACCACCCCACTAAAAAGAACCCTAATTGTACACACACACACACACATATATATATATATATCATATTTTGTTCTAATAACATGATAAAATTGGAATACCTCATCTTAGATGATGAATATTCATCCATGTATGAGTTCCACATACCTGGCCGGCGATCCAGAGGCCACAGGAGAAGTAGATGATGGTATGGAGGACAACACATGTGTGTTCAAACCCAATATATTCAGCATGTTCCTATAGTGGACACATATTAAAATGATACCTATGAGATATTACTCTATAAAGAACAAAAGAGGCATGTAGGTGTCTTAAAACCTTCAAATTGATGTCTGTGCCCAGTCATCTTAATCGACCCCTTGGCGGGGGTGTGATTGTCTAATCATCCCAAAAATGGTGATGTACATATCGATATGTTCTATTGGAATCATACATTCCCTCACTCGAGACATAAGCACTATTCTCATATACCACAAATTTTTCATATCCTAAATAACATTATAAATTGAAACCCCACCTTGTTATGCTCCAAACTCTTGCAGAAATGAAATACATTATAAAACAATTAGAGGATGTCTTATCCAAGATGTCTATATTAGATGGGATCCATCGTTCAAAAATACTAAAAGAGGGACTTGTTGAATCCCTATAGAACCGCACAAGAATTAAATACATATGTTTATACAACCATGGTTTATCGAGTGTATATTGTGGCATAGAAATACCATTTTGCCATCTCTTTTACATAGAAGGATTAAGAAGTTGTCACAAAAGGACAAATATTCCCCTTATATGTTTCAAGACAACTAGATAATGTCGACATCTAAATGACTTTGATTGAAAATGGTTCTAGGATCAATTTCATCCATATTTATACCCTTCAACATTTTTGATACATAAAAGGGGATATGTTTCCCTCAAATATGACCATTCAAGGGTAATATCTAGGTGATAAATGTCCTCCTCGTATGATCCATCTCAAAACATAGTTTCGGAATATCACATCTAATGATGAGATCATTATTTCCTGGAAAGACACTAAATAAAATGTACTTCTATGAAGGACATTTTCTTCACACCCATATCAAGGTAACTTTCACTTTTCATCGCTATTTGAAATACCCCATCAAATTTTTTTTTGACATAAAACATGGTGATAGTTCCCCCTTATAGTAGTGAAAATCCATATATGCATAAACAAGTTTCAATAAAAATTAAGGAATACAACCAATGGAGGATGAAAATATATAGGTTGCAACCTCCCCCGTAATTTCCTAGGGACCACCCCTAGAATTATTGTGGGTAAATTCAATAGTGAATATGTGGTAGCCATAAATCTAGTTAAGGTAGTATATCTGAACCCAAATATCAAATACCCTTCCATCCCTAGTGATAGTGTAAAATAAAATTGCCTCCGTAATTTCTCTACAATGACTCTGTATTTAGGGGTTAACAATGTCCCTTACCATGGAATCTCTAAACTAGATAGTGATAGAGATTCCCAATGATTTCCTTTATCATTTGAGAATTTTAACCTAGAGGTGGAAGAAGAAGAAGATGAACATAGTAATTCCCCTCCCTCATTTGAAGAAGGAATCTCCACTTACATTAATGAGATTAGGAAGTAAAATCAAGGAACATAAGAAGACCTATGCACTACATTGATTAGTGAAAATATTTATCACTTGGAAAAAGAGATGTATATTTTATTTATAAAGAAATATTAATATGTGTTCACTTTGTACAATACAGATATTCCTAGATAGAATCTTGATGCGGCTATGTAGCATCTTATCTTACATAATGACCAATAGGGTTTCACGTAGGAAACTAAGATGATAATCCCCTCTCGTTATACAAACATAGAGACATAATTTGACCAATTGATCAACAATAATTTTTTATGAGAAGGGAAAGACCAAAGATGGATCACCATCATTGTACCTATAAAGAAAAATAATGGAAGGATTATGGTGTCCATCAATTTCATGTGCCATAATTGCTATGTCCCAATGAATGAATTCCCATTTCCAATAAAATAACTTTGGAATGATGCGACTTATAGATTCAACTATTTTTTCACCATGGATGATTACTCATAGTACAATATGATGATGATTTTTTCTAAATATGAGGTAGCCACTGCCTTCAGAGAACACTAGGGGATATTTTTCTATCAGTTAATTCCATAAGGATTAATGAATTTTGGTGATATATATCAATCCTTCCCCCATCATACCTGTAATCCCTTCTATGTATGCATAGTAGAATGTTATGTTGATGACATGATGATCAAATCTTGATAGTATTTTGATCACCTCATGGATATGCAGATAGTCTATGACAAGTTGTATAATCATGGTTTGAAGATGAATTAAATGAATTGTTCTTGCCCCGTAACATCAAGGAAGATAATTTATTTTTTATGCCACCATGGCATTATAGTTATTATATAAACCACTAAGAAAAATCTATAAATGTTATCTGCATAGAATCTAAAGAAACTATGGATTGTTTATGGTAAAATTTCATAAATTAAGTATTTTATAGCCATCCTAGCTTGTAAATCTCTCCCCATTTCCAATTTAATAAAGGAGTTATTCAATAATTAATGGGAAATGACTACCACAAATCCTTAAAGATATTCAAATAGTATGAGTAGAACCCACTATTCTAGATTCAGTCAATGGTAGGAAATACACTTATCTTATATGTGGATACTATGGAATTATCACTTAAAACAATCATCAAAAAGAAATATGATGCGTGGAATGATAAAAATATCTACTACCTCATATGATCATTGAGAGGAACCAAGACGTGATATTCTTCTATCAAGAAGAAATAACTCCCAGTCATCATTGTAGTGAAATAGATGAGGCATTACTTATTGTACCACAATATCCAACTAGTCTGTTGTTTTGACCCACTCATATACATAATTGGATGTCCCATATTGATCGGGTATTTTTCATGTTGGGTGGTTATTCTATAATAGTACAACATTTAGTTCTTGTCATAGAAGTCATTAAAAGGGAAGGAACTGGATAATTTCCAAATAGAACATCCCGCCCTAGAATGTACACCAGTGGACATCGAATAATCATTAGATTATTTTTATATTCCCATAACACTCCCCGAACATGTGAGATGTATTTTGATAGTGCCTCTCAAAGTGCCATCGAAAATATTCTGGAGAACCTGAAAAAAAGTATTGCCTCAGGAAATGTTTTTGTTTCAAAAAAAAATCCCTACTCATTCTCACTATCTGAGGGCTTCATGAATAAAAGGTCCTAATACCAATCTGTCATCACTGTCTTGAACTATCTCTACAAAAATTTATGGCCTACTTGAACATCGAAGGGAATTTAGAGCTAGTGATAATGAAGAAAAATGTTGATTATTATATTAATAATGAAATAATTAGACCCACTCATTATAAGAATTATAGGAAAAATAGAGGATTTACCATTTGATCAAACATTGCACCATATCCCCTGATCATAGAATGTTCATGCTGACACATTGTCTAATGTAGGCACATCCATTGCTTACCCTAATCAAGAAGAAGAAATATTATGCTTCACGTACTAATGGATGGTCTCATAAATCATGTAACTCATCAATATTGTATGGTATGATATCTTTTTAAAGAAATAAGATATCTTGTGTGGCACAAAATATCGAGTTCGAGCGCACCAGGATCTACTAAACTAGCCGTTTAAATTGTGGTTTTTAAAATTATTAACCACATTATGAAATTTATATATATTATTTTTCAAAATAGACTTCATTTATGATTTAAGAATATAAAAATTATCTTAGGGTGAGTTTTTGATATTTTTATAAAAATTATCAATTTTTTATGAATAGTGATTAATACTACATTGTTTCTAATAACCAAATTTTTCATATAAATAATTATTTTTTAAAAAATTTATTTGAAAGTCAAAATAGATAAATAATACACATATTAATTCAATTAGTTCATTGGAACTATTTTTATAATATAATTAGATATTCAAATTTTATTGAACTTTTGAACGTCTCTTTTACCCGCCTTCTAGCCACATTTACAGGATTAGCATTAACCGTAATTTTAGCACTTCTATGAATTAAATATTGAAAAACAAACACACATGATTTTAATCATTATTAAAAATGTGGTCCTATAGGATCAAAATAATTATTGTTGAATAAAAACGTTAGTAATTTTATTTATCATAGTTAAAGCAAAATGTGGTAATCAAAGATAAAAATAATATAATATTATTATAAAGTTACCCTAAAACGTGTACTAATTTAATTAGATGAGTGTGTTTCAACCACAATCACCCTTGGGTTGATTTTGGGACCACATGGAGCCACATGGATGTATTTAATTGGTTTAAAATGTTATATTTAAAGAAAATCCAATTTTTTTATTCTATTGTCTTTAACTTGTAAACTATTTTTAAAATGAGGTTATATAAGTGCTATGGTCGAAATTAAATAGTTATTAGAAATCCATGATGCTTATACACACCATGGTAATTTATTTATAATTTTATAAAATAAATAATTAAATTAAAAGTGACACAATGATGATGTAGTAATTGATTTGTTAAAAGTACAATTAAAGAAATGATATTCATAATATTAATATAAATATAATTTGAGTGATTTAATGTCATAAGTTATTTTTATTGATTAATTTATCTTATTAGTAATTTTTTTAAGTCTTGGGTCGAATATATATATTTTATTTGATTTTTGTACAAGAAAAAAATGAATAATGTCAAAATTAACATTTAAGATATTTTAATAAAAATAATATTTTATTAAATTATATAAAATTAATAAAAATATATATTTATACCTAATAACTAGGAAAATGTTAATGATATGATAATGATCTGTTTCAAATCCTTTAATGGACATTTTTCCCTGAAAATGACATTGGTATTATTAAAATTAAAGAATGTTACAAACTGTCACACTATAATTTTTTAAAAGGTCGATAATTTTAATATAGGTATAACCTTGAGATAATTATATCTTGAATAATATATGGAAATCTAAAAGATTTATATATATCATAGTAAATTATTTATAATTTTTAGAGACTAAATAATTACCATAAATAATGAAACAATAGTGAAGAAGTAATTATTTTATCAATAGAAATATCTACTATATGATTCTTAAAATATTTAAAAAATTATAATTTATATACTTTAGGTGATACAATAATTTTATAGTTTAAAATGAAATTTTATGAGTAAATTCAATCATTTGGTTTAGATTTATCATTATGTTTATAATTTATTTAAAGTCAAAGTAACGAATATTATCAAAATTGACACTATTGAAATTGTACAAAAATTATATTTATCAAATTATTTATAAATGATAAAAATATTAAAAAATTACTAGGTCATAATTATAAGGTATATAATGAATATATTGTTCATTTATAGTTAATTTTAACCATATATGTAAATATTTATAACTATTTAATATTTAGAATATTATTACCATAATTAAAATTAAATAGAATAAATAATGATAAATCAAAATGTTAAGGTATAAAATAATATAAAAACATGTATAAATTTTTTTGAGAGTATTTCGACCCATAATAATCTTAGATTTGATCTAGTCCACCTGGGACCATTTGAAAATGAAATTAAATTTATATTAATTTAATATTTTTTGAGTTTCCTAATGTGCCCCTCATCTCTCTTATAAAAGGAAACCTCTACTTATATTTAATTCACACCTCTAAATCCCATTATCTCATCCAAAATATACCCATTTATTCTCCAAACTTCCCTCACATCATATTATGGGTCATACATTGGGCATAATTCCAACATAAGGAGTCCTTTTGTGCAAATCAAAAGGAGACACTCATTGAATAGGTAATGGTGATACAAATTCAATTCAATTTATTTTCTTATTCTACTACCTTTTCCTAATTTTTTCAATAATAATGTAACAAATACATTATATAATATATACTGGGATGTTTTTATGGTTATGGGACAACCATATACATCTTTTTACCTACCCTATAAAAAACAATATCACCATGTGTGCGTGCGTACGACTTACTATATCCACATCATGGTGTCAACTATTTTTCATCTATACATTATTTATATGGGTATAATGATTATTATACAGGATTTAAATAATAAATATTACATGATATTGTTTCTTTATAATTCATATTCCATCCATTTTCTTACACTTTACCCTTATGAAATGATATTGTCACTTGTGTGTATGTATGACCTACTGTTTCCACGGCACGATGAGATTAATTCTCCACGTTATCCATTCAAGATTGACGATAAAAAATATATATAATAAATAAGTATGAAATATATTAAATAATAATGAGACTGGAATTATACATATACATATATTTCATTTACTTTTTCAATTCAATATAATATGAAAACGGTAACAGTGTTCATGCGAACATATGACCTACCGTCTCCATGAAAGGTGTATTACATTCCACATATCTATCTATTATATATATTTATATACTAAAAATATATGATAGATATATCACTTTTTATATTCTGTAAGAATTTAAATAATGATATAAGTAATACAATCAGGAATTACAAGAAAAAACATGTACGATGAAAAAACCGATTATTACCCAAAATGACACTTGAACTTGGAAATTATAATAAAAGTGTAATGTAAAGTCATTAATGAATCATATATGATATCATAAATATTATTATGATTTTTTATAAGTTATTAATATTTTTAAAATTACTATACAAGAGTTTCATACATATATGAATGGAATCAGACCTACAGTAAGGGTTAATGTCACAATCTCTTTATTATATTAGGTTGTTTATACATAGGTATCTAATGGGAAATATTTAGCCCAGATGGCCCGAAGGACTTCATTTTTATTTTATGATGGATAATCCCAATTTTAAGGGTTGAAGGGGAACCCGTACATGACCCGTAGGGCCAAGGAACAAGGCCCGACTAACCTACAATACATGACCCAAAGGCCCAGAGGCATACCATGCCCAATACATGATCTGTAGGCCAAGCCCAATTGAACTTCCCCTCCCCAGCTTCTATGTCATTGATCACATATCTCCACACCATGTATTTCTGATAAGCTAGAATTTCCCCATACAATACTGCACGGTGCCTGGTCCTGATGGTGGTTTCCATACCCTCTCATTCTTCCAATCCGGTGAGCTCTACTTCTGGTGGCTGCTACTCTTGTTTCTCTAATACTCTTCTTGGTAGTGTTCTGTGTAAACCAGGATACTCCATGGTCTCTGTGGCCCGAAGGCCCTATGGCCCGAAGTCCTTTTATGACTCGAAGGTCCTTGAGACCCGGAGGCCCAAACCGGTGGCCCAGAGGCCCATATTGAGTGAATAGTTTTGGCTGCTAAAGTACCGAACTGTAACTACTACAGTACTGCTATAGTATCACAGAAATTCACCCCCACATGGTTTTGTACCTAGGTCTCTTTCATGCCAAGAATAATCCCTTACCACTCGGGTATGGACTCATTGGCCTAAT
This sequence comes from Viscum album, assembly GCA_963277665.1. Lineage (NCBI taxonomy): Eukaryota > Viridiplantae > Streptophyta > Magnoliopsida > Santalales > Viscaceae > Viscum > Viscum album. The sequence goes on from OY728133.1 coordinate 67,933,983, forward strand.
GGGATATTTTATCCTCCATGTCCATGTTTCATAAAATTTATTTCAAAATTTTATTGAAAATTATTTAAATACATTTTAACCCATGATTGAATTTTTATTAAATTTTTTTAAATGAATTTTTTTTTTCATTTTATAAATGAGTTACTTTATGATATTTTTAAAAAAGTAAGGATATATTTTTTAACTTATATAGTGTGATTAGATATTTTACGCCGTTATGACTCCTTAACATTTTGAATATTTCCTCAAAGACTTACAATGTTATTTTCAAAAGAAATACATTCATTTATAATTGAGAAACTTTTATATGTTTTTAATGTAAAAAAGTGATATTTATCTCAAAGAGTTTTATTTATTTTATTAAATTATTATTATCTATGTAAAAATCCTTTATTAGATTTTATTCTTAATTAAGGTTGATTTATTATGATACAATCTTTGATATTGTAAGTTTTTATGATAATTTTGACTGTGTATATTCTATTTATATACCATTCAAGGTTTAATGTTAATGTATTAACATTTTGTATGATAGTTTTAATATGAATGTTTATTTTTATTATGTTTTACTCCTTTTATAAGAGGAATGAATTGGAATTAGTAAGTGATAGGTGGGGCCTATTATAGCCCCTCGATGCATCAGTAGGTCACAAGAGAAAATCTAGCCCAAATGGCCTGAAGGCCTTCATTTTTATTGGTTTTTGATAACCCCCCTTTCAAGGGATGAGGGGGAAACCATACAAGGCCCGTAGAATCAGATATTACAAGGCTCGTAGGCTTAGGAGATTACATGACCCAAAGGTCTTTGGGAATTCAACCTGACTATCTAGAAGGAACAGCCCCTCCCCAACATCTATGTCATGATAGTAGTTCTCCACCTTTGCATGACCATCTGGCTAGGCTTCACGTGCAAGCATAGGCTGGTCTCGATGGCATAGCGATACCCTCTCATTCTAACATATCCATTTGGCTCTGCTCTGGTAAGTGCACATGATCTGAATCCTTTTCAGGGGCTACTCCTTTTTTGTAGTGTGTCTGGAGCAAATGCATGTGGCCCGAAGGCCTTGAGGTGGACCGGGGGCCTTCAAGGTGGCCTGAAAGCGCTACTGACCTGAAGACATGGGTGTCCTGAAAGACTTAAGGACTCCAAGCCCAAACCTGTGGCCCAAGGTGAATAGTTATAGATGCTACAGTACCAAACAGTACCTGCTACAGTACTGCTACAATGGCTTCTACTGTACCCGCATAGTGTACAGTTCTACTACCGTACCTGTACAGTGTACAGTTCTACTACAGTACCTGTACAGTGTACAGATCTACTACAGTACCCCGCACAGTGTAAAATGCTGCTACAGGACTGCTATATTACCTGCAATAGTGCCTGCTATAGTTCTTGCTACAGTACCCTCAGAAATATGCATCTACCTAGTTTTGAACCTTCGTATTATGGATAAACATAAGGATACCTCACTAACTGGGATGAGGCTCATGTGCCTCATGAGAAAAACTAGTTTGGGGTTTTACACATTTATGTATAGTCTTTGCATGAGGCCTTGATGCTATTGTTATGATGTCTAACATTATGCATTCCCTCCTTGTAAGATTATTTATTGATATTACATGTGATTATTCGACTATTAGAATATATATGTAAATTTTTAAAAGGAATTATTTTAATTTATTGTTTCCATATTATGTTCAGATTTATGTTTAAAATGGTTTTTTTAGATTTAGACCCTCCCTGAAAAGTTTATGGTTACTTACAAAAGCTTATGTTGTATTGCTTACCCTTACTGAGCATCTAAGCTCACCTATTTATTATATTTCATTTCCCCAAGATGAAATAATTGTATTATGATTGATATTAAGGGTTAATCTAAGAGAATAATGGTATTTTAAAAACATTCTCTATGTTAAATTTTATGTTATGAAGTGTAATTGTAACACCCTTAGATTTTAGGATAAATAATTTTTAAATTTCATTGATTTCTTTTGTTGTACGCTACACCAAGATTATCTTTCACTATACACAACACTATATTATCTTGTAATATATGCAAACACTATTCTTGGCTTGTGTTATACGCAAGAGCGACCTTCCTCAATAGCGTGTGTTGTACGCAATATCGAGTCTCACTAAACAACGATATATTGTCATAAAATTATCATGAAGTAGCTATTATGAATAGTATTAACCAAATTTTAAATTTTATGACAATATCATTAATCTTACATAGATTCTAGAATATGGTATGGGACCAAAATAAATTTTTCGGGTAAAATAATTGTTTTAAAAAAAAATGCAATTTTTCCACCTTTTGAGGGAGCACCCACATTAAATCTATTTTTTGACATATTTATAAGTTCAACTTGATGAAATAAACTTATTCATTTCAATAATTATAAAAAACTAACTATGGATAATTGTTATATATTTTTCTGTTAACATTCATATTTTGATGAATTGTAAAAATACCCTAAATTTTAATTAAAAACAACTTTTTTCATTAAGATAATTTATATGGTTAAATTATAATATTTAATTGTTTTAAAGAATAAATAGAATATATTTTTACCATTTAATATTATTTATGTCATTATCATTAATTTTACATTGAATTCATAGGTAAAAACATTCCAATCTTTTGCAATGTTTTAACTTTTAGAACTCATTTTCTCAACAGCGGGATTAATTTTAAATTAAATACTGCAACATCTGTATTTTGAATTTGGAAAACTAGATTCCATATTTGGAATCAGTAGATCCAAATTATGTTAATAGGCTACTTTTTATTTTTAGACATTATGAATAGTAACTATGGTAAATTTTATTTACAACAGTTAAAGGTAAATCATGTAATTAAGGGTAAGAATAATATTATAAAATTACCCTAACACTTGTATTAATATACTTGGATGATTATATTTAGTCCTAAAATATTCTTGGGTCGAAATGGTATCTTTTGGAACCCACTTGGATGTAAATGAGACATTTAATTTATTTTTTTTAAAGAAAGTGAAATATGCCTCACTCAAACTTTAATAATTAAAGTATTTTTAATATAAGGTTATACCAAATTTAAATTCAATTATAAATACTCATTTTAAATATATAATGTTTTTCTTCATCATGGTAATTTATTTATGATTTTTAAAAAATATATAATTGTCTTAATAGCTTATAAATTAATGATGCAGAAATTATATATTTAGTGAAAAATCAATAATACTGTTTTTATTAAAATAATTATACCCATCAAAATAACCATATTCTTTTACAAACCTTATTTTAAGAGTATATATATACACTAATAATCCACGGATATAATTTTTTACCATTTGGAGCCTTATAAAACATGTTATTGTGTTTATATTATTTTATTTTAAATGACGTTAAAGTTGTCACCTTCATAATTTAATAAACATATCATTCTAAATGTTGGGTGTTTTAGAAGATAAATTTGACTAAAAGTATTATTATGAAATATATTAGATTTATATTCATCATATATTTTTATTATTAATTTTTATGCAAAAAATAATTATATTAAATAATTATACAAAAATGTTGTAGTAATTATTTTATTATGAAAAATATCAAATAAATGGTTTTAAAAATATTAAAATAAATATTATATTAACTAATTAACATGATCCACAAATTTTCAAGATTAATATGACATGTTATAAATATATTAAATATTTTTCTTTGAATATAGCCTCTGTTTGGATTTTATTTAAATTCAAATAAATTAATAGTGTCCAAATTGACACTATTGAAATTTTCTAAAAATAACATATTATTAAATTGTTTAAAAATCACAAAAATATTTAAGAATTATAAATTGAAATTTATATGGTAAAAAATTACATAATGTATCCAAGTATTAACCATTAAAAACACATAAGTAAGTATTTAAAACAATTTAAAATTTAGAATATTATTACCAGAAAGAAAATTAAATAGATTAAATAAGGATAAATCAAATTGATAATGTTTAAAATAATTTTTCAACATGTCTAAATTTAATTTTATGATGATATCTAAACCCTATCTCATATCACCTTCAAATTTGAGTAATTTTGACATTTTTAGGTGGGGTTTGATTTTATTATATATTAATATTTTTGAGGTTTCCAAAAGTTCCCCTCTCCTCTCTTATAAAAGGGAACCTCATCCCTCTTCACTTCACTCCATTTTAAGCCTTCAATATTGTCAAACCCCTAAAAATTACTCTTATAAATTTATATATTTATATTATAGAGGTTCTGGTATTCTCTAATGTCCAACTCTAGTGCCCTAAGAGGAAGTTCAAAAAAAGGCACGTCGAGGAAGAGGTAATCTCTTCTACCGATTCTTTCAGGTTTCTTTCTTCTTCTACTTCCTATTATTTACTTGTTTCATTATAAAGTAATAAAATAATTATCAATAATATACATATATGTTATTATAAATATTAAACAACCCTATTTCACAATATATCCATCCTACAAAAAAATGAAATCACCGCGCGTGCGTACGTACGGCTTACCGTCTCCACGACGTGGTGTAATCTATTTTTTCCCACCACCACCATACTTGGATGGGTATAATGGCGGAAATAATAATTATATATTATTATTATAACATAATACTGATTCTGAGATATTATATCAACAACTCCAATTCCATTCAATGATTATTGGAATAATATCTTCGCTCGTGTGTATGTACGGATAACCGTCTCCACGGCGCGATGAGGTCCATTCTCCATGTTAACCATTCAAGAATGATTATAAAGTATATATAATAAATAATCATGAAATATATGACATAATAATGATACTAGATTTATTTATTTGTTATTTACTTACTTCCATTCAATTTTAATAAGGAAACAAAAATAGTGTTGTTGCATACGTACGACCTACCGTCTCCATGAACGGTGTATTTCATTACATTTAACCATCTATTATATATATATATATATTTAATTATGAATATATATTATATATAAATAATGTTTTACATTCTTGAAGTATGTAATCATGTTCTATGTATTCATATGAATAATTACCAGTCAAAACACGTACGATAAATCAAACGATTTTACCCTAAACGCTACTTTAAAAAGGAATTGACAAATGAACAGGTAATATAATGTCGTAAGTGAATCGTATATGATATCATAAATAGTTTTATGGTTCTATTATAAGTTAATAATATGTTTAAACCAACTATACATGAGTCTCTGACACAAATGGAAGAAATAGGACATAAGGTAAGGGATAATTATTCCAATCTCATTATTATCTAGGATTGTTTATTCGTAAGTACATACTGGGGATATGTTTATCATCCATGCCCCTGATATATTTAATAAATTATGAAGGTGACAACGTTGAAACCATTTAAATTAAAATAATATAAATGTCATAATCTGTTTTATAAGGCTCCAAATTGTCCACAAGTGGACCCTTGGATGCTTAGGGTATAGATATACTCGACCAATAAGGTTTGGTAAAGTTTCTAGTCCTTTTGATGGGTATTATTATTTTAATAAAAACTATATTATTGATTTTTCACTAAATAAATAATTTCTGCATCATTAATGTATAATCTATTAAGGTAATTATATATTTCTTAAAAATCATAAATAAATTACCATGATGAAGAAAAGAATTTACCTTTCAAATGAGTATTTATAATCAAATTTATATTCTATATAACCTTATATTAAAAATACATTAATTTTTAAAGTCTAAGTGAGACATATTTCACTTTCTTTAAATAAAATAAATTAAAGGTCTTAATCACATCTATGAGGGTTCCAAAAGATACCATTTCGACCCAAGTATATTTTAGGACGAAATATAATCATCCAATTATATTAATACAAGTGTTAGGGTAATTTTATAATATTATTTTTACCCTTAATTACATGATTTTCCTTTAACTTTAGTAAATAAAATTTACCATAGTTACTATTCATAATGTCTAAAAATAATAAGTATCATATTAACATAATGTGTACCTACTGATACCAAATATGGAATTCATTTTTCCAAATTTAAAACACATAAGTAGGATTATTTAACATAAAAATAATCTCACTATTGAGACAGATCAAATAGTAACTACGGAAGAAATTGGACGTATGGTAAGGGATTATTTCGTCTCACTTTTATTTATATGAGACATATGCCTTATAATATAAAGAAATGTTTTAGGTAATAAAACAAAAGAAAAAGATCTTTATGGGAGATGTTGAAGATCTTTCACCATGATTAGAAGATTATGTTCTGAGTATTCAAATAATCTAAACTAATACAGTCATTGGGCATCTGTTTTTGGCATGTATTAAGTATTCCGCAAAAGTAATGTAATGTCTATGTATGTTAATCCTTTAAGATCATCCAACCCTGATCGGTTCCTCTTCTCAACCTCTCTATTTATATTATAGAGGTTTTGGTCTTCTCAAAAGGCCATCTCTAGTGCCCTAAGAGGTAGTTTAAAAAAAGGAGCATTGAGGAAGAGGAATCTCAGACACATATGGAAGAAGTTGGACATAAGGTAAGGGATAATTATTCCAATCTCATTATTATCTGAGATTGTTTATTCGTAATTACTTACTGGGGTTATGATTATCATCCATGTCCATGTTTTCTAAAAATGTTTCAAAAAATGTTTATTATTCTTCCATGTATGTTTAAAGTCATTTTTACCGTTTTTGACTTCTACCACATGGTATGGAAAGAATCTTTCTTTTCATTACCATACGAGGTACTTTTTGAATTTTTCATCAAAAGTACGAGAAGAATATTTTTTTAACTTATACGGCATGAACAGATTTTTACGGTTTCATAAGACCTTATTTTCATGAAGCTTCCTATACAAGATTTCATGATTATTTTCAACAAAAACATTTTCATTTAAAATTTCATGGTATTTTGTGAAATGAAAATGATTTTGTAAAAGAAAGGATATTTTCCTCAAGAATTCATTTCAAGTTTTTTTATCAAAACTATTTTCCATCTAAGATGACATTATTTAGTATATTTTTGTTTCAAGTATAATTTCTCTATTAATTACATGGTTTGATATTTCTTATGATGAAATGATATCCATTTGTTTTATATGGATTATGGTATGATGGGATGATGTTTATGAAACCCATATTATTCTTTGGGTTATGATGAGTGATTTATGTTTATTTTGTGGCACACGAAAGAATGATTTCATTATGAGATGATTGAGACCTATATCTCCCTCCAATGCATTGGGAAACGATTTATATCTCATGAGATAGACATGGCTAGAACGGAAATTTAATCTGATTCAGTAATACAGGTAAAAAACATAGGAATTTTTTTTTAATAGGCTACTTTTTATTTTTAGCATTATGAATAGTAACTAGGGTAAATTATATTTACTATAGTTAAAGGTAAATCATGTAATTAAGGGTAAAATTAATATTATAAAATTACCCTAACACTTATATTAATATAATTAGATTAATATATTTCATCCTAAAATATACTTGGGTCGAAATGGTATCTTTTAGAACCCACTTGTATGTGATTAAGACATTTAATTTATTTTATTTAAAGAAATTGAAATATGTCAATTTCAAACTTTAAAAATTAAAGTATTTTTAATATAAGGTTATACAAAATATAAATTCAATGATAAATACTCATTTGAAATATGAAATGTTTTTTTCATCATGGTAATTTATTTGTGATTTTTATGAAATATTTAATTACCTTAAGAGATTATACATTAATGATGCAAAAATTATTTATTTAGTGAAAAATCGATAATATAGTTTTTATTAAAATACTAATACCCCTCAAAAGGAACAAAAACATGCCCAAACATTATTGTTAGTGTATATATATACCCTAATCATTGAAGGGTCTACTTGTGGACCATTTGGAGCCTTATAAAACAGATTATGACATTTATATTATTTTATTTTAAATGATGTCAAAGTTGTGGACTTCATAATTTAATAAACATGTCATTATAAAAGTTGGGTGTTTTAGAAGATAAACTCGACTAAATGTATTATTATTGAATAAATCAGATTTTTCTTAATAATATAATTTTATTATTAATTTTTATTCAACAAATAAGTATATTAAATAATTATACAAAAATGTTGTAGTAATTATTTTATTAAGAAATATATCAAATAAATAGTTTAAAAATATTAAAATAAATATTAAATGAACTAATTAATGTCCTAAAAAATTTCTAGATGAATATTACATGTTAGGAATCTATTAAATATATTTTTTCAAATATATCATATGTTTTAATTTTATTTAAATTCAAATAATGCAATAGTGTCAAATTGACACTATTGATATTTTACAAACATAACATATTAAGAAAATTGTTTAAAAACCACAAAAATATTTAAAATTTATAAATTAAAATTTATATGGTCCAAAATTTCATAAAGTACCAAATTATAGACAATTCAGAACACATAAGTAAGAATTTATATCAATTTAAAATTTATAATATTATTACTACAAATAAAATTAAATAGATTAAATAAGGATAAATCAAATTGATAAGGATTAAGATAATTTATCAACATGTGTAAATTTTATTGGATGATGATATTACAACCCAATATCATTTCATATTTGAATTTGAGTAATTTTGGTGGTTTTTAGACGGGGTTTGAGTTTATTATAAATTAATATTTTGGTGGTTTCCAAAAGTTACCCTCTCATCTCTTATAAAGGGGAACATCCTCTCTCTTGTCTTCACTCCATTTTAAGCCTCAATGTTAAGACAAAACCCTAAAAATTCCTCTTATAAACCTCTCTAGTTATATTATAAAGGTTATGGTTTTCTCAAAAGTCCAACTCTAGTGCCCTAAGAGGAAGTTTAAAAAAAGGCACATCGAGGAAGAGGTAATCTCTTTTTCCAATTCTTTCAAGTTTTTTTCTTCTTCTACTTCCTATTCATTACTTGTTTCATTATAAAGTAATAAAATCAGTATCAATAATATACTGATATGTTATTATAAATATGAAACAACCCTATTTCACCTTAAATTCATCCTACAAAAAAATTAAATCACCATGCGTGCATTCGTACGGCTTACCGTCTCCATGCCGTGGTGTAATCTATTTTTTTCCACCACCACCATAATTGGATGGGTATAATGGTGGAAATAATAAATATATATTATTTTTACAACATCATACAGATTCAGAGATATTATATCATCCACTCAAATTGCATTTATTAATTATGGGAATGATATCATCACTCGGGCGTACGTACGGATTACCGTCTCCACGACGCGATGAGTTTCATTCTCCATGTTAACCATTCAAGAATGATTATAAAGTATATATGATAAATAATCATGAAATAAATGACATAATAATGATACTGGATTTATGTATATGTAATTTACTTACTTTCATTCTATTCAATAAGGAAATGCAAACAGCGTTCATGTGTATGTACGGCCTACCGTCTCCATGAATGGTGTATTTATTTCCATTTATCCATATATATATATATATTAAATTCTGAATATATATTATGTATAAATCATGTTTTACACTATGGAAGTATGTAATCATGATCTAAGTATTCATATGAATAATTACTAGTCAAAACACGTACGATAAAGGAAACGATCTTACCGAAAACACTACTTTAACGTGGAATTGACAAATGAATGCGTAATATAAAGTCATAAGTGAATCATATATGATATCATAAATATTATAATGGTTATGTTATAAGTTAATAATATGTTTAAACCCACTGTACAAGAGTCATGGACACAAATTTAAGAAATTGGGCATAAAGTAAGGGATAATTATTCCAATCTCGTTCTTATTTGGGATTATTTATTCATAAGTACTTACTGGGGTTATGTTTATCATCCATGTACATGTTTTCTAAAAATGTTTTCTCAAAATGTTTACTATTCTTCAATGTATGTTTAAATTAATTTTTACCCTTTTTTACTTCTACCACATGGTATGGAAGGAATCTTTCTTTTTTTTACCATACGATGTACTTTTTGAATTTTCTAGTAAATGTATGAGAAGAATGTATTTTTAATTTATACGGAATGAATGGGTTTTTATGGTTTCATAATGCCTTATTTTCATGAAGTTTCTTATACAATATTTCAGGATTATATTCAAAAAAAACTAGTACTTTTAAAATTACATGGCATTTTGTGAAGAGAAAATGATTTTGAGGAAGAAAGGACATATTCCTGAAGAATTCATTTCATGTATTTTATCAAAACTATTTTCTATATAAGATGAAATTATTTGGAATGTTTATGTTTCAAGTATAATGTCTCGATTAATTACATGGTTTGATTTTTCTTATGAATAAATGATATCCATTTGTTTTATATGGAATATGTTATGATAATATGATGTTTATGAAACCCATATTATTCTTTGGGTTATGATTAATGATTTATGTTTATTTTGTGGCACACGAAAGAATGATTTCATTATGAGATGGGTGAGACCTATATCTCCCTCTAATGCATTGGGTAAAGATTTATATCACATGAGATAGACCTGGATGGAACGAAATGTGAATCTAGTTCAATAATACAGGGCTGGAATGACAAGTAAACCCTATTCAGTAATATACTTTGTCCACTATGATGGTCTTGGTAGCAATGCTTTGGATACTATGGAAATAATAGCATGTGTGTAATGGTTTTCCACAATTACATGTTATATTCCCATGGTATTATATCATGATTAAAGTCTCTTTGTTATCCATTCCTTATGTACTACCAAGATTTATGTCATTACTCATGTTTTATGTTCATGTTTTTACGTTCTAATGTTTATGGATTGTTTTATGTTCTCCATGTTTACCCTTACTGAGCAGTTGAGCTCACCCTTTTTATGTTTTCTTTTCCCCTGGATATAAATAATGGTTTTAGGTAAGAAATCAAAAGGGGAAGATCTTTATGCGAGATGTTGAAGATCATTCACCATGATTAGATGATTTTGTTCCTAATTTCCAATGATACTAAACTACTACAGTCCTTGGGTGTCTATTTTTTATGTATTAATTATTCCAAAAATTTAATGTAATTTCCATGTACATAATGCTTGGGTATCTATAGTAATGTATAATTCATGTATGTAATACATTTTCCAAGACTTCTAAACTGATCAATCCTTTTGTATTTTATTCTTTGTAAACATTTCAATGTATTAAAATAATCCACCAGCTTCGGGCTTCTGGGATCATAGTGTTACAATTTGTATCAAAGGAAGATTATAAACAACCTTGTAAATTATATTTATAAAACACATATTATAAAATATAACCCTATGAATGAATTTAAGGATAAGTCTAAGTATCAGATATCATCCTTTAGATTTGGAAATGGATAACATTGGTTAATCCTATGAACTTATTGATTAGGAAGAATAAGAAAAAATATAGATATCTTATAAATTATTCTTACTGACTTGATTTAGTATTTCTCACTTTTTGATCTTTTTTTGTTAATGGTTTGAATCATCATGGTTATACAAAAATGGTTATACTACTAATAATGGAGAAGATACAAAAGATAAATTATATTAAAGAGGTATTAGAGAATAATGTGTTGAAGCTTACTTGATGGTTTATTGGTGAAGTGGAATGATTATGGTTGTTTTTTATTTGGATTCAAGAAATATTATATCAATGGTTGTATAGTTATATGATTCACAAGACATATAAGGGTGTTATTATAGTACATCTTCATCATGTATTTTGAAGCATGCATTATTTCATTACGGGTTTTGAGGGTATAAATTTATTTGTTAATATGAGAAACATTATGCTATTTAGGGAATATGATGCTACTATTTATTTTGGAAATTTGGAGACCTTATTAGAATATCAATTTGGAGGGAAATCTTTTTGTCGAGTCGTAAGGTTGTAATAGAGTACGTTGAACATGTGATATTATTTTTTGAGGAAAAAGTATGATTTATTGGATACTTTGGCTAACATTTTTTGTGTCAATAAACATTTAGAGGATGAAGGAAATACATGTAGGGCTTATGATTTATCAAAAGTGCTTCAGGCATGAAAATTTCATTTTTAGAATTCATTTCTAGGTGTAATGGATGAAGTGAAAATATATAAAAGCACAACCAAATGATGAGATTATACTTGTGATAGGAAATAAAATAATGTAAATTTTCTCAAGTTCATATCTAGATAGTAAACTAATTCCTCAACTTTGGTAAAAAGTATCTAAAAAAATGTGTTATCCTAATACATTAGTTTTTTTAACCGATTTTATTTTAAAAAATCATAGATTTATGGCTTTGAGACCCCCAATTTTCCACTGATTGTTAACATGATTCTGATTGATGACCTCAATCACTCTCTATAAATATTTATATTTTCCCTCCATATACATACATATACTTGCAACTAATGTTCTTCTATTTGAAGGCCTAATTTGGTGGATACCTTCACATTTCCTTTTCCCCTTTATTAAGAGTAGATTTTTGTAACCCTATTTCTGATATGGGTTTTCTAAAAAAGTATTTTTTATTATCAACCTTTTGTTTTAGAAGTTGAATTTTAAATTGTGAGGACACAATTTGTTAAAGGAGGGTAGAATGTAACACCACAAGATTTCATGTTAAATTATGTTTTTAAATAAATATGATAGCATACATTGCAAGAAACACCGAGTTCAAGTGCATCGTGATCAACCAAACTAGTTGTTTAAAAATGAGATTATGAACAATATTAACCATGTTATGAATTTTATATATTTTATTTCTCAAAATAGACTGCATTTTTGAATTTTGAATATCAAAATTAGATTTGGATGAATTTTTTCTATTTTTATTAAAACATTCATTTTTTATGAATAGTAGAAAAATTGAATTGTTATTAATTTCCATTTTTTCATTTAAATAATTATTTAATTTAAATTTATTTTAAAGACACATTAGATAAATAATATGTATGTTAATTCAATTTAGTTCATTTGAACTATTTTTATAATAAAATAATATATAAAAATTTATTGTTCATTTGAATATCTCTTTTACCTGACTTCTAGCCAAATTTTCTTGATGAGAATTAAACATAATTTTACAACTTCTATTAATTTAATTTCTAAAAAATGAAATACATGACTGTAATTAATATGAAAATTTTGGTCCAATATGATATTTTTTTTGTGAATATTAACTTTTAAATTTTATTTTCCACGGTTAAAGGTAAATAAGGTAATTAAAGGTAAAAATTATATAATATTCTTATAATGTTTTCCTAACACATGTAATAATTAAATTGGATGAGTGTGTTTCAACCAAATTAATCTTTATGTCTATTTAGGGATCACATGGATCAACTTAGATGACTTTAATATTTATATAGTTTTATATTTAATGAAAATACAATTTTGTAATACTTTTGTTTTTAACAAGTAAATTATTTTGGAAATGAGGTTATATAATGGATATGGTCAACTAAAAATGTTAATTAGAAATATTAAATTCTTTTCTACACTGTATGAATTTATTTATATTTTTTGAAAATAAATAATTGAATTAAATTGGGAAACAATGATGATGTAGTAATTGATCTATTAAAAGACTACTCAAATAAATGATATTCATAATATTAATATAAATATAATTTGAGTGATTTAATGTCATAAATGAATTTTATTGACTAATTGGACATATTATTATTGTTTTAGAATTATTGGTTTGAATATATAAGGTTGATTTGATTTTTTTATAAGAAAAAATAATGAATAGTTTCAAAACCAACATTTAAGATATTTTAAAATAAATGACATTTTATTAAATGATATAATATTCATCAAAATAAATATTTCATCCAAATAACTTGGATAATTATATATATATCATAATGACTGATTTTTTATCATTTATTGGACATTTTTCCATGAAGATGACTTATATATTATTAAAATTAATGAATGTGACATAGTATCACACTCTCATTTCTTATATGTTCTATAATTTTAATGTAGGGAGAAAATGAAGAAAAATCTAATCATGAATAGTATATATGGAAAGAAAAAATAATTACCTACATAAGAGTTATTTATTTATAACTTATAATGAATCAATAATTACCATAATAATGACATAATAGTGATGATGTAATTATTTTATTAACAGAAATATTAAAAAAATTATTTTTGAAATATTAAAATAAATATAATTTCTCATAATTGACAAAATCCATGAATTTTATAATATAATATGACATTTTATTATTGTATTAAATTATTTTTTTTGAACTTATCATTTTTATTTGATTTTATTTGATGTTAAACTGATGAATACTATCAAAATTGACACTATTGATATTTTATAAAAATAAAAATTAATAAAATTATTTTAAAATAAAAAACATTATTAAAAATCAAAACCTTATAATTATAAGGTCTAAAATGTGATAAAGTTTCCATTTATGGACAATTGACACCCAATAAGTAAATATTTGTAACCATTTAATATTTTGAATACTATTACCACAATTACAATTAAATATATTAAATAAGGATAAATAAAAAGGATAAATTTTAAAATTCAAAAAAATTATAAATTTTATTATTTGAGAGGATTCAGACCCATATTCATCTTATATTCTAAATAATACACTTTTAATCCATTCTTAATCGAGTGTTAATTTATATTAATTAAATATTTTGAGAGTTCCCTAAGGTGCCCCTCACCTCTCTTATAAAAGGGAACATCTCCTTCTCTTTTATTCAAACCTCTAAACACCTTTTCCTTGTCCAGACTCCGCCCATTTATACTCCCAACATCCCTAAATTTATACTTGGGGTCATACATTGGGCATTATTCCAACCCAAGGAGTCCTTTTGTGCAAATCAAAAGGAGGTACCCGAAGAAGAAATAATTTTTTTTCAAATTCAATTCAATTTATTTTATTCTTCAATTTCCTTTTACTACGTTTTTTCTGTAATGATGTAATAAATCCAGAATCTAATATATATTTATATGTTTTTATTATTATTTGAAAACCATATTCCTCTTTTTACCCACCCTACAAAAAACAATATCACCATGTGTGCGTATGTACGACTTATCATCTCCAAGTCAAGGTGTCAACTATTTTTCATCTATACATTATTTATATGGGTATAACGATGAATATAAAGGATTTAAATAATAAATATTACATGATACTGTTTATTTATAAATAATATTATACCCAATTCTTTACCCCTTACCATTGCGAAATGATATCATCACTCGTGCTTAAATATAACCTACTGTATCCACAATGCGATGAGATTTATTATCCACTGTAACCATTCCAGAATGATTATAAATTATTTATATAATGAATAAGTATGAAATATATAAAATAATAATTCTACTAGAATAATATATATATACACATAAATTTAATTTACTTGATTTCATTCAATACGATACAAAAATAGAAACAATGTTCATGCAAACGTATGACCTACAATCCCCATGAATAGAGTATTCCATTACATATATCTATTTATTATATATATTTTTATAATTAATATATATGCTATAGAAATCATTTTTTACATTATAGATGTATGTAAACCATGATCTATGTAATAAAATCAAGAATAACAAGTCAAAACACGTGTGATAAACAAAGCGATTATTACCTGAAATGTTTCTTTAACTTGGAAATATTTAATAAAAGGGTAATGTAAATTCATAAATGAATCATATATAAAATCATTAATATTATTATTATTCTTGTAAAAATTATTAATATGTTTAAAACCACTATAAAGGATTTTCATTCACGTACAAAGGGATTCAGGCCTACGGTAAGGGTTAATTTCACAATATCATTATCATCTGAGGATATTTATACGTAAGTCTCTACAGGAAAATCTTTATTAGCCATGTCAATGTTTCGTAAAATATAGTTCAAAATAATATCAAAAAAAATTTAATGTCATTTTTAGCCATGTTTGAATTTTTATAATTTTTTTAAAAGGAACGATTCTTTAGTTATCCAAGCAAGGTACTTTATGCCCTTTTCGACAAATTAATGAATGGCTTTTTTTATCATATATGGAACGAGTAGATATTTTATATCATTTTTAAGCCTTAAAATTTTGAATCTTCCCTTCCAAGATTGCAATATTATTTTCAAAATAAATGTTTTCTTTTATAATTTCACAACATTTAAATAATTTCAATGTAAAAAATGGATATTTGTATCGAATAATTTTAATGATTTTATTTGATTATTTTCATCTAGGTCAACATCATTTGATATAATTTTACGAATAATTGAGGATGATTAATTATAATAAATTCTTATATATTATGTTATTTTTTTAATGATATGTTTGACTATGGATGTTCTATGTAGATACCTTTCATTATCAGTGGTTAATGAATTAAAATTTCATATTATAGTTTTAATATAAATGTTTTGTTTGTTATGTTTATCCTATTTCATTAGAGTAATGGATTGGACTTAGTATGTGATGGGTAGGGCCAACTACATCCCCTTGATGCATCACTATGTCTCATAAGACAAGCTTGTTTAGGTTTGTACCCATTTATGTATGGTCTATGAATGAGGCCTTGATGATATGGTTATGATGTCCAACATTATGCATTCCCTCATTATGAGATTAGTTATGGATATTTCATGTCATTATTTAACAAGTATAATATACAAGTGATTGTTTAAAAGGAATTATTTTGATTTATTATTTCCATATTTTATTTTGTATTTTGTTTAAAAGGCATGTATTTTAGTTTTATACCATGGTTTTAAAGTTTATGCTTATTTATGGAAGCTTATGTTGTATTGTTTACCCTTACAGAGCATCTGATCTCACCCCTTTCTTATGATTCATTTTCTAAGGATGGAAAGAAGTGTATTGTCACTGATATTCATGGATAAGATAGGAGAATAATGATATTATCAAAACATGATCTATGTTGTATTTTATGTTATGAATTCTATTGTGAAGTTCATTTATGTAATATATCTTCCAAGTCTGCTAAGCTGATCAGTATTTAATGATTTTATTACTTGTAGTAATGTTAATGTATTAAAATAATTCATAGGCTCTGGGATTATGGGGTCAGGGCATTATAAATCATCATGTGTGAGATGGTATAAATAAATAAGGTCAGCACTACCCCAGATAATGAAGAGATAACATCCACCCCTAGATGGATATATCCCAAAATTTATTATCTCAAAAATGGGATCCTCATGGAAGAACAATATATAAGGGAACATATTCAGCAACTAGTTATGAATATTACCCTCTTAGATGGTCCAATTGAGAAAAAATCCATTATGCAACTAAGGATTTAATGGATTCCTACATAGAAGAACAGAATAAAGAGTAATTCCCACTGATAATGATACAGTCCATGCAGCTTCGTACGATGCTCATTAGTCTGGGAAAAGGATCTCACACCAAATTAGGAGGCTAGGATACTATTGTATCACAATGATAAAAGATTATCGATAATTAAACATAAAATTTCATGCACCCAAGATTGAAAAAAACTTAATTCACCAACCCGTTTAACTACTGCATACATCTAAATAGACTTGGACATTTTTATGTATAGGGGAATGGATGTTGTACTTTAATACTGCTGGAATATATTCAAAATGGGATGAGGAGATATAGATCAAGGAATTACAAAAAATATATATAATCAAATTTATGTAGTCCAATATCAAAACTAGGTTCAGGGTCCTCACATTATATTGACAGACAATAAAACAAACTTTTATGCTACAAGGTTAAATAAATTAATCATATAGTAGATCATCATTTACAATCGTCCATCCTATTATCATGTAGCTATAAATTAAAAAATCAAGGCCTTCAATATGTAATTATCAAATATAATCTATAAGATGGGGAATAAGCACAAGAAGTCTTGGATGAACAAGCTCCTCCATAATTTATGGGCTTACTATACCACTACATGCACTACTACACAATAATCTATTTATTCATTGGTGTATGAAATCGAGGAATTTTTCCCCATATAAGTCTAGTTTCCCCCTCACTAAATACCGATTTGAGGAATAATCCTAGATGATGACCAATTTTAGAAGCATGTGGATGAATTAGATCATATAAATGAGAAGAGGTGATATACTTTGTACAAAATTGATGTAAATTAGAATATGATCGCTTGATGATTCAATAAAAATGTCCCCCTCCATTCATTCCTTTAGGGAGAATTTATATCAGCTCTCAGTAACCCAATTATAACAAGAAAAATTACTCCTAAGTTGGAAACTAAATGGGATGGGACATATAGAATACATAATGTCTACCACAATGGAGATTAATCACATTCAACAATAGATGGAGAATGTGTTACACCCCTACTAATGAATGCTTTCTTAAGAAATAGATTTCATAACTACCATTAAGCATTATGAACATCCTAATAAAATGATTTTAAACTACCCAAACTCATTCTAGTTGTATAATGTTAGACTATAAAAATTTACCCTAGTCACATGATGTTAAACTACACAACCTCATCCTTGTTTCATGATGATAAATTGCAAAAACTCGCCCTTTTTTCATGACGTTAATCTTTATAAAGTCATCCTAGTTGCATGAAATTAAACTGAACAAAGTTGTGATGGCCCCATGATGTTAATCTATAGAAACTAGTCCTGGTCACATGATGTTAATATGCACAAAATATTCATGGATGCATGATGTTAAACTATACAAAAGTTTCAAGAAAACATGACATTAAACTTCATAGTGTATCATCTTCTGACCAGATGATGTTAAAATGTATATAACATGTCTTGACCACATTATGTTAAACTATATGGGATGTGTACTTGTCACATGACGTTAAACTACAAAACACGTTATAACTACATGACATTGAACCGCATGGGAGATATCCATACCATATGACATTAAACTACATGGGATGAATCCTCCCACCAAAAATTCATCATAGACAAGCTAGGTTTATGAAAAAGAGAAGTGGAGTGCTACTGTCACTTTATGTGATTCAGTTCCACAAATGGAATCTCTAATTGAATAACTACATAGTCATTTGAATCCTTTCATTATGGGATATGTAGTGAGAAATGGATCTCTAATCATGTGACTAACCACAATATATATGTACAAGTCATAACATATTAGACTTCATGACATTAGTAAAACCATCATTTCCATGTCAGTTGATCATATTCCTTACCAAAAGATTTTGATTTCCTTAGATGATGTCTTCAAGTAATAACACTAAATATAAAAGTTTCCCAAAACTACGTGTGGATTGATTCATTCTATCATAGGATAAATAGTGATTTGAATCCTCTATTCATAGGTGTAGACACAATATTCATCTCCTTTTACATCAATACACTATCATCCTTAATGCATGATGTTAAACTACATGAATACTTTCCTCATCTTATGATAATAAACATAATGATTTTTCATAAAAAATGTATGTCATGATTCAAATTCCAATGAGATATATAAATATTTGTAGATCGTATATCCATTCCCTACCACAACACGACACAAAATCCCCAGGTACATTTATTTAATTGCATTAGTGTTGTGAATGGAACCTTTTACATTTTTCATTTCTCACACTGAGAATAGAACATGTGATATTATGAATTTTGGTATGGAATTCCCTATATTACCACGATATATCAGATCATGATAGGGTTAACATGGTACTGGATGAAAGATCAAAAAAGTCCTACTATGAGGCATTCTCACATGATGTTATAATGTATGGTTGATGTCTCTTTCATGAGATAAAACTTCATAAAATTTTGATCCACTTACAATAGGACCACTACCCTTGGTGTTGGACTCTCCTCACATCTCCATTCAATAAATTTGTATGGATTGAATGGTGTCATCACAGGATGCATAGTGATTTCTATACCACTACTATTGTGCCCAGTTTAAAAATTCCCCTTTCATGTCGTGGAGCCCAAATTCTTTTTGCATGATGTTAAATTTTGTAGTGTATCAAGAAATAATTGTTGATTGATTCATACCATTACATGAAACATAGTAATGATTAAATTTCAAATCCTAGTCCCATATACAATAATCAATGCGAACAATGCCCCCATCATCATATGGGTAAGACCAGCATAGAGTGTTTCCATTTAAATAAATACAAGTGTATTTTCATTATTATTGTTGGATACATATTGATTACTAGATCATAAATTTATGGATCTGTTTGTGATAAAAAAAGATTCCCCTCTCATACTGGTGTATGGTTCATACCTATGTATGTGTGGATTGATTCCCATGATCACAGTATATGCATCGATTCTAAGATCCCTAATCATAGGTCGAGCTAAAACAACAAAACATAAGAATTCACCACTAACTAGTTATGCGCTGTACCTATTCAATGCATTTCCTACCCATATGACATTAAATAACGTTAAAATGAAACATATACCTCTTTCAAAAAGGTTTGAATCATACATTCACTTGTTTCCTTTACATGAGTCATGTTTATATATGGATTTATTTCACACCTGATATATCCACACCAGAAGGGATCCAACATACAAAAACCTACCAATATTCTCGTTCAAGGAAAGAATATGCCCAATATTTAAATTCCCTCAACGTGTGAAATGTGTCCCCAAGTATAACTCTCAAAATTATCAAATTTATTCTCATTTCCTTAGCACATAATGTTAAACTATAGGAAATGAAAACATCCTTACCACAAACGAAAATCATTTAGGAATACATCTACGTCTCATGAAATTTAAATTAGAATAAAATACATCCCATTACATGATTTTAAAATGTGTAGGAAATTACCCATCATCATTCCTTATCAATGGACGATAAGATCCTGACCTCAGTAAACAAAAGTATGCAGTACTTATATCATTTTTGAAGACCCCATTACCATAAACAACATATTATTTCTTGAGAATATCATGTTTCAAAAAACATTAATGGACCTTTTAATGGAAAACGTTATTCCTCTTTTTGAACCTTCTATCAATTCATAAGGGGTTATACCTACCCACCCGAGTGAACATGGAACTGCATGAAGGGTTTTCAGATTCTTGTAAGCCAGAAATCACCACAATGGAACTCATCACCCTAGGGTGATATGGGCCATTACAAATACTAATTTCCCATATCATTACTCATGACCCTTGAATATTGGGATAGGATGTACAAAATTTTGAACTCCCACTCAGAATGATGATTGGTTACTCTTAAACCTAGGTATCCTAATTACGCTCTTGTGTGAGACTCCCCTCAAACTAGGTATATCTACATCATCACTATAACCAAAATTCACTTTGGTCAGAGTTTTATGACCATTAAACATAGAATTTTATCTTCCAAACTGAATGATTCTAAAATAAAAATGAGTGTGACACAAAACATGTTAGGATGAAATCCCTTAAATGGTGCTCTAAAAAAAATTCAAGTCTCGGATCACTAAACTATTCATCTCCAAATATTGGTAAAAATATGGAGAATAAATGAATAACGATCAAAGATCGTGAGGACCACATTGAGGAACTTTTAAAACTCAATCCATTCCATCTGGACTCTATGGTATAGAAAAAGGATAGAGTAATGATTTTTCACACATACTATCTGCAATAACATATTCACCCTGAGAAAACAAAACATTTTTTGGTTCTCAAAACCTTATTTAATATTAAAATCTCACATATAAATCATCATTATTTGAGAGCTATAAATCAATATAAATATTCCATTGACCATGGAAAAGGATACCAACAATTAAGAGACCCTTTTTTACACTACATTTATACATATTGATCCAGTGTTTGAACCTATGCATGTCAACTAAATGCTTCATAACTTGAAAAATTAATTTTTGATCCTTATGAGCCATCAATGTCACCACGACATTACTCATCACCTTAGAGTTTTCATGGCCATTCTTCTAATTATTTTACCATACCATCTTCATGAATTGGTTTCTATTAACAATTATTTAAAATCCATGTTATGATACTATTCAATTTGATTCGAGATCGTCAATATCATGTCATCTTTTTTGTACAATTTCTCAATGAAGGAATGAGACACTCTATTCCGGAATCATCCAATGGCCCAAAACTTTGGACTCAAATCCATAGATTGTAGGTCCATAACTTCATAAATATAGTGAAAATATTCCCAATGGTGCAAAAAACCTTCTTCGATATTCAATCCCACCATACCGAACTTCATCATACATACATTTGAGTCCTTTAAAGCCTTTCATGGCCACCATAATAGAGTGGACACACTATTGTTTGAACATGCAATCGATTTATAGGGGATTTGAGATACCAACTAGATGAATCTCCTCATTGTAAGAGAGGAACTCTGATCCTTGTGATCCCTAGTAACACCATGGATGAACTGGAAATCATAGGGTGTTAAAGGTAATTCCCAATAGGTCTTCCCCCTCTACATATTACATAATTCAATATTTTTAGTCACAAATTACATGAACTGTATTCCAATATCTTGGGGGACTCCACTTCCCTAATCTTTTATCCTCAACTAATGTTACCCCTATAAATAATCCATGACCCTTTTAAAATAGTGGGAATGCCTATCTAGGAATATGATACTGATAGATACGGGATTTTACCTACCGAATGGAGGCATATCCTCTTTCTAGTAAATGATGTACAATCCTTATGATCCCTGGAAATTCTATATTAGAACTTAGTTCCTTAGGTTGTTTTGGGTAATCCATGAAATGTGTGCCCCATATTCTTTATCCATCAATCGAGACTAAGATAAAAGACCTTAAAATAAATAAATATAGGGTTATAGTTAAAAGACCATAAGATAATAAAATAGAGGTTCTGAGCTAAAATACCTTAAACAACAGTAATAGTGTTCCTGAACTAAAAAGAATTAAAAATATCAATAGATGGTTCGAGACAGAAGAACCTAAACTATAGAAATAGATTTTCAGAGAAAGGATACACTAAACAATAATAATAGAAGGTATGAGATATAAGTCCATTTACTATAGTAATAAATTTTCTAAACTAGATGAACCTAAAATATAGAAAATGAATATCTGAACTAGATGACCCTAAACTATAAGGAAATAATGATTTAGTTTGAAAGATTGAGAGATGGAACAAACCCAGTCAAAAAAAGTCGTAAGAGGGTGATTTGACAAAAATCCATATCTATTTCCTCTAAGCATTCCCCTATACGATTCTTATGAAAATATGGTTAATTAAAAAGAGTTATAATGATTGTGAGTACCATCATATATACTTATCCAAAATCATTTCTAGCTCACCATGTCCCTTGAAATTAACCAAGGATATAGACTATTCATTCCAGGACATATATCCTACCCAATTTATCCTTTTGCGAATCAGTTAATCTCATGATATCTAGAACAGATGCACCAATAAGTAATCTCTTTTTGGTGTTCATTCATCATCATTTCTTGAGGAAAATATGTTATGGTTTTAACATTCAAATATATTCATTCAAGTTTTATTGATATTAAATTAAGAACATGTATCATCTATTATTCATGCAATATCAGATCAATGAAATCTCATGAACATCATGAATGAATGAAAATTGGTCAACAAAATATAATAATCCAAAGATCTCTGAAAAAAATTACAAATAGATTAGTAGTAGTGTTTTATAGGTGGATTGAAAAAACCCATATATTCTAATTTTCAAAATAAATTAGTGGGGGTTATAAAAAAACAAATAATAATCAAATTTAGATGGTGTTTAAAACAACCTCAATATTTTTAATGATTTTTTAAAATATTTTTATGGATTTTAGAGGCGGTTATAAAAAATCCACCACTAATTTAAAAATTAATGGCACTGTATATTCATTTGTATTTTATAGGAATTTTACATATACATATTTAATATTTGTTTGTATTTTAAAAGAAATATATAATTTAAGAGATTAAAGTGTATTTTTAACCCATATAATTTCACTTAAAATACAATATTTATATATATCCTTTTAAATATTTTTTTAAATGAAATTATTAGATGCACTTTCACATACCTTCGGAGAAGGGAATCAGTTAGGGTGTATTGTCATCAATTAAACACCACTGAAATAAATATATATATTTATACAATTTTTAAAGGAAATGAGTTATAACTTATTCAGATCCTTAATAAACATTTATTTCACAATATTGATGATATACATTGAAAAAACTAGAGTTTGTGTGGGGTCATCCCAAACAGCCACATCAGGATGGAACTCATCATATATTTTTCCTAGGGGGTATTCAGCTCAGTTGATAGTTATCCAAAAAGATCATTCCTGATTCATCATAGAACACATAGAATTAATTTTTACTAGGGAATAAATGGTTAACCATTTCTCTGAGAGTATCAAAATGATGATAGAAAATGAACAGAGAAATCCATACAACCTCATAAATATGGACAACTTGTCTCATCAGAAAATTGTGAATATATATATATCTAACTTGAAATAGTCAATCCCATTTATCAAAAAAATTACCAATAGGATGAATGTTCCATTTTTATCTCTATAAAATTCCTATATTGATAAATGAAGAGAAAAATATGATTTAATAGCTTTTAAAATGTGATGGTGGGAGAAATATCAGCCTTCTGGACCTAGAGGGTAGTTATCCTCTATATTGGACAACCCTTGGGACCATTATATGACCAGTTGGATATCTACAAAAATCCACATCTTGATATAATATATTGAAGTAGACAAGAAGAAATATGGAATATTATATATTGATATAGGAACAGAAACCCCATCCAATAGGCCAAATCTATACAGGGGAATATGATGTTATAAATGATAGCATTGATATTCAAATGAGAGAATCTTGATCAAAATATAATTGTTAGAATGTACATGATATATTGGGATATGATTATTGTTCCAATACATCATGTACCTATGAAAATATTATGTGGAAGATTCATGGGAGTTGGAATCCATCTGAACAAATGTTTGTGGAATATGTTAGACAAAGGAGATTATAATCAAAATAGAATCATGATCCCTACAACATCATACGAATCAAACGAATCATAGGTGGATTCATGAACTCATGATACACCACAGGTATCATGAACCTCATGTCCCATGGGGATATCATGGTCCAAATGAACCTCATGATATCTCTCCAACACCCCCACATTATAAAAAAGTGATTTCATGACCCAAACAAGGTCCCATAATCCATATGATGGTTAATCGATTACACAACCAAACGAGTGGGTCCATTGAAACTTGGATGATATCCCTGATTCCAAGGACATAGACTAAGGCTAAATAATTTTTTTTAATTTTATTTATGGTTGATATGAACAAGGGATATGGAAAAGTAGGGATTTCAGTATATCTCGTGAAATAGTTCTTTTGAAAATGTCTTTTAGAAAGGTCTCATAATCAGTTTTCATAGGGATTATTGTGAAAAGGATCTTAGGACAACATCTTGAAAAATGGATCACATGATGAGTAGGATCATGCAATATTTAGAGAGTTGATTTTTCTAGTTAATGAACCTCTTCCTCAACCGATATTTGTAGGGAACTCTATGGAATACCCACAGTCACCTGGAAGATCAAACATCACCCATGAAACTGATTAGATGTATCCCCAAAGACTTAGGAATGAATTTTCATTCCATAGAACTAGGACATTTCCCTATGAACATCACTAATGAGGGGGTAATTTTTTTGAATCCTACCAAATGCGCATTATAATATATACAAGGGATGAATTTCTGGAAGTATGGGTAGCATTTTTTTTCAAAACATAGGAAGAGGAGTCCAAAACCCAAGGATTGCGTAACATTTAAAAGGACATGTGATCACACAGACTTTGAAAGGTCATATGATCAAGTCATATGTGGTGCTTGATCATGATGATATAATGTGGTGCCCCTTAGAAAAGACTCATTTTTCTTGTAACGTTTTCTTAACAAGCATTGGCGATCTTACAGAGGCTACCAGATGAGTTCCTCTACATAGAGCTACATTTCAACTAGAAGGACTCTAAAAACTCAAAACTCCTTTTAATATAAAAGAAGAAAATATGTAATATTCATATACCATATACAGGTCTTTCATCTTTATTCAATGCACTCACATGTTTCATAATACACGGTGATTCTACTTACAAAATCCTTGTTGTTCTTGAAAAGGCATCCTTATAGGCATTGGCGATTATTTGGATGCTTCAAGATGTGTTCCCCCACTCCATGAAACTTGTCAACATATAGGAACCTAAAAACACTAAAAAATGTTACCCCAACTAGTTAAAATAACTTTAGTTGGGGGGATTAGGGTATCAAAATTTAAACAACTTCCCTTTGGATATTGTTTCATATTTAAACAAAAAACTCTCATATCCCTTTATCATATATGCTTATAAACAGAAATGGAAGAATTCACGAGACACAAATATTTTACTTTGTTCACCTTTACTGGGAAACAACCAATGATGAAACAAAGTAAATATTCTTATGTAAAAATTCACTAATGTTCACCAAGAATAAAATGTTCAATCTGGACTCACAATACCTCCTCATTTGCAACCAATTAAAATTTTAAATCCCTATTCTCTATTAAATGAATAATTATCACTACTCCTACATAAGACTCATATTTTGATCACATGAGTCAATATTTGTTACACCCATGTCGGTGTATCATAAAATCTGATTTTATCCACTTGATTAATAAAATATTAAAATATATTTACTTTTCAATTACCTCTAGACACTTTCGCGATAGTCACTATTTTTTAGAATCTCGCATAACCTTTTCGAAACAACCCAATTCATAGAAAGAGTATTTTACATTCACGAACCCCGAAAATCTGATCAAGAAAACTATATTCACAAATCCTTACACATTTGATAATCATAGATATCATTAGATAATCTATCTACTTTTGTGAATATCATGTAGCATTCGTAAAGGTCAACACTATCATGAAGCTGATATAACCTTCACGATGCTTAGTAGTTTCATGATTCTTAAAACATTTTGTTGGAATACATTTCCTTCAAAAACTTCCTTTCCCAAAAACAAATCATACAAGAACAACCATCGTGAATCACATTATTGAATATAGATCTTTTTGATTTGGGTTAAGGCTTACTCTTTTTTCTAAAGAGGATAGGAGACTATTTATAGGTATTTCCTCCATTTCATTCATCACCCATCCATATCATCACCATATCATAATTCTATCCATTTATGTTTATGAACCTCTATAAATTCATTAAGCACTAGGGAAATTTTCCCATTCTTACTAATTATCATAGTTACAGAGATTACAATTTTTTCATCACATGTTTGTGATGCTCCACTCATTCACGAAACCCAACCTTCACAACAATGAATTCCTTTGCAAAGATTCATAACTTTACAGAACTAAAGTCATTGAAAATTATAGAATTGTATATATTTTTATGTGGTATCCATAGAAATCCAACATTTTTTATGATTGATCCGTTCTCAATATTTGGGTCCCCCAATATTCCCTAAAAACTAGGAAACAATGCAACCTAGTATGGAAAATTTTCACTACTACATCTGTAGAATAATTTTCATTTTATTGGATCATTTTCAATATACCTAGCCAACAATATCTACGAACTCCACAAATTATTTAATAAAATAACTTTTTCAACAAAAACAATTAACCCTGAAACATTGTAATATTACCTTGAGTAAATTTATCAAGACAATATCCCTTTTGGGGTTTGTGG
Source organism: Viscum album (assembly GCA_963277665.1). Classification (NCBI taxonomy): domain Eukaryota; kingdom Viridiplantae; phylum Streptophyta; class Magnoliopsida; order Santalales; family Viscaceae; genus Viscum; species Viscum album. Next base: position 67,961,809 of record OY728133.1, read on the forward strand.
ATTGATACAATATTAAATCTCCTTCTATAATCATTCAATGTTTTCTTCTAGTTATTCAGATAGAGATCAATTATTTAATCAACACACACTCAAAGAACAAATAATCTATGCTTAGTGTGAGAAACTAATTAATCATACAATTTTCATCAATGAATATCTTCACTATAGAAAAAAATTCACTACTTTTAACAAAAAAATCATGATATATAGTCATTGATAGAAAATATTTGACAACATCATATTTAAAACTCTCATTAATTCGTATTTTCACTTGTCAGCTTATATACATGACATAATTAATACATTTTCTTCCCCATTTATAGTAGCAACTTCACCCCATTTATCAGCAAGCCATAAGGTCACTCACTTGTTGTCTGTAATAGGGTAAAGAACATAGATCATAACATTAGGGAGAAAACATCATACCTTAGGGATATGTGTCCAAAAACCATACCCTCTAATGTTTTGATAGTTGACTAAACAAAAATATCTAGTTGATGATATTAAAATTATTCTCTTTGTAAGGTCATCATTAAAATTTTCACAACCTGTATTTTTGTAGGCTTATACTACAACTTCAAATGAACATAACTCACCTTTACCTTGATAAAAAGATACTTTATCTCAATGTGATTTTCCTAAAATATTGTATTGTCTTTTTCTATGATTATATAACATGAATTATCATAATGGATCTTTATTAGAGACATCACATGTACACCCATATCATCAAGCTATTGCTTCACCCAGAATAATTATGCGCAAGATTGAGTGGATAGAATATAATAACCTTCTATGGTTAATAATTACATTAAGTAATATTTCATTCTTAGAAAATAAATACACAATCATCCAAGATATAATGAACCATATGATTTAGATTTTCTATCATCTACTGATCCAAACCAATTTGCACCAATATAGCTGATTAACTATTTCTGATATCTCAAATTATATAGAAAACAGAACTCCATTATTCCCTTGATATACTGATGTATTATTTTCATTGAATGTGTACAGGCTTCTATTGGATAGATTTGATAAAAAAATTTCCTTGTATAAAAAACAATATCAGGTCTTGTCGCTATTAAGTACAACATACATCCAATGACATGATTATATTCCATGTCATTAACCGCTATGCCTTCATAATCTCATGATGGTTTCATCCATGTAGCCACCGGAGTCATAAAATCCTTATAATTATCCATTCCCAATCTTCTAAGAACCTATAATATATATTTGGATTGATAAATAAATGATCCATTACATTCTAGTGTGACCTTTAGAATAAGAAAAACATCAGTTTACTAATCCTTGACATTTCGAACTCACATTACATGAATTATGAGAAATTTAATCATTGTGATTCATTTTATCCACAAAATATTATGTCATTGAAATATAGTAGAACTATAATCCATTGATTAATGTCATTTTTGACAAAAATATTGTATTCAACACTACCACATATGAAACTAATATTCCTCAAAAATTTATCAGGCCTTGAATACAATGCTCTTGGTTATTTCTTCAATCCATATAGTAGTTTTCATAGAAAAACTCTATTCTTATAATTATGATTGATAAAACCATCTAGAAACTTTATATACACTTATTCCTCCATAATCCATTTCAGAAATGACAACTTGATATCCATCAAGAACACTTTTTACTATCCATACATAGTTATTGAAAAGAATATTTTGATTTTTATATAGCCTCACAATATGTGAAAATGTTTCATCAATACTTATACCCTCTATCTAGGAGTACCCATTTCACACTAGTCATTTTTTGCAAATAACTATGCCATCTTCATTCATGTTGTTGAAAAATACCCATTTCTTCCCAATCACTTCTTATATATTGTTCTCGAAACAATCTCCCATGTCTAATTTTTCCCAATTTGGTCTAGCTCTTTATTCATAACATCATCCCAATATTATTCATAGGATGTATCCTCAAACCACTTCTGATATTCCAAAAATAGGAAAGATGATTTCTATAAATAATTCATTTTCTATGCTTGAACTAGACCTACTTGATAATCAATGACATTTGGTCTTTCTATTTCATTTTTAATATTCATCTTCCATTCATATAAATATTTTTCTTCCTTATTCTCATCATGAATATATTCATTTGAATTGTCATTTTCAACTTGTACAAACCTTGAGTTTACATATTCCTAATCACTATCATCATGGAACTGTTTAATGTGTTTATCATGATTCTATTCATTCTCTATTATAGTGACATCATTGCTTTAATCTTCTTTTCCCAACCTCTTTTTAAGTATTTATATTCTTTCCATTATCATGAGTATCCAAGGAATATTCCCTCTTATCCATATGATTCAAATTTATTATCTTTCTCTTTATTTTCTTTAAATAAATTACTTATAATGATTCAAATTTTATTAGATTTTGGATTATTTCCTTACCACCTCCAATATAGAGTCATTTTGTACTTTAAATTTAATAGATGTGGAAATCATATCAAAATATTCTTCACGATTATTATGTTTTTAAAAATTTATTGGAGGCCATGAAAGTATTCTGTAAAAAAAATTACCTTAGTAAAATAATGAATAAATAGACTCATTAGGGTGAATTCTCATATCCTTATACATGTTCCATAGAACCTGTAAATTTTATTCTCTTACTTTTGATTGTCCCTCATAAATAATTAGTAACTATTTCCACATTTCATGTGCTGAGCTATACAAAATTACCTCTATAAGGATAGGGATCCCCCTAGATCATTGATTAATTTGGAATCAACATCCAATTCACTTTGGAAAACTTCTAATAAAGCACAAAAATATACAATGGATGAAATACCATGTAATTACTCTTTGAGGACATATTTTACAAATGACCATAATAAGTAGTACATATAATTCTTCCAAAATTAAAAATTGATTCTATAAAGGATCGAAATTAAATTATGATTGGAATCCGTTACTATATACCCTTAGATATAAACAATAAAATTAATCATTTTCTATATTACCAATTATTATCCCAAATAGGTTAAATAACTTGAGGGGGGTGGATTAGGGTGTGACAGTTTAAAACAACTTCCTGTTCAGATGTTTTTTCATTGTTTTAAAAATACTCTGATATCCTTTTCCCATAGTAGTGTATGAATAGAAATAAAAGCATAAATGAGAAAGAACAATTTTACATGGTTCACCCTCACTGGGATCTATCCAAAAAGAATAATCAATAAATGTTCCTATCTACCAAATTCAATAAATCTCACTCCTAATTCACTTTTTTGATTAGAATCACTATCCCACCTTGTTTACAACCAATTACAATATAAAATCTCATTTCTCTCTAAAAATATGTGTGATCATTGCTCCTCTAGAAGAATATTTTTTTGGCCACATGAATATGTTTTTTAGAACTCATTTTGTTCATTATTTTGTTCCACTTTTATCCACTATATAAATACAATATTAAAGTAAATTTTCTAGGAAATTACATATCAACACTTTCATGATGCTCAATATTTTTTTGCAACTCACAAAACCTTTGTGAAATGACCAAATTATTTTTTTGATTCATCCCCTTTTTCTAACCCCACAAATTTTTGGATGCTCACAACTTTTTCAAAGCTCAACATAATCGAGAATGTTACATAGTCCTTGTGAAGCACCATAATTTTGTAAAGCTCACATAAACTTATTCAAGCCCATCACTTTCATGAATGTCATATATCCTTCACAATTAACAATAAATTAGATATTCTTAAAACTTATGGTCAGCTTAAATAGACTTCTAGAACAAATTTTCTTCATGATAAATTTCATAAGAACAACCTTCATTAACTATCTTCACATATTCTTATCCTTTTTATTTTCATTAAAGCTTAATCATTTTCTTTGATAGTGTACATGATTATGGCTTTTCATTTACACTCTTTTTTGAATCATTAATCCCCAAGATATCATTTTAAATAATCTCTTAATTTTTTTTCATTAACCTACATCTCCTTGAAAATAACCACATAAAATTTTCCATTCATTAAGCTTCTCAGAATCTCAGAGATAATCGTGTATCCATCATGTGTTAATGATGCTCCAAAATTTTATGAAACCCATACTTCATTACACTAGATGACTTCAAAAGCTTCACACATGTGAAAAACTTTAATCTATGATAAAATACAAGAATTTATCATATTTTTTTGAGGAATTATTGAAGTTAAAATATTCATGATGATCGACAAATCCTCTAAATTTTTGTGGGTAAAAATTATAAAAACACCAGGAAAAGGTGGAAACTAGTAAACCTAATATTCTACACCACATATTGTGAATTCATTCCATTTCCATTAATATTTTTCCATATACCTTCTCACCAATATCTATGAACACAATAATTTTCCTTATAAACCTTCTATTTCAACAAACACAATCAACCAAAAAACACTACAATGTTACCTTAATAAATTTTTTCCTAAAAACAACATATAAAATAATGGAAGAAAATAAGAAAACATAGGATACCTTATGAATCAATTTGTATTCATTTCAAGTTAAATATTATTGAAAAATACCTCACAATATCCCTAGTGACATGTCCACATTTTCATGCAAGAGACTACTGGAACGTCACCTTCATCATGTGAATGGTATCAATATTTTTTTTCAATTATGTGTTGCCCCTTCAGCTTAATAGAAATTAAGTTGAATTTTACATTAAAATACATGTTCATACCCAAAATACCCACAATTAGTCACATGATTCATCATAAGAAAAAAGATTGATTATCTTCGATAACACTCACTGAACATTGCGAGATCCGAAGACCATGTAAAATAATGAAGGAATTATAAATTGTAATGATAAAAGATTTTCAAGAAGAAGGAATATATTGATAATCATGATAAATGGGGTTTTCACCCAAGTAGGACACCATTGATTCTATAGAGTCCCCCTAAGCATTTAATCATGATCCTGTAAAATACCTATTTACAAGCTACCTTTTCCTTGTGAATAACCCAATACAAGTCATCTTCAATCACACAAATTCCATTCTAGATGCATCCTAATGTCACAAAGACCATTATACATATTGGCCCAACCATTTGGAATCTCATTAAAATGTTTACTAGGTAAGGATAAATCCCATTTATCACAATGGTTTTAATAAAAATGGAAATTGTGGAACAGAATCACGGTATCAATCATAATATGGTGCCAGGAATGCCACATGACAATATCATATAAATAGAATGATAGAAAAGCCATCCAAAAACTCTAGATCAAATCCATGACATATATGATTTACATGGAATCATATAATTGGGGATTTTATGCCATTAAATCCCTTCACCTCATTATAAAAAATATTGTAATGATTGATCATGCACAAGATCACAAAATCATATTTCTCAATGTATTTAGTCATGTGATCACAAAGGTCTTATACTAGGTAAAAATAGGGGATTACCTGAATCACACTATATATATAGTCACATCACATGATCATGATATTTATCTAGTTAAGTACTTCTAGGGTGTTTGATGGTCAATGCGAAGGATGACCCGCATGTCGAATGGGTCATGAAAAACTAAAAGAAGCATTACACTAGGTAACAATAAAGAACATATGAATAAAAGGAATGAATAGATACTAAAAAGGATGGGATAATTTTGTGAATATTGATAGGTTGGTCCTCATATGCTTCCTATGACAATCCCAAATTATGTGACAATAATGGTACATATACCCTAAATTATGAGACATTCCCTAAATATTCCATTTAGATCATGCGATGTCCCTTGGACATGTAATGAATGTCACATAATTCTCTTTAGGCAGTCACCCATGTATTTCAATATAATCCAAGATTTCCAACCAAATCTTGTGATGACCTCAATACATGTCAACAAAAATTTTCCACGACACTAGGCCATTCCATCTAGGTGTCACAATGACAAAATAAAAATTCATCAAGGTCATGAGGAACCCTCAAGACAAGCTTGAAAAAATCAAGCAACATCATTTCGAACGGTTATCCAGGTGTTGTAGCACCCTCCATATATTTCATACTTTATATTATAATGTTCCCCCAACATTCTATTCAAATTATCCAAGGTTATATGGCTGAGTAAAATTGGATCATTTTATTTTTTTACCATGCCCACTAAGAAATATGGTCTTGTACCAAGATCCTCATATATGTAATGCAGAAATCCCACGACATTATAACCTTGTCCAGTGGATATATTAGTGTAGCATAAGTGTGTAAGGATAAATAAAACTAAACTTAAAAGACTCTAATTCCTTTTATATTTAGGATAAATCAGATTTCTTCACAAGATTCGATGTCAAATGGGAATCCACCTCAGTGTAAGTCCCCAAATGTCTCCAAAAATCCAACCATCGTGACCTAATATCTACCATCACCTTATCTTCTATCCACATCAACTAGTATATTAAGAATTCAAATGATCTATGATAAATATTATTCATTCCTAAAAAATTATTTGTACGATTCCTTCTTAAGGCCATATCTCCATATCAAACAACCTAAGGTTTTTCCTAGTGTATATGTCCTATATAAAAATTTAATTAAACCGATTACTTGTTATCTCTTGTTTCTCACACAGATAATGGATCATCTGGTCTTGGGTATTTGTAATGTTCATATCATTCCCATCATGAACATCCACTAGTTAGGGATTCCTTAGTGTGCATGATCGTATCATTGACATGATATGACTGACCTTATATAGGGGAATCCACATCGAGGAGTGTCCCAAGGGGGTGGTGGGGCTATGATGCCTCTAATTCTTTCCATATGTAGGATACATATGTGGATACCTTGAGAATTATACTCAGAACCTACTTCCTATGAACCCCATATTTATCTTTTACTAATTATTCAAAAATTATCATGTTTTATGAACTACATGGGGTTTGATTCCTCCAACAATTAGGATACAATGGATTCCTCATAAAGGCTCAATCCCAACCTAATAATACTAATCACAACCTTGAATGGAATGACATTATAGAGTTCCATGTTATATAGTTTAAATATATAAGTATCAAACCATTGAGGGGAATGGAGAAAAACCTTGGATAAATACAGATGGAGTCAATTGTATACCCCCACTTTATACATGGATTGATTCAACACATGGTCATTTTGATAGGGTAACTTGTCCCAAATCGGGATTAAGAAGATATTATTGAACATATCATAAATCTATAAGAGAGTATTAGAGTAAGAACCCCCCCCCCCCAATGGTGTGATGATCTTGACCTCCCATCCCCTCGATCAATTTGTTTCACTTTTTATAATTGGGTTGGAATCCTCAATTGACCACCTACCTTTGGAAAGATGGTTTCTACTCAGTTATGGATAGAAGAACCATTTGGATTTTCTATGAAAGAAAAAAATGATAAAATCAAGACAAAAAATTATTCAACACCTCCAACCCCCATCAAAATCAATCATTACGTATCTCTAATCAACCTTCATTATAATTGGTCAATAATCATGAACCTAATGTGAAATAATTTAAATTCATCATATCCTAAATAGGTCAAAGAGTATAAATTTCTAAGTTCTCATCAAATAGTTTATTTATTATAATATTGGGGTGAAAATTTATATAAAAACAATATATTATATTTAAATTTTATTTAAAAAATTCTAAATTAGGGGTTATAATGAATTAAAATAGATAAAAATCATGCAGTGTAAATCAATTTTCTAAAAACCATATTTTATACCCATAATTATATGTACACTAAAATCTAGTAACAATATGATTAAGATGTAAATAATTGGATTAAATATAATTAAATACTAGTTATTTATTTTTAAATATTATTCCAAACATATTCAGAAGTTAAAAGTTTCTTAAATTATAAAAAACATGTTTCATTTTTAAAAAGAATATCTATTTTTTACTATTCCGTAAAATGAGATATTTTTCAAAAAAATAACAAAATTTCACCCAAAATAAATTCTCATATTCATATTTCAAAAACGATCTTCTTTTGAAAAAATTATTTTTTCTAAAATTTAAAAAATTATTTATTATTTTTATTATTTAAAAGTTATAAAATTATTTTTTAAAAAAATATATACTTTTTGGAAAAATAATATTAGTTTTCTAAAAAAATTATTGATTATTTACTAAAAATTTATCAATAAATTATATTAAGTTAGATATTTATAAATAAAAATTTCATAAGGTAGTTGATATTATTCATACCACCCAATTTGACAACAATGTTATAAGAGTTATATATATCTTGGATCATTTGAATATGATGTTTTGAATCATATATGACATTAAAAAAGTTTTATTTTCTAAATTCATGAGTTGTTACATCATCCCACTTTAATAAATTTCATCCTTTTAATATTAAAATTTTCATGGTAAAAATGATGGACATAAAATAATTTATTTTCAGAAAACCCAATTCATTAAAAGGGTTAATACAATATCCTCTTAATAAGTGATAAAAAGGTGTTTGATGGTCTTATAGAAGAACACATACTAGATTTTTTAATAAGAAAACATAGGTGGGAAGTGAATATTTGGATATTTAATTAAAAAAGTACAATATTATCATTTAGAATGATATAGATAATAGATCAAGATAAATTCAATGATCAATAGAAAGTAAACAATAGCAAAACCATAATCTAAATACGTGTGAAAAAGGTTAATGATATCATCAGTAATTATTGAAATATTATTTTTTTTTCTCATGATCCTTTTAGTAAGATTGAAGAATTCCTTTTAAATATAGACCAGAAGAAAAATGACATGTACATGATATGATGAATTATATCTGCTAATCAATGTCTACCAAAATCCCATATTTTTCACCAAACGATGAGTATTAAAGATGGTTTTTTTATTCATTATGTATTAAAATAATCTTTTAATGGACCACATAAAAATTAAATTTATAGTAAATATATTACACATATCTTGAGATATTTTCAAAAAATGTGGTTATAATTTGGTATGGTAAATACCAAAATGAATAAACCATCATATTATTAAATAATAACGTAATCTATAAGATGTAACATTAATACCCAATTTAAAACTAAATCCTTCATTATATCAATGACCATATTACCCAAATAACCATATTAACCTCAAAATTCCATATTTTTAACCTAAAATAGTATATATCATCTCTCAACTTAGAATCCCAAAATATATAGTGATCTTATTCTAAAATACCTTTAATTACATAGTCACTAAATAACATTATAATCCAATGGTTCTCAATATGATACCAATTGTGTTCCCATAATTACCTCAATATCCATGATCATATTAATGCTAATGGTTATCAATAGAAAATTCATATGTTTGAAAATTTTAAATGGATAAATCACATTAATTTTAGTCCTTACTTATACTTTATCCAATGAAAACATTTCTAAATGTTTCATTAATCGCTCCACATTATCATCACATTAATCCTTAAAAGGTGTGTATCTAATATTGAACTTATGATAAACTTTAATATTATAAACCGATGTTGGTATCCATAACTATCAAGATAACCTCGCATGAAAACAACATAATATAAATTTTTTTCTAAACCCTCTTTTGAAACCAACTATAATAGAGCAGTACTGGTACTCCCATATCTAGTGCTAAAAATATAAACATTACATTTCCAGATTTGATACAGATTATGGTTATCTATATTTTCCATCTAAATCATAACCATGAAAATGAAAAAATACATCCCTTATATAGAAATATACCTTTTGGGATTATAGTTTTAGGGAATTAGGAAAAAATCCAATAAAAATAAAACCCATGTTTATAAATGATATATTCTCCCACTTAACATAGATTTTTCTTATTTCATATTAAGTCATCATCAACATCAATAATAATCCATTCATGGAAAAATTATTTAATCATCATTCTTGATAACCTATGGGAAATGATACATAATATGGGTGATATGAAATGCTCAGTAATGGAAATGATAAGAACTAGCAATTAAATTTCATTAGTCATAACAATAAGTAGACAAGGGTATGGCGATGGAAACCAAGTGTACAAAAATAATAATAAAATAAATCATACCCATCAATTCCCAAAACATCAATCATGAAATATGGCATAAGGATTCAAAAAATAAATAAATAATAAGAATCAACAATCATGATCCACATAATATCAATATTGATCAATTAATACTTTGTAAACCCATAGTATTCATAGATAAAACATATTATTATCTTGGAAAATCATCATCAGAGAAAACTTACAGAACACTTATAATTTGAATAACCATATGAATGAATTCCAATATAATTATATAATGAGCATAGTCATTATCCAATTCATTATAGAGATATCATAGCACACCCAACCAATAATATATAATGGGATAACCCAATTCTAACTATGAAAGCCCATCATAAAAAAATTACAAGGACCATAATATGAATAAAACATTTTTATATTGAATCTTTTTATAGTAAAACACTTGAGAAAAACTTTTTAACTAGTTTGAAAAAAAATTCATATATAAAAATACCCTTTTTCATTTAAAACCCCATTTTCCATACCAAAATACCAAGAAAATGTTAAATATTGTTTTTAATTTAATAAATCATAAAGTATTATGATGGAATCCAAACTTTAAATAATTTTTATGGAAGTAGTAAAAGTCATTGTCTTTATGTATGTTAAAATAGATAATTCCTTTTCATTTATACAATGAAAGTCAAACATTCCAAAAAAATATTCCTTTTTAAAAATTGAATAAAAGATTAAAATTCTCATTATAAGACTCTTATTTCCATAAAAATTCATTTCAAAATCACGGACTTGTGAGAAAAATAGGGAAATATTGAAAACATTAAAAGATAATTTTTAATGAAAATACACTTGTGATTTTTGAAACATTTGAATCATAATCCCCATAAAATAATAAAATTTTAAAAAATATTAAATATAATTAGAAAAAATAAATTTATGATATAACAAGCCATAGGATATTTATATACAACACATAAAAGAATATTGATGCCTAAAATTGATTTATTCTTCAATAAATGATGATAGAGATGAAGTCCCTTATGAATTTGGTAATATCTGGATAGAAAACTCATGAAAGAGAGAACATCATATGGTTTTTTAAATAAAAATAATAGTCATCAAAATAATAATTAAAAAATTATTGAGTAGTATATACAATAAAAAATAAAAAATAGTGGTGAGTATGTAATATGTTTTATAAAAATTAAATGTGAGATGATAAAACTATCACATCGAGTCCAGACATTCCATGAATGCCTATTAACTTTTATTTAACAATATTATATCAATGATTTAATTTCTTAAGAACCTTTTCAATGTTTTATACCTTAAAAATTAATCATTTATTTTATTTCTATCTAATAATGTATTTGAATACATAATCAGTTAACTCCACATTGGATTTTTTGGGGAAATTTGGCTCATTTTTTAAAAATGTGTTCAGTGTAAGGACCATGCTCAATGGGTCATTATTTGTGACATCCTAAACATGGTTCACTCATAAATAGCTGAACCTCGTGAACCACATGGCCTCAAGCATGCCTCGCCTTATTCTAATAGTTTTTGACTTCCATCCAGTGTCTAATGTTGTAGAGTGGGGATATTATAAGCTCATAATCATAGTATCATAATGATATAATAAATTAGTAAGTATGGGATGAAAATTAATGATAGATAGGGAAATTGATTTAAATCATCCATACTATTATAATAAATAATACCAAAATATGCACCATATAAAAAATTATGATTTAGTCATGGTTCTATAAAAAATGAAGGATCACATACATACATATATAGAAAAAAAATACCAAACAATTTATCCAAAAGAACTAAGAGAAAAGACTTAGTCCCATGATCTGAATCTACTACGATATAGTAAATAAAGAATCCAAGATTATGCACATTACAATGTCCCTAATGACATCCATGAAGTATATTTGGGTACCAAACATTACCAAGAATAGGATGTGAGATATACTCAGTATTCTACCACCCAAAACATCTATGTCGGTCCAGTACATGAGGTTAAAATAAAAAATGTGCATGTATATAGATAAGTAAGATGTGAAATGAAATATAATACATTAAATAATCATGACGTTGTTTTTTGAATCATTATGGGATGCCTGGATGACCATTCCCATTTCGGTCCATGTCCGTTTTTTCTAAACAAAGAACCTCTAAGAGTTTAGGGTATATCATGTATAACCAAGATATACATGTGAAAGTAATCATAATTTGAACCCTAGGTGAAACCTAGGAATCCAATTCATAATAATTATAATGTAAGATCCAAGAGAAATTACAACATCCTTGACCTTAGAAGTCCAAACCATCTAACATTACATAATCTATGTGGATTATCTACCTGGGTCTATGTGTGATACAAAGGGTACATATGAGTAATTACACATGAATAATGTCTAAATAAGATTGTGACGAATGACCATGGTAAATCTCAAGCTATTCGTGATAAGGGAATAAGGAGAGAATCCATGTTTCTTCATTTCATAAGACATCAACACAGTTCAAGTAGTTTTTTGGAGGAATTTGAATATCCGAGAAAAGAGCCATGTGAACTATCAGTACTATATAGAGGTATTCACAAAAAAAAATAAATTGACCAAAATACAATATGTGAATCTTCCGTGTAAATTTTCTTAATTAATTAAGGTGGTTTCCACTGAGTTCTTAAGATTTTACCACATAAATCCAAGGATTTCACATGTCATACAACTCATATAACCAGAAAAAGGTTGATAGATTCAATTGAAACCTTATGATTTATGAAATAATTATATCAATTTAATAATAATTCGAATCCATTCAATATATATATATATATATAATTCATGTCCATAAAATTTAATTCAATAATTAAATAAGATATATAAGGCTTCATATAAGTTTTCATTTCTTTTAAATTTAATATAATCCAGGATAAAAATTCTTTCCCTTTTTACAAGGAATTAATTTATACACAAGAATCAATAAAATCCTCTATGAACTTGAACCAAACAATGAAAATGGTGTTTTAGTATAAAAATAGAAATGGGAACATAGGCATAAGCATGAAAGAACCAATAGGTGGATCATGTAGAGTTACTTGTACACCAACCATAATAAACACTTATAATAGGATATTTAAATTAAAATTAAATAAATAATTTTAGGTAAATTTATTTTAGGGTCAAAAATTGGTGGATCTGATATGTGGAACCATGAAGAAGATTATAAAAACACAATAATTGAGGGAAAATTCATATACAACATACTATATGGTGGTAGAGGAGTACTAATTCAATATCCTCCCTTGGTTTGGTCTGAGTCATATAAAATGGAAGAATACATAATTTCTCAGAATATGGGGAATATTATCTCACACAACAATAACACCAAATATGGACGGATAATCCATGAATGGAAGGAAGTGGATTAATAATATTAGTTTGGAGGGATCTAATGATAAGAATAATGGTTTGGTTGGAGTCTGAATGAGAGATATATGTTAAATACAAGCTTTTATGATGAGGGATAAATCCTATTGGAGGAGAAGAGGGAGGTAATACAACAAGGGATATGCGTGTTTCAAGAAATAAGGGGTTTCCCCCTTTTTAAAAAGGCTCTATGATATAATCACGATGTTAATGGAATTCACATTATGAATTCATCATATTTATTTTTATAAAAGTAGAAATCAGTTCATGTCATATATTGTATTCACCTCATGAATTGAATTTATGTATTATAAATAAAATAGGGTCTATCATGGCCAAAATCACATCATGAATTGAATTTATGTCTTGAATTGGTTCTAAAACAAGGATTCAACACCCTCTTACCATTATCCAAAAAAAACAATCCTAAAGGAAAAATTATTATGTCTATGCCAAAAAGACAAATTAACGAGGGTTTAAAAAAATTTAAGGAATACATGCCTCATATGAAAAATCCACGATCTTATAGTCTTCCTTCCTTAAAACAACTTATCACTGTAGCCACTAAGAAAATGTGTCAGACTCCCTCACCCATGTCATATCCTGCACAAAACCATATTTTATAGCACCCATACTAATGGAACGGAATCATCTCATAGTTCTTTTTTTCTCCAATCAATGATGTGAATAGGGTATTACTCAAAAGAAGCATTAAAAACCAGTTATAAATTTTCAGGTTAGAGAACATGATATGGGTATGAGTGGTAATGAAATAACTGGAAAATGTGGAAGATTTTGTGAATAAATCTATATCTCTTAGGGATTTATATCACATATGATATTGATCTTACCCTATCCAAAACCTGAAAATCTCTAATGAAAAGAGGCAATAAAAAACCATTCCACTTGAACTATCAAGGCACCATTCTAGTCAATTGATTCAAGAATACCTAATACATGACCTTGAACACTATAGGTCATAGACTGCAGTTGACAAATGGATTATATGTATACTATGCCATGTACATTCATTTTTTAATTAGATATACTTGCTCTAAATTCTTCTGAATGAAAAAATGATCGTGAAGTGATCCCCACTAACCTCCAACTAGAAAATAGGGGATAGGGATTAACTACTATATATGTCCTCATAAGGATTCATTTGAATCATCACATGAAAACTGTTATTTTAAATGAACTCATATAAGTGAATATATTTATCCCAATAACCATCAAAATAAAGGATTCATGCACCAATAATGTCTTATAGCACCATTATTCTCTTCATGAGCTTTACATAAATTCATGGGTGGTATATTTATGTAGAATTACATGTGTATGGGACACCCTATATATCCCTTTCCATAAAAAAGAAGTAAAAAAGGACATACCTATATGATATAAAAGTGCATGGAACTCCATGAAGTCGGATAATATCCCAAACATTTACCCTTCCAAGATCATCCATATAAAAATTTCTCTTTGATAAGTAAATGTTGAGAAACCTTTTTAAGCCTATCGATGATCAACCATACCTCATTTTTTATTTAAGGGATTCTAAATAAACTATTCATAATTACCATGTGGACATCATCCCAATTCCAAATAGAAATTGTAAAAGGATATAAAATACATGTTGGCCAGTGGTGTTCCTCCTTCCCCTACTTCTAGGTGAAAAACATAGTAACAAATCCCGATATCTATAATTTCATACCAGGACACTGGTATTAGTGATACAGTTCATGATAATAATATGTAATTCCAGTGTTTACCTCCCTAGTGTATTTATGACAATATCACATCAATTCCTCCCAAATATCAATAGGAACATGGAAATTTCCATGGATGTGTAAGACCTCATCATCATCAATGATCCATCATGGTAGTGTGTCATCACCTGAAACACTATACCTTAGGACTAATCCCTAATTATTGATTACTTTCCTCATATTTAGTCTCTCCAGGAGTGAGGAGTTCACAAATAAATATATAAGGGTAGGATGCCCATAATGATTAGTCATCTCTAAATTCATCATATAGAACATATCCATCAGCTTCTACACGCTATTGGCCTCCCACACTATCTATTTTCATGTCCATCAGCTTATGGACTCTTCTACAACATATCCCATCCCATTAATATAAAAAATATCAATGTAAAATGACTAAGGTATTCAAGAAACCTTCTATGTCTAAGATTTATGTCATACTTCATAATGATATACATGAATATTTTTTGGACTGTAAACACCAAAAACTACCCTCCATGAAACTAATTCTAGAAAAAATATATGTTTTGAAAGAAATGTGCCAACTAAATATCATTAGTGGAGTAACTCCTCCCATGTGGACTAAACTGACGAGACCTGTATGCCACAACTAGATCTTCATACATTAGAACTAATATGAACCAAATTCTTGATTCATCATAATGAACCATATAGCGTGTACCTGGCTTTGGTAAAATTAGGATCGGTGCTGAAGTTATTCCACCCTTCGGTAATTAAAAATATTCTCTTTAGGCTTCTAACCATATAAAAATTAACCCCCATCTTAGTAAATCCATTCATATGTTTTTCTAGTGATTAAAATTACTGAATAAATCATCTCTAAAAGCCATTGATCCCCCAAGAAACTCTATATGTCTATAAGGTTATTGGGAAACTCTATAAAATCCAAAACAATAAACTTTTCTATGTCAACATACACTCATAAATCTAAAATAATATCCCCAATAAGTGATCCATGTTGATCAAAAAGTGGCATTTAGGGAGCTCATAATAAATCTTATTTTCTCTTAGTGTATTCTGTATGATCTCACAATTCTTGATTTGGTTTTTTCAAGTGCAAGAATATAGTAAGATATCATCCACTAATACTACCACAAATAAATCCAAATATTTTTGGAAAACCAAATTCTTCAAAATCTAAAAAAAATAGATTGAATTTTGGTGTGACTGAACAAGATTACTTGACAATGATAAAGACCATACTTGATAAAAACACCATATTATGTATGTATGATGTTCTAACCGGTACTAAATTATAATGTACCCACAAATAGATCTTGGAGAAAACCCTCAATCCTTGGATCTTGTAAACAAGGTCATCTATATAAGGTAGTAGACATCAGTTCTTCACCACAAGTTGGATCAACTGACAATAATCCATACAAATCCTATGGGTACAATCCTCCTTCTTGGAAAAATGGATTGGTGAACCCCAATGGGATATATTGGTCCATATAAAACCCTTACCATCCAATCCTTCTTTGTTTTTCTTGAGTTCCATCATCTCTTTACTAACAATCGTATACATAGGAATGGATGTAAATGCTTCATGTAGAAGTAGCTCTATAAAGAAATACACCCCTCTCTCTATAGGTAATCCAAAAAAATATTCAGGGAATAAATCCCTAAAATTACAAAATAGAGGAATAAAACATTCATCACACATTCCTTGACCATCCATATAATATCTAGAAATAAAGGGTATCACTCAACCTATCTAATGATTATATAGTACATCTCTACATTATTTGAGATATCATTCAAAATTGTGAACATAACTACCACCTTAGAGTGATCTGAATGATAAAATTACTTGATAACAATCTACATGAAAATAAATGTGGACAAACCAATATGTCCCTATAAATACATTGATGCCAAATATCATTAATGAATAGGTCCTTTAAAATACAATAATCCCCTAAATCAAGGGGAATTATATTCACTAACATAAACTCTCTCTTTGAATTCACAATTGCGTATCATATGTAACCACCCAAAAAAAAGACTTAATCTATATTGGTTCCAGTGCTTTATTTCTCATCAATTTTGTGTTAATATATTCGTGGTGAGATTAGATGAAGTGGTGATGAATGGAGAATTTTATATGGACTCATATTATGAAATTGGATACCATTAATTTACAATTATCAATGTTTAAATCTGATGATTTTTTAAATTCTATTTATTGCTTAATGACATGTGCTAACGAGTTTTAAAATTAGATAAAATAAGTAAAATTTTCCATTAAAATATTTATAATGAGAATTATAATTAATGTTTCCATGAAAATACATTATTAGTGTGGGAGGAAGAAGAGGATATGGTTGAGGTGTTATGAAATTTTTTATTGGTTATTATACACTAAGAATATATATTTTTTATGGGTGGTTAATATAAAAGGACAACCAATAGAGCCCCATGGGATATCCCTTAACCACCCATAGGGGTACCCAAGGGTCAATCCTCATAGGAGATCCTGCTCAATGAGGTAGCACAAGGTGGATAGAAGGAATGTGTATATGGGGACCTCAAATCGCAAACCTAATGGAATGAACAGATTTGACCAGTAGCCTACAAAAGTTTCCATGGACTATATAATTTCATGAAAATCATGTGGGTGTGACGTGAAAAGTATTCAGGTTCTGACTCCAATGTCATCTTGAAGTTGCAGTTAAAACATGATCACTAAAAGAGTAGAGGAATGACATATGGAGAAAATGATGTTGGAGTACATGGGAGATTTTAATGTTTCAACATCATAACGTTATGGATAAAATAAGTCATTTAATCTGGTGGATCTCAATTTTTTGATCATATCAGATATTTTCTTCAAACTCAACCTTCGTTTGAGTAATCCAATTCACTAGATAAGATCATATGAATGTCCAATGAGAAAAAAAATTCGACCATGGATGTTTCTTCATCTATATTTTGAGAATAGGATTCAAAAAATCATCATGGATTCATTCTACTCTTTTCAAAAACATGATAACAAAAAGAATAAGTATAGGATGAAAAACATAGTTGAAGACGTCATTCAAATAATGAATATTTTCTAGCTTTTATGGATAAGAAACATGAAATAATACCATGAAGATGAGAACATCACTTGAAGTGATATTTCAATCCTAAAAAAGGTAAACTCCATGAAATGTGTTGTATGATTGAAATAACCCGAATGACTGAGGATTTCTGAAAAAGAGTTGTGAAATTGCCAAAAAAACTGGGCTTCAAAGGATTTCACAACATGACATGAATTATGATTATAAGGTGGTGATCCTCACGTATAAGATGAGAGGAATTGATATAAGATGATTTGGATGAAAAATATTTAGATTCCCTCCTTTCTATAGAAATAGAGCACTGTGATCCACTAGTTCACAAAGAGATAAGCCCTCCAATATAGCTTCACTTGAGTGAGGTAGAAGACAATACAAAAATCATTTAACAATTTTAAATTACTCATGATCTGAACTGTGATGAAACGTGATTCCAAAAAGCATTCAGGATAGCATGATATATTTCTCTTAGGTTTGTGCAAAGTGGAATGTTTTTTTCAGGACTTCAAAATTTTTCTAACAGTCTCAAAGAAACATTGTGAAGAACATGATTCATCAAGCAATATAAGGTGCATGATACGATCTCAAATAAACCTCCTATTTTCAAGTAAAGGACTGAGACACCTTGAACCAGTGTGTACCTACATAATATTCATTGAATAATAAGATTTATCCCTAATTTGGATGCACACAAATAATCTCATGTGATACTCTTGTGTGTTGATACACATTTTATGAAGAATCACTTTCCCAAAGGTGTACGACAAGTCAACATTCCAGATACACTTGACTAAATCATTTCTTTTAGAATTATATAAACAAACATTAGTGTGTGTTGAAATTGTGTGCATGATGAAATGGAGAAGGATGTGGATATAGAATTCATTATCATGTATTCATATAAAAATGCATCCACATGAACAACTGTTTTAGAAATCATTCTAAACACACTATAGTGGTTACAAACATAAAGGATCTATATTGAGTAAATAACAAAACAATTATTCAATGTAATATGGTGTATAACATGGAATATAATATTGAATTATAAAAATAAAATAATCAGGCAATAAACAATTTTTGATATTATTTCAGGTTCCATGAAACCCATGCATGAATTTGATTTGATCTAAGATTGTATAGGTTCTATATTATAGAAAATAATAAAATTAATTTGTGTGAAGTAATTCCACTCATCACATTGAGGATTGGTCATCATCTATCAGAGTAATTTTTGTATCGAGAAGCGTTTTACCTTTTAGATCACCATAAATTTTAGGTGTCTCTTTATTTATATTGACATTATTCTTCAACGTCCTTGCCTCCAATTTTAGGTGTTTGTTTATTTACGCTAGGACACCATAGACCAGTGTACACCTATAAATAGAGGGTAGTTCTGAATTATTTGTTTCTATTTTATGAATTCATTTTTATTTAAACTTTAACCACTTTTACATGTTATGGTTCATGATTCACTCAATAATATATCTCAATCTCAATTCTGGGGTAGAAGTTATAATACAAATAGCTTCACAACATATATACAATATTAAAATTAATGGACTACTCCATTCCATATTGGCTATAATCCAAACATGGATTAAATACTATAATCATAGTCATGTGATTAAAATGGTTTAGGTAGATTTAGTTATACACTCAAAAAAACAATCTTTTTTTCTTTTTAACCTCCAACAATCCAAATATTCTTCCTCAATTTGTTATACATACAACCATCTCCTACCCTCAACTTTAACTAAGAGACTTCTTCTACTCTAGATCCAAAAAATTATTAACCTTTATTTAAGGCTTGATCCACTACGTGATGATCTTTTTATAACCCTCTATGATCTCATTAAATCTAACTTACTCGTGTAGTTTTCCAAGAACCCTTTAAAATATTTCTAGTTATGATTGAATATCTCTAATAAATTATGTTTGAGAAATTACCTCAATGAAACTATTCTCAGGCTGATTCCTCCGTTTCATGAAGTCCCAACCTCATTTTGATGTGTTTAGTTAGTTCAAACAAATTAATATTTGTTATATTATATAATATATAAATTTTATAATCTCAAAAACATTATACATCATTCATGGGTTTCATGGATTAAAAAAACTAAAAATTGATGATTTCATGGTTATTATATTTAATATTATTTATAATATATTATTTTTTTCCATTCTTAATTATAGTAAATAATATTTTTCACATGTATTCCTTTGTACATGGATTCATTATAATACATTCATTATACACATACTCATCCATTTATTCACAAAAAAATTCCAAAAACACTGTTGTTTCGTTCTTTTAGGTAAACATTATGTGTGTCATTCATGTGTATATGAAAACTCCACTTCAGAACACCTTTTTGAATGTGATTCTTCAAACACACTGTCTCATCGCACTATTATATCACATGAGATTGTTCAATCAAAACTATGTGGGTAGTAAATCTTCTTCAACAATGAATATTATGTAGGTGTACATGGGTTCATGTTGTCTTAGTTTTGTTCATGAAAAGATGAATTGGCGTTCCCTAATCAGATCCTATTAGGGTGGTGGTTCCAATCAAATGTGGCAAGGTTTAAAATATAATAATCTGTGACAGACTATATCTCAAATGAAGAGAATAATTCTAATAGGCTATCATTTTTGTTTCCATAAATTCTGGAACAATGAATTGGAATACTGTAATAACAAGAATTTTTTTTAATGTAATATAAGGCCTTCATTTAGGGGGTAAAGTTAATGTAAATGGAATACATGCAGTAAAAAGACAAATACATAGGAAAATATTTTTGAACAAACAATCATGGTACATGAAGAAAACAAGAATACTATTAAAAAAATTCACCCATAAAAACAATGAGACATCATCTCCTATATCCAAAGGAGAATTAGATTTATCATTAAATAATGGGAATAGAATACCAAAAGCGATATAAGATTAGGTTGTGTTTATAAATATGAAGTATGAGAATTAAGGGACATATATAAAGCTATGTGGAATCTCTTGAAAAACTATGTAAATTTCCAAATACATTATTCTCATATTCCTAGTAGATATGAAGAATGATATATTGTTAGAAAAATCACAAGAAAAAGCTTCTGATAAATGAAAAATAGTGATTCCACATTAATAAGTTGAACATTAGGAGAGTTTTTCAATAAATTAAAACTCATGTATTGAAGATGTTCTATGCGAGAAATGAAATAAATGATGATATAGTGCAATAGGAAGTTTTCCCTCATATATAGTGAAAGAAGATTCCATGACGAGAACGAAGAATGCATCATGATATTGATATAATTTTATGGAAAAAACTGAATAAGTTTCTCAAACAATGAAGTTCTATGAGTTATAAGTTTCACATTCCTAAATGATAGATGATATTGGAAAATATGATTTTGAAGCATGGAGACTAGGGAAGGTGGAAAACTTGGCTGAGAAAAATGTATAAAACTTTGTGTTCACATTGAGAAGTAATGAACCCCTTATTTACTTAAATATGAATTCATTTGTACTAACATGTGGGGAATTGAAGAACATAGTATAATCCATTGAGGGTGATAATTGGTTTGATAAAGATGATAAATCATTTCTACATAATTAATGTGGAGCTTTAGAATGTGTTTATAACATTAAGAGATGAGGTATTCCAATCACACTTCAATCAGTCATTCATTATTTTACTAAATATATTAATTAAGAGGGATTTATTGGTTGATGAAACAATGATAAAAAGTTGAAGATTTATCTTTTACTCCAAAATCTTCTGATGGCTCTATTGAAGCACATGATTTATTTATAAATCTGATTATTTTAAACCCCTTGGATGAGAATTGATACATTTGAGGCATGATTTTACATTCATGGTACATTATTGATATCTTAGATATCCCTAGTTATATCAATATTATTTTCTAGACATGCCTATTTCGTTAAAAATTATAGTTTATTAACTAAAGGATCTCTGTTAAGAGAACCATGTGATATAATTCCTCTCTTATATGTAATATTTAAATTTTCATATAAGATAGTTTATAATGTTTTTTATAAGTAAAATAAGTTGAGTGATCACCAACTATTCCTTTTCATTTGATTTTCAAATAGGAGAATGTTTTGTTCACACATATTGACTTCTTAATATGTGAAAAAACTATTTAAAGAAAAAATAAAAAGGGTGAGATTGTTCGAACTAGTGTTTAATTGATTTTCAATGATATTTCAACATGTTTTTGGTGAGTTTGGATGAAGTGGTGATTCTTAGATAATAGTTATGTATTCATATTATGGAATTGGAAGTCATGTATGGATGATTCTCCATGGTTAAATGTGATGATTTTTTTTGTTGATATTTATTAATTAAATTCATGTGGTTTGAAGTAATCACATTGGATACAATAATTGAGGTTTGTACATGAAAATATTTATAAAGAGAAGAAGAATCAACATTTATATATAAAAAGAAATTATTAACTCTTGAGGAAGAAAATGATATTATTATGTGGTATTGTATTTTGGTCTTGTGTATTCCACACATAGAATATATTTTTCTTCGATGATCACTAGATATTTAATACAAAGAAAATTATCCCCATAGGTATATCATTTTAACACTCATAAGGGGACCTATGATCATCCCCCATGAGAGAGGCTTCTTGAGGAGGTGACACATGGGGGATATCAAGTTCATGAATATAGGGACCACAAATCCAACAACCAAAGGAATCCATAAATTGGGTGAGTAGCCCATAGGAGTTCTCGTGGACCTCGTAGCGTGGCATGGAACATATGGGAATGTGTTGTAGTGTATCTAGGAATCCAACCTGTGTCAGTTTAGAGATGCAGTGTGAACATTATCACAATGAAATCAGAGGCTGGACATATAGAGAAACTGATGTGGAACTACACATGTTTAGTTAATATTTAAATACAAGTAAAATATTAGATAAAAGTAGAATTATTCTATCTAGTGGATCTATGCCTTCCAATTATTTTAGTGGTCTAATTTAACCTCAGTCTTGGTTTGAGATATCTATTTCAACAGAGAAAATAAACCTAATGTTTGATGATCCAAATAATGCTTCCATGGATGTTTTCTCATCAATATTTCCATATTATGTGGCACGAATCATTATTAATGAATGAGGAAATTTTCATTCATGTGATAACTTGAATAATAAGTATCAACTAAATAAAAATGAAAGTTTCAAAAAACATTATAATAATGATTTTCTTCGAGCTTCAATGGATGAAAATATTGATTTAATGGAATGAATATGAGGATAGACATTTTGAACATATGGAAGATAAAATCCATGAAAATAGGAATATTATTTAGATTACTAAATAAATTTTTTGTTTGAATTATATCTTTGAAACATCATACAAAGCTTGTATTTAATGGATTCTAAGAAACATAATGAATTATTGAGATATGGTAGCGATTATAACCTATAAAAAGAGAGTAACTAAGCTGATATAGTTCTACTAATAATTATTGATAAGAAATCATTTACACATAAAATGGGCTCCATGATCCTCTGGGTTGTGAAGAGATAATACAACCTATAAAAATTTAATTCTGCAAGGGAGAAGCTGATATCATAAGCATTCATCTTGTGCAAAGAGAATGTAAACTACTTCACAAAGAAACATGTTTATGTGAAACATTTAGGATAGTGAGATACATGTCTCCCTAGATTGTGTGATGTATATTGAGTTCCATTAACCTTCTAAAAATGTCTAACACTCTAGAATAAGCTTCAAGAAAAATGTATTCCATTAAGAATTATATGGTGTATGGTACTCTCATGCATAACCGTACTATTTTTATTAAAATATTGTGAAACCAAAAACTAGTTTATACCAATAATGTATTCAAAAATGAATAATAGCTCTACACCACTAGGTTGTGTGTGAGGACACACTTGTCATGTAATTGTGTAATGAGATAGTGTGTTTGAATAATTATTTGTGTAATGGTATTCTAAAAGTGGACATCCCATTAACACATGCGTTTAAAACATTCTTTGAACCAAAACTAAATGATCATTTTTGTTTTTTGATAGTTTTTACATGTATAATGGAAGAAGGTAGTGGAGAATGCAGGAACCAAAATGCATGCATGTACAAAGGAATTCACATGAAGAACAATTTGAGAACTCAAGATAAACATACTTTTTATGTTACAATCATTAAGAATTTATACTGAGTAATTAACCAAACAATTATTCACTATATTTTATTGTGAAACATGGAAATAATAGTGAATAATACATGGTAAAATAATGGTGCAATATTTAATTTACTCTAGGTTTGAGGATGATATGAAACCCATGAATTAAGTAGCCTTGATTTTATGTTATGGAAAATTATTCTACCATAATATAATAATAAGGAAGTTGTGTGCACTACCTGCAGACATCAATGTGAGGTTAATAAATTAGTAGAAAGAAGAATCAGTCTGACCATAACTTAACTATGGAAACTCATCAAAACAAGGTAATCATAGATATTTGATAAAGATAAGAAATATTTGAAAAGGTACTTGAATAGATACATGAGAATGTCTAATTTAGAAGGAATATGGATGATGATTAGAAGACCATCCTGTAATGGATCAAGTCTTAATGAATTTTGATGTCTTCAGTTTGAGCCAACGATGAAAAATCCTCTCAATTGTACATGGGTGTAGGCAATAGATGGGGCTATAACAAACCGAGGTAGAATAGTTTTTCATAAAAACACATTATTTATATTCTATTGGGTTTTATTTTCTTTTATAATTAATTTCTCAAAAATTAATCATTATATAAACATGTCGAAATCATATTTTAATAATTTATTTAATATCTTTCATTACCCTCATTCTAATAGATATTTGATATCTACAATAATAGATAATAATATTTAGTTTTTTTATTAAGATCAATGTGGGGTATCATGTATGCTATCAAACATATTGTTTCCTTTTAAAAAATCTGGATATCGCCTTCCCCCCACATTTTGAAATTGCATCCTCGCAATTTCGAATTAGGTATTTACAACTAAGGTATGAGTTTTCAAAATACATTTATTGAAATCCCATATCAGAAAAAGGATAAATAAAACCACCACTTTAAAATAAAGTAAGAGAAGTACAAAGATCACCTGAGATAAAAAATACAAGGGTTCCATGTAGGAAAACATGGATATGGATGATAAAAGTAACCATCATGTTCTGATTTATTGTTATAGAAATCATTTCTTTGATAATGGAAATAATAAAAACTCTAAATATGTGATGGGTTAAATGATCATTGATTTCGTAGTAGGAAAAGCGAAAGCAAATGTTTTTGTTTTGAGATCCTTTTAAAAGTGATTGGGAATTAATTGAATACCTAGAATAAGATCATAAGTAATTATTTTTACTTCGAAATTATAGTTTCATACTTTAATAATTTTAAACCATAAAAGCATCTCTTTCACTAGACAATGAGTATTTAGGATGATTTTTTTATTCCTGAAGCACTAGAATATACTTTTAGAAAATCTGATAATCTATAAAATATTAACTATCTATTTCTTCTGTCATGAAACATTAACTAAAAGAAAAATGTCTAGGATAATATACGATAATTTCCTAAAAATAATAAACCATTATATGATGAAAAACTAATTTTAATCACCAAAATTCAATAGTAATACTCATCTTCAACATAGACCATTCAAAGAAATCATTTCCATAAAATACCTCAAAATAATACAAACAATGATTGTAACCCAAAAATTAGATGGATTTAATCTCATAATCATCCAAGACAAAATTTAAATATTTTTTCCCAAATGAATTCAATTACTTTTTAAGTCACACACAAAAAAGTAATTGTGTTAATAATCTTAACGATATGCTTACCATCTCCATAAATAACTTTAATCATCATATGTTTATCATAGATTCATAAAAAAATATAATTCACCCCTTAATTCCAAAATAAAATACCATAGTATTCTATATACCCTAATAATAATAGTTTCCCAAAATAGAAAACATCTTCTCAATTAATATTAATCACTTAATCACCAATTAATTTTCTAATCCCATGGTTATTTATTACATAAATCATAACTTCCAAAAATCAACATATTCCTATTACATAAACACATTTAACTAAAGCAACGAACAACCATAATAACTAGGGATTTCACATAGTCCAGTGGTAGGCGATTCACCCATTTCACTTTTCAGTTATTGGTTTAATTCTCATGCCCTTGCTGGACGTGACAAGATGTCACCCATCCTACAGGTTTTCCCTTTTCTAAAACCATATAATTCTTATAACATTACCATAAATAAGATAATATCATCAAAAATAACCATGAAATTTTGTTACCACATTGGATATCTTATACCTATAATTTTTCATCCCCAAAAGTAATAACAAATAATTACCTCAAAGGATAATGAATCAAAAAATACCATTAGTCACCTTCAAATTTCAAAACATAAAGACTCAAAAGGGGTTTCTAATAAATTGAACTTACGATCATAATTTAAATTATAAACCCATGATGATATCCAAAAATCTTAAGAAATCATCCTAATCTCTGATGTTGTATAATATATCTATTGATACCAACTATAAGGACCCAACCTTAAACATTATCTAATCTAGAGTTTTAGTCAAGAATTTAATTAATCTCACATTAGGATGTTTTAATATTTATGGTTTTAGATAATTAGGCCATAACTATTATATAAGAACTCAAATATTACAAAGTACACACTTCAACTCACTATACATTTTTTCAGAATGTAAAAATTTCTAAAATAAAACATGATTTCTTTTGGAGATGCATCTTCAATTCTTTCATCATTCCATACCAATCTTAAGACCTATGAGAAGAATTTTAAAACATTTTATGAGAATAATAATCCCATTAAGGGGCATAAAATAAGGAATGAAACTCTTATTCCTTGAATATTTTATAATCATGAAAATATTTTCACATAATCATACTTCTCACCTATAATACATAAACCCTTCAGCATAACTTATGAAATAATACGATTCCTATAATACTCCATTCAAATGATAAATCATAAAGTTAACTTGTGGAATCCATATCAATCATACATTATAACATTCATAACTGCATAGGGAGTAACCTTCAGATTTACATTTGGAATACCCATCATAGTATACTCCCAAAATCTATTTGGAGAAACCCTACTATTTAACTTAATATCATTACCCAGTGCACTGGAGAGCTATCACAGGATCACCCACCCCTGATTTATCAAGGAATAACACATATTCATAAACAATTTCCAAGAACCATTACATTATCGTAACACATAAAAATAATATAATAAAAATAACAACTAATTGCTCAGATTTATTCAGTTATTATTATTAATTAATTAGGAATACTCCCAGACCAGAAAATGAGATGATGTGAGATTTGTAGGCCCAGTGTTCCTAGAATGATATAGTTATAAATGATAAGTTTTTAGTAAACCACACATGCAATTTTTCATTAAAATGGGAATAATTTTTTAATGGGTTTTCGGATCTAAAATATGAGAGAATCGTGGAGCGTAGAATAGTTTTTTCACCCTAGGAACAATATAACTTCATCCGGCTTGGGTCTTTATTTGGAAAAAAAAGTTGTAATCGTAAATAAAGTAATTAAATTAAATTATTTTATTTTTAAAATCCGAGTAACTCATAAATGGTAACATATATTTGAAATATGAGTGATAAAAATATTTTATTTGAAGCCGCATTGAATTATTTTAATTAAATCCCTTTAAAAAAACTACAAGGCTATGACCATAACATAAGAATTTCCCTACATTAGAGAGAAGAAGGCTCTCCCAACGTTTTTGAAAATCAAGATTTGATGTCTGATCGGAGCACAATGGACCATTGAACACCGGTGGATAAAGGATCGACGAAGACATGAAACCCTATTGTTCATCAACGATTGATCCATCCTCAAGGTAGGGTGTCGATTAATTTGTGATTTATTCTCCCTTATTAGCTTCAAATGAATAATGTGTACCATCCCACCAATATGATGATCCATGATTCTATTGTTTTTTTGGGATGGATTTTATTTTGGGGATTAAAGGGATGATAAATCATTGTGAATATCGGTTGATTGTTCTTCACCAAACCTTCTTACATGAATGGATCAAGGATGATATGAACAAGGCCATGATATATCCATTTGGGTGTTCATGTTCTTTGTCTCTTTCCACCAATATCATGTGTTCCTCATTCCTCATTCATCGCGACATATGACCAGAGGATGGTTTCACCTTTGACCCGTGGTGCAACGATCCATGTTCAGGGATCTGACACTACAACGAATTCACATTGATGGAATGAAGAATGCATGAAATGAATTGCCAGAGGCAACAGGTTATGATGGTTTTGAGTCAGGGGTGCACAATGGTGACTGGAGTAGCGGATCTGACCAGATCTGGTGGAGGGAATGAAGAATAGCACGACCGCCAGCGGGGCAACTAGTGGATGATGTAGCACCAGCCCAACAGGGGAACAGATGAAACTAGATGGTTGTGGTGGCATCAATACACTTTCTAGGTGGGATCACATTTGAGGTGTACCAAAGTGGCAGAGGGCATAGGGGGAGGGGTAACTATGGGCCGTGACAACGACAGTTGGTATGTGGCCTAGAGCTGCATCATACAGAAGACCACACAACATCGGTACTATCAGAATAGGTGAACAAGGTGGGTCGACCCTGTGAAATTTAGTCTGACACCACATTTATATGGGGATCCAGCAATCCATGTTGTCGTCTGACTGTGTGGACCAGTGGGATGCGACCAGGGCAGGCTGTGTCTGCTAGTGTAGAACCATTCAGTATGACATAGGTTGGGCTACAGAACCGAACCGTAGTCCAACGACCTAATGGGATGAGCTGGTGTGGATTGTCCTAGACTGACTATATCAGGTCTATTCATCCTGAACATGTTGGGTCGGACCCATAGTAGACCCTATTTTCTAAATAGGACAATTCATTCAAAACGTGTGTCCATTTGACAAGAATTTTGCAGCATTGGGACCCTTGATATGATATTTTCCTTTTGAGATACACTATGTGAGTTTCATTGGTAGTAGTAATATTTCCTAATGTCTCAAGAAGCAGGTGATCTCAGAATGAGTTCATTACAAGAAGAATCCTATAGCAGTATGTGACTATATGATCTTGCTGACTATGCGCACTTTGTGACGTCATGACTTGGGGTTACATGACTCATCGATGCTCCATGAGCCATTAATGCTCCATATGAAATATATTCCTTGGGTGCTATCACCACTTCAAGAACCATTGACTCTATATGCACCATAAAAACTCCATGGGCCATCAACTCTCCATGACCCATTGATGCTCTGGGCACCTTTGACGCTTTGTACACCATCGATGCTCCATGCGCTATTGACAATTCTAGTGTCATAAAGACCGAGATATATGTGGAACACAAATTTAAATCCTTCTCTTAAGGGTTTATACTTATAAAAATGTGATATGACCATATTGGTTGTACTACATGTGTTTCCTTTGATGTGTAATTCATGTGATTCCTTTGAAGTTTCAGGGTGTCCTACTGAGTATTGTTTTACTCACCCCTGCACTGTCTTTTCCAAAATGTGTCGTGTCTTGTGTAGAAGATGGAATATTTGTTGGAGTATTTTGAGGAATAGGATAAAGTGTTACTTAGAATTATTAGACATACTTTTGGTTCACCTACAACATTAGACCGATGTCGTATACATACCCTACAAGTAGGGTTTTTTATAGACATGCTTCAGGAACTTGTGCATTCCCTTGGTAGACACTTTCTTTTGGCGAGCTTGTATTTTGGCCCTGTTTTTATTCCATTTATCCTATTTTCATACTTTGTGGTTGATATCTTAGTTTAAGCATGAATTTTTATCATAGTGTTTTTACAGTTTAGAATTTTGGGCTTGGATGTGTTTTTGTGTGTACATGTACTTAGGAAAATGCCTCTAATTTGTGTGATATGCCTACTCTATGCTAGTCACCAGCCCCTACCCTATCAAAGGTGAGATTGTGGTAGTGACAACATAGCCCCCTCTGGAATAGGTCAGGACAGAGTGGTATCATAGGCTTTTGGTTCAACCTAACAAACCAAGAGTCTGGGATATTAGTTTAGGGAAATAGTGTTAAGTGTTTCATATTCGGATTTAAAACCAGTGAATCCATGGTTGGTGTAGTGGAAAAGGAATCAATACAGTATGAATTTGAATTATTATTTTCATCTTGGTACATGAAAACACTAGTTGTAGTAAAAATAAATGGTACATGCATCATATATGATTTTGAGTGTGTTATCATGTCCTTATTGAGTCAGTGTCATCTCACCAGGTATACTCTATTGACTATGGCACATCTTGATCAATTTTAGGATACCTCCATGTAGATAGCCAACTAGGATTCTAATGCGTGATCATGAGGATGATCCTACTAGGGATTAGGCATCAATACAGGGAGAAATACTGCAGATAGCACCCCCAAGAGGTGTACTAGTGATAATACCACCTAGATAACAGTGATTGCTACCAGCGCTACCGGTAGAAGATGCACACAATATGAGTGTGTTTCATATGTTCCATATGTAGTGACTGCCCATGTTCAAGGTTGATCTAGACCCCAAGGTAGCTACGGATTGGCTAGAGGTGGTTACATGTGTCTTCCTCTTATTGAGTACGCCTCTCTACCATATGACATTTCTATCCGTAATTTTTCTATAGGGTGCAAGGCAGAGATGGTGGAGAATAGTGGTCTAGAAGCATGAGGATATGACCCTCAAATGGACATATTTTGAGAATCTCTTTAGGGAGGATTTATTTCTCTTGATTTTAAGATTTTTTTATACAGGAGCTACTGCATCTATAACAGGGTATCCAGAATGTAGTGCAGTACTCGGAGAGATTTACAGATATTTCTTTCTACTCCATGGATATGGTGTGTGTCCCAATCTTTAGGGATCAAACCTTAATCAAGGGAATATTATAAGAAGTCATTGAATCCATGATATCCATTAGTATCCATATATATTATAGGGTACTGGAGTGATCCCTTCTAGTGGAGAGTTTTTGGGAGGAGCAGGCATCAATAGTGGGAGCTACCAGCAGGCACTAGGTAGCTGAGTCTTCAGCAGGGAGTATCTGGCAGTAGACATAGGGACTAAAAAGGGACAAACATTCTTGGGGAAATCACTGGGATATGAGATCAGTGGTGCGAGGCTCCCAGGGTAGAGCGAGTTAGCTGAAAAATAGGATGTGTTACTCGTGCAACGATCAGGGGAACATGCTTAGAGATTTCCCGACTCATCATACAAATAATCGGAATATGGTCAAGGGACCACCTAGGATGAGGAGGAGGCAAGAGCAGAGTGGTCCATAGGTCGTGGTAGAGGACTAGGTTGGGTAGTAGGAGTTGGTAGGAGGTTTTAGGTACCACCACCACCACCCCCAGGTGGTCCACAATGGGGTCATGGAGATGGGGGGATAGGGATGGGGCTAGCTTTAGGTGATAGATGATTACGAACCTAGTTATTAAGAGATGAATAGAGTTATGATATATGTCTTCCCCACATTATAAGAAGTTTATATAGACATAGTTTTAGTCTCTCTTTTCTTTCCGTGACCATTGTTTGAGTCTCTGAGATTCTTGTCGAACCATTAACTCAATCTCTATGGCTATATACACATGTGAATAAGATTCGATGATTTCACACTGATTCTAAAAATGTTCCCATAAGTGATTGGGTGAGGGTTTGGGAGGGAATCTCTTGGTGGCAGTGTTGAGTCCTTATGATTTTATTTTTGGTATGTATTATTTTTTGTAGTTCATGCCCATTTTTACTGTTTTTGGTGTAGTGTGTGGTGTGCTGATGGAGATGGGATGAGGCTTGACTTTATTGGTGAAATTGAAACCCAAGAAGTGTAGGATTGACTCATATATAGAATAGTGAAACTGATCACACACCAGTTAGCTAACATATCCATTAGTGTTGTGGATGAGATGAGTCCTTGTTTTCCTGCACTGGTGGACGAGTATGAGGATATCTTTCTAGATGATGTTTCAGGATTACCTCCTCATTGGGAGGTGGATTTCTGAATTGATCTATACCCGAGGATAACACTTATGTCTACACATTCATATCAGATGGCTCCTGCAGAGAATCATGAGTTGGTGATATAACTGGAAGACTTGTAGAGGAATGGATTCATGAGACCCGATGTTTCACCCTAGGCAGCCCAAGTTTTCATTTTTACAAAAATGAAGATAGGATCTTGAGGTTATATGTGGACTTCCGAAACCTGAACCCGATGAACATGAAGAATATGTATCTACTACTGAGGATTGATGAAATCTTCGATCAACTGAAGGGAGCGATATGGTTCGTGAAGATAGACCTTAGGTATTATTATCACCTTCTTTGTGTAAGGGATGATGACATTTCAATGACAACCTTCATAAGTTGGTATGACCACTACAATTACATAGTGATTTATTTTGTCATGATGAACACCCTAGTAGTGTTCATGGGACTCAAGAACTTTATATTCAATTTTTAAATAAACATGTTCATCGTTTTGTTCATTGATGACAACCTGGGGTACTTAGTATCCAAGGAGGCACACATGAAACACTTGAGGATGACCCTGGAAACACTCTGATAGCACTATAGTTATAGGAATCTCTCTATTTGTCGGTTATGGATCCGGGATTTCCATCTTCTAAGACACGTCATTTATAAAGCCGTATATGCAGTAGATCCATTGAATACTGAAGCGGTACTTACAAGGGGGCCACCTGGGAGTGTTACCAAGGTGAATAGCTTCATGGGTTTGATTGGGTAATATCATAGGTTTGTACCTAAATTTTATAGAGTAGAAGAATCCTTGATGTCCATGACAAGTCAGGGGTATCCTTTTGGGTAGACAGAGATGTGACAGTAGTTCTTTTAGGAGATGAGGCATAGATGGATGATCACCCCCATCTCAAGATTAATGGAGGAGGGTGTGGAGTAAGTGGTGTTTTGTGATGCATCAGGGAATAGTCTCGGATGTGTCCTAATGAAGAGGAATGTGATGATTGACTATGGTTCGCATCATTTGAGGCATAATGTGTAGAATTACCCAACCCCTGATCTCGATCTAGCAGTAATAGTTTTCGCATTGAATATGTTTTGACACTACCTGATGGGAAATCGGTTTACCATCTAATCTAACCACATGAGTCTCAACTATTTATTCTCTTAGAAGGATATGAACTATAGATAGAGATGATGGATAGAGTTCCTCCATGAAAATGTATTTGAGATTTTCTATACATTTGGGGAGGGGAATGAAGTGGAAGATGCTATTAGAAGGAGATCCATCTTGCAGTTAATGAGTGTGGCATTTAAGTAGGTGGTTGTGTTAAAGATATACATTATGGATGGAGATGGAGAAAATTACATCTAGTCAGTGGTTGTAACCCCTGCACTCTTATAGTGAGTCAGGGAGTCAATGATCAGATACACCGACTGTGAGACTTTACATGCTCAGATGTATATAGGGAATGACTCTAATGGATATTCAAAAGGTGGGGAGCACATCATTCTATTCAAAGGGTGTAGATTAGTGTTAGTTATTTTTTGGGAGGAGGGTCTTGAGGGAGTTCCATACATCCCATTTTATGGTAAATCCAGCAGTGGAAAACATGTATCACGACCTCTGATGTCAGTTCTAGAAGTCTGGGATGAAAAAGGTGGTTGTGGAGTTTGTTTCTAGATGCCTCACTTATTAAAATGTTATGGCTGAGCACCAGTTTTCGATGGGCTTGACCTAACCACTTGAGGTTCTAGAGTGGAAGTGGGATGGTATATCGATGGACTTAAAGACATGATTACCATGAACGTCTAGGGTTTATAATATCATCTGAGTGATCATTGACCGACTCACTAAGTCGGCCCAATTCCTACCGATCCTTGAGAATAGTTCATTAGAGGGCTTGGAATGCCTCTACATGCTGCAGATAGTTCGGCTTCATTGATTGACATCGAAGATCATATCAGATCATCATTATCATTTCACATCTTGGTTTTGGAATGGATTACAAGAGGAATTTGTGACTCATTTGTGCTTAATAATTACATTTCATCCCTAAACATATGGCCAAATGAAGATGACCATCCAGGTTCTTGAGGAAATGCTACGTTCTTGAATCCTAGACTTTGGTCATAGTATGGAGGATGACCCGCCACTTGTGGATTATGTGTACAACATCTGCTACCACTCCCCCACTGGTAAGTCACCATTCTAGGTCTTGTATGGGAGACCATACAGGTCACCTATATACTGGACGGACCCTAGAGAGCCAATATTCATGGTTCTAGAGTTGGTATGGACTATTAAAGAGATGGTGCAGATCATCCATGAGTAGATGAGAACTACAAAGAGCTGGGATAAATCATTTTTTGATAGGATACAGTGGCCTTTGGAGTTTGAGGAGGGATAACATTTTTTCCATGGTGTCTGAGCTCAATAGGGAATGCATAGATTTGGAAGGGGTGTCATGTATTCTCCAAGATACATTGGACCTATTCAAATTTAGAGTAGAGTTGGTGTGCCTGCGTATCACCTAAAATTACTGTCATAGTTTCACCAAGTGCACGATGTCTTTCACATGTCAAAATTGAGGAGGTATGTACATGATCCATAACCGGTAATCGATTTGGGAGAGCATGACATTGATAATGGGGCAACCATTGTGGAGTACCTTGTAGAGATCAAGGGTCGATAGGAGTTGATCCTTTATTAGTGTTCGATTCCACTAGTGCGTGTTTGGTGACAGTACAGGAATCTCTAAGAGATTACTTTGGAGTGGGATGCTTAGATTTATGCACATTACAATAACCTTTTTTTAGTAGCCTTTGTTTTGGATTTCAGGGATATAAAGCCCTAAGGTGGGAAGAAATTAATGACTCATATTCTCTCCAGTCATATTTTTATAAATTATTTGGTAACATTCCAAGACCAGGTGTTGAGATGACATGAGATTTTGAGGCCTGATGTGCTCGTAATTATATAGGGTAAAATCATTAGTTTTTAATAAATCATGTGAGTTTTTTTCATTAAAATGGGAATAAAATTTTAGTGGGTTTCCAAATCATAAATATGAGGGCACTGATGATCTCAGATTAGTTGTTTAACCCTAGGCACGACTTAACATTAGATGGCAAAGGTCCTAAATGGAAAAACCTGAAAAGGGCGTAACCATAAATAAAATTATTAAATAAAATTATTTTATTTTAAAAATTATAATAACTCATAAATTGTAACTATAATTGGAAATCTATAACCACTATTGTGTTTTTAAGGGGGTGTTTTAAAAATGTGAGTCATAATATCGACTAGAGCTGGTATATTGCCAATGTTAAAAATTTGGACATAGCCATAATTAATTTTTTGATAAAAATATTTTATTTGATGTTGCGTTGGTTTCTTTAAATTAGATACATATTCACAAATCCATGGTTATCTCCACAACCCTTTATTATCCCCGAGGTAGAGAGAAGAAGGATCTTCCAACGTTTCTGTAAATCAAGATCTAAAGTCTGATCGGAGCATGAGAGATCGATGAACACCGGAGGATCAATGATAAATGAAGAGATAGAACCCCTTTCTTCTTCAATGACCGATCCATCAATGTGGTAGGGTGTCGATCTCTTTCTGATTTATTATCCCTTCATATATTCTGATGACAAACACAGACCAACCAATGAACATTTTCATTTGCGGTTTGATAATTCTTGTGGCATGGATTTTACTTCAGGGATTAAAGGGATGATAAATCATTATCAAGATCATTTTATTGTTATTCCATAAAACATATAACATGAACGGATCAAGGAAGACATGAACAAGGCCATAATCAATTTATTGGGATGTTCATGTGTTTTTCTTATTTCCTCCAAAATTCTATGTTCCTTGTTCCTTGTTCTTTGAGAAATATGACCATATGTTCATTGCGCCTTCGATATGTGGAACAATGATCCATGTTTGGGGATCTGACACCATAAAAAATCACACTGATGTGATGAATAAGGCATGACACAAATCTCTCGAGGCTGTAGGTAATGGTGGAGAGAGGTATTGGAACATGATGGCTACTAGAGTAGCGGATCCGACCAGATCTGGGTGGAGGTCATGATGAAAAGAAAGTCCAATGGCAAGGAGGTGAGCGATAGAGGCTGAACTCGCTCGGAAGGGGTTGTCGGGCCAGCTGGTGCACATCATAAATGGGATGGCGGTGAGATTCAGTCTAGGTAAGACTGTGTTAGAGTAAGCCAGTAGTGGTAGTCGCCATAGGTGGCAACTGAGGGTTGTAAAATGAGGCTGAAAAAGTGGAAGTTGGGACACGACCAAGACCTGTGTCAGATAGTGGACCCCACAATGGTGGTACTTCAGGACTAGATAGATAAGGTGGTTCGCCCATGCGAAATGTTTTATGGTGGCTCATGTTCTGGGGAGACCTCTGGCCATTCGATCGGGCGATTGCATGGACAAGAGGGACACATCTACGGAGGGCCACGTCTGGAGGAGTAGCCCGCACGACACAGGCTATGCTGGGGAACCGGGCCGCTCTTATGGGCCAGTGGGATAGACTGCGGGGCCCAATGAGAAATGCCCATTGGGTCAGTCCATTTCGGGTCAGGTCACCCAAACTGGCTCTGGTCAGGTCGACCAGACCGGGTTGG
Source organism: Viscum album (assembly GCA_963277665.1). Classification (NCBI taxonomy): domain Eukaryota; kingdom Viridiplantae; phylum Streptophyta; class Magnoliopsida; order Santalales; family Viscaceae; genus Viscum; species Viscum album. The sequence goes on from OY728133.1 coordinate 67,998,975, forward strand.
GACATAGCCGGACCATACCCATTGTACTATATTTTCCATATCATTCAAACCATGTGTCTATTTGATGATTCATTTATGGCATTGGGACCCTTGCAACAAGACGCTACTCGTGAGATACTATATATGAGTTATTAGGGAGTTGTCATGAAACCTAATTACTCAAGGAGTAGGTTCTCTCGGAATGAGTTCACTTCGAGCAGAATCATGTGGCTGGTTGTGACTATGCGATATTGGTTACTTTGAGATCTTGGTGACTACACAACAAGGGGTGGCATGAAAAATCGATGCTTTGTGCTCCATTGACGTTGCATGCACCATCGATGCCCTGTGCACCATCTCTGTTATAGGTTCCATTGATGCTTTGTGCGCCATCGACACTTCGTGTGCCATCAAAACATCTAGTATCATAAAGACTAATATATCTATGGACTACAACTGAAAGTCCTTATATTTGTGGTTTAGAATTATACCTGTGTGAGATGACCGTATTAACTCTACTTTGTGTGTTTCCTTTGTGGTGTACTTATTGTGTTTCCTTTGTGACGTACTTCATGTGTTTCCTTTGTGGTTTTTGGGTGTCCTATTGGGTATTCCTTTATGCACCCCAGCATAGGATTTTTCCACACAAGTCATGTCTTTAGCAGATAATCAATGCTTTGAAGGGGTCCTAGGTGGACTAGGACTAGGTGGTTCTTAGACTAATCAGACACATGTATGGTGCTTTGACAACTTTAGACAGCTGACCTACACCTCCCCTTCAAGTTGGGTTTTCTATGGATGAGCTTCACAAACATTTTCATTCACATGGAAGACTCTTTATTTTTGTGGGATGGTATTTTTCTCATATTTACATTCCATTTTTCTTACTGTCTTACTTTATGTTTGGTATCTTAGTGTATGCATGTATTATAAACTATGTGTTTTTACTTTTCAGCATTTTGGGATTGTAGATGTGTGTGTGTATATGTAATTAGAAAAAATGAATACCTTTTGTGGGATATTCCTACTTAGTTATAGTCTTCTTCCCATGTTCTATCAGAGGTGGGATTAGGGTAGTCACAACATGGGCCCCTATAGGACGAGTCGTGACATAACATTTCCCCTTTGAAATCACATTTAATATTTACAAAGTTCCACACTCAAAAATGAAAACACTTCATTTTAAAAGAAAATTTTAAAATTATAAAGGAAGCATAAAAAATAAAGTGATATAGAAGTGGTAAAATTCATTAATTCTACGTAATTTTAAAAACATTCCAGGTTATTAAAATAATCAATCAATTATTAAAAGACAGTTAAAACATTTAAAAGGTTGATTTTTGTATCAAAGTATCCCATATCACTTTGAAACTATTGAAAGGAATTAAAATTGAAAAAAATTCAGGTACATATTAATAAATGTTTAAACTCATTTTTAAAATATGGACATTAATGAGAATAATTTGGAAGAATAAATCTATAAAACATTTGAAACAACGTTTTAGTTAAAGGGTCCCTTACCATGAGTTGAACTCATCACGTATAATCTATATATTCAAAAATAATAAACATAGTTTAATTTATAATATTTTGAGAACATTTTACACGATTAATATTTCTTTTATGTCCCTTATTACTATGTTATCATATTTTCATAAATATTTATGTTCATATCAGATATTTTGTCAATAATCCGTACTTGAGTCAAAAATGAACTTGATATGATATCAATAGTCCATGTGGTCATAATTAAAAAATCTCTAGAATACTTTTAATGAAATTATGGTAACTTTTATACATTAATTATACTTTTAAATCAAATAATTAATTATGGTTTTGAAAAATGAACAATGTTATAATCATGGAGATGGTAGGTCATATGTACACATGAGTAACATTTCCATTTTTCATTGATCATTATGGAAAAATGTAATTATGATTTTATATTTACAGAAAGATTATAAAATTATTAAAATAATATTAATAATTTAAATATACTTACATGAATCAAACATGTGATGGGGTGAACAGAAATGAATCACATTGCTTCGTGGAGATTATAGTTCGCATGTACGCATGAACGACACTACCATTTTTATGTGCATGGAAAGTAAAAATTTAATTGATATATTATTATCTTATAATTATAAATATGTCATTATCATCATATATATATTTATTCCATCATTATATCCATTATGTGATAGACAATAGTAAAAACAATCTATATAGATTCATGAGGCGGTAGTCTACCGTAAAGATAAAAGAAAAGATCATTTCAAATTTTATGGAATTGGAGAAGGATTAAGGTGATGATATTAACATATAAACATATAAGTACATTAATGTTTTTGGAGTTATTATTTTTTTAATGCTGGAAGAATATTTTACGAAAGATGAATAAGAAACAAAATAGAAACACTTAAATAAAAACATTATATTTCCTTTGGATGATCACCTTTCTTAACACCTCAACACCACTATAGAGGGTGTTATAACTAAACTATGACATCAATAATGTGGGGAGGTATTCTAGGAAGTGTATTAGAAATATATTTTTCAAAACAAATGGTATTTTAAGTGTGATTTATATAGAGGAATAGGTTCCTTTTTATTGGAGAGGGGAGGGGAACCCTTAGAATCATTTAAAATATTAATTTAATATAAATTAATTTTTTACTATAAATTAATTAAAAAATCATTTATGTTTAATATAATATGATTGTGATTCTAAAATCATCTCAAATAATAATTTTTCGTAAAGTATTGATTTAATTTTAAACCTTATCTTCTTGTTTTAAACCTTATTTACTCTTACCATTTTATCAACTAATTTACACATGAGGGTTAAAATAATTACCATAACATGACAAATGAAAAATTAATTATTATTTAATAAATATTTTATAGTTATATTAATTTTTTTACAAATCATATATTTTTATAAATTTTATATCACGTAAATAAATATTTTATATTTTAAGATATGAATTATGACAATTATAACAATATTCATTATTTGAATTTTGAAAAAATTATAACAACATTATTACTTTGAAAAAACTACCTTAACTCATATATTACATGTAAATTTAATTTATGAAATGTATTAATGGAATAAAATCTTTCAAATTATATTTATTTTAATACTGTTGATATCATTTATTTGATTCTTCCTTTAGTAAATCTATTAATGCATCATCATTATGTCACAATTAATTTAAATTATTTAATGGGTAAAAATTATAAATAAATTATCATGATGTAGATAAAACGTTTTTGTTTAAAATGACTAATTATACTATAATATATCCTTTATATAACCTTATATTAAATATTATTTTTTTATTAAAAATACAAGTACGACAGTTTTAACTTATCTATAAATAAACTATATTAAATGTCATATTCTTACTCAAGTGGCTTAAAAATGTTATAAATTGTGCATAAAGAATATTTTTGTCAAAAACCACTCATCCAATGAAATCAGGACTAGTGTTACGGTAATTTTATATTATTATAATATTATTTTTATATTTAATTAGTCGATTCACCTTTAGTCGTGGTAAATACAATGATAAAGATACTTTTCACCAAAAATTAAGTTTATTCTATTAGATGACTAATTTCATAATAATTAAAAACATGTATGATCTTTTAAAAAAATTAAATTTCCATATGTTATTAAATTAAGTTTCACACTAATCTCACAGGTGTGGAGAGAAGGTGGGTAAAGGAGTCGTTTAAAATTTCAATAAGTATTTATATCTAATTTCATTGTAAAATTGATTTCAATGAGATGAATTGGATTAAAAGATAATAACACAATAATTATAAATTAAAACTATTTAAAATGATGTTCTAAAAATATAAATAAAGTATACAGAAAAGTAGTTTTGAGTTAACATGCAGTATATTTCCATATTCATTAGAATATGAAATTTATCAGAGAAAAAAAACACACCCAATGTAAATTTTTATATCCCACTTCCAAAAAAAATTATTTTATCAAAAATAATTTTAAAAATTAACAAAAACTCTATTTAAAATGGTTTTTCCATCAAAAGGTGTTGAAAATTCCTTTATTGAAAAATAATTATTATATGTATAAAATTGAATTTATTCTTATATAATGTCTATAAAACAAATAATATGAATTTTAAAAAATAGTTTGAATTTATATTTCATTAATATAATCCAATTAGATTGATTTTAATATTTTATAAACATATTTATTCGCACTTAAATAGAGTTTCATAAAAATACATTCTTTATATTCCATGGGTTTTTATTTTCATTTCTAATTAAGTGTATAACCAATAAATCATTATACTAACATGTGTAAACACTATTTTAATAGTTTAGTTAATACCATTCATTCCCATTATTCTAACTGCTGTGTGATAACTTCAATATTAAATAATAATATTTAGTTCTTTGATTTATCTCCATGTGGCATGTCATGTATGCTATCAAACACAATGTTTCCTATTATAAAATAATAATGTTACACATAATATATTCTCCACACACTAACCAAGTCTATGTTATTCTTGTCTCAAATAAATACCAATTCTATGTTCCATAAGGGGTTTTTCATATAGGTGATATTCAAGAAGTAACTTTCTCTAAAAATCGGAATTAATATATTTTAATTTTCAACCTTCATCAATCCAAAAATAATAAATCAAGTGTCATTTATATACTAGAATTTTATGTTACTATTGTAATATATTCAATCCACCTATTTTATCATCTCATTTCATTCTATAAATCAAAACCATTGTCCATATTTTGGTGGTTAATCATGTTCATAGATAATGATTTTTTGTTTTCCATTAAATCCTTTAAGACTACTTATAAAAGTATTATTTTGGATAAATAATATATTAAAATTTATATTGTAACTAATTTTATGGTATATAGTTAATATATATACATAATATCAAAATAAAATGAAACTATTATATGATGGTAGGAAAAACTGAAAAAAAAACTAGACATTTATCGTTAACGTTTTATCGAACGAATTGTCCTCATATAGGAATGTAAAAATTATATATGATACTATTTAATTATCTATATATGAATTTATGTGAAAAATTTCACTTAAGGAGTTTTATTTCCATTTGAAAATAAAATCCATAATTATAGAAAAATGAACCGACCATGAAAGTCATGAAAAAAACCCACCCGAAATAGTGAAAATAATGACATATTATTAGTGAATGGCTATTAAGATATCATAAATGTTTCATATAAGGTATTATAAATAATATAATAGTTCTTGAACGAGTTAATAACATTATATAATCCTTTATACTAGATGTTAAAGTACACAGTGCAGAAGGTAAGCATGAGGTAAGGGTTTCTCAGCACACTTTTACATCTATGAGATATATGCCTTATTAACCTGTTAATTATTTTGTGTAGTTCATGTGATTACAGTTAGTATATTTTACCATGAATATTATAATATTCATAGTATTTAATGATTACTTTTATAATTATTACTTGTATTGGGAATCTGATTTGACAGATTAGAATGCGGGAATGGATTTCTTAACTGAATATCCATTCATTGGGTTAATATTCTATTTCTTTGATTATGAAATGTTAATATTATGATTGTGATGAATATTAATTATCTTATGTTTTAATTCCGCATTTTAATTTTAATTTAAATATTATACACATAATCAATTCATTTTATTAATTCTAATCTCAATGGGATGATATTTATAAGGGAAATTATATTAAAAATTACATTTTTAAAATTCCCTTTAAAACTATCTTTTTCATACTCAAACATGTTTTATAAAATTTTTTCAAAAAATGTATTTAATATTATATTAGGGTTTTTAAAATTTTTACTCATTTATTTATGTTTATAAAACGTTTTTAGTGGATTATTTTTGTAATTTTATGAATGTAATTATATTTCTCTTATCTGAAAAAAGTTCCAATGGTTTGTTTTCTTTAACATATACATAATGTGTGTATTTTCCTAATATCATCATAAATTAATTATTTAATTCATAATATACATGATTACAAGGTTATTTTAAAAAAAATATTTATTTATAACTGAACTTCACGGAAAAATTATTTGAATATATAACTTTTCTATATTTATTTCAATTTATATCTCAAAATTATTTTACATATAAGATAAATTTTTTATGTTATATATAAGTTATTAGGGATATTATTCATGGAATATATAGGTAATATTTTTTTTGTTTTAATTATTCTTATGATGAATTTATATTTATGAAACCCATTAATTTTCCTTGGGCAATTCTATGATGAATTGTTTACGAACCCCATTTATTTTTCATGGGTTCTGATATAATGAATTATTTATGTTCTTATGGAACACATATGTATGGTTTTTATTATGTAATAAGTTGAACCTTTATCACATCCACTACATTATTTAATGCTTTATATCTCATGAGATAATAAGTGGAAACAAGTTTATGGACTTCATCCACTATGGGAAACATGTGCATACTGATCCACTATGGTAAACATGTGTGTCCTAATCCAAAATGTTGATGGTATTAGATGTTAACCGTGACTTATGAATTGGTTTTCGAAATTTATTATTTATCCACACTTTTATGATGTTAGATTAGATATCATGATTGATTTACGATTATTTTATAACATTTATGATCCATGTTTTCTAAAATAATAATGTTATACAATAAATAATGTCTATAATCTATAACAGGTTTGGTATGAACTTAATAAGTTCTGGTCAGGATAACATAACCTTATTATTATATTATGATTTCATATGATATTGGATTGATATATCATATTACTATCATTATTGAGCATATGATATCATTCTTTATTATAATTATTTTCATGTGGATATAAAGAATGGTATTAATAATGATATGCCAAAAAATTGCTTTAGTTATAAAGGAATAAACGAAAGATGATGTAAATATTTTATAAACAAGATTTTTATATTCCCACGATTTCAATGAAACTAAAATAATATGGGTTTGGAATGGTTTTGTTATGTTATTTACTGAATATTATTATATTTATAAGTAATATCTATTTATAAAAGAGTGGTTCATTATAGTTGGTATGAGAGAAATGTTAAGACAATCAGTGGATTTTACAGTTAGAAAACATTTATGAAACTTATGGTGATATGACTATGTATACAATAAAAAACCAATTTTTTGATAATGATCATGAATGATCTATGTTAATATGGAGGTATAATAGAGGAATGTGTCATGATTTTGACATTATGTAAAATTTTCTATAATTATGTGGTCATTCACTATGATTGTTGTTTCACACGCTCTGATTTCTTGTTTTAGTCGATGGATGGAACTTGAATGAGTCATATAAATGATAAGTGTGATGAAAAATTCAATTATTTTCATTTATAGTAGTCTGACGTAATGTGATCAAGAATACATAATCATTTATATGTCCTTAGTGAAAATTCACTATCTATGAATCATACCATGTTTCCAAATGATCAAAGGACCGAAGAAAAAACTGTTGATTCTTCTAAGGGGAAACATACATATTATTTTAGTGGGTCTTCTGATCTATTAGTGGTTGAGAGATGGATTAAAACCATTGATAGAATATTTTCTTCTCCTCAACACTTAGGACATGAAAGAGTTTCTATAGTTTATATCATTTAGAAAGAGAATCATATCATTGTTTGAATCTTATCTAGAATATGGGAAAATTGAAAGATATTTAATCCATGTAATGGGATGAGTTTAAGGGGATATTCTATATTATGTACATTCCTCATATTCTATATAATATGATAGAGATGGAATTTATTAATCTAAAGAAAAAGGAAGATAGCTTCATTGGTGTATATGAGGATGAATTTATAAGACTTGAAAGGTATGCCACTTGTATAATTTTCATTCCTGAAAGTAAACATTATATATTCTTGTATGGTTAAAAATAAGTCTCTTAAAGTAATTAGCTATAACCGAATTTAGTCTCTAAGAATTTTTTTTCTTTTTACAGTCAATGTTGAAATAGAAATTCAATATTACCAATATTTAATTGGTTTTTATAAGAAAACAGTGACCAAGTCTCATGAATATTAGAATAAATCACAATGTGAAATGAAATTTCAGTCATCTATATGTAAAAAAAGTGAGAAAAAATATCATTCAATGTGTTATAATTGAACATTTAGATTATTTAAATGTTGAAAGGTGGGTTATAAATCCTATAAATGTTAAAATACTATTAATTGGACGGTTATTAAAATAGAGGAGAGAAAACAAGCTAATACACCACCAATACTCTAACATTTCAAGGGAAAGGAATTTGGGATTTATATGAATCAATTCCCCAATAAAAGATTTAATGTGGATGGTAATCCACAATAACATCTAAAGACAAAGGAAAAATTGAATTCGTATGAAATCACAATGGATAATGTGAATAATGATAATTAGGGAACACAAATTCTATCCTCCTTAGATGGTAGTTTCTTATTTGGTTTTGTTTGAATATATTATTTTCATAATTTAGATAAATTTCATGTGACTATCTCTTCTTACATGTATTTTTTAATAATAAAATCACATTTGATATTTAATCGATTATAAGATAAACATTGGCTTCAATTAAAACTATTTATGTATAAGAGAATGTATGAGTTATAAATAGTTAATTAACATTTGGATGTGTATATATCTCCATTTAATATTAACAAAAGAGTTATTGATACCATCATGGGTTTATGTGTTGAAAACCTATTTGAGGTTTTTACTTGGTGTGATTTTATCATGATTAAGATACATTTATTCAAATACAATCCTTTGGTTCTGTATATGTAACCAAGATATTCAAGGGGGAATTCTTTTATAATTTATGCAAATATGAATAAAATTATTTTTAACCTATAGGGTTTATCATATTTTTTATATTGAGGTAATTATGGTTTGTAGTTGATCACCATATGAGGTCATCACAATTCATTCAAAGAAGATTTCCCTCTAGATCATATTTCAAAAAATATATATTAAGCCTATTTTAAATTTCCAGGGATTAACACAATCAATTATATTTTATTAGGATAAGAGGTTTACCTCTATACTTTAGTAAAGTACTCAACAAGATCTTTATATGGAGTTTGTTTCATCACTGTATATCATCCACATAAATATGATCAGTCTGAGAGAATTATTTACAACTAAATGTAATAATAAAATCTTGTTCTACTGATTTCAATGGTGATTAGTGTCAAGACTTCCCTTTAACTAAGTATTGCATCAATAATATTTTTCACTAAAGAATTTAGATGGATTGCTAACAAACATTTTATGAAAATAAGTGTATAAAACTAACTTATTAGAATAAATTTATTGGAAGAATTCTTTTTGAACTTGATCAATCTAGTGGGATGGTAGAGAATGTTTGAATCATTTAGAAACACATAATGATAACACAATACTTAAAAGAAACATTATATTGATAATCATTTATGCAATCTATAATATAATGTTAGTGAGAAAGATTTTCTATATATTTATCTATTTCTGAAATAATAGAAAACCAAACCCAACGTATATCAGTGAATTTGAAATATATGAACTTATCAGAATAATATATTATCATTTTGGGGTTTCCATTTAATCCCATACTTTTTCATGATGTTCTCCATGTATATCTTTTGAGGAATTATATACATGAACCATCACATGCACTGACGTAATTGGTTAAAATAATAGAGTATGATATTTTTTATCAATAATAACATGTATAGATTCTTGATAATATATATAAATATATATGAAAAAATACCACTCACCTAGTTAATTTTTTGTAGTGAAACTACCCATTTGAAAAAGAAACATGCGAACCTGAGGATGTGATGAGGCATATAAATCCTCAACTATTTGTATTCGAGTGAAAAATGTGAGGGATAAATTAATTTTTATGGGGGTATAATGTTTCACTACATTCTTATGGTATTTTTAATTTTAAATAAATTTAATATTTTGATAACTTACATTTCATAGAACTTAAACGAACACCAAAATATTATTATTTTAACCCAACCATTATAACATAACTATTAAATTGGTGGGAATGAATAGTATTAACCCCATAATGAAATATATAATTTTAAAAATTATTGTTAATGTATTAATTATTTCTTTGTGAATATGCACATAATTTTTCAAAAAATTCTTTTTATTCTACAAATATATGCTATAAAAATGTTTTTATTACTTTCTTTGATAAAATAAATATAAATAATTTTTAGAAAATTTAGAAAAGTTATTTTTTAAAATGAACATATTTTTTTGATTCAACATGTAAAACATTTCTAGGAAGGTTTTTTAGGAATTTTTTGAATAGTTTAATTTCCCACTGAATAATAAAAAACATATTTTTTATAAAATAATAATTTTTATTATTTATAAAATAATTTTCTCAAATTGAAACTAATGTAACAATAAATTAAGTAATGTTTAATTATAAATAATCTAATTAGTTACATTTAGACTCTATTTTATCTTATTTTGGTATATGTACTTTTTTCAGATTAAAAAAATAATTCCACAAAAAAACATTCTTTGAGGATTGATAGTTTAGTTTTAAATTTAATGTTGAAACTTTTGTGATTTGAATTTATAAAAATAAATTGTGTTTTTTTAAATGAGGCCCAAATTTGGTTATGTGGTCCTTTATATTTTTACACATAAATACGTTATCATGTTATAAAATATGTTTACTACAAAATAGGTAAAATAATGTAGTGGCTTTAAATTAAAATGTAAAATCATAAATTACATAATAACTATATAACTAAAATTTTGTTTTATGTTTTAACTGACTTTATCCATTAATTACATAACTAATATTCATCTAAATTACTTGTAATTAATTCCAACAAAATTTGGTTGTCTTTAAATATAAAATAATCAGTATTTAATTACATAAAACGATCCTTCCTCATGTAGAAATACTACCCTCACAAATCCATTTCTCCTAAAAATAATTTAAGATATTAAAATATATATAAATATATATCCTCAAAACTATCCCCAAATCAATGACATTATAATATCATCCGTTCACCTATTCCATGATTCTTAAGGGGTCCTTCAAGGATATGATATTCAAGAGGTGACTTTCACAAACAAGATCTCTAAATTTTCTTTCGTTGTCCACATTCTCTTTAACTTCTTCACATATAAAATCATAAGAACTCCTAAATAATTTATATAATAGAAATATGTATTTATATAATAATATCTTATAACCACCCCATTTCTAATATCCAATCATTCTATGAAACAAAAACATTGTCCAAATTATAGCGGTTAACCGTATCTGTGGATAATAATTTTTTGTTTTTGGATGCAGCCTTCAAGTATGGTAATAAATGTATAATTATAGTTAAATAATATTTAAATAGGTAAATTATAAATTTTTTCATGTTCTAGGACAAATATATATACATAATATTAAATAAAAAAAATCATTTCATGATGGTCAGAAAAAATGCAGAAATAATATTAACATTTATGGTTAACATTTTATCAAATGATTTATCCTAATACAATAAGGAAAATTGATATATGAGACCATTTATATAAATTTATATGCATGAATTCAATTTCATCTGATTTTCAATTTTTTATTTTCATTTTATAAGAAACCCCCCATTTAAAAACAAATGAACCGAACAAGAAAAGCATGAAACAAATGCACTTGAAAGAAGAAAAATTGTGAAAAATTATTAATGAAATGGTGGAAAAATGTTACAAAATTATCATATATGATATTATAAATATTTTTGTATTTCTATAATTTATTATTACCATTATTTAATTAATTATATATAAGGTTTATGTATAAAAAACTACATGAAAGTGTGAGTTAAGGGATTGTAATATCATTTTTACTTATCTGAGATATATGAATTATTCAACAATTATTTGTTTTTTGAAGTTTATATAATTCACTTTTTTAAATCATTTCATGAATCTCATGATAACCAGGGTATTCAATTTTTCATATGATAATTATTCATTTAAGGGGAATACGGTTCAGCTGATTACAAAGTGGCATGGGATTTCTTAACTCAATTTCTATTAATTGGTTTAACCATCTACTCAATTAATTATTCCTTATTATTATTGTGTGTGAGATTAATTTTTATGATAAATTTTTATATCTTTTTTTTTATTTTTATTTAAAGATTTTAGAAAAATCAATTAATTTTGTTAACTCTCACTTCAATGATATGATATTTAAAATAATATTTCTTTTAAAATATATATATTTACATTTTCCCTTAATACTATTTTTTTCCATGTCCATGTTTTATAAAAAAATTTGAAAAATATTTATTCTATTATATTTATATTTTTTTAAATAAATTTTTACTCATGTTTTACTTTTTATAAAATTGTTTAAAAGGATTCTTTTTTTTGTTTTATAAATGATGTTCTTTTTGACATATTCGATAAAAGTACAGAAGTAATGTTTTTTAACATACATGACATGTAATAATTATCATGCCATCATGATTTCATAATGTATTGATGATTAATTTATAAGATCACAATTTTATTTTCAATGAAAAATGTTTCATTAAATTTTTTTATTTCTAAAAAATGAAATGATTTCAAAAAGAAAAGGTTGTTTTTTAAGAGTTATTTGAAGTGATATCTGAAATTTATTTTCCATCTAAGATGAAATTTTTTATGCTAGTTTTGTTTTAATGGGGATATTATTCAGGGATACTATAATTATTCTTATCATTATTGTTTTATTTTTATTATGGACAGATATTTATTAAACCCATTTATTTTCCTTAGGTTATTCTATGATGAAAATTTACAAAACACATTTCTATAATTTTTTTATATGATGAATTATTTATTTTATTTTGGAAAACATATGTATGGTTTTTGATTATGTAATGGGTGGAAAATATATATACCTAAATTAATTGGATAATTCTTTATATATAATTAGTTAATAATATGGAATATGTAGATGGTCTTGATCCTCTATGGGAAATAGGTTTATCATGATGCAATATGGTAAACAGGTGTGTCTTGATCCACTATGTTTGTAGTCTTAGATTTTAACCTTGACATATGAAATGGTTTTTTATATTTATGATGGTTAGACACATTGATGACATGGGTTTTTGGATCTTGATTGATTTATGATGATTATAATAATCTTTTTTTCCATGTTTTCTAAAATAATATTTTTTATAAAATAAATAATGTTTATAATTTAGGACAGGTTGGTTATGAACGTCGTATGCTATGGTCGGGGTCACATAATTGTCTTCTATTTTTTCATTCATATTATCGTGTATTGATTTCTCTTATACATATCCTTACTGAGAATTTATGATAACCCTTTCTTATTTTTATTTTCCCCATGATATAAAGAAGGTTATTTATAATGACATGTCAAAAAGGGTTCTAGATTTAAAGGAATGTACAGGAGATGATATCGATGTTTTTTTAAAAGGTTATTATGTCTCCAAGATTAAAATGACACTAAAAACATTTGGTTATGTGGTGGTTTTATTTTTTTAGTGATTATTAATATATTTAGTATTAATATATATATATATATATATATATGAAAGAGTGGGTTATTACATTTATGTGTTTCAGTCCCTATCATTAAGATTAACATCCATACAAATTGAAGGTTAATTTGATAAAATAATTATATTTATGAAAATAATGTTCATATTATTTAATATGAAAATTTAATTTTTGGGTGTACATTTTAGATTGTTAGTATTAATGATAATTACCATGATAATGTTGTGGTAATTATATTAAAGCTATTCTTCCATTAATATCTTATAGTTTATATATAGTAAATTAAATTTCAATATGTTAAATAATGAATCTAATATGATCTCTAAATAAATAAAATATATATGTTCTCACTGAATTAATTGTTGGTCAATACTAAAGATGATAAAGAATATATTATGGCCAAATTATCATTTCAACATATTTTTTTATACACAGTAGATATTAAAATTAAAAAGAAAACTTTTTAATATTTAGATATTTAAGTCTTGGAAATATATTTTATATTCACTTCCATCAAACCAAATTTTTTGTCATATGGGTTAAATTTTATGCATAATAAATAATAATATCACATAGTTTAAAAATGGCCTCTAAGTTTAAATGTAAAATAGTTAAATGTAGATACATAATGATTGAAATTCCATAAAATGTTTTAAACATGCATGGAAATAATTTTATTCCTTGATAAACCAAATGAAAACCCACACTAGATAAATTCCAAACACTGGGGAAATTGACCATTGAATAATATCATGGAATTATTAAAATATAAATAATATTTTTTTTAAAATTACCATTTCAAATATTATAAAATGGGATTAGTTATACCATATAAAACTCACGACTCTCCATAGAATTTACCCTTTAAAATAATCCATTTTACACTCTCCAAAACCATATACAACTTGAATAGTTAATTATTCAATCATATTCAGCTAATGCCTTTCAATTTCAATTGAACATACATGGGAGAAATCAAGTCTCCAAGGTATGTATTATCTCCTTCTTATACTTTTATTAATAATATTAATAATCCAATAAATCACATTAATATATTAATAATGATTAATTGAGTATAGTTTTTTAATAATAAATTTTTATATTACTATGACAACACTTATTTATTCATTTTCATCCATATAGAAAAAAAGACCACATTACTACGTTGCGCTGACTAACGCCTCCACAAAGGGACGTCAAATTATTTTCATTATGTATATTCTAGGATGGTATTGATAGAGAATATTTTGAATAAATATAATGTACCTAATAAAATTATTATTCTGAAAATTCATTTCATTATCCATCTTCTCCCCCTCTCATGCATTAAGAAATAGATTTGATAATCATGTGTATATGTAGATTACAACCTCTAGAATAATTTTTTTCATTTTTCTTATAAATATTCATACAGTAAATAAACATATTTAAATATATCTCACCATCATAAAAATATAAAAATAAAATTAATATTCTTCTATTACAATGCTATCAGGTTTATAAAAACACCTTATTAGAAATACTCACATATTGAGTAAATTTTTTTTAATGTTTATATCAGTTTAACAACTTATATGGATAATTATATAATATTGGATTATGGATGAATATGGGAATATGAAATAAAATATTATTATAATATATTAAAAAATCATGATTATTATATGCTTCTAGAAATATTATATTTTTATATAACTGATAATCAAGGTAACATTTACATTCACTAAAATTATTGAAATTAGATGTTATCAATTTAGTTTTAATATATTTTTACAAAAAATAATACTTAATAAAATAATAAAATAAAAAATATATACAATTTTTATATTAAATAACCTTATATTATATATAAATAATTTTCTTGATATTAAATGATGGGTAATGACATCAAAATAATAAATCATGCACAAAATTATTAATGTTAATAACACTTGATGGTCATAACACACTATAAAGAAATAATTTTCGAGGATAAAAAATTATAATAAGGAATATAAAAGTGAAATATTTATGAATAAGGTTATAAAATATGATATTTTTGTAAAATATTGTTTCTTGAAAAATATTATTTCTTAAAAAAAATATTTATGATAATGATAGAATTATAAAGGCCATTGATTCCCGTACAATAAAAATATTTATTATAACTCAAATATTATATATTTATGAATAATATAAATCAGAAACATAATTTCATCAAGTTATATATAATAATACACAAAAATAAAAAATATATATATTTTTCATTAAAAAAATATATTTTTGAAATGTTTTGAATGGGTTTATAAATTAGATATATAATTTCAAAATTTATTATTATAAATTATAATATATAATTTCATATGAAAATTCTAAAAAATATATCTGTCTATTTGTATAATAAACTAATTTCATAAAATTTATGGCATTAATTGGTACTATCCCCATTCCCATAAAAATTTATTCTTTTAAAAAATTATAAAAAATTCATCCTAGGATGATATTGAGGTGAATAATTAAATAATAAATATTACATTATCAAATATAAATTTTAAAAATATTAAATAGTTGTTTTTAAAATTTAATATATAATATAAAGAGATAGAATTTTATTGAAAATCACCTTCTTTAAATATGAAATCGTATTATTTTTTATCATAAAATGGAAATTTATATCAACCATTTAAAATATTAGTGTTTATTATATATTAATTTATAATGTCTTCTTTGTATTTTTTTTATTTTTAAAATTGTGTTTTTATCATGGTATATGTTAAATAGTAGAGTATGTGTGCTAAATGATCCAAAATATATTTATTCAAGCAATAACCCCATAAATAAATTATTCGATCATTTTAATCATCATTTACTAAAATATGAAAATGATATATCCATATTAATCTAAAAATATATCTTCTACTAATATATACAACTCATTATACCTGATAAGGCTAGGAAACCACTTATCTTCAATATGATTACTAGGAGTTCTAAAGGAGATACCATTCTCAACTTCATTTTTGTGATCCAGATTCAACCAAATAATAAAACATAAAAGGTTATGATAATAAAAAAAGGAATGATAGATTTTTTATATGAGATTACAATAATAATATGACTTATCAAATGAAACCTTCATTCTATCCTGTGATGATTTCATTTCAAATTCAAAATACTTGATTAATCCTATTACTATCTTAGTTATACCAATGATTATTTATGTAGAGTCATCTTACTCTCTAAAAGTAAAATAGGAATTAAATTCTTCATATTGTTTTGTAAATAGAATATGATTAGCCAAAACATATCACCCAAGAGTATCTAGCCCAGTGTGCCACCATTTCCCATTAAACAAGCATCAAGGTAGAGATCATGTTAATGAACAACTAAATATTTTCATGCAGATTACATCATGGGGTCTCTAGGTCACAGCTAAATCAACATTCCATCATCCAAATAGTTATGTATTTCTAGGAAAACTACATACTCTATACATTACCAATATTTTAGGAAATCATCCTATACATAAAATCAAAAAAATTGTTTTTCTATGGTTTTATAACCCTAATAACAATGGTACATTTACTAATCTATATAAATATCTAAAATAAAATGAAAAATAAATAAATAATACTATAGTACAAGATGAAGTGACCCAATCCAAACATGACTTATATAATAAATTAATTTATTGATTTAAATAATACTTATCAAATTGCAATAACACATATCAAAGGCCGAAATATTTTGGTGTCTTGATGATTAGATATAAAAATAACTTATTTTATAACACTTTTAATTATTTATCCATATTATTTATCCTCTAGAATAATTCAAAAAATCTCACATTATATAATAATCTTCATAACATGGAGATTTGAATCATAAAAAATGAGTCAATGCAAAAACCCAATAATGAAAAAGATATATTATAAAGGATTAGATAAAAAATGTGACAAATTATATGAGATTGATATAATTAACATAATTAAATATTAAAATACAATGTAAATTAATTATAAATGTATATAGAGAAATATAAGATCATTTAAATATCATTAAGGAACCATTAAAGAATAATATTGGATTCACAAACAATATAAATAATCATAAAACATGTGTGAATGATTTAAAACTGTGGAATAATTTAAAAATATGGCATAATCATGAAAACATACAATAACATGATAAAAAACTTGAAAATTTAGAACATTCATAAATGCACTATTTCTTATCATTGTCAACCAGGCTAATCACTATGATGTTCATATATAAAATTCTAACTAGGTAATAACACAACCAAAATAATACATTAAAAACCTATTAACATGCTTACATTTTCACACATAAAATTGTTAGTAGTTATTAATGACATCACACTCACCATTATTGAACATACCAATATTCCAACTATTTCATAAATATATTTGTATGTGGTGTATAATTTCTTCACACTCAAACTCTGTGAACCTATAGACTTGTTATCTTGTTCATATAACATTAATAGCAAATGAGATATATGCACGTACCCAAATCATTGGATAAAGATATAGTTCTCACCCATTTCATGAACCATAAATTTCTGTTTCACTTTAAAATAAAAAATTCATAATATCATAAATAACCCATGAATAATAATATGGGTTTCATTAATTCTTTTTATAAATCAAATTATATGAAATTATGAATAATTTTAAAAATAAAATCACTATTTTCTGAACAAAAAACCATCAATAAAATAAATTTTTTTTATCAAAACATATATTCAATAAATCAATACCATGTAGTGTAAATATAAAGGAAAAGAAAATAGTTTTCAAAAAAATCTTCTTAAAAACATTAAATTACAAATTACATTAAAAATATCTTATTGTGATGGGAATGAGAAGACTTATGAAAACAATTTTATAATTATTTTTAAACAATACCATCATTGAATAACAAAATATTTTGACCTAGGTATCTCATACATATATATTACATATTTTTAGATGAATATTCAATAAATTACATAATGACATTCATGATGACCTTAATAGTTTAATTTAATGGGATACTCGGTACACAATCTTTTATTTTGGGAAAGGATTGCCAATATCTCCAATAAATAATATCTCTTTATTAATCTTCAAAAAAATACCCAACTTTAAAAAAGACTTCACAACATATGGAAAATAAACATAAGAAAGGGTGATCTCAGATGCTCAGTATGTGTAAACAAGGGGGTTATTTTTGTATAACATGAACTATTGGGAATTTGAATAGGGGTATAAAATTTGAAAACCATACCCTACATAATATTAAGTATTGGAATAAAAAATGGTTATTCCTAAGATATGAATCAGAAGGGAATTAAGGAACCATAACCACAAGAGAATAACGTTGACATAAGACATAGATTTGAGAAATACACATCAAATTGTAATATTTTGAACATGTATATATAGATACATGGTTTTTAATTATTTTATGGACAATAAATAATATCCATTAGTAAACATATAGACATGAAATCAAGTTCAACCATAATATTATGAAAAATTCATGTTAGATCCTCACATAACATTGTGAACATGAAATCATGTTTAGAAATGATATATTGAACATATAAAAATTCTCATGAATAAAATTGAAAACATGTAATGAAGTTGACTCATAACATTGTGAACATGTAATAAGGATCATACATTACATATTTACTCCTGATCAAAATTTACCCAATGCATTAGAATGAAATATAGGTCCCACCAAAAATATAATAAAAATCATAAGTATGTGTATTAAAATATCAAAAAAATAATCATATCATAAAATATGGACTGAAATGGGTTTTATAAAAATTTTATCAAATCATAACATGCTGAAAATATATTGGTTTTATAATAATTCTATTAATTAATCATAACATATCCCGTGAAAAATGAATCGTGTTTCCTAAGAAGTTTTTCATGGTATAACCGATGGAAGTGAAATGGATTTCATAAAGATCTTCTCATGATAATCCATTCTGAGAAATAGTGTGAATGATATCCTTGATTAATATTTATATAAGATCATATGTATCATCAAAGGATATCATCTTAGATGGAGAATGATTTTGAAATATCACTTGGATCACTTCATGATGAATTTAACTTTTCTTTAAAAATCACGTTTTATAACTAACTTTTTAAAAAGATTGAAAATAAATATCATTGAATATAACCATGAAAAATTATAATGGAATATTTAGATGGAATAGCGAACATGATGGTGGAAAACTTTATTCATGTCATACATGTTAAAGCAAGTATTCCTTTCATATTTTTGGTAAAACCCAAATGGGAATTTTTTAGAAACATTATGAAGATACCTTTTCATTTATTTTTGAAAAAACTGATCATTGGTAAAAAAATTATTAATAAATCATTTAAATAATTTTAAAAACATTTTTTAAAACATTTTTTTTAAAATAATGTTTTAGAATAAAATGAATTTTTGATTGAAGAGATAAATAAATATCGTTTTCATAAAAACATTATCTCATTTATTTTAAGTACAAGTGAGTTGAAAATGGTACAATTACATTACAATATAATAGATAACCATGTGATAATAAAATTCAGGATAAATATTGAGTGTTGAATCATAATAATTCAAAATAAGAGACTTAATCATAAAAAATCATGATAAATGATGAGATTATAACATAAATCAATTTCTAATTTGGAAATTAATTGAAAAATATTCCCCGTGAGAGATAGATCATAAAATGGGTATTAAATACCAATAATATTTTCTATAATAATCATAAATTACATTTTTGGGCGTTATATATTCAAAATAAAATAAATATATGGTGAATGTTACATGTGTCTCATATAAGTCAAAAAGTGAGACCAAAATCATTTACCTCATTGTTAATAATTATAATCATAATAACCAAAAAAGGATAAAATAAAATAAATACTTAAATATAAATAAATGTGGGATATTAATTATATCCATGTCAAATGGTAGTATATACACACACAAAAATGAAACTAGTGGGAAATTTTCATATGTCTCTTAGAAATAAAAGAGAGGCTGCAAATATATTACCTTAACACATTAATTCATTTTTACATGTTAGAACCACTTATATAATTTTCATAACCCACCTTCTTCATGATGATGGAAGGGATATCTAGATATAGAGATATTCTTTCCTGATGACGATGGAGAGATAATGACCCCCAGGTCCTGCCTCAAATAGGCCCCAGGGTGGAAACCAGCACCAAGGGTATATAAATCTCACAAAAAATGGAGGAAAAAACCTTTATATCGTAACCAAGATTAGGAGATAACATGTATCAACCTTAAACAACTCCATGATATATATATATATAAGGAAACCAAAATCCACCCCATAAGTAAGTTTAATGTAAAACTACTAGAAAAAGAAAAGAAAACTCTAATGTAAGTTCAAAAATAAAACTAAGTAGTGACACAAAAACCATCCCCAATTTTTGAGCTAGTAAAGTCTAGCATGGTCTGTGTAATCTCCCTAGAAACCTAAAAACAGATTTTTATACGTAGGGTGAGTATAAAAGTATACTCATTTGCGAAAATAGATTCTTTCATGCACAATTGGGAGGAACATAGTAATGCCTATGTGAGAAAACAACACAAACCAATATCACCTATCAAGGAATACTAACCTCACAGCCTCACCAAGGAACACTCACAAAATATTGAAAATCATTTAATGTAATATAATAAGCACATCGATATTTGGGTACCCTACACCACCTCCCACTGGTTAGATACTCATCCCTAATGACAGACACCCTGACTCTACCACACTCTTCCACAAGCCCAACTGTTATAACCTTCCCATAGACACTCGAGTGAAAAAACACACCACATTCCTGCCCATAGACACATGGGATTCAAAAACACTGTAATCCACCCTACAGACACCTAGGCCTCACCCCGAAGACACCTGGGAGACAAACCACCTCTAACACAGCCAATACCATTAATATGGTAATAAAGTTCAAGCCATTATAGTATGCCCAAAAAATCATGGATTAAAAAACCCTAGAATAAGGGTCAAGGTAATGTCAATAAGTAGCCATCTATCCTCCCACAGAGCTGTTGGGAAAGACACCCTCCCCCATAACACTGGGGGTGTTTGGAACATAGTTCTAAACATAGATGGGTTGAGTATAAAAAAATAAGGAGCTATATGTTTATATATATATGTAACAATAACCCACCTAATCTTGTGGGATTTCAAACATACAACAAGCCCCATAAAAACCACCATTACTTCTACCCCTACATGTATGTACCACCACGAATGGTAGTCACTTGAATTCCACATCCCTACAAATTGTGACTCAAAATATAACCCCAACAAATTCATTTATCAATTATTCATTCATCATTATAAATTCATTTTTTTATTCCATCCCTACTTATGAAAATACAAAACAAAAAATAAGAAAAAACCACACAATCAGCCATAACACACTAGGAAAAAGGGCCAACGTAAAACAACCCGCCACACACTTTCCTTTCATGAATACCCATTCGACAACTTCCAGCTATAATACAATGAGAGAAACTTCCCACAACATTATTCAACATTATCCCTCCCAATTCATCATCTCACAAAAAAACTCAAATTCCTCACAGCACAACAACACCACACCCATCAAACCCATAAACATGAAATCTTGACACAACCAAGTCCTATAACCATGATGCCCAAGCACTACCCTGATGTAGTCCCACTACATGAAAACTCCTTCCATTCCACAATCAATCAATATCTTATCCTGATATTCCATCACACCACCCCATACACATAATCACACATCTACCACAACCAAAACCCACACAATGCTCAAAAACCAAAAGAACACAACACACAACCACACCTATCAAACATGGTGTATTCAGATTTTTCCTACACCATTCTTTAAATTCCAATTTGATAAGTAGGGGTAATCAAACAAGGGTTTTCATCTTAATGAATCCATTTATTTATCCAAGAATACATGATTAATCATATTGATATTTACAATAATTATTAGGAAACAATAATAGTAACAAATCATCATCCATGCATAGGAAAATACCACAAACAACTATGATTTTTAGTGGACACTTGGCCACAGCAGATCACATCATAAAAAAAGACAAATAATAAATCAAACAATCAACATAAATCCACTCACATCCCATTATCGAGTCTTTATTTCATGATTAGTATTTATCTATTTTAAAAGTTGGATTAAGTAGTTTTTAACAAATGAACATTACGATGCCCACCTTGCATGATTCATAGTTAAAGAGAGACAGTAGAATCCCTACATGGAACAACAGTCAACAAAAAATCCTCCTTGCACTAAAACAAAGGGGTCACACTAGTAGGAGATACCTAGGGAAGATTAAGGGGGGGTGGGGTAAAACACAGGCACATGGCTAATTTGGGGAAGAAAGGGTCTCAATGCACCATGAGGAAATAGAAACACTTTTGGAAGAGAATGTGTCATCTTAGAAAAGTTAGATCTTATATCAATGGAAGGTGAAATTGTTTCAAAGGCCATTAAAGTTGGATCGTCAATAAAAAACATGGTTTTACTATTTCATATCCCCATGATAATTAAGATATTAAAAATATAATTAATATCCATTGAAATGACCTTAGGAATGCTCAAACAAGGATTTAAACTTGATTTACATCAAATAAAATGTAAGAGGGATGAAATTGGAAGAAATGGGAAAACATGAAATGTGTAATTGATGAGTGAGTCACTGAAAAAATCTACTAACATTGACAGTGTGTCACCAATGGGTGATTCACCGACAAAAATCCATCGACACCAACAATGAGTTTCGATGGGTGAGTCACCAACAACATGCCACCGACAGTGAGTCACTGACACTGAGCTACCAATGTGGAGTTACCGAAAATAAGCTACTAACGTTGATAAACCAATACAACCTATTGAAACATGGATCATGAAAACCAAACTCATCGATGCCCTGACTCATGGACGCACTGACTCACTGACGGCATGACTCATTGATGCCCTGACTCATTGACACCCTGACTCACCAACTCCCCAACTCACTAACACCCTGACTCATTGATTCCCTGACTCACTGACGCCCTAACTCACTGATGCCCTGACTCGCCGACACCATGACTCACCAACCCCCTAACATACGGACAACCTGAATCACCAATTCCATGACTCATGGATTTCATGCCTCACCAACACCCTTACTCAACGATGCCCAGACTCTTCATCGCCCTGACTCACTAACGCCCTGACTTACCAACACCCTGGATCAGTAACACCCTAACTCATCGACACCCTAACACACCGATTCCCTAACTCTCCAATTCTCTAATGCACCAATGCATTGACACATTGATGTCTTTGAATAACCAATTCCTCTACCTACCGATGAAAAAACGGTAAATTTTGTAAACTCATGAAATGAGATACCATTTATTCCCAGAACACCCCAAACCATGGATTTTGATAAAGCAATTTACCAAGGTGGTATGTTCCATTACATTAGATACCTCTCAAACTATTCTCGCCGTAGAGATTTCAAAACCAAAACTACAAGAAAGAGTGGTCTGAACAACCACCATGTAAGGTACCTCTTAAGGAAAACACACCTTTTGTTGATGGAGTGAAACCTACACATCCGAGAACACCATATCCCGAATCTGCTAACCCAAAAATTCACAAGATATCTCACACATGAAACAACTATTTTGAAACATGAATTAGGGAATTCTTTCCTCCATGTCAAGATACTATCTGCTCTAGAAAAAACTATCCCACCTACAAGAGTTTAATTGTATCAACATTAATGCATCATGATTAAGAATCAGGTCTCCCTATTTCACATGTTAGGACATCATCATATTCTTTGGAATATTTAAAGAACACATCTAATAGAAAACAAGGTTTAAGAACAATATCATAAAACAAATCACACAAGAAAAACCCAAAACAACAATGGGTACATTGTACGCATCTGTGTCTCCCTCTCCCATGTATTCTCTTCTAGGCCACCATTCCATCACAATAAATGATCCAAGGTAATGACCCATCCATGAAACACCTTATCTCTATGATCCTGGATCTACACTGGTCTCCCCATAAATGTTTCTTCATCCTTGACATCCAACTCTCCCCAATAAATGACATGGGAGTCATCATGAAGATACTAACGAAGATGGGAGACATGAAAAACTTCATGGACCAAACCCAACTGAGGTGTCAGTGAAGTCTAGAAAACCACATCACCAACCCATCCCAACACCACAAAAGGCCTGATGAACTTAGGAGAAAACTTACTCCCTCTACTGAACCTCTGCTACCCACGTCGATGGGAGACCTTCAAGAATACATGGTCCCCAACCTAGAAATCCAAGGGCCTTATCCTATGATCTACATAGGACTTTTACCGGTCCTATGCTTCCATCATCCGCTCATGGAAAAGATGCCCCTTCTCTTTCATACTCTGTACCATGTCTGGACTAAGAACTACTATCTCCCCAACTTCTATCTAGCATAACGTTGTTTGACATGACCTCCCATATAAAGCTTCTAAAGGATCCATACCTATGGAAGAGTGATAAATATTAATTTACGAAATCTCTACCAAGGGAAAATGTTGCACCCAAAACCCATTAAAGTCCATAACACATGCCTGTAACATTTCCCCCATTTGGATTGTCCCCTCTATTTTTCCATCCATCTGAGGGTGGAAAGCAATTATGAGGCGTAACTGGGTAAAAAAGGAATGATACAATCCCCTCCAGACTCACGATATAAAACATGTATCCTGATATAAGATGATGGATATTTGAACTCCATGCAACCACACCACATCATCCACATACAATCGTTCTACAGAATCCACTACACTCAACTCCTTGATTGATAGGAAGTGAGCCGATTTCATCAATGAATACACTACTACCAAAATATCATCACATACTCCTAGAGACATATGTAATATTGAGAATTAATCCATAGATATTTCATACCACTTCCACTCGGGGATATGAAGGGGCTAAAAAAACCACCGGGAACATGGTGCTCATCCTTCACATGTTTTCACACTAACCACTTTTCCACAAACTCAAGAACTGCTCACTTCATCCAAATCCATCATAATTATTCCCTCAAGACCTGGTACATCTTGGAAACTCTTAGGTGTACCTCTAGGGGTACTATAAGAAACTTATAGTGAACATCCTCATGCATTTCCACTAGAATAAACAAATCCCCACCAAAAAACACCTGATTCTGACCATCCCCCAAACATCCCTCCAGAGCATCACCCTGTTCAAAGCAATAACGCATCACCTCTACCTCTGAGTCTCCTTAATTAGACTATTACACCTTCTTCCATAGAGATGATTGTACTATCATCTAAAATAGATGTCCTCTACTTCCATCCATTATTTTCATCTATGTGTAAGGCACCCAACTCCTCCATCTCCCTCCAAGCATCTATAGATTACCAAACCACTTCCATCTGTGAATTCATGATCAAATCATCATCTACAACATTCCCTATTCTTGTGGTGTAGGAGATCTCAAAATCATAATCTTGGAGAAACTGTATCCACCTCCACTACCTTATTTTCATGTCTCACTAGGAAAATATGTACCTCAACCTTTTCTGATCTATGAATACCCAAATGTGATCCTCAATGAGGAAATGTTACCATAGATTAAGAGAGGACATGACCACTTCTACTTCTAGATTATTTTTTTCATAGTTACCTTCATGGGGACATAAATTTCTAGACCCATGAAAGAACACTCCACATTGCTGCATCAGCACATAAGCCAAACCTAGATGGGAAGCCTTAAAAAACACCTCGAGCATCATTACTTCCTTTGCAATCCTTAGCACTAGATTGCTAACCAAATTCCCCATCAGATAACCAAACTCTACCTATAACTACTTACCCCACACAAAATCGTGACCTTTTCTAGTCAGATATTTCAACAGAGTAGGTAACCAAGAAAAATTAGGTGTGCGTATCTGGTTGTAGCCTACGAGACTGAGAAAATTGTGAACCTCTACCATAATATTGGGTGCTTCCCAAGAAAAAAATGCCTCTAACTTCAATGGGTCCACTGATAAACCTAGATGATACATCACATGCCCATTTAAGTGGACCTTTTGTGTCTAAAACTTTCACTTGCACAACATTCTGTAGCACTGGTGGTGTCAAAGCACCTCAAGGAAAGTCCAGAGATGCTCAGTAAGCTCATCCTTTGACTTCGAGTAGATAAGGATGTCATCGATGAATTTTATGATGAAAATTTACTATAAAACAATAATGACAGAGTTAATAATTCCCATGAGCATGGATGGTGTATTCATAACACTGAATAGAATAACCAAGAACTCGAAGTGTCCATACATGAACTAGGAAGAATTATTCGGGATGTCACCCTCCTTCGACCTTATCCGATGATACTCAAACAACATATCGATCTTAGAGAACCAACCTTCTCCACTCAACTAGTGGAATAGATTGTATATTCTCATGAGAGGGTAACAATTCTTGACAGTTACTTAAATATGTCTCTGGTAGTCTACACAGAGCCTCAGACCACTGTCTTCCTTCTTCAAAAATAAGACCTGAGAACCCCATGGCGACACACGTGGTTGGTTGAAACACTTATTTATAAAATCATTAATCTGAATTTTCAACTCTCGTAACCCAGAATGCACCATCTGATAAGGATCCACCGATATTGGATGAGAATCAGGCTATAAGTCTATCCAAAACTCAAAGTCATTTTGAGGGGGTAGAGTCAAAACCTCCTTAAGGAAAGCATCCATAAAATTTTCCACAACCCCCGAAATCTCCACCATCACAACATCTATCGATCTCATGGACAGTTCGGCTAACAAGGAAAAAATAAGATTCACACACCGACTGCCCATCTGATAGCTCTACTTGTCAACTAAAGCTACCTGCAGACCATTTGCATTTGAAAATATGACTCTTCTATAGAATTATATGAAAATAGAACACAAATATTACAAACAATATAGGCCATGGATAACATTGTATAGATGAATCTGTAGTAGATAGAGATCCCCAATGGATTGATGTGGCCCCAACATCAGTTTAAATCCTCATTAAACATGAAATAAGGTAGTATTACCTTTGAATGGTGTACTCAACACCAGGGGCGCGAAATATCTCTCTATGTACAATCCCAAGGAATTGGATAGAACAGGTGAAAAAAAGGAGTACGATGTTCCTAAATCAAACATGGTGCAAGAAAGAGTACTAAACGAACTGATCATACCTCAAACAAACACCAGCCCTACTAGAACTATTGTCTCTATAGCATGCACCTACCCACAACCAGCTCCTATACCCATTGGCTATTAGCGGCCTCCCTGAAAATGGCTTGGTCATGGTCCTTGAAGAGAACTTTGAGGTCGACATCCTCCTGCACCATCCGACCTTGGAGGAGTAGGGGCCTAATATCTATGCTGCTACAAAGTCCTGACTAGAAACACCTACTAAGGAGTGTGATGAATCAACCCACCTCCATCGCACTAAACTCGAGTCGAGCACTTTCTTTGGAGGTTCCCATGCCATCCACAAGAAAAACACCTAG
The DNA here is from genome assembly GCA_963277665.1 of Viscum album. Classification (NCBI taxonomy): domain Eukaryota; kingdom Viridiplantae; phylum Streptophyta; class Magnoliopsida; order Santalales; family Viscaceae; genus Viscum; species Viscum album. The sequence continues at coordinate 68,027,206 of OY728133.1, forward strand.
GTCCATGGGAAAAGTGTGAAGACCAGAGGGTTGGATCTAAAACTATTGGGGTCGTCTCCTCGCTATCTGAAACCTAGAAGGCCCTAACCTCATAGAATTGCTGCTGAAATACTTCCCCTTTGAAGACATTGGGTAAATTACCTCTAACGTAACTCATCTATATGAGGGTATGCTTTCCACTACCTCATCCTTCTTATAAACCTATATGTACGTAGGTCAGGTGAATGGAGTAACCACATACTAAAGAGAAGGAAGGAGTGCCTCCTCTAAGCACCTCAAATGACACTCCACATCTGGAAAGAGATCAGAATGAAAATATTGGAGATCCTTGAACTTGATCCCCAATTCACTCAACAACATACTCTCCTTCTAGTGGGAGAGTAGCTCCAGCCTATTCTCTTCATTCATCATGGAGGAATGGAATTACACTTAGAACTCCTTCTCAAATTCATCCCACAAAACATAATTATCTTTCCTCTCCATGAGGTAAAGCATCGGCCACTGATGTGCTTCTCCCTTTATCTAGATCACCGCTAGAGGAACCCAGTACTCTATAGGTGCCCAGATCAAGCTAAAATTGATCACCATCTCCTCAAGACAACTCTCTCCCTCTATGTCAAAAACTATACCATCCTACTTTCCTAGAGTCTACCGCTTGAAATAATGAAGAATATTCTTCCATATATCATCCTCCTCCACTGGTTTGATCCTTCTCTGGTGAACTAGGTTAGCCTAATGACCCTCCACTGCTTGTACCACATGCGTGGAACGTACGAGAGCTGTATTTGAAAGGAAAACAATAAACTCCAAAGCTAGGGTAGTATGAAATTTTTTCTTAATATTCATTTAACTCTTTCATTATTTTAATATCCAAAAAACGTCCAAAACAAATAAAAACACAATTCATAATGATGTTTGTACCTTTCATATGGTCTCTACCCCGCAATCGGTGTCGCCTCACTGGGTTGTTCGGTAAGCTTAGAGTCCTTGCATCAGATCATGGGGGGCCCAAAATTCCCATGTCTTAGCTGGTCTTCCCGAGCCTATGTCATGCACCAAGATCACCTGACATTGTTTCCCTACCAACCCATGAAATCCTCACTATGCCTATCTCCAAAATCCATCCCACCTGTCAACCATCAGCCTCTGATACCATTCTATCACGACCAGCCTTCTTTATGATGTGGGAATAGATAAAAAGATTCAAAAATATTCCTTCCTCAAGATGGAGGATAGATAATGACCCCCGAGCCCCACCTCCAATAGGCCCTAGTTTGGTGACCAACATCAAGGGTATAGAAATATCACAAAAATGGGATGTGTTAACCTTTTTATATTAACCGTGATAAAAAGATAAGTTGTTTCAACCACAAAAAAACTCCCTGACATATATATATAAAGAAACCAAAATCCATACCACATGCATGTTTAATGTAAAAGTATTAAAAACACAAATAAAACTCCATATTAAGTACCAAAATAAAACAATGCAGTGACATAGAAACCATCCTAGTATCCTAGCTTGTAAGTTCTAGCATGGTCCGTGTAATCTCATTGTATACCTAAAAATAGTTTTATATACCTAGGGTGAGCATACTAGTTTACTCAGAAGGTAAAAACCAACATCACCTATGGACAAGTGGGAAGAACATACTAATTCCCCATTGACAAAATAGTAGAAACTAAATCACTTATCAAGGAATACTAACCACACAGTCTCATGAAGGAAAACTCACCAAGTTACCCAAATCATGTAATGTAATATAATAAGCATATTGATATTTGGTTACCCCACACCATTTCCCATGGGTTAACTACTTATCCTAAATGGTGAACATCCTAACGCTACCATAATATTCTACAAGACACACTATCAGAAACTTACTGTACACACATGGGCCACAAACCACACCACATTCCTTCCCATAGACACATGGGCCTCAACCACACCGAAATACTTCCTGTAGACACCAGGGCCTCATCCCAAAGACACTTGAGAAAAAAACCACCTATCACACAGTGAATACCATAAATATGGTGATAAACCTCATGCCATTACAACATGTCCAAAGTGTCTTGGGTGATAAATGCCTATAAGAGGGATATTTCTAAAGTCATTAACCAGCCATCCATCTTCCCACCAAGATGATGGGAAATACACCGTCCACCCATTATAATGGGTTTTTTTACATAGTGATTAACACGAGTGGGGTTTATATAGAAAACATAAGGAACTACATGTTTATACAAATATATGTAACAAACACTCAGCCCATCCAATGGGATTCAAAAAATTTAACCATCCCACTAAAAACCACTTTTTCTACTACACCTACATGAACATACCACCACGAACGACAGTCACTTGAACACTACTTCATATAATCCATGACTCAAAAAATACCCCCTTCCAATTAGTTTAACCATTCGTAATTCTTCCCTGTAAATTAATTCATCCCATCCCAACCCATGCATCTATAAAACACAACACAAGCAATAGAAACACAGTCGACCATAACACACAAGGAAAGACCAAGGTAAAACAAACCACTGCTCACACCCCTTTCATGAACACCCAATCAACCACTTCCAACTATCAAAAAATGAGAGAAATTTACTAGAAATTTTTTCGAAATAATACCTCAAAATTCATTATCTCACAACCTAATCCAGCAGCCCTGGCGCACCACAACACCACACCCAGCAAACCCATAAACATGAAATCATTAGACAACCTAGACCTACATGCCCACTTCCCAACATCTACCCAGATGCAGTCCTGCTACATAACAAGTCCATCCATTCCACAATCAATAAATATCTTATCTTGAGATACCATCACACCACCCCATACACAAAATCAAACATATACCACCACCAAAACCCACACAGGGCATAAAACCCAGAAGAACACAACACACAACCACACCTATCGAATATTTTGTAATCATATTTGGCCACCACTGTTATTTAAATTCCACTTTGATAAAAGGGGAGATCATACAAGGTTTATCATCCTAGGGAATCAGTTTATTTAACCAAATGTATGTGATTAATCAGATTGTTATTTACAATAATTATTCAAAGGGAAATAACAACAGTTATAAATCATCACCCATGAAAAAGAAAAGACGACCAACGACCATGATCTTTTGGAGGCCACATGACCAAAAAATATAACATCATAAACAACAATAACCAATAAAATAAGCGATCAACATCAACCCACTTCCAACCCGTTATCAACTACATATTTCATCATTATAATTTATCTATGTTAAAGGATGGATTCATCAGTTTTTTACAAAATAACCTTACTTCGCCCACCCCACATGATACTCAATTAATGATAGGAAGTAGAATACCTACATGGAATAATAGGTGATGAAAAATACACCATGTGACTAAATAGAGGGGTTGTGTGAGCAAGAGATTACTAAGAAAACTAAATTGGGGATGGGGGGCTATAGTGCAGGTGCATGAATCTTCTGGAGAAGAAAGTGTATCATCACACTAAGAGGAAATAGGAACACACTTGGAAGAGAAGGTCTTAACATAGAAAAGTTATATGATATATCAACAGAATGGGAAACTATTTCAAATTCCATTAAATTATGATTGTGGCCATGATCACATGGTTTAAATATTTAAAAATACCCATAGAGTTCAGATATTACTGATATAATTAATATCCTTCAAAATGTGCTTATAAATTCCCATACAAGTCTTTAAACTCTATTTACATCAAATAAGACATAATAGGCGAGAAACTAGACATACTGGAAAAAACTGGTAATTAGTCATCGATGGGTGATTTTGAGATAATAAGCCATCAACACTGACAGAGAGTCACTAATGGGTGATTCACAAACATCACACCACCGACATTGATAGTGAGTCACTAATGGGTGACTCACCGACATTGATCCACCGATAGAGATTCTCTGACGCTGAGCTACTGACGCTGAGCCACCGAAGTGACCTACCAACACCTGACTCACTAAATCCCTAACTCCCTGACACCCTGACTCAGTAATGCCCAGAATCACTGATTCCCTGACTCACCGTTGCCTCAACTCACTGACGTCTTGAATCACTGATACCTTGAATCATGGATGCCCTGAATCACTGATGCCTGACTCGCCGACGCCCTGACTCACCGACACCCTGAATCACTAATGGCATGAATCACAGACACCCTAACTCATTGATTCCCTCAACCTACCAACTCCTCGACTTACCAAGGGAAAAATTTGAAATTAGGAAAACTCTTGAAATGAGATACTATTGCTAACCAGAACACCCCAAACACTGGATTTTGACACAGTAATGGACTAAGGAGGTCCTATACATTAAAAAATACATATAATTTTATTATACAATGTTTTTTGTACTATAATTATATATATTATATTATATATGATTTAATTTTGTCCTTTTATTACCAGTTTGTTACCAATTCCTTGTTAAAATCTTGTTTTTGGTGATAATTGCTTTATTTTTGTTATATGTCTCAATTTTTTATTATCAGTATTATTAAATTGATCATAGTTCCATAATATTTAGAGTAATAATCATGAAAAAATTATTATATTTAAAAATAATTTATAATTTTATACCAACCAGGAATGATGGATTAGATAAATGATGTGTGTTACGATCATGATGTAACATCCCAAGTAAATAAAGAATAATACATTTTCATAATTATTAATATTTTTGAATTAAATAATGTTTTTACCTTAAAGGGGTTTCTATGTTCGATGGTGTTCCTGATACACAACAATGAGTATCTTTGAAATATTATGTTGCACATAAGGATGAGTCATACTAAAAAAATAATAATATAATATTTTAAATGGTAGTTAACACCCAGTCGTTGTAATAGAGGGAATGAATAGAACTAACAAAAATATGAATATATATGTTTTTTAAATGTTTTTACATTTATCCAATAAAATATAGAAGCTTAAAATGTGAATGAATCTAATTTAAATCATAAATACTCTAAGATTCATTAAAAGGGCGATCTACCGCCTTCTAATGGAGAACCCTATTTAAATAAAAATTTGGTCACTTTTTTAAGTTATATTTGACCAAATAAAATTCTTCTTTAGAACCGGGACATCAAAATTCACTTTCGAAATTGTTTTGGTATTTTTCAAATAAAATTCAATTTTTTATGCAAAGTAAAAAATACTATATTTTAATTCAAAACTACCATTTAATGTAATTTATTTATATGGTTAGATTATATTTTTTATTATTTTTAAATTTTATTTAGATTATTTTTTTACCATTTAATCCAATTTTTGTCATTGGAAATAATTTCACTTTGAAATTGGACAAAAAAAGTGTCAATCTATTGATAGTTAATATTTCTTAAAAACACGCTTTTTAGTTTGACAGTGAGAATTAATTTTAAATTAATTAATCCATCATCTTTGTTTTGAATTTGGATAAATAGACATCATTTTGTAATTCAGAATATAAAATATAGCTTAGGATTAATTTTTTGGTATTTTTCAGAAAAACATCAATTTTTGATGAATAGTGAAACCACTACGTAGTAGTTAAAAACTAACCTTTTCATTTAAATGAAATTTTACCACTTCTGTGAATTGAATTTAAAAAATAAGATATACATGGTTCTTATTAGTAAGTAAAATTTGGTTCAATAAGATGAAAATAATTTTTGGTGGATATTAACTTTTGACTTTTATTTACTACGGTTAAAGGTAAATAGGGTAATTCAATGTAAAAAGTATATCATAATAATACAAAATTACTTTAAAACTTTTCTTGTAATTATTAGATGAGTCATAGCCAACCATGGGCATCCTTGTCTCTATTTTTGGATTCCATGGAGCCACTTAAGAGTGATAATGACACTTTATTTTAATTAACATTGAAATGCCTGGATCGGTTGTGATCACTGAGAGGGGAGGGGTGAATCAGTGATAACTTTTTCTTTTTATGAATTGTTCTCTTTCGATTATCAATTCAACCTCTGCAGCTGGTTAAAGCCTAGATCTACTCTTTTAGTGGTGCAGTAATAATGAGAGCACAGAACATAGAGATTTACAAGGTTCGGTACAAAGACTTACTCCTTGCCGTGTTGGTTATACCCCCCAACACGGATTCTTCACTATGCCAAACGATGATTACACAGTAATTGGTTATACCCCCCAATTACAAGTTGGTTAAACCCCCCAACTCCACAACATCATCTTCATCATGGCTCCACTTCACTACTTCAAAGGTGTTGATCAAAACTCCAAGTAGCTTCAACAGTCTTTAAAAGATCTCATTGGTCTTGCTCACCAAAAAACCAATCACTTAGAATGATCAGTTCTTTTGCATTCACACACTTAAGTGTGTACTCCTCTTCTTCTTATGTTTTTTCACTGTTTTTCACTTGTGCACACATACACAACTCATTTTGAATGTACTCCAATGGGTACAAGCCGAACCTCGGCCTCTTCCTTTCTTTGCACAGTCACAAGCCTCGGGCTCTTCACTTCACACACACTCAAGGTGTGTTCTTCTTTGTCTATGGCCTTCTCTTCACTTCTTGCGCACATACACAAGGTGTGCACTTCCTCTTCACTTGGCACACACACAACTTGGTGTAGTTCTCGGCCTCTCCTTCTTGCACACACCCAAGGCTACGGCCTTCACTTGTTTAGCACACACTTGGGTTCAGGTTCTTCAATTGCACACACACACAAGATGTGGTGGCCTTCACTGCCTTTAGACACTTAACCCATAGGTATAGTTATACTCCTCCCGAACTCAAAGGAGGCACGCAAGGATGAGGCTTCTCTTCTTCTTCTCCTACTGCCGCGTAGGTGTTTAGTGCAAGAGTCGCGCAAGTTCTTCCTACCGCGGGGCGCGCAAGTGCAACACCCGCGGGGTCTTCCTCCTGCCACACAAGGGTGCGAGCAGAGAGGGAACAATCCTCGGGCGCGCAAGGTGTTGCGGCCACAAGGTCTTCCTGCCGCGCAAGAGGTGCGCACAGGGGACTCCTTCGGGCCTCGGGTGGCACCGAGATCTTCAGCCGCGCATGTGTGTTGCGCGGTGGCTCTTTCTTCGCGAGGCAGAAGGCTTTCGCGGATCACAAATTTTTCAGCAATCTTCCAGAGGTCTCGGCCTCTCTTTTTATAGGCAGAGGAATCCTCAAAACATCCGCGGGATATAAATCTTGATCCACCGAGATTTTCGGTTCTTTGAAAACTTCAAACGCGGGCCGAGAATCTCGTTCTTTCTCTCTGCACAACGCGGAATTCTTCTCCTTCTCCTTTATCAACGTGCATGCATTTTAAAACGCATGCAAGCCTCTGTTTAATCCATCCCATGCAAAACATGAACACCGTGTGGCCTCGGCACTTCGTTTGCCTTCGGACTTCATCGAATTTCTCCACTGGTAGCATGCAAGCTCATTTTAAAGCATGGATGTGTTCGTTGTGGCCGGACGAGCTCATTGGAGCCTTCGGATCAAACTATGGTGGCCGGGAGCTCGAAAACGGGTGGTCAGATGGCCTCTGGTTCAGCGGCGTCGCGGGAGTTGCCTCGGCCGAGCTCGAGGTTGAGGATGGTGCGGCAGCCGTCGGATCAGGTGATCGAAAGACATCGGACGGCTGGATCAGATCGCGGCGCCGCGGGATTAGATGAGCGGCTCGGATCGGCCGCGAGATCAGATGAGCGGCTGGAATTCGCTCCCGGTGGAATTTGCGCGTCCCACATCGAAACGCCGAGAGGTTTTCTCGCGGCTTATAACCCCAGCGCTCTCCGCTACTCAGCAATTGAATCTCCTCCCTCCACGGTGCCGCCCCGCACCGTGTTCTCCCTGCGGGCGCGCTCTGCGCCCACTATGCTCCCTGCGGGCGCGCCACTGGCGCCCACTATGCACCCTTCGGGCGCGCTCCTGCGCCCACGCTGCGCGGGTTTCATCACCGCGTGGCCTCGGGGCTTATACACGGCCCCCGGCCACTCTTGGGCTGGCCACATGGGATCCCCTTGGGCGTGGTGACTGGTTCCCACATGTGCCTTGGGTTGAACCCTTAAGGCTGGCCCTTGAGGTTGGCATATTTTTTTGCAAGTAAAGTGTTAAACACTTTCTTAAAAAAATAAAGTATCCCCATATGTAAAATGCCAACTTCCAAGCCACTTCTCCCTTCTTCTAAGCCATTCTTCCTCTTCTTTATTTCTTCTTCTTCATTAGAATTCATCATCCTTCTTCAACATATAATCATTATTTAAGAATGGAATTCTTGAAGGTTCTTCCGTCAACCGATGCTCCTGAATCAAAGATTTCTTTCAATGTGCTTCATTGATCCAATTAGAGATCAATTGGATCACTTCCAATTCACATGTACTAAGAGTTAGTACATGGACTTCATTAATGCACATCATCCACTTAGTAGTTGTGGATGGAACTCCTTTCAACTCCTCATGCATTGTCACTACAATGCATGGTCTTCAAACAATGTTGTGACATTGTATCATCATGATAAAAGTTCTATGAACTTAAAGATCAGCTCAACAATCGTCTGATTTAATGCTTCTGTAATCATCAATCTTCAATATGTACTTCATCAGATGGCACACGAAGACAAGTTATTGACAACAAATGCAATCACTTCACTTGGGCACAACAATCTCCCCCTTTGTATTTGGTTGTCAATACTCCTAAGCACACTTAGAGAATGTCGTGTGCCTGATGATTTCTCCCCCTTATTGGCCAACAAATGCAAAGGGATGAATGGAAAGCCATACTCATAGTAGAGATCTTCTGGAACCTGCACATCTTCAACTACCAATGCTCCCCCTCAGGGGATGCCCTCATCTCCTTCAATTCCTTGCATGTAAGTACAAGAATACAAAAATTTAGGGAATAAGGAGGGACCTTCTTCTTCCTCAAGTTAGAGGAGAAGGCTGAACATGATGATTCAGCCTTAGCTCAACAAATTTCTCTGTAGGCATAGCTTGTATCCATTGTTCAACTGCTTCAGCCACTGTGTGAGGTTCAACTTGAGAAACCAGTGCAGTCTGATCTTCCAATCTCAACATTCTTCTAGTTCTTACTGAGGAGTGTGGGTCACCCAGGACATTTTCTGTGTCAGTATGTTTCTTCAATTGGTTGTATGTCCTTCCACTTTTATTACCTTCCTCTTCATCACTGGTGTATTCAGATTTGACCTCAATTTGAAATAGGTTTCCAGTGGTTCTTCTTCCTTGAGTGATGATCTGTCCATCCTTCGAGCTCTTGATGATGCATGAATCTTTATTGAACAGTACTTCATGACCATCATCACATAACTGCCTTACACTCAGCAGGTTGTGTTTCAATCCTTCGACAAATAACACATCATTGGATTTTAGATTTTTTGTTTCAACCAGTGCCTTTCCAACTCCCTTGATTTTTAGAGAACAATTATTTCCAACCACCACAGTTCCTCCTTCATGACTTTCTATGTTGTTTAGAATTTTTATATCACCAGTCATGTGTGATGAGCATCCAATATCAAGAATCCATGACTTGGTTCTGCTGCTGACTTTTGGAGCAACTTCAGCAAAGCATGTGATTTCTTCATTGGTTTCCTGAATGCCTTTCCCTTTCATGTCTTTGACTTTTTGTTAGGGAAGAGTAGTCATACATTTATCAGCTTTATGACCTTGTTGGTCACATCTTCCACAAGCTTCACTTAGGCAGTCAAATGTGTTCTGAATTGGAGGTTTTGATACTTTCTGCACAACACTCTGGGTTTCAGGATGTCTCCCCCTTGACTCATGTCTCATTATTGGAAGAGACATGTTATACCAGCATGCATAGGCCTTATGACCAAACACACCACAACACCAGCAGTAGCCTCTAAACTTTGACCTTTTCCGTTGATAAGAGTCATGTTGTAATTTCCTGTCCAAGATTTGAGTAGTCCTTCCTGAGGATTTCATTTCTTCCACTGAAGATGATTTTGAACAGGTTTGTTTATGACATGTTTGTCTCAATTTTATCTTTGAACCTGCATAGTTAGAAATAACTGATGTAAATTGAGATTTACTGAGTGGTGAGTCGACCTGCCTCTGAGCACCAGTGTGAGATGATTCTGCTTTGACCTCAACAGCCTTGTTGAAGTCTTCTCTCATCTTTGTCAAGCTATTCTGTGCTTCAATCCACTTGGAATGTGTCATTGATTGCTCTTCTTCTTTGAGGTGAAGTTTCTCCTCAAGATCTTTTGCTATCTTGTCCAGCTCAGCTACCTTCAGTTTGTGTCTCTTGATTTCATCAATGTACATTGTCTCTTTCTTCATACATTCTTCCAACTCCTCAGTCATCCTTTTGGTTTCCTTTTGTAACAATCTCTTCTCTTTCTTGAGTTTAGTGTTCTGTTCAAGGCAATCCACTAGTTCATCTTTCAACATGTGTTCGAGCTCTGTTCGTTCATTTTCATCATCTTCAATGCTGCATGTGTCAAACCCTTTTTCCACATGAGCCATAAAATTCGTTTCTTCTTCTGATTGACTGGCTGAAGTGAAGTCTGATTCTTCCTCTCTACTAACATAGCTTCTTCTTTCACCTGGAACAATCCTTTTCTTTCTTTCACCAGATCTGTTTCTTTCTCTTGGGTATATAATCCATTTCTTATTTTGTGACTTATCTTCTTCAACTTCCGGAGCACTAGATCTTTTCTCGGGACAGTTAGTAGCAAAGTGTCCGATGTTATTGCAATTGAAACACCTCGATGGTAATTTCCCTTTTTCCCTGAATTTAGTTTTTCCAAACCATTTAGATAAAAGAGAAATAACCTTGTTGAGATCTTCATCTTTTTCTTCATTGTTCGACTCATTTGATCCTAAGACTTCGTCATCTCTTATCTTGAGTTGTCTCATGGCCTCGAAAGCTATCTCATCCTTGATCTTATTTTTGAATACTGGAATCTTCCTCATTTCATATGTAATGAGAATGTTGTGAAGTTCATCAAGAGAGAGATAATCTCTGTCTTCTAGTGCGGAGACTTTGGGATCAAACCTGTCAGGAAAGTTTCTCATTAGTTTTTTAACAATAGTTGAGTCCTCCAACTTTTCTCCAAAGCCTCGAATGTTGCTGACAATTTCATTGACTCTTGTGAAATAATCGTCAATATTTTCTTCTTCTCCCATCTTAATATCTTCAAACCGACTTCTCCAAATTTGTAATTTAGCTTCCTTGACTTTCATGTTGCCTTCATAACTGCTCTCCAATTTGTCCCAAATTTCTTTGGCATTCTTGAGTCCCATGACTTTTGTGTATACCTTTTCTGAGAGTGACATAAGAATGGCATTTTGAGCTTTACCATCAACTTCCATATTTCTTTTCTCAGTCGGTGACATAGCAGCTTCATCAGCATGAGGAGGGAATCCAAATAAGGTTGAATTTCTAACTTCAAGGCCGAGAGATAGAAGGTAGGGTAACATTCGATTCTTCCAGCTATGGTAATTCTTTCCATCGAATGTAGGAACACCCCTACTATTAACAGAATTCAGATTGTCCATCTTCTCAGAAGTAGATCCTTACAGAGGCAACCTGCCTCTGATACCACTTGAAATGCCTGGATCGGTTGTGATCACTGAGAGGGGAGGGGTGAATCAGTGACAACTTTTTCTTTTTATGAATTGTTCTCTTTCGATTATCAATTCAACCTCTGCAGCTGGTTAAAGCCTAGATATACTCTTTTAGTGGTGCAGTAATAATGAGAGCACAGAACACAGAGATTTACAAGGATCGGTACAAAGACCTACTCCTTGCCGTGTTGGTTATACCCCCCAACACGGATTCTTCACTATGCCAAACGATGATTACACAGTAATTGGTTATACCCCCCAATTACAAGTTGGTTAAACCCCCCAACTCCACAGCATCATCTTCATCATGGCTCCACTTCACTACTTCAAAGGTGTTGATCAAAACTCCAAGTAGCTTCAACAGTCTTCAAAAGATCTCGTTGGTCTTGCTCACCAAAAAACCAATCACTTAGAATGATCAGTTCTTTTGCATTCACACACTTAAGTGTGTACTCCTCTTCTTCTTATGTTTTGTCACTGTTTTTCACTTTTGCACACATACACAACTCATTTTGAATGTACTCCAATGGGTACAAGCCGAACCTCGGCCTCTTCCTTTCTTTGCACAGTCACAAGCCTCGGGCTCTTCACTTCACACACACTCAAGGTGTGTTCTTCTTTGTCTATGGCCTTCTATTCACTTCATGCGCACATACACAAGGTGTGCTCTTCCTCTTCACTTGGCACACACACAACTTGGTGTAGTTCTCGGCCTCTCCTTCTTGCACACACCCAAGGCTACGGCCTTCACTTGTTTAGCACACACTTGGGTTCAGGTTCTTCAATTGCACACACACACAAGATGTGGTGGCCTTCACTGCCTTTAGACACTTAACCCGTAGGTATAGTTATACTCCTCCCGAACTCAAAGGAGGCACGCAAGGATGCGGCTTCTCCTCTTCTTCTCCTACTGCCGCGTAGGTGTTTAGTGCAAGAGTCGCGCAAGTTCTTCCTACCGCGGGGCGCGCAAGTGCAACACCCGCGGGGTCTTCCTCCTGCCACACAAGGGTGTGGGCAGAGAGGGAACAATCCTCGGGCGCGCAAGGTGTTGCGGCCACAAGGTCTTCCTGCCGCGCAAGAGGTGCGCACAGGGGACTCCTTCGGGCCTCGGGTGGCACCGAGATCTTCAGCCGCGCAAGTGTGTTGCGCGGTGGCTCTTTCTTCGCGAGGCAGAAGGCTTTCGCGGATCACAAATTTTTCAGCAATCTTCCAGAGGTCTCGGCCTCTCTTTTTATAGGCAGAGGAATCCTCAAAAAATCCGCGGGATATAAATCTTGATCCACCGAGATTTTCGGTTCTTTGAAAACATCAAACGCGGGCCGAGAATCTCGTTCTTTCCCTCTGCACAACGCGGACTTCTTCTCCTTCTCCTTTATCCACGTGCATGCATTTTAAAACGCATGCAAGCCTCTGTTTAATCCATCCCATGCAAAACATGAACACCGTGTGGCCTCGGCACTTCGTTTGCCTTCGGCCTTCATCGAATTTCTCCACTGGTAGCATGCAAGCTCATTTTAAAGCATGGATGTGTTCGTTGTGGCCGGACGAGCTCATTGGAGCCTTCGGATCAAACTATGGTGGTCGGGAGCTCGAAAACGGGTGGTCGGATGGCCTCTGGTTCAGCGGCGTCGCGGGAGTTGCCTCGGCCGAGCTCGAGGTTGAGGATGGTGCGGCAGCCGTCGGATCAGGTGATCGAAAGACATCGGACAGCTGGATCAGATCGCGGCGCCGCGGGATTAGATGAGCGGCTCGGATCGGCCGCGAGATCAGATGAGCGGCTGGAATTCGCTCCCGGTGGAATTTGCGCGTCCCACATCGAAACGCCGAGAGGTTTTCTCGCGGCTTATAACCCCAGCGCTCTACGCTACTCAGCAATTGAATCTCCTCCCTCCACGGTGCCGCCCCGCACCGTGTTCTCCCTGCGGGCGCGCTCTGCGCCCACTATGCTCCCTGCGGGCGCGCCACTGGCGCCCACTATGCACCCTTCGGGCGCGCTCCTGCGCCCACGCTGCGCGGGTTTCATCACCGCGTGGCCTCGGGGCTTATACACGGCCCCCGGCCACTCTTGGGCTGGCCCCATGGGATCCCCTTGGACGTGGTGACTGGTTCCCACATGTGCCTTGGGTTGAACCCTTAAGGCTGGCCCTTGAGGTTGGCATATTTTTTGCAAGTAAAGTGTTAAACACTTTCTTAAAAAAACAAAGTATCCCCATATGTAAAATTCCAAATTCCAAGTCACTTCTCCCTTCTTCTAAGCCATTCTTCCTCTTCTTTATTTCTTCTTCTTCATTAGAATTCATCATCCTTCTTCAACATATAATCATTATTTAAGAATGGAATTCTTGAAGGTTCTTCCATCAACCGATGCTCCTGAATCAAATATTTCTCTCAATGTGCTTCATTGATCCAATTAGAGATCAATTGGATCACTTCCAATTCACATGCACTAAGAGTTAGTACATGGACTTCATTAATGCACATCATCCACTTAGTAGTTGTGGATGGAACTCCTTTCAACTCCTCATGCATTGTCACTACAATGCATGGTCTTCAAACAATGTTGTGACATTGTATCATCATGATACAAGTTCTATGAACTTAAAGATCAGCTCAACAATCGTCTGATTTAATGCTTCTGTAATCATCAATCTTCAATATGTACTTCATCAGATGGCACACGAAGACAATTTATTGACAAAAAATGCAATCACTTCACTTGGGCACAACAAACATAATGTAAAAGCAAAAACGACAAAAACAAATATCTTTTCATAAATGAATTTTGACATAAGGTTATATAAGTTATATTTTAGACTATAAATAATATTTAGAAATATAAAATGATTTCCTACATCATTGTATTTTTTTAATTATTATTAGACGTCAAATAAATTAAATATTTAATTACACAATAATGATGTAGTGTTTACCTCATTAAGAAATGATTTAAATAAATGAGATTATAAAAATTAAAACATTATCCAAAACCTATCCATTTTTTTGGATGATTTTTTTTCGAACATGAGTCATATTATATTAGGCTTTAATATTTTTTGGACCTTTATGTTGGGAAAAAATCCATCAAAGCATCATTGAAGTATTTTTGAGGTGATTGTGTTTCTTGACAAAGTGAACATCTATGTTGTGATTTTTGACAATGCAAACCATGACATACAAATTTGATGACAAAGGGGATTTCATGGTGGATTGTCGAGTTCAAGAGCTATGGGTAATGATCCATGTCTGATTCAAGAATGTCTACAAAGAGATGGATGATCTGGAGGTGGCATAAAAATAACAGATACAAGGTGGCGCCATTTCCCAATGTTTTCCAAATTTTTGGGCCTGAAAATCGACAAATGATGGAAAGTATTTTTGGCAAAGGGAATTGTACGCCGAGGACATGGAGTATATGAAACTTGTGCGCCATATGTTTTTCAAGATCAGATGATCAAAATATGGAAACGGAAACATGTTCACGCAATTTTGGGAGTTGGTCACGCAAGTGTCTAGGAGGACAGAAGACGTGTGCACTGAGACTGGGCCACGCATGTGACTTCCGCGCCGTCGCACAGGGTGGTCAATTTGCCTATAAATACTGTACCACCCCTCTTTATTCTTTACCGGAGTTCAACTCTTTGAGAAATCAGATCTCCCATCACGCAGGTGTGGTGGTCGCGCAAGTGGTGTGTGGTTCGCGCAAGTGAAGTTGTGTGCCGGTGTGATAAGTTGCACGCCGGTTGGTAGTTGGGCGCCAATATTGGTTTTGGCGTAAAGGGAAGAGAGTTGCACATGGTTGCATTTGGGGAAGCTTGTGTTCCACAAGTGTCTAAGGAGGACTTGTGTGCCAGTTGTGACTTGCGGGCCGATACTTGCGCGCTGAGATTGACTTGCGTGCCAAGTAAAGTTTATTCCTATAAGTTATTTTCAGGCTATGTGGATGTAGTAAGTTTGCCCGATACCTTCGGTGCAAAGAGAGATTCATATACGGGTGAAAATTGGGCTTCAACAGAGCATCTACTTAAAGAGGAAGATGCATTCTTTCATGTAAATGAAGAGACCTACAGGTCTATAAACTGTGAGTGGATCTGTTCCAGAGCAGTGAGCAAAGGAAGAGGAAGAAGGTGATCCTCTCCACCGGCAGTGAGCCAGAGAGAGAGAAACAGGGAGTGACCCTTTGGAAAGCAGTGAGCTGACCCTAAACTTTGTAAAGGAAGTGATCCTGGGCATAGAAGTGATCTACCCAAAACTTTGTATCCACATCTAGTGACGAATAGTGGGATTTGGTATGACCAACAACTTGTCGGCGTATGCTCCTTGGACGTAACCCAGTGAGGGTGAACCATGTAAAATTTTTTGTTTCTGCCTGTTTGCTTCCCTGCATTACATTCAAAGAATTATCATTTGATAAAGAAGTAATGAAGTGATTAAGTTTACACACAAGAGCAAACAGACTGACCCTTGTAATAAAGATGTCAAGATCTAGTGGGGTAGGAAGAACCTTACATAAAGAATATCCATACCCTGATTCACCCCCCCCCCCTCTCAGGGTATATAGGCCCCTATTGGTCCAAAAAATTGGTATCAGAGGGATAGGTTGCCTTTATCAGGTTTTTTTCTCGATCATAGTGTGTCCTGGGAAAGGGGAAAACATCAAAGAAGAATCAGAAGTCATGTGGTAACCCTCAGTGTGGAAGTGTTTATGGGAAAAGTGTGATTCAACTAAAAGAATAAAACAGCTTACTAAAGGAAGGGTTGGATGAATCTGATAGAAAAAAGATTGATTTACTAAATCAAGATGTTGGAATGAGTGAAGTACATGAACATCAATGTGATTCTGGAACAACTGATGATGATGAAGTTTCAATAAGGAGGCCACCAGTAGATGTTGTCAACATGACAATGGAAGTGGACCGGAAGTTGGATGAAGAATCAAATATAAAGATATCCGAATAAAAGTATTGGAAAAAGAGGTCAACAAGATAAGATACTTAAATCAAAGGCTTATTCATATAGTTACTAACCTAACATAGAAGAATGATTCACATGCCGAAGAACTACCAAAGAGGGCTAAAATGAAAGGAAAACAGATGGCTGGTGATTATGAAGAGAATCAAAACTCAGATGAAGTTCAGAATCTAAAATCTAGAAATGATTATCTAGCAACACAGTTGTATGAGATAATTCAAAAGAATCAAATGATAAAACAAGAGAATTTATGTTGTCTATATTCTTTTGAAGAAGAAAGATTGAAAGTGAAGAAGAAATGTGACATGGTGGAAAATCTCACACAGGAACTAGAAGATGAGATGAATAGGGGAAATAATCACAGAATAGAACTCAAGGCCCAAATTGAATCAAGGGATATGAAGATTCAAAAGTTGGAATAAGAGCTAGAATTAGTGAAGAAGGAAGTGGAGAAATCCAATGCTAATGGAAAGCCCAAAATGAAGGATGCCTTACACTTTCTATTTGATTATCCTTCGACAGGTGATGACGAAATGAAAATAAAATTTGCTATTTCTGAAAAGTGGTAGGAACAAATATTCTTAGATCAAAGACCATACAGTCTGGGAACAACTGATATCCGATTTGATGAATCCCCTCCCGTGCAAGATAGAAAGAGAGCTGTGAATAGTTCCAAATGTGAATGAAATCCTATAGGTGCTGGAGATAGGCCTAAGAGGATAGTTACAAAAAGTATTGATGACATGTGCTATTTCTGCGGGATTCATGGTCACACATCAAACTTCTGTTTAGAGGCTCATGAATACATATCATGCTATGAAAATAGAAACTTTGCTGAATCTGAGAATAAGAAAAAGCATCCTGAGAAATCAGAGAGTAGAGTCTCTCAAAAGAAATCATTCATAAAATGCTATTACTGTGGAAGAATGGGACACACCATGAATATGTGTCAAGAAGCTCAAATGCTAAATGTCAGAGGAAGAACTCTAGATACATCAAAATCTCGACATAGAAATGATGAAATGAGGTGTGTCATTGATGAAAGATGTTTCATATGTTCTGATCATGGGAATTTTTCTAGACAGTGTAGCACGAAGAAAGCAGAGAAGGAAAAGGAACCCGGGAAGAGAATTTTGACTCCAGTGAGGCATAATGAAAAATTATACACTGGATGACAAAGTGGTAAGTTTATGAATAGGCTTAGAGCCTCAGGGGAATCACATGGAGCTGAACGAAAGGTTTATCAGTCACCTCCTCTGTCATACTCACAATAGCTCTCAAGGAGAGAATGTGAACAAACCTGGAAGATTAAGGGGAGAACTACTCTAGCTATGATAAATAAGTATGAACGTTCAATGGAGGACCCACCACCAATGAAAAATAGGGTGATGACTCATAAATTTGATAAAAGGGGATAAAAAAAGAATGCATTGAAAAATTCACGAGTCACGTGCCATGGAGAGGACTAGAAGAAAATTGAAAATCCCTACAATGGTGGAAGAAGGAAGAAAATATGGAAAGAAAATAGATTCATTTTTAGAGAAATAATCATGGAAAATAAAATTTTGGTAGAACATCAAAGACAGAAATGTGTACTAGTGGGTTTAAACCCCAAATTGCGGGAAAGGCCAGGCCTGCAGAATCTTAATATCAGAAAAAGACTTAGCATGTAGGTAATGAATGCTTAGTCATATGGCCAGAGCAGTTGAAGTTGGCTAGGTAGCTGGAGGAAGCAAGAAAGGAGTTTGATGAGCTCCAAGAAAGAATCAAAGGGTTGACCCATCAGGATCAACTGCACTCCTCATCTTGAGGAGTCCGGAAGAAACCCCTCTCCTTATGTGTATAAATGATGTTAACTGACTATTCAAGTGTTTTAGGTTTTAGGGAGATACGATCCAAGTGGAAGTGGCATCTAAAGATGCAAAGTGGAGATTTGATATGCTCCATAGTTTCAATTCATTCAAATCTGGTACTACAGTTGAAGAAGAAAGGGAGAAACAGAGCGCAATAGGAAGTGATCGTGTTATTAACTCTATCTCTTGTTTCCTACACCAAGTTCCTACTCACTAGGCATAGAGATTTGGTTAATGGCTCGATGTTGAGTGCTATATCAGGATAAATGGTGCATGTAGAGAATAATGGTTATGGGTCTATACCATTGGGCCTAATAAATCGAAGTGTTGTATAACAATGCATTTCATGCTTATCTATTTTGATCTAACAATATGGTATCAGCTGACTGTTTTCAGGATACCAAGAAGCTTCGAGAGAAAATCAAAGGTGTGTCAACAAAAATTTGAGATAAGATGTTCAATGAAATAACGTCATTGAACAGTGACACAGAGAAAAGTAGCTAAAAGAAATGAAGCCACTGAAAAATGAGTCCGTGAACAATTTCCTGATGAAAGTGTTGAGGAAGAAAGAAACACAGGGGGAGAAGAAGTGGATGATGCTGATTCAGAAGAAGACATTGATGATGAACAAGAAAGTGTCAATTATGAGTCTACAAGGAAGCCAAATAGCTGAGCTAAAATTCATAGGTAGAATATCATTGGTGACCAGTTAGCTCCGGTTCAGACTCAGAAAAATGAAATCGTTACAACAAAAATCATTTTTGTCTCAGGTGGAGCCGAAATGTTTTTCTGATTCAACTGAAGATGAAAACTGGGTTCAACCTATGAATGAATAGTTTGATCAGATTTAGAAGAACCAGACATGGGAGATTTTTTTGAGGTCAGCAGATAAGAATCTCGTCAGGACTAAATGGGTCTATCGCAACAAGATGAATGTAGATGGCACAGTGATTCAGAACAAAGCACGACTAGTGTTCAAGGGATACTCCCAGATAGAGAGAATTAATATAGATGAGACATTTGCACCAATTGCAAGGCTAGAGACAATCAGATTATTTTTTGGCCATAGCAGTGCAAAGGAAGTTCAAAATGCTCTAGATGGATGTCAAATCCACATTCTTGAATGGTGTTCTGGAAGAGGAGGTGTATACTGAACAACCAGATGGTTTTCTCATTCATGAGGATGAGATCAATGTTTGCAGGCTGAAGAAGGCATTATATGGGCTGAAACAAGCACCAAGAGCATGGTACACAAGGCTTGATCAGTACTTGAAGAAGCTTGGTTTCCAATGTGGTGGAGTTGATTACAATCTCTATTTCAACAACAATAGTAATCAAAGTATGATGGTGCTGGTCTATGTCGATGACATAAAATTTGGTGGATCATATGAAGCTCAGTGCAGACAGTTTTCCGAATTCATGAAAAATGAGTTTGAAATGTCAATGATTAGAGAGATAACGTTTTTCCTTGGTCTACAGGTGACACAAGGAAGGAATAAAACATTCATTTCTCAATCTAAATATTCCAAGGAGGTCTTGAGAAGGATTGGAATGGATAATTCCAAAGAGATGAAGACTCCAGTTGCTACCCGGATGAAATTATCAAAATATGAGGATGGCAAGGCAGTTAATATCATAGAATATAGGAAAATTCTTGGATATCTGTTATACTTAACTTCAACAAGGCCTGATATTGTTTTCTCCACATGCCAAGCAGCGAGATATCAGAGCAATACCAAGGAAAGCCAACTGATTTTAGTGAAAAGAATACTTCGGTATATCCAGGGCAAAGTGGATTTCGGCTTGACATATACTGACACATCTCAGACAGAGTTATTGGAGTATACTGATGCCGACTGGGCCAGTTCAAAAGATGATAGAAAATCAACGTCAGGTGGTGCATTATATCATAGTGGGATATGTATTTCTTGGTTAAGCAAGAAGCAGGATTGTATTTCGTTGAGCACCGCAGAAGCTGAATATATTGCGGCCACTCAAGCATGCACACAGTTATTGTGGATGAAGCAACAGCTTGAAGATATGGGAGTTGAAGTGAAGTCTCCAATCGGAATCTAGTGTGATAACTCAAGTGCTATAAATCTTAGCAAAAATTCCGTCCATCACTCAAGGACTAAACACATTGAGATAAAGTATCATTTTATCAAGGAGAAGGTTGATCAATGAATTGTGAAGTTGGAGTATGTGCCTACAGAGCTCCAGGATGCAGACATTCTGACAAAGGCCTTACCAAATGAATCTTTTAAGAGCCATCGACTGGCTCTGGGAGTTCAGCTGATTCCCCACACATGAAATAGTGTGGATGTGGAACCACAACCCCTCTCCCCAAGGTATGATTTGTTTTTCCATAATGTGTTGATATGTGTACTCTACTCTGTTACAGACTATAAAGGAGTGACCTTTGGGTTCGTTGACAAAGGGGGAGAAAATATTATGTTTTCAAGGGGGAGACAGTGTGGAAATTTGATAAATCATGAATGATATAGGGAGAAGCTGACATGTGGAGTAGCCAAATAGGGGGAGTTGAAGCTAGTTGAACGTGATTAGCCAGAGCTTAGCTTGGACAACATAGGAAAGAGGGATAAAGAGGTGTTGATGCTGTGAGTAGAAAGGGGAGCGTATAAAATCTGACGATTCTATAAGTGATCGATCAATGAATAGATATCACGATAGCTATGGATCGTGATAAAAGCAGGAGCATGGTGTTGGAGAGTGGTAAAAATATATCCAAACAAAAATTGGTCTTCCCAAAAGTCCTTCAACAATTTGTATCAGGTTAGTACAAATTGGTATCAGTTTGGTGTCAACAGTGGATGTCAGAGATGAAGTGATTCATTGATGAACTTTTCATTTACTCTTGTTTCTCATGTCGAGCATTGCTCATGTGGTCTTAGAGTATGTGTTGAGTAAATCCTTGATCGCTATCAGAATCGAAAAAGGAGAATGGTGGCTGAAGAATCAACGATGTATGTTTTTATGAAAGGGTTTTCAACAAAACCAATGGGGGAGATTGTTGTGCAAAAATCCCTCAAGGAATTATTGAAGTATTTTTGAGGTTATTGTGTTTGTTGACAAATTGAACATCTCTGTTGTGATTGTTGACAATGAAATCCATGACATAAAAATTTGTTAACAAAGGGGATTTCATAGTGGGATGTTGAGTTCAAGAGTTTTGGGTAATGATCCATGTTTGATACAAAAACATTGACAAAGAGATGGATGATCTGGAGGTGGCACAAAAAGAACAAATACAACGTGGTGCTATTTTCTAGTGTTTGCCAAATTTTTGGGGATGAAAATCGACAAATGAAGAAAAATGTTTTTGGAAAAGGGACTTGCGTACCGAGGACATGGAGTATATGAATCCTATGTGCCATATTTTTTTCAAGATCAGAAGATAAAAATATGGAAAAGGAAACAGGTTTGCGCAAATTTGGGAGTTGGTTTCCCAAGTGTCTAGGAGGACAGAAGACTTGCGCGCTAAGACTGGGCCGCGGATGTGACTTGCATGCTGTCGCGCAGGGTGGTCAATTTGCCTATAATTACTGGACCACCCCTCTTCATTCTTTACCGGATTTCAACACTTTGAGAAATCAGAGCTCCCGTCGCGCAGGTGTGGTGGTCGCGCAAGTGGTGTGTGGGTAGCGCAAGTGATGTTGTGCGCCAGTGTGAGAAGTTGCACGCTGGTTGGAAGTTGCGCGCCAATATTGGTTTGGGCGTAAAAGGAAGAGAGTCACGCATGTTTTTAGTTGGGGAAGCTTGTTTCGTGCAAGTTTCTAAGGAGGACTTGTACGCCAGTTGTGACTTGCACGCCGATACTTGCGCGCCGAGATTGACTTGCGCGCCAAGTAAGGTTTATTTACAACAGTTATTTTCGGGCTGCGTAGAAGCTGAAAGTTTGCCCGATACCTTCGGTGAAAAGAGATATTCATATATGGGTGAAAATTGGGCTTCAACAGAGCATCTACATAAAGCTGAAGATGCATTCCTTCATGCAAATGAAGAGACCTACAGGTCAATAAACTTTGAGTGGATCCTTTCCAGAGCAGTGAGCAAAGGAGGAGGAGGAAGATGATCCTCTCCACCAGTAGTGAGCTAGAGAGAGAGAAACCGGGAGTGACCCTTGGGAATGTAGTGAGCTGACCCTAAACTTTGTAAAGGCAGTGAGCCTGGGCATAGAAGTGATCTAGCCCAAACATTATATCCACATCTAGTGACGAATAGTGGTATTTGGTACGACCGGAAACTTGTCAACGTATGCTCCTTGGACGTAGCCCAGTGAGGGTGAACCAAGTAAAATTTTTTGTGTCTGCCTGTTTGCCTCCCTGCATTGCATTCAAAGCATTATCATTTGATAAATAAGTAAATAAGTGATCATAGATTACACACAAGAGCAAACAACGTGACCCTTGTAATAAAGAGGTCAAGATCCAGTGGGGTAGGAAGAACCATACATAAAGAATATCCATACCATGATTCACCCCCCTCTCATGGTATATAGGCCTCTATTGGTCCTAACACTTTAGAAACCAAAAATCATTATATAATAAAATAATATTTTCACACCTTCCTAAAGAGCCCCTCCTCCCCCTTATAAAAATCATTCACCTCTAACCCATTCCTCACACTTCTCAAGACACTTGCCTCGTCCAAACCCAAACTAAATAAGCTCTAAATATCCCTTTATTCCTCCTAGAAGCCTTAAATTAGTCATAAGGAACTTCTAGAATTCACTTTGGTTCAAACCAAAGGGATTTACCCGATTTAAAGTTAACATCTTCTCTTAAGTTATTTTGTTTTATTTTACTTATCCAACCCCCTAAACTATTTTTATTCTTTTCTTTTTTAACAAAAACAGTATCCTTAGTATACTAGGATTTTTTTATGAGAAGTATTCAAACTAAACTTACACAAACCTCCATTTAATGGGAAAAGAACATACTCTTTCTGTGGATTGAAAATTAATGCCTCACGTAATAAGGAATGTTCAATTATCTCCTACCACCTCTCATAGTGGACATTATTATGGAACTCTATATATATATGATATATATTATGTTTATGTTGTCTTTATGCTTCTGTATTTTTCATTTATAACATACCTTTATGGTTCCATTATGGGTAAACACGATAATTTAATTTGAGGAAGTGTGGACTACCGCCCCCTCAAAGTGATATGACTCATTAATGCCTTATGTAGGATATATAAAGGATAGATTTACTGAGATTATATATATGATATTATACTAGAATTATAATATACCTCTGTATTATTGTTTTTTCAGAAATAAAGGTTGTATTCATGCGTACGTACGACTTACCGTCTCCATGAACGGTGCATTTAATTTCATTCCTCCAAATGTTATGTACTGTTATAAATACATGTATATACTAGATATATATGATATATGTGATATCTAAATCATGAATATAATTATGGATATAATAAAAAAATTTCCACATATACAACTGGTAAATATAAGAAGTTTATTTTTTACACAAGTACCAAATATCAAAAAAACAACCATTATTAACGTAAATGATTAAATAATGTTTATGACATGGTAATATGTGATATAAAAGAAATAATAAACTTGAAAAGGGTTCTTAAGAAAGTATAAATTAAATTTAGTTTTTTATTTAGGAGATTATAGAACGAACGATTCAACTCGGAAACAAGGTAAGGGACATCGTCTCAATCTCCTTTCAGTGAGGAATATTTTGTTTTAATACATGACATTATTTTATATGATGTCTAAACACCTTTGAGTTTTTATTTCATTCAAATAGAATTTTTTTCTATGAAACGTTTTACTAAGCGACAAAAAAGAATGTTTCTTTTTAACATAAGTAGTAACAATGTCCTTTCCACTACCGCGAGTATTATTTGATCTTTGGTTTCATTAACATGCCATAGTGTTTTTAAAGGAAAATAAATACTATATACCCTTTTTACATATTTTGGAATGGAAAATGGTTTTGAGAAATAATTGATTATTTCAATATCTTGAAATGATATATTATGATTTAAATGTGGAAATGTTATCGTTCCATTATGCATGTTTTATGTGTTATGGTTCTTGGGAATTGTTTACATATATGGGTGGTTCCATGATAAACCTAGGGTTTGTGAGCCCAATATATCTCTCCAATGAATTGGTTAATGTGAGGGAGGTAAAAGTCAATGTTTCTCTTGAGAGATTTAGGGAATCTACTATGACGGGTATTACAAATGTAACTCCCTATGTAGTTGTGATAGATACAATGTATGTATGATAAAGATTCCACAAGTTACCTTTATGAATTATGTTTTCTATGTGTTATTCATAAATCTTATGATTTCTTGAGGTATGTTAAAAAGCTTATGTTTTTATGGTTTAATCATTACCTTATTTATTTCAAAACCCTTACTGAGATTTTTATATGCATCCCATGTTTTGAAATGTTTTCATAGGACTAAAGATGAATAGGGTCAAGGATGGGATCAAAGAAAAGTCATGCTATCTAAAACATGGAACTAGACATGACTCTTTTCATCAAGAGTTTTTTATTTTATGAAAAAATGGAAATTGAGTAGAAGTGTCTACATTGTAATTTTTGAGATGTAATGTAATAGTTATGGACTAATTCTCTAAAAATCTAAACCTGAAAAGATCCTCAATGTGAATTATTCATTTAATTTCGTATTATGTAATGTTTAAGGATAGGTCCTTATAGTTGGTATCAGAGGTATATTTAGATAACCTTAGGAGTTAGAGTATTGTTAAATTAATATCCATAAATTAATTTATGTTAATATTGTAATGATAGAATTTACAGATTACCATGTTGCTTCACTTAAGATATCTTTGTGTTTAGAATTGTATTCCGCAGAAGAAATAGGGTAGCTATGTTGGGATGACATCAAGAGGAAAAAACCTTCCTAATTAGCAACCTGAGATGGTCAGAATCAGAACTGAACAATTTGTTATAGTGATGGCATAGTTGACTCATGCAATAAATGGTGGTGGTATCCATGCCCGAGATCAGACAGATGGACAATAGAGGAAATTTTTAGTAGTGGAGAATTTCATGGGGCAACATCCCCCATCATTTAGAGGATCATTTATCCATGTACTAGCATATGGTTTGATTAAAGAACTGGAGATTATTTTTGATGTCATGGGGTGTTTAGAACTCCAAATGATTAGTCTCATTATTTACTGTTTTGAAGGTGAAGTTGATTAGTGGTGTTCAATAGTGAAAAATTTCAGGGATAGTTAGGAGATTGATGTTCTTGAATGGGATGAATTCAAAGGTATGTTTCTTGAGTAATATTTTACTATGGTGGTTTGTCTTAGGATGGAAAAACATTTCCAGGAATTGAGGCAGGAGGATGATTCAGTGGCTTCATATGAAGAAAAATTCACTTCACTAGAAAGGTATTCTCCAAATTTCATATGAGATCTTGATAGTAAAATCAACAATTTTTACTCCGGATCAAATCCAATGTATCGAAGGGATTTAGCTTCTCATGTGTTGAAAAGATATGAAAAACCTGTTCGATGCACGGAGAAGGTGGAAATGGGGTTTGCTGATGATCAAGTGTTCTTTGGAAAAAAACATAATAAGAGGTTGAGGTGGAAGATAAAAGGGAATAACTCTTCAAAAAAGTCTGATGGTAAGAAACTTAAGTTTACAGTTTGTGAAAATTTTGGTAAAAAACATTATGGGGAATATCTTTTGATTTCTGGTAAGTGCTAACAATATGTTAAAATGGGACATAAAGCTTATAATTTCACTAAAAAAGATCAGGGTAATGGTATGACAAAATTTGATTTAAAGTCAACAAAATGTTTTAAGTGAAATGAAATGAGTCATTATGCAAATTATTGTCCAACAAAAAACTCAACTGAGGGAAAAAACCAGACTACAAGCAGAAAGGGGTGGTAAAGTACTTTGAAACTACTTCAACAGATGTTGGAAGATCAAATGAAGTAGTATCAGGTACACTATTTATTTGTTCATATTATTCCAATGTGTTTTTTGATTTAGGGTCTACACATTTGTTCATTTTTGTGAAGTTTTATAATAAATTGGGAATTCCATTTCAATATATGAATCCTGAACATGTGGTAAAAACACCTGGAGGAAATTTTGAGACAAAAAGAAATTATAAGAACCTTCTTATCCTTGTGTGTGGAATGAATATAACTGCAAACCATATTGTTTTTCCTCTAGTAGAGTTTCATGTTATTTTCGGTATGAATTGGATTTCTGTTTATCATGCAAAGATTGACTACAGGGCTAAAGAGGTTTCTTCAAAGAAATATTTTTAGTTTTGTACAAGAATGAACCCTTAATTTTGATAACATATCAAGAAGCTGAGAAACTAGTAAAAGATGGAAATGAATGTTACCTTGCACATATTGTTGAAAACAAATAAACTATTCAGATTAATGATGTGTCATTGGTAAATGAGTACCTTGATGTTTTTCCTGATGCATTTCTTGGTATTAAACCTAATCAAGAAGTTTAATTTACTGTTGACTTATTTCTTGATGCTAATCCAATTTCAAAACACCGTTATCGAATGGATCAAATTGAACTTTTAGATTTAAAGAAGCAATTGCAATAGTTATTAGATAAAGGTTTCATTTGACCTAGAACATCATCATGGGGTTCTCCTGTATTATTTGTAAAAAATAAATATGGTTCAATGAGAATTTGCATTGATTATAGAGCATTGAATAACATCACGGTTAAGAACAAGTACCATTTGCATCATATTGATGACTTGTTTGATCAACTCTTGGGAGCTCAGTATTTTTCGAAGATTGATTTGAGGTCGGGGTACCATAAGTTGAAAGTAAAGGAAGAAAACTTTCTGAAGACCGTGTTTCATACTAGATATGGACATTATAAATTTGTAGTTATGCCTTTTGGGTTAACCAATGCACCTGCTATATTCATGGATCTTATTAATATAATTTTCTATGAGTTCTTGGATTAGTGTTTTGTTGTGTTCATTGATAATACTTTGGTTTATTCGAAAAGTAAAGAGGAGCATGAAAGTCATTTAAGGATTGTCTTGAAAACCATTAAAAGGAAACTGTTTGGGAAATTTAGTAAGTGTGAGTTTTGGTTACAAAAAATTTCTTTCCTTGGTCACACTGTATAAACAAGTAGAAGATCTGTTTATCCTATTAAAAAAAGTTATTAAAGAATGTCCAAAACATACAAATATTACCAATATTCGTAGTTTTTTTAGTTTTGAGGTTTTTTGAGAATTTTTCATGGTTATCTATCCCACTGACTAAGTTAAAATGAAAATATGTTTAGTTTGTTTTGACAAAAGAATGTGATGATTGTTTTCAGGAATTGAAAAGAATATTGGTGAATGATCTAGTTTTGGCACTACCTTCTTGAAATGGTGAGTTTGTTATCTACAGTGATGCTTCACTGAAATGACTTGGTTGTTTCCTTATGCAGAATGATCAAGTAATTGCTTATGATTCACGTCAGTTGAAACCTCATGAGTTAATTTACCCTACACATGATTTGGAATTAGATTCTTTTTTTCCTTTAAAAATTTGGAGGCATCATTTGTAGGGAGTAAAATGTGGAATATATACTGACAAAAACAGTTTGAAGTATATATTCACGCAGAAATAATTGAACATGAGATAGGGGAGCTGGTTTAAATTAATCAAGGATTATGATTGCATGATCCTTTACCACCTGAGAAAAGTAAATAAAGTGGGTGGTGCTTTGAGTAGAAAAAGTAATGATTCATTGACCATTATAAATTTTGAACGATATCCTTTGGTTTTTGATTTGATGAATTTTTGCATATAAGTTGTTGGTGTAGGAAATTCTTATGTTCATTTCAGGTGTTAGCGAAATCATCTCTGTCAGACCAAATAAAGCAAGCATAGAAGGAAGACAGTGAGTTGTAGAACAAGTAGAGTTTGTTTAGAAGGGTAAGTTTCCTGAATTTAATGTTGATAATTATTGTGTTTTGAGGTTTGGGAAAACATTATGTGTGCCTAGTGATTCATAGTTGAAGAATGAGTTGTTATGTCAAGCTCGTAGTTCCCAATTTTCTTTTCATTTTGGAAGTACTAAGATATACATAGATCATCAGGAGTTTTACTGGTGGGATGGAATGAAAAGAGATATTGCTAATTTTAATGTGAATTGTTTGACTTGTCAGCAGGTTAAAGCAGAGCGGCAGTTAGCGAAGGGTATGATTCTGTCTTTACCGGTTCCAGAGTGGAAATGGGAAAATATATCCATTGAATTTTTTGTGGGATTACCAATAACATCTTGAGGTAATAATGAAATCTAGGTTATTTTTTGATCAATTGACTAAATATGATCATTTCCTTCCTATTAGAGATACTTTGTCTCTAGATCAAATTTCTCAGTTGTATGTTAAAGAGATAGTTAGGATGCATGGTATTCCACTCTCCATTGTATCTGATCATGATCCCAGAATTACTTATAA
The DNA here is from genome assembly GCA_963277665.1 of Viscum album. Taxonomy (NCBI): domain Eukaryota; kingdom Viridiplantae; phylum Streptophyta; class Magnoliopsida; order Santalales; family Viscaceae; genus Viscum; species Viscum album. The sequence continues at coordinate 68,056,138 of OY728133.1, forward strand.
CTTTGGGAAAGGACTTCAGAAGTTGTTGGGTACTGAATTAAATTTTAGTACAGCTTTTCATCTGCAATCAGATGGGCAGCCAAAATGAAAAATTCAGACCCTGGAAGATATGCTACGTGCTTGTTCACTGGATTACCAAGGAAGTTGGGACCAACATATTTCTTTGGTTGAATTTTCTTATAATAACAGTTATCATTATAGTATACATATGGATCCATTTGAGGCATTATATGGAAATCATTGTCAAACATCAGCCTTTAAGGATGAATTAGGTAAAAGGAAGCTGATGGGACCAAAATTGGTAGAAGAGATGGAAATAAAGGTTCAGTTTATTCCAAAGCACTTGAGAACAGCTCAGAGCAGGCAGAAAAGTTTTGCAAGTAATCAGAGGAAGGATCTTTATTTTGATGTAGGTGATCATGTCTTTCTCAAAGTTTCTCCATGGAAAAGTGTGATGTGTTTTGGTAAGAAGGGAAAGTTGATTCTATAGTTCATTGGACCATATGAAATCCTAGAGAAAGTTGGATCAGTTGAATATAGAGTGGATTTACCTCCAAATTTGTCCCAAGTACACAATGTTTTCAATTTTTCATTGTTGGGAAAGTATATTCCAGATCCATCTAATGTTTTAAGTCCAGTGGTAGTTTAGATGGAAGTGAATCTCTCTTATGAGCAACCACAAGTCCAGATTCTTGAGCAAGGAGAGCTGGTGTTGCAGAATAAGGTAATTCACTAGGTAAATGTTTTCTAGAAAAACCATATGGTTGAAGAGGTGATGTGGGAATCTGAAAATACTATGAGAGATAAATACCCCCCTTTTATTTGATAAGTGAATAAAAATTTCAAGGACACAATTTTCAAAAGGGGAAGGATGTAACATCCAAAGTAAATAAAGAATAATACATTTTCATAATTATTAATATTTGTGAATTAAATATTATTTTTAATTTAAAGGGGTTTCTATGTTTGATGGAATACCTGATACTCAACAATAGGGTTCTTTGAAATTTTATGTTGTACACAAGGTTGAGTCATACTAAAATAATAATAATATCATATTCTAAATGGTAGTTAATTCCTAGAGATTGTAACAGTGAGAATGAATAGAACTAAATAAAATATGAATATATATTTTTGTTAAATGTTTTTACATTTATCCAAAAAAAATTAGAAGCTTAAAAGGTGAATAAATCTAACTTTAAACATAAATACTCTAATATTCTTTAAAATGTCAGTTTACGACAATTTAATGGAGAATTCTATTTAAATATAGTTTTGGTCACTTTTATATATTATATTTGACCAAATAAGATTATTTTTTAGAATAAGGATATCAAAATTCACTTTGGATAATGTTTTTGTATTTTTCTGATAAAATTCAATTTTTTAATGAAAAGTAAAAAAGACAGTATTTTAATTCAAAGCTGCATTTTAATATAATTTATTTATATGGTTAGATTATCTTCATAATTGGTTTCAAACTGTAATTAGATTATATTTTTACAATTTAATCTAATTTTTTCATTGGAATCAATTTCACTTTAAAATTGGAGATAAACAAGTGTCAATATTTTGATAATTAATATTTCTTAAAAACACACTTTTTGTTTTGACAACTAGATTTAATTTTAAATTAATTAATCCAACTTATATTTTTTTACTTTAGTTAAATATAAATAATTTTTCAATTCTTAATATAAAATATATCTTAGGCTTAATTTTTCGTATTTTTATGAAAAACATCAATTTTTGATGAATAGTGAAACCACTAAGTAGTAGTTAAAAACTGACATTTTCATTTAAATGAAATTTTAGCGCTTCTGTGAATTGATTTCAAAAATCCAATATACAAAGTTGTTATTAGTATATAAAATGATTTTTAATAACATGAAAATAATTTTGGGTGAATACTATCTTTTGACTTATATTTACCACGGTTAAAGGTAAATAAGGTAATTCAAGGTAAAAAGAATATCATAGTAATACAAAATTACCTTAACACTTGTCCTAACCTTATTGGATGAGTAATGGACGACTATGATAAAACATGGGTCTATTTTAGGACCCCATGGATCCACTTAAGAGTGATAATTACACTTTATTTTAAGTAAATTAAAGTAAAGGAAAAAATGAAATAAACAAATATCTTTTAGTAAAATAATTTTTACATATGGTAATTTAACTTATAATTTTGACTATAAAAATAATTTGGAAATATAAAAATATTTTCCACATCATGGTATTTTTTTATTAATTTTTATACAATAAATAAATTAAATTATTTATGAAACAATAATGATTCAGTGTTAACCTCATTAATAAATGATTTAAATAAATGAGATTATAAAGATTAAACCAAACTCCAAAACCTGACCAATTATTATTGGATGATTTTAATTCGACCATGAGTGATAATATATTCAACTTTAATAAGTTTTGGACCTTTAGAAACCAAAAATCATTATATAATAAAATAACATTTTCAAACTTTCCTAAAGAGCCCCTCCCCCCTTATAAAAAGCTCTCACCTCTAACCCATTCCTCACACTACTCAAGTCCCTTGTATCATCCAACCCCTACACAAATAATCTCTCAAGATTACTCTATTCCTCATATAATCCTTATCTTAGGATTAAGTCACTTCAAGAATTCCTTTTGGTTCAATGTAATGAGAGTTACTCGATTTAAAGGTAACATCTTCTCTTAAGTTCTTTTGTTTTATTTTACTTCTCCAACCCCATAAACTCTTTTCTATCTTTTACTTTATAACAAAAACAGTATACTAAATATACTAGAATATTTTAATGAGGATTATTCAAACTAAAATTACACAGACCTCCATCTAATGGGTAATGAACATATTGTTTATGTGGATGACAAATTAACGCCTCACGAATCGATGATTGTTCAATTATCTCCTACCGCCTCTCATGGTGGCCATTATGATGGAACTGTATTTTTATATGATATATATTATTTCTATGTTTTCTATATGATTTCATATTTTCCATTCATAGCATACCTTTATGGTTTCTATTTAGGGAAAACATGATAATTTCATTTGAGGAAGTGCGGACTACCGCCCCCTCAAAGTGATATAACTCGTTCAAGCATTATATGGGATGTATAAAGGATGGGGTTACTAAGATTAAATATATTATATTATACTATAATTATAAAATACCCATGTATAATTTTGTTTTAATTCCATTAAATAAGAAATAGAACTGAATGTAGCGTTCTTGTGTACGTACGACATACTGTCTCCATGAACGGTGCATTTCATTTCTTTCCTAAAAATGTTATGTAATATTATAAATATATGTATATAATAGATATATATGATATATATGATATCTAAATTATGAATATTATTATAGATATAATGAACTTTTGATCACATAGACAACTTGTAAATGTAAGAAGTTCATTTTTGACTCAAGTTCCAAATATTGACAAAACAACCGTTATTAATTTAAATGATTACATAATGTTTATAACATATTGATATGTGATATAAATGGAATAATAAACTTGAAAAGGGTTCTTAATATAGTAGAAATTTACTTTATTTTACTATTCAAGAGATTAAAGAACGAATGAGTCAAGTCGAACATGAAGTAAGGGACTTCATCTCAATCTCCTCTCATTGAGGCATAGTTTGATTTAATACTTGAATTTCTTTTATTCACTATATAAACACATTTTACTTTACATTTACTTAAACGAGAATATTTTTCTATGAAGCATTTTACTAAATGACAAAAAAGATTGTTTCTTTTTAACATAAGCGATGACAATGACCTTTCTACCGCTGTGAGTATTATTTAATCATTGGCTTCCTTAACAAGACATTGTGTTTTTAAAGGAAAATAAATACTATATAACCTTTTTATGTATTTTGGTATTGAAAATGGTTTTGAGAAATTATTTATTATTTTAATATCTTGAAATGGTATATTGTGATTGAAATGTGGAAATGTTATCATTCCATTATGCCTGTTTTATGTGTTATGGTTCTTGGGCATTGTTTACATATATGGGAGGTTTCGTGATAAAACTAGGGTAGGTGAGCCTACGATAGCTCTCCAATGCATTGGGTATCGTGATAGAGGTAAACGTGAATGTTTCCTCTAAGAGATTTAGGGAATATACTGTTATGGGTATTCCAAATTAAACTCCCTACGTTGATGTGATAGTTACAATGTAAGTATGTTATGGATGCCACAAGTTACATTTATGATTTGTGTTTTCTATGTGTTATTCATAAATATTATAATTTCATGAGGTTTGTTGAAAAACTTGTGTTTTTATAGTCTAATGATTACCTTATTTTTTTCATAACCCATACTGAGCTTTTTATGCTCATCCCAAGTTTTGAAATGTTTTTCAGAGGACTAAAGATGAATAGGGTAAAGGATGGGATCATGTAAAAGTCATGCGGTTTAAAACATGGAACTAGACTTGACTCTTTTTTTCAAGATATTTTTATTTTATGAAAAAATGGAAACTGAGTAGATAATTCTACTTTATAATTTTTGAGATGTAATGTAATAATTATGGCCTAATTTTATAAAACACTAAAACTGAAAAGATACTGAATGTGAGTTATTCATTTAATTTAGGATTATGTTATGTTTAAGGTTGGGTCCTTATACATGATGTGGGTATGTCATTAGCATGCATGAGTAACGTTTCCATTTTTCAACGATTATTATAGAATGGTGGAAGGAAATTTTCTATATTTAAATAATTAAAATAAAATAATAAGTAAAATATTTTTTTTAAATAAACTAATACATATCATTCATTTTGGTTGGTGATGAAAAAATCGAGTCACATCGCTTTGTGAAAATAGTAGTGCTCAAGTACATGAATGATGATATCATATTTCAGTTAGTAAAATGGTATGAAATAAAATGAAATATTGTATTTTAGAATGATAAATATTTCATTAATATAATACTTTTTTCATATATACCACTTATATTCATTAACATTATATTGATTAACATATATGTAAATAGTTAGTGAAAACGAATCACGTTACTTCGTGAGGAAGTAATCCTCCACAAACATGAATGATGTTATCATATACACTATAGAACTAAAGGAAAAAAAGGTTTATATGATGTAATGAATCTAGATGTATTATTATTCTATTAATATTATATATAAACTTTATGATCATCATCATACCCAACCATGATAATTTGTAATGGAAAAATGAATGACACTGATACTCGAGGAGATAGTCTACTATACACACGGATGATGATTTGTAGACCCATTTTATAAAAGTGGAGATGGTTGTAGGCAATTACAATAAACTAAAAAATAGATTTAAAATTACGATACTGAATTTATTATATCATCATAGTGGAATAATAATTGAAGGAGGTGGTGGAAGAAATAAAATAAAAATTCTTGTTGATGAATGTTACCACTTCTTCATGTATCAACCATATGTTTTCACCAAAAGAAATCATATGTTGAATTTATACATAACATAATGATTATATAGAATATTATATATGATGGGAAGGGGGTTTTACTGGTCATTGATGTGCTACAAGGGCTTGGAAACAAAGGAACCATAGGTCGTGGAAGGAGTGCTGACATGGGGAGGCACCAGTAGTTGCATGGAAGGCCGCTGTCACGCAGGCCATAGAAGTGGCAGAAGGCCACCGGCTCGAACGCCAGTGATAGAGACACCCACAGAAACTGCCACGGGTGGTGAGTATAGGGACATGCATTGATATACCTATCTGTAGAGGAGGACCGCATCTCGGTCTTGGGCAACACAGTGGGCCGCGACCACGGTGGCCGACAGAGTAGTAGGCCAGCAATGCGGTTGCACTGCGTTGAACAAGTGGGATGTGGTCGGTTAACCACATGTATGTAGGGATAACCTGTCGGCTGAGCTAGCCACATCACATGGAGTGTATGTGGTAGACACCAAGTATAGGGAAGACAAACCATCCCACATCTGAGTGGCCTATGTAAGAGTATGCAGGCCCAACCCCTCAGGATGGGTCAGTACAACTGGCTGGGCCCAACCGGCTGGTCTACCCAATGAGTCTGGGCCACAGGGCGGACCGGGTAAGACCCATATCAGTTTGGGTTAATCCAACCAGGTCAGATTGGTCCCTGACCCAACTAGACCCCTTTTTTAAAATAGTGTTATATCATCCAAACAGTAAGCCTAATTGATGAGCCGTTTGTGGTTTTGAGACCCTTGCGATGAGGAGGTCTTTTTAAGATGGCTTGTTGGGTATTTAGTAAGGAATAGTATAGGTACAGATTCTTCCCTTGGTTCTCCCCTTAAGGGTTTGGTACATCTTTGCAAGGCCATCCCCTCAAGAGATGAGTCCTAGATAGAGTTGTGAATACTCCTTGGGACTGGGGTGATACTCTATCAACCAAGATGGAGTTTTCTAGGGATTTATGTGAACTACAAGAGTATGGTGTTAATCATCCATTTGGTGAGCAACTTCATAGGGGTCAATGTATTCCTCTATATCCCCTATGTTAGGTGCCACATCGTAGGGTTCGTGGTATTCTTTATGAATCCCCTAGGGCATGGGGTAACTGATATTGGGTTTGCAGTATTCTATGGAATCCCTTATCTATATATTATGACCATTGAAGAGAATTTTCTCTTTGGGTGGGGCCCAAATCAGTAGGACCTCTCAAAAGATTCCTCGATGACCTTAAGGCTCTAGGAGTGTGTTCTCCTTGAATAAGCATACCTCGAGAGGGAAGCCTATGACTGATGATTATCTGTGACTTTTCCTCTCTTCTTTATGGAAATAATTGAGTATATCTTGATATTCTTGGTATATGTAAGGGTGTATGGCTTTGAATAGCTAACTATAATTTTTGTGAGTTTCTTTTCAGTTTTCCTTGGAGGTTTTGGGGTGTCATAGTAAGTATTGTTTTACTCACACCAGTACGGGCTTTGTGCGCATGTGTCGTTTCTTGTGATGGTTATTGATTACTTGGCGGTTTCCTAGGTGGATAAAGACCAAGAACATGACTAGAAATTACCTTGTATGATAAAATGAGATGATGCATTCTTGACAGCATTCTACTGCAACATCAATACCCTTGCTAGGGGGTCGTTCTTGTAGTTTTTCTTCCTTCTGGGCTTGTATTCTCTCCCACTTTGCAATATTGTACATTACTTTTCCATTGCGCTATCATTGTACTATATGTATGTCCAGTGGTTTCATGCATGGTGGTTGTTTTTTCATTTATTTTATCATTTTGGGCTTGGAGATGTGTGCGTGTGTGTGTGTGTGTTTACAGTTACTGTGGCTAAGGGCTCCCATTTATGAGATATGCATCCTCGATGTTGGTCCCCAGCCCATGCCCTATCATATGCGGGTTTGGGGTGGTCATGGAATGGGCCCCACAAGGGATGGTCATGATTGTATTTGTCTAAAGAATTATTGAATTAATAGAAATGATTCTGAATTCAACCATGATATTAAAAATATAGAAATTGATGAGAAAAAAAATTCAGTTAATATTGGAGAGCGATAGAAAACACGATCCCAAGAAATTTAATGACCTCAATATATGGTTTAATACAACATCAATAAATCATGATAGCATAAAATTGATTTATCATAAATAAAGTTTTTTTATTAAAGAAAATTACTTTATAAAATAATATAGTCATAACACATTAAAAATAACATCCTCAGAACATCACGTCAGAATGGAATTATAAATAACTTTTCAAAATTATTTTCATTGCATTAAAAAGATAATACCACTTTCCATTCATATGATTTTAAATAAATATTCTAAAAATATTGAGAAAAGTAATTTCATTGAATAAAAAAATGAAAAATAATAAAGGAAATATCAATGAAAACAATGGACATGATAGAGGGAAAATGAATTCATGTTATATAACGGTCAGGATATAGGGAAAATGAATTCATGTTATATATGTTATAAGATAAAATTATATTAACACATTTTTAAAATGTCAAGAAAACCATTTGATCAGAACAAATTAAAAAGAATAATTTGAAATAAACGTAATGAAATTAAAATATAGTTGACAATTAAATTGATTAATCATTTGATCATTGAAAACAACATTATTTACTTTTTAAAAAAATTAGACATGGTATAAAATGTTTTAGACTAAACTAGAGGTAAGTTTATTTTTTTTAAATATTTTTTCACTTGTAATATTCACAAAATGGAGAAAATGATATTAAATTTGGTAATTCCTATAAAAACTAGTGTAAAATAAAATTTATGGGGTTTAAATGATAAGGATAATATAAATTCCTTCAATGAAAACCCAAGAAAAAAGAGTCATGATTTTAATAAGACAGAAACATATATTCCTTATCGATCTAATAAAATTTTAACCAAAACCCTGTAAAATAATAATCATGAAATAAAAAATTAAATAAAATTAACAAATATAAATCCTTTAAATAATATGTCAAATGGTACTATATACACCCAAAAAATGAAATCAATATAATTATATAAACATAACTATTTGAAGAGGAAATGATTCTTAATTATAGTTAACTCAATATAAAATTTCATTGGATGAAATATAAACCTCATGTATAATAAATTTAAATTGAATATATTTATATTATATAGAAATATTTATTAGTATCATACACTATTTCAATCTGTTATAACATTATATCACTTATGTAATAACAATTCAATATTAACATCCTTACCATGTATGCCGACTATTCTATTTTTCATATATGTTTCAGTTCATTGGTTATGGTTCTTGAAAAGTTGTCATGATATCATCACATAAAAAAAATAATAATTAAATAATTATAATATTAATATAATAAATAAAAATTTAGAATAATTCTTGAATGAAATACATGAGAAACAAATCACATCACTTCATGGAAGTGGTTGTCCAAGCGTATGAAATAATGATATTATCATTTTTCAGAGGACAAAAGGTTTAGAAGGTATATGATATATTATATTTATAGAATAAATTTTATTTCATAAATATCATATATATTCATTAATTACACCCTTTTATTCACAAATGTAATGCTGCGATGAAAAATGAATTACACTACTATGTAGAGATGGTAGGGAGTACGTTCGCATGAGTGATTTTTTTGCTTTTCCCTATGATGGAAAAAAGTGAATAAAGGTTATTCCCCTAGTAAATGGAATATTTTTTTTGTTATTAAATGAACATTGTTATTAAATATTTTACAGACATATAAAAGGAAGTATAACAAAAACACTTCATTATGAGTTATACCTCATATATGGAAAACAATATTTGGAATAAACCATAATCCATATTGGTTGGTCCATTACTTAGAAAAATGACTCTAGTTTATAGGAATGAATTTTAGAAAAGGATTTATGTAGTAATGGTTCAAGATTCCTCGCAAATTAAGTTTAAGGAAGAGAAGGGGTGGTGTCCTTATATAAGTGAGGAGATGGGTAAACTTGAAATTTATTCTAGTATTACATTAATATAATATCATTTCCATGTTAATGTTTATCAAATTTGACATATAATAAAGGTTGGTTATAGATAAATCTAAATAATATCATAAAATAACATTTCATTTTTTTGTTTTACACTTATCTCTTATTTTTAACAAAATATTTATCTTTTTCATGATAATGGTGATATCAAAGTTATTTAGAATTTATCGATTAAGAAAGTTAATATAAAGGAAACAAAACCCATAGGTACAAAATTAATTATATTATTGACTATATCTCAATAACATGGCCATATATCTGATTTTTTATAAATTTTAAAACATTTAATAAAATATAATTTATCATTAGATACCGTTAATTAAATTTACAGGACCGTTTACATAGTTGACGTAAAAACATATAATGACAATAATTTTGTTAAAAATAGTATATCAAACAAATCAAGTATATTATATTTTTTTAAAAAAATTAGTGTGACAATGTAACTCAGGCATTAAATATTACTTTTAATTTTTTTTAAATCATTTACCTTATTATTATACTACTTGAACAAGCACTTTTTGGGAACTATGTACCAAATTAAGGTAATTATTATATCACTAAATTTTAGAAATAAATTTACAACATACATTTTTTAATATTTTTTAAAATAAAATTTTATAACCACCGATAACATGTTTTGATCCTTTTCACCAAACATTTTATATGTAAAACTAATAATGAACCCATTTGAAATTTTCCGTTGTATAAAATTGTATAAAGTTCTTTATCAATGATACATTACACTAAAATGGTTTATTTTTAAATTTATTTAAGGTGTGGTTGAATTAAATTTATCTAATTAAATATTGGTGAGTTTATGGACGATTTGGAATTCTTTTTTAGTAGTTTTAACTTTGTTCTACCGGACATACCCTTATCGTTGTGGAAGAATTTTTACTAAGGAACTATTCATTATGATAAAAAAATAAAGATGAAATATTTATCAAATATTGATATTATGATTCCAAATATTTCTCCCATTATTTAAAATTCAATATTTAAAAGTGGAATTAATTATGTTTAATATAAATACATAAAAAATACATTTTTTAGTAAAATATGTTTTAATTAAAAAAGTAAACTTATACCAAAATCCTGAATAATATTGACTCATATGTAATGAAATATATTATATATAATTATATGAAAATTATAATAATTTAATATCTAATTCATATAAAATTGTGCTTTTCTAATAATTTAATTTAAATAAAATATGTGGTAATTTTTTGAAAATTGGTATATTTTTTCTTTATTCACAAAAAAAAATCTACCATTTCAAAAAAATCTAAACTAATTGACAATATCATACTGCGGAATGTTAATTTTTAAAATGATTCCAATTTTTTAAAGTAATATTTATAGACTTGGAATTATTTAATTATATTACCCATGAATAAAATTAAATAATTTTTTTCAATAAAATTAATTTTAAATCACAAAATGAATTTATTTATATTATATTACAAGTAAAAACAATTAGTTGAATGTTAAATGTATTGATTACTTTCATTATTTTTATTATTTAAATCATGTGTACATATATTTTGTAACAAAATTATTCCAATTTAGAACAACTATTGGTATTACCAAGTTGTGGTAGTCATATTTAAATAATATTATTTTACAGATTGTTTAAACTCAGTGTTTTTCTTGGTGTACTTTATTGAATATAGTGTTATTTTAAAATATAACTTGAAATAATTGCGTGTAACATTATACCATCATTATAGAAATTATTTCCTCACAATTTTTATTATTCTTTTCTAAATATAAAATTTCATCACATAGTAATAAAATAGGATTTTGGTCTTACACTGAACATTAATTTATAGGTTACAACCAGTAATAATATAATTCATTTACCTCTATAATAATAATAATACATTAAAATTATTTTCTGAAAATTTACCCTATTAGATGAATTTTACATAACATATAAGAAATCATAATTTAATCATTAATTTTCTCCGTTTTTAGATATTTTATCACTATTTGGATAGAATATATGATAAAATTTAGATTAATGATTTCAACCAATTATATAATCATGATTTCATATTTTTAAGAGATTCATCTGGATAATGATTATTTTCTCATCCCTCAAACACTAAAATCATATATAAATTGACTATATTGTCTATAAAATGATAAAAACTATGTCCTACAGTCTAAAACCAAAAACGTTTTCATAATTTAAAATATTAACAAATAGTAATAATCCTTAATATGATGAAATAATACAATAATATATAAATCCTGTATAATAAAACCCAAAGCTCAACTTCAATATAACAATAATACACTTCAATGATATTCCTGGCTTTGTTGAAGTCCAAAAAATTATAAATTTTTGATCATAAATTATTCTAAGATTAATTTAACATTTATCTCTAAAAAAATCAACAACACATAAATTAATATACAAAAAATATATATTAACTATCATATAACATCCAAAATAAAATAATAATTCATATAAATAACCTGAATCACCACAAAAAAAATAAATTACCCAATATTCCAAAATATAACTCAACCATTATTTTTGAAATATAATAACATATTTTTAATAAATATTTCTATTTACCTTATTCATATAATGTTCCAAAAATAGTTAATTTGTTACAAAAAACACTTAGTTAAGAAGTTATTTTTAATCTTATGGTAACCGTTCATATAAAAAACATGTTAAAAAAATTAATAAACCATTTTTTATAATGATCCAAATTAATGTCAATGATCATATGAAATATAAATTTTATCAATACACATAATATTATGTTCATAATGTAAAATATCGTTCTACCACAACAACAAAAATTCACTAACACCCTTACTGAACTAATGGGATATATTCCAATAAATTTCTTTGAAATTAAATTAATCATCTTAATATCCAATTACAAAAAAACTCAATTTTGGTATATATGTATTTATAATTATGAACAACCATAGAATTATCAAGAAAAATACACATTATATTTATACCATATAATTATGTAATATAATAGGATGTGATATTTTTTATCTTATCATTCATCAGAATAGTTAATAAATAAACTATTAATTAAGCCAAGTATATCCACTGAGATTGTCTAGCCTGTTGTGCATTTTTAGACCCACTCACCATGGTTGAGTAAATACCTAAATTTCCTTATTCAATGTTGTTAACCCTTTGGTACATATATAGAATACTCACATCGTCATTCTAGTATCTAGATAGGAATGTGTTTTATAGGTAAACCACACAATCTCTACTTTAAATAAGCACCGTTATATTACCATATAGTAAAAAATTCAACTAGAGTATATCATAGGATTAAGTTATCTAATTTAGGTTTTCTTAAATCCAGTCCTATAGTGTCCTACTAAAATTCCTCCAATACCAACAGTAACACTCTGACCTCAGTTACCCAAAGCTAGTGTTTACATTATTACATTGGTCTAATATATAAGGGATCAAACTATTCCAGATTAATCAGTTCAACAGTATTGAAAAACTAGGTACATAATTGATTATTATATTGCATTTTTAATATAGAAAACATTGCATAAAAATATTATTTCATCATTTATATTATTCGTTATATCCTTCTTAATATTCCAGGAAAGGATAATAAGTAAATATTGAGCTTAATTTATCTATTAGTGTTGTGTAATGTGGATGAAATTAGGAGTATATAAGGCATTATCAATATAGAAATGTGGATAATAAAATCACAGTCCATTTAATAAATATATTTAGTTCAATGAAAATTCATGGATAAAATCAATATAGAAATCATAGTGATAATTTAAAATGAATACTAAATAAGTGATGCACAAAAATCCAGTCATTCATTAACTTTACAATGAGGCCTCTCAACTAATATATCATGATTCGTACCATCATGGCCTCTCAACCAATACATAATTCTTAATAAATGTGTAGGTGTAAAAAATACCCATCGAAGTGGAAACCTATTATTTTTTGTCATACATGTCGATCAATCTATGGGATATCTATAACTAGGAACCACTCATCATATTCAGATCCTATGAATTAATGATATTTTAAATTATAAAAAATTATTATGAAAAAATCATATAAGTCACATAAAATTAGTATTCAATCAATAATATTAATAATTAATATTTCCCCAATGAATGAAATTACATACATAAAATGATTTCTTCAACAAATGTCATTTATAGAAATTGTATAAAGTTAAAACATAACAAATTTAATATAAATGATTCAAAATTTATACATTATTTTAAAAATATAGACACAAAGGTGAATAAAAGTACCAACAAATAATGGATGGTGGTAGAGAACACGATCACAATAACATTAATTCTTGAAAAAATAAATTTTAATCCAATATTAGTAAAGGATGATAAAATACCATTGATTATTTTGAAATCAAGGTTCTATTGTAAAACTCATCATTTAGAAATAAATATAGAATAAATTCATTAAAAATACATTCCATTTAACATCATATAATAATAGAGGCATAAATAACTTTTCAATTTTATTTTAGTTCCTTTGAAAAAATAATTCAGTTTAATTTTCATATCCTTTTCAATAAAAAATCCAAAAATATTGATAAAAATCAGTTTATTTAAAATAATCATAGAAACTTGTAAGGGAATATTTAATGAAAAGAGCATCCATGAATGTGGGAATATGAATTAATTCAATATATGTTAAAAGATATCATTTTTTCACAATTTTTTTAAAATTAATGAAATTAATTTGTTCAGAAAATGTTTAAGAAGAATCATATTCAAAAACTAAAATGAAATATTAATATGGTTGAAAATGGCTTCAAATAAAAATTTGGTCATAGATAATAAAATTCAAAAAAAATTATATAAAAATAAATAAATAGGAGATACTTTTCATATACCCAAGTGAAAATAAGAATAGTATTTCATAAAAGATAACGATCAAATAATTTACCTCAATTTAAACAAAAGTATAAAAAATCATACTTAAAATGAGATTGAATCATAAAAAATTATAAAAATTAATATCATTATAAGAAAAACCCCATGAAAGAGTAAAAATGAATTGTAAATATTAATTTCATGAATTAAAATGAATTAAGATTATAATGTTTCAAAAGATAGTATATAAACCATAAAAAATAAATATTGTGTATAATATAAACATGTCCCATTGAAGTAGAACTAAGAAAAAATTACATTTACCGAAGTCTAATACACAACACATGTAATCATAAACTCTTGTATAATATAATTTTATTTATTATTAATGTATAAAATAACCATATTTATTTTTATAATAACATATAATTATAAATTATAACATTCTATCACCATTTTATTAATAATTAACTAATAACATCATCATCCCGACTACTAAATATTCTGTTTTACTTACACATTTCTATTCGGTAGTATTTTTACTTTGATGTTGTTATTATTTCATCATCAACATAATATTTATAATTCTATAAATATAATTTTTATATACTAAATACTATTTTATAATCAATCATTAACTACATGCATGATAATTTAATCACATCACATTCTTGATATGGTAATTCAAACATACAAATTAATAGTTTTATCATTTTGCAATGGACGGAAGGATAAGATGTTAGATGAAGTATTATATTTGTATTTCCATAGTTATTTCATAAATATATTATAAATTAATTAATTACACCTTTATTACTATGCATTTAAAATGGTGTTGAAAAATGAATTTCAGTACTATGTGGACATGGTTGGCCTTATATATGCACGTGCGACTTTTTCATTTTCTATAGGATAAAGTGGATGTGAATATAGTTTTAATTTAAAATAATAATATTTAAGTATATATAATATAATTATTTAAATTTATGAGCATGGATATAGAATTTAATAAGGTGGTAAAGGATGAAATTAAATGAAACCACTCAATTAAGAATTAAACCTCTTATTTGGATAAACCACTTTTGGATATCAACATAAGACCTAAGGTTGGTCAATGGATAATAATTAAACCACTTGGTTATTTTCTAGAAGTATAGAATCGATTTGGAAGATAGTTTTCAAGCTAAATATATTAATAAGTGGGAGTAAGAGATGAGGTGTGGTGACCTTATATATGAGAGGATAAGGACATCATTATAATTATGTAATGTATTAAATTAATATAAATTAATTATAATGTTAATGTAAATAGATATATATTTATCTCAAATATAGTAAAAATATATGACAAAATAATCCTATATAATAAACTTATAACAATATTGGATGATGTTTTTCCCTTATCTTTTAGATTAAACACCCATAAATCCTTTTGATGAATACCTTGACATCAAGATGCATTAAATATTAGTGATCATCAAAGTTATCGTAAAAGGACATGTGATCCCTATGAGGAAAATAATTGATATTCTAGAACATTTCCATCCTCTTGGCTAATGATAAGTTTTTTTAATTTTAAATCATCAAAAGAATACAATATTACATACATACCCTTATAGTCATCTTCAAGATTATTTACATAGTTGACATTAGAAAAATATCAATACAATAATTTAGTTTGAATATAAACATTTTAAGCACAAAAAAATACATTATATTTATTTATAAATTTAATGTCACACTATGAATCACACAAATTATGTTACATTTAATGTTTTGAAATAATTTAGATTATTTCTAGGCTTATTAAACAAGAATTGTGTCAGTGTTGTGTAATAATTTAGTGTAATTATTTAATCACTAAAAATAAAAATCATATTAACTTAATAAAACATTGTTCAAATTAAAAATAAACTCTTTTATGAGTTCATAAATTCCTTTTATCCCTACCAAAATAAATATTAATATTAATTGAATGAAAGATATATTTCAGAATTTTTATTTACTTAAAATAACTTAATGTATTTATCAATGGAAAATAAAACCAAAATTCCATATTTTTAATATATTTATGATTAGATCTAATTAAACTCCTTAAAAGCTGTATATGTATATTTTTTGATGATTATGAATCCTTTTCATAAAGTATTATCAATGTTCAAACTATTTTAGTTTTACTATGGTAATAACATTTTTACCAGGGTCATTATTATTTATGACCAAAAATCAACATTCCCTTTTAACCAAAATTTAATATGAAAATACTAAATAAATAATAATAATAATAATTCAATGAAAAACATGTTTTAGAAAAATATATTTTCATCCTATACACGAACTTATAAAAAAATCAACTATAAAATATTCTTCATTTTTATCCAAAAAACATGAAATTATCACCCATTATTGAGGAATGAGACAACTGATATTATATTTTAATAAAATTATTACATGTATTTATTTTAAATAGATGGGTTCCATGGGTTCAATTTATAAAAATGAATGTGAAGTAAATTTTATATTAACATTATTCTCTCTTGGTGTTCAATTTTTTTATCTCCTCACTAATTTCAACCCATTATGTAATCTATTCAATGATAATATAAATATTACATCTAACTTTATATATTATTCCAATATTCTTACTCTATAAAAAATTATATTTTCTAATTTCATGACCTATTAAATGAACATAAATAAGTGAATATCATCGTTATCCACTTCACATATCACCATATTAGTCAGTTTGTATAACTTATTTTTCTTACTAATGATGGGTTTAAATGGTGAGGGATTAACTTATATAATTAATTACTATAACTAATTGAATCATTTTGTTTTATTTTAGTCTTAATCATTGATTATTTTTCAAGTTTTTTAATGTTCTATATTTTGAATTTGATAACTGGGTCTTTTGATGAGGGTATCACATTGCAAAAAATCTGGGATTCCACTCTTAGATTTTCATAAAAATAATTGTTATATTTTATGAATAATAGAATTTCAACCAACAATGCTAAATTTAAATTTCATTATATATTTTCTATTTTAAATATCATTAATATGAATTTAAAAATAATAAAATTTGGTTGAAATATCTTTTACTCTTATATGATTGGCTAAATTTTTGGCATTTAGTATTTTTCTAGATTTTTTATACTGAAAAATATAAAATTGTGTTATACTGAAATTTTATATTATTTATTATTGTTAATTATTTAATGTTTTAGAATAAAATTTCATGTTTGATGAAAATTATATGTTTTCCATCATTTATTATTCCATTTTATTCATTATCAATATCTATAATTTTAGGTTATTTTTTCAAATTTTAATTTTGATTTATTTTAATTGAAATTCAAAAAATTAGTTTCAAAACAAAAAATTATTTGTCAAGTCTTGGAATTAATGGAAAATTAATTAATTCCAAAAATATTGTTTTCTTAATATTTAAATGCATTATTTTCTCCTTATTAAACTAGTGAAATATTTTTAAAATTATATAAAATTAATGGTTTGTAATCTCTATACCATTCTAATATGGATAAAACAATTATTAACCCACTAGATGGTTGTTAGGTGTTAAATGTAATTTCATGTGTATATAAATTTCAGGGTCATAAAATAAAGATTTGGTGGTGTATTAAGATTACCTCTATGAAATAATTTTTATGATAAAATTATTTCCTTACAGTGGCTATATGGTGATAATGATTTCCAATCCTTGTAACAATACAGTTATAAATGGTAGGTATACCCAAATAAATATAATTATAGTCATGTACATTGAGTTTTATTATATTGGGAATTGAGAATTGGTTGGGAATGGATTCTAGGTTAGTCATTAATATTTCTTATGTTTATGAGATGATATTTAAATATTATAAAATGTTTTATTATGATTTAAATTTGAATTATTTATAATTGATAATATCAAAATTTATAATCATATTTAATCTCAATTTTTAATTTTTTTATTCAAATTTAAATTTTCCATATGTTTTAGGATTACACTTTACATTCAACATTGAAATGAGTTTTAATTCTTGAGGAATTCATGATGGTCCCTATTACCCACCAAATATGGGTTGAAATTATTAATATATATCAATTTATACATATATACCTTCAGTATTATAGGGAAAGTAAGTGTTTGGATCCAAATTTAGTACTAAGTATAATAGGATATACAAACTGGATGATAAAAAGATATCATATATGTGTAACCAATTTACTCCATAAACCCTTGTTATAATATTTTTATTTATTATTTATATGTTAGTTTATATGACCCCTAAAAAACACAATATAATCTTATTTACTATTTTCATAGTTATGTAATTCAATACATATCATGGTTTTCAAACATTCACGATTCTTTGATTAAATTGAATAATTTTATTCCTATAATTGTAATGTTTTCTCATTTATATTATGGAGTCTCGTAACATCTTGGTTTGTAGAAAAGTCATTTGTTTCAAAAACTATGGTTTCCATGTGGCCTTGGGTATGCCTCCCCATATGCCATAAGCTACTAAGTATCAGAGTGGATCTAGGATGTACTATATGTTGACTATACCCCCTCTATCAATGTCTGAAACCATAAAATAAATAACAAAGTATCATATATATATATATAATATTGTACATGGAATAAATAAATAAAGCATGTAGGTAAATGAATGAAACACATAACTCAAACACTCATTCTTACATTGAAGAATGGTATCCCATTAGGTTGATCCCAAG
Organism: Viscum album; assembly: GCA_963277665.1. Lineage (NCBI taxonomy): Eukaryota > Viridiplantae > Streptophyta > Magnoliopsida > Santalales > Viscaceae > Viscum > Viscum album. Next base: position 68,075,293 of record OY728133.1, read on the forward strand.
TACACACTAAACATAAAAAAGAAAATAAAATATAGAGGGACCGAATAAAAATTTTATATTATGCTCATATCATGATCCATATATGTGCCTACACTACCTGGCTCTCTGATTATAATATTAGACCTTAACCCAACCTTTACATCTGCTATGTGCATAGATGCTTGGGTTCCCTACGTCAATGTCCCCATGGGACGAGTGTGAGTAAAAAACCCATTAAAAAACCACCAACACAGTCTCATAAATTTTTTTATTTATATGTTCATATGACATGATTAGCTGAGAACCTAAAATAAGTTAATGGAAATGAATAAATAAACCATTTTCTGTCATCAGGTCCCAGAGCCTTGTCACCCATACATATATTAGCCATTTCTGAAGTGTCTCTGAGAAAATAATAATATCATCCTAAAAAATAGATTCAAGGACATACGGGGAAACCTTCACATCCCTACTCTGAAGAATGAACAACCATACATATCATCATGAATAGATCATTTTCCAAATCCTAGGGGTCCTAGGTGTCACTCCGAACTCTAATTTAATCCATGGATCAAATCCGATTAAGGAAAATTCTATAAATTCACTGATTTGAAATATACTTCATATTATTATGATAAAGGTAAGGATCTCATTCATCTTGTGAATCCCAAAATAGAACTCATAATGACCCCAAGATCATCAATCTGGGTACTGTGGATAACTTAAGAGTCTCATAATAATTAAAATAATAATAATACGAAACATAAATAGCTGGATCATTTGAATTCAAGTCATAAAAGGGAACTATGTAATCTAATTTTTTCTATAAAACCATGTGGTAGAATCCATATTAATTGGGGATTCATTCATGGATAAGTAGTTGGATCCTAGACAACACGTTAGAGAATAAATATCTATATAAACTAGAACATTAGAGAATAATTATTTATATAAACTCATCAATCATATCAGAGTAGTATCATATGAGTCTTAAAATATATAACCTAGGTATCAACTTTAGGTATCCATTATTTCACCATTACATCACTTCAGGTCTATAGGCTGAGTCCCATGAAGTACATTTGGGTATTCATATCAAATTAAAAAATAAAGGTGAAGGCATACATAAAAAATTAGGGTTGGTCGAACACATAATCCCATCACCATAAACTACAACCAAATAACCTCAAATATTTAGTGTGGGTTATAAGGTGAAAACTACAACTAACAATTCAAATATCCATACACACATTCTATGGGTCATTTTATCTCTTGGAAACTACACAGGTCCCTTAATTCATGTAAAGGGGATGAAACCTTCATAACGTCCTCTTGTTCACCACAATTGTCCCTAAGGATAAAAGGCATTAAACTAAACCTATAATTCAAATAATTTCCAAAAAATAATTATACAACCTCACCCCCATATAACGACTGATACAAGGGCCCCTATGATATGTTCCTTTATGGCCTTCTTTAGTCATCATGCTCAAACTTTTACAGCCCTCATAAATTAATCCAAGAATTTCTAGGTCAGTCCAATAAACCATATATAAATCAATTATTTTTACTAACACCTATAAAAGGGTTTAATCACAATGGTTTTACTATAAGTCTAACCCTCTGACCCCAGAGGTTGGGGTATCAAGATAGTTCACTAGCTATATAGAGGCATATGCACTTTGTTCCTTTGATTCATAGATGCTCAAAAACATTTTACATTTTCATCTAAATTAAACCATTTCAATTTAATTAATAATAAAATTTATAGAAGTGTTTATCTCATAAATATAATGAATACAAACTCACATGACTATATAAACCTTGCATAACTTAAGAGGGATGGAATAATGACTAACTAACACTACTGGAAATACCGGATTTCCCGATGGTACTGTACCGTTGGGAAAGGCTACAGAACCGTTGGTATATGTTATACCAATGGTTATGCAAACTGTAGGGATGTAAGCCATTGAGAATGCTTTTCCCAGTGGTTTACAGTGATCCTTAGGGAGAGGTTGGAAAACAATTAACCTATCCCCATGGTTGTACCAAAACATTGGGATAGTTTTTCCCAACGGGTTGGCTTGAACTGGTGGGAAAACGAATAGAGGGCTTCTTTCCCAACAGTTTATAAACCGTTGGGAAAGGAGTTTTACCAATGGTTCAAAGCATCGTTGGTAAAAAAATACATAGAGAGGCTGTAAAGACCCATAAAAATCAAGGGAATTTTTTTTAATTTTCTTTGGAATTTTACAAGAATGCAGTTTCTAACGGCACCTGATTCTGAGGCTCGGTGTGCCGGGAATCAATTTCCGAAGATTAGATCTGGTACATTCAGTGAACGAACGAGCGGGGTTTTCTATCTTTTGAACCGGTGCTCGAAATCGATATCCGAGGACACCGATGGAACTGCAGGGCCGTTAATTGCTTAGGAATACCTTTTATGGTGTTGCGTTTACTCGGGTGTGGTTGTTAAAAATAGTGGGTTAAGTAATGAAAAAAATAAAATTTGTGCAACCAATTTTATTTTTATTTAAGGCAGTTTAAGCCAATGCTTAGTGGTTGGAGTGGGACCCACTAATATCCTAACTCCACAAGGTAGGATATTAGTGAGGTGGTGCCCACATCATCCCCGCCCCCCTTATTTCCTTTTTACCTCCCATGTGCAAATAATTTGGTAACTCACCCGCACCCCTCTTAAATTCCAAGTCAACTCCCGCGTTTAATTGGATTATTAAATGCCTCTTTAATTGGTCAATTCACATTAATTAAATCGTGTTTTAATTTTTCAATTTCAAATAAGGTATGGAATGAGTGACAAAATACGGAAACACCTTATTTTATTATTTTTGTTTCGTTTTGCAAGAAGGATTGGAGAGGAATTGCTCAAAGCCTTCGAAACATTATCTTCATCGTTGGAGAACGCGAAGAACGAAGAAGAACGCCAGCCTCTAACGGAAGATGACGAAGAATGCTAGTTCCCCAGAGATCGACGACACGACGCCGTGTACCAAGACGCTGAAGATCTTCTTCTCCGTGACGCCAACAAATCCTCTTCTCCGTGACGCGGTGTACTGCGACGCCGACGATCCTCCTTCTATGACGCTGTCTTCCGTGACGTCCCATTCCCTCGACAAACCTCATTCGACAACTTCATCGAAGTAGGGGGTTTGGTTTAATTTAATTTATGTGGATTATATCCTCAGCATATGATTAAATTGTTGAAAGTCGTTTGAACCACTAACAAGGTGGGTGCGGAGCAACGAACAAGTCTGAACCCACCGATTCTATGTTCTTGATGCGTGGAACGTTGGGAGACAATGAAACAGGATCGTTGAGCGATTGGAGGCCATCGTAGTAATCTACGGGTCCCGAGACGACCCTAGGCACAGACGGGAGCAAGAACGAACCACCGAAGCAGCTACGGTGTCCCACGTACTTCACTGACGGCGCCGACGGTTGGAGGCGGCGGCCGGGACTGGCCAGTGGCCCGTAGGCGGCGGCGTCCCGGCGCACCCCCAGGAGGGACCATCGCGGCTGAAGCCACGACGGCAGGCGACAGGTCCCACGGCCGTGCAGGACCCACGAGAGGAGCGGCACCCATCGCCGTGTCTGCTAGCAAGGAGTTACCTCCACGTGGGGTCTACGGTTCCAATCAAGGGGGCAGCCCCCCCCCCCACCCCCTTTCTGCTCAGCTCGGTGCTGGACGAGCTGGCCACTTGGGCCCCGCGCGCGTGCCAGGTTGGGCTGGGCCGCGCCGAACGGTCCGGGCCGTGCCCACCAGGCCGGGCCGCGCCCTAATGGGTCATACCCAGACCCGGTTCGGGTCGACCTTGTTCGGGCCGACCCAGGGGGTCTCGGGTCGGGTCGTTCCGGGCCCAAAAAAACCCCCTAAAACCGGAAAGGTTCTTTCTTTTGCCCATACCATGGGCTACGGACCTCCGATCTACACAATGTCAGTTGCGATGCGATCCTTGGATCGAGATGGTCGTTTCGGTATATTACAGTCAAGGTTTCGGAGAACTTTTTGTACGGCCGGGTTGGTTTGAACACAAAACCAACCGGGCCCTCGGAGCGGAAACGCTTATAACTTGAGCTCTGAACGTCCGATTGATGTTTCGTCGACTTTGTTGGATTCCTCATAGTGAGACGGACCTTTAGGCTTACTCCGCTCGAGGTTTGGATGTAGTTGGAGTACTATCGGGTTGGTTTTGACTTAAAAACCAACCGGGGCCCTGAAACAAAAAAGCCAAAAACTCTCAGACCGAGCGTCCGATTGATGCGCCGTCTGTCACGTTGAGTTCCTCTTGTCGAGACGGAACATTGAGATATGTAAACTACGGACTATGTGTCAGTTGATGTATCGACCCCCCCCCTTGGCTCGTGGAGCAGACCCTCCCAGAATTGAGCATGTTGTGTGCGGGATGAAGACTGTACTGAAATCCTCAGTGGGTTCCGCAGTGATGAAGACCGTACTGAAATCCTCCATGGGTTCCGCAGTGATGAAGACCATACTGAAATCCTTAGTGGGTTCGATGGTGAAGAACACTGCACTGAAATCCTCCATGGGTTCCGCAGTGATGAAGAATATTCTGAAATCCTCCATGGGTTCGACTGCATTGAAGACTGCACTGAAATCCTCCATGGGTTCGGTAGCGATGAAGACCGTACTGAAATCCTCCGTGGGTTCGACAGCGATGAATCTATTCTTGCTATCCTACGTGGGTCTGGCAGAGTAGCTGGTCTGTATCCTATGTGGGTCTGACATCTTAGCTGGTCTAGTATCCTACATGGGTCCCAACTCAGATGAATCAGTGGCTATATCTGATCATCTCCATCACCTTACGAAGAATTATACCTGTGTGAGATGAGTCTTGACATTAAATCAATATCTTCGATATGATTGACTTGCTTTCCAATGTGGATTGGGTTTTTTTATCCTGTGTGGGATGGGTTGTACTCATATGTGGATGTGATTGAACTTGGGATCAGATGTTGGAGCCGATCAGGAATTGATGACTTATTTATATGTATGGTCATATACCTAAGTAGTGTTGGTTGTTACATCGTGATTGTATCTCTCCTTTGTGGATTATCCTTCGTGGATTCTGGGATACCTTCGGGGGTCTCGGTATCCCTACTGAGTAGCGTATACTCACCCTTGCACTGGCTATACCCGAAATACATTGTGTTGGATGCAGATGACGGAAAACGCTGATCAAGGTTGAGTCTTGTGGAGCAAGTCGGTACCTGGAGGTGGACCACTAGGCGGGACGTACACGGAGCGGACGATTAGACCCAAGGAGATGAGGAGACTGTCTGTACCCACCCTTCAAGTGGGACTTCTGGCGAAGGCTCAATGTTGCTTCTTTACTTTTAGTTGCTATAATATCTTTCCAGTTGTCCTTTACTTTCATTTTGGGTTTTTATTCTGGCCCACTTAATTTTCTGCACTACTATTTTACCCAGTTTTACATAGTGTTTACTTATGATTGCTTACTCTGTGGTGTTTGTTTACTTTATAAAGGCAATTTATTCCCCCTTTTTTTGGGATTTACGCCTTGGTTCTAGTTGAAAGCCCCTGGACTATGGGAGGCAGGCTTGGGGTAGTCACGGCATGGGTCCCAAGGACGGGTCGTGACAAATTGGTATCAAAGGGAGGTTCGGTTCTACCACAGAACTCTGGACTCTTATCTTTCTTCTATGTGAAGCAATAGTGTTTTGGGTATTGAGTGTGGCTATCAGTCTAGGAAGTCCAGTGTTGGTGCGGCGGCCGACGTATCCGTACACCAGGACCCTGACTTCTGATTTCCGACTCAATGCACGAAAACATTGATTGCATGTGTGTTTCAAACGTTTTCTTTGTGATTACTATGTGTCAGCTCACTAGGTATACTATTTTCACCGTAGTGCACCTGTTTCTTTTCAGTATGGCCCCATGACGGCAGACAGCTAGGGTTCCGAGCATTGAGCAAGACGACAGCCCACCGAGTGATGAGGCCTCGGTGGAGGGCCCTTTGACAGCGGAGGCATCGACGGTACCTCTACCCGCCGAGCCACCGATGCTACCAGCCCAGCTGCTGATAGTACTCATTGCCTTAGTGCACTGCATGAGTTTCAGCATCAGAGACTGCCCAGGTTCCGTAGGGAGATAGAACCTTAGGCAGCCGAGGATTGGCTGGAGGTGGTTGTGCGAGTTTTCAGGTAAGTGGGGACACCATCTGACCTCATGGTGATCCTCGCAGCGAGCCTCCTGCATGCCGCAGCAGGCAGATGGTGGAGCTTGATGCTCCAGGTGCACGATGATGCATCACTCCTCTAGGTGGACTTTGAGAGACTCTTTCGCTCGGATTCCGTCCCAGCCACCCTCCGTGTGGTGCACATCCAGGAGCTTCTTTAGCTACAGAAGGGCAGCATGACGGTCGCCCAGTACTCGGTGAGATTTACCGATCTCTCGCGCTATTGGACAGACATGGTACGGGACCCATTCTTCCAGGCTCGGACCTTCGAGCAGGGACTGAGGCATGAGATTAGGGCGTTAGTGATCTCCCTCAGCATTCTGATGTAGGCAAGAGTACTGGAGAGAGCCCTTCTCATTGAGAGCTTTCTTGCTGAGCCTATACCAGCAGCGAGACCTACCGCAGGGCGGCATGTAGTAGAGTCGTCTGCAGCTGGTAGTCGACAGAAGTAATAGAGGTCCAGGCGGACCAGACCATCAGGCGAACGACCTCAGGAAACTGGCTCAGAGGTGCGGGGAACCAGGCATAGAGCCAGCCTTCTGAGGAGCAGACAGTGCTACGCATGTGGCGGACAGGCCACATGGCTCGTGACTGCCTAACCCGCCATGCACAGGAGCAGCAGATGGTTGAGGGGGCACCTAGGTAGAGGCAGAGGGTCGACCGTGGCGGTCCGCTGAGAGCAGGCAGACGAGGCAGGGGAGCTGGACAAGCAGCAGGTTGTGGGTGATGCTTTGAGGCTTTACCAACACCACCACCAGGAGGTCCACCCCGACCACAGGGAGCTGGCGGGCAGAGACAGGCTCAGCTTCAGGCAGCGGAAGCCTATGACCACGGCGTGCCAGAGATGATACGAGGTACTATATGTGTCTACTCCACCCTTGCTGCAGTTCTTCTAGACACAATAGTGAGTCATTATTTTATTGCCGCTGCACATGTTCGGAGCTTGGAGATTCCGACAGAGCTGTTGGCTCGATCCTTATGGCTAGAGACTCCCATGGGAGCAGACTCGACGATTACGCACTGGTGCCTGTAGTGTAAGCTTACTATAGGAGGCGAGATCTTCGGCTGGGATCTTGTTGTAGCGGTGTTGAGGCCTTACGACGTCATCTTGGGCATGGATTGGTTATCTACAGTCCACGCTCAGATCAACTGTTTTAGGTGCAAGGTGTGGTGTGTACAAACCGACGGGAGCAGGTTCACATTCACCGGTGAGAAGGGAGCCTTTGCAGCGCAGGATGGACTCACGCAGAGGAGAGGACATCCCATCACTCATCAGTTGGCTAGCCTCATCATAGGTGCAGTTGATGTGCAAATTCTGAGTTTTCTTGTAGTGGTGGATCAGTATGTGGACGTTTTTCCTGACGACGTTCCAGGACTACCTCCTCGCAGAGAGGTAGAATTTTATATTGACATGTACCCCGGGACAGCCCCGATATCCACTATAGAATATCGGATGGCCCCAATTGAGCTTCGAGAGCTACGGTTACAGTTGGAGGACTTGCAGGGAAAGTGATTCATCAAACCCAGTGTTTCATCCTGGGATTCCCCGATTTTGATCGCCAAGAAGGTGGACGGGAGCTTGTGACTTTGTGTCGACTATCATCGCCTGAACCAGGTGACCTTGAGGAACAAGTATCTGCTAGCGAGGATTGACGACCTCTTCGATCAGCTCAAGGGAGCACGTTGGTTCTCAAAGATAGACCTCAGGTCATGCTATCATCTGCTCAGATTTCAAGATGAGGATGTGCAGAAGACGGACTTCAGATGTCGGTATGGACACTATGAGTTCTTGGTTAGGCCTTTTGGCATAACCAATGCTCCAGGAGTGTTCATGGGTCTCATGAACCGGATCTTTCAGCCATACCTTGATTGATTTTTCATGGTCTTCATCAACGACATATTGATATACTCAAACACTGAGGAGGAGCACGCCCACCACTTACGGGTTGTACTAGACCCACTCCGAGAGCACCAGCTTTATGGAAAGCTCTCGAAGTGTCAGTTCTAGTTACGTGTGGTCCACTTCTTGGGACACATCATCTCTGAGGTGGGAGTTGCTGTGGATCCTGTGATGATCAAGGTAGTGCTAGCTTGGGAGCCACCCAGGAGCGTGATAGATGTGCAACGTTTCTTGAAGCTAGCTGGGTACTACTGGAGATTTGTGCCAGAATTTTCCAGAGTTGCGGCACCACTCTCAGCTTTGACAAAGAAGGGGAAACCCTTTGTGTAGTCAGACAGATGTCAGCTGAGATTCCAGGAGCTGAGACAGAGATTGACCAGTGCTCCTATCTTGAGGTGACCGGAAGAGGGAGTGGGGTACGTAGTCTACTGAGATGCATCATGGACCGGACTCAGATGTGACATGTGTAGGAGCGGGACGTGATCGCCTATGGATCACGTCAGTTGAGGTAGCATGAGCATAACTACGCTTCCCATGACATGGAGTTAGTAGTAGTGGTCTTCGCTCTGAAGATGTGGAGACACTATATGATGGGTGAGCGTTTTATAGTCTACTCTAACCACCAGAGTCTCAGGTACATCTTCTCGCAGATGGACCTGAATCTGAGACAGTGGCAATGGTTCGAGTTCCTCCAGGACTACGACTTTGAGATAGACTATACTCCTAGAAAGGGGAATGTTGTAGCCGATGCTCTCAGTAGGAGGACGAGTATTCAACTACTCGGGGAGGTGACAGAGCAGCAAGCCGCTTTACAGATATCCTTCGTGGATAGATATGGAGAATCCTTTCTTCAATTGCTCACAGTCACTCCTCCACTACTGCAGTGGGTCAGAGAGGCACAACATGGGGACGCTGACTATGAGACGCGACGTGCGTAGATATCCTCAGGACAGAAACCTGATAGATTCTCTGTAGGAGGAGAGAAGGTCGTCCTTTTCAGAGGACGTACCATGGTACCAGTTTCCTTATAGGAGGAGGTGCTGAGAGAGTTTCACACATCCCCTTTAGCGGTACATCCAGGAGTGGCGAAGATGTACCAGGACCTCAGACAGTAGCACTGGTGGCCGAGTATGAAGACGGATGTGGTAGAGTTTGTTTCTCGATGCCTCACATGCCAGCAGGTGAAGGCAGAGCACTAGGTACCAGTAGGCTTGGTACAACCCTTGGAGGTCCCGGAGTGGAAGTGGGACAGGATATCTATGGATTTTATGACTGGACTTCAACATACTTCCAGAGGTCACTACTCCATTTGGGTGATTGGTGGCCGACTCACCAAGTCGGCCCACTTCTTACCCATCAAAGAGCAGGGCTCAGTGGAGAGCTTGTGGAGCCTCTACGTTTAGGAGATCATACGGCTTCATGGTGTGCCATCATCTATTGTCTCTGATCGAGATGCTCACTTTACTTCCCGGCTTTTGAAGGGGTTTTAGGAGGCATTCGGGATGCAGCTATGTCTGAGCACCGCCTTTCACCCTCAGACGGATGGTTAGACAGAGAGGACCATTCAGACTCTCGAGGACATTCTCCATGCATGATTCCTTGACTTTGGTCTCAGCTCGGAGGACCACTTACCCTTGGTGGAGTTTGGGTACAACAACAAATACCACTCCACCATTGAGATGGAACCATACGAGGCATTGTATGGCCGACCTTGTAGATCACCTTTGTGCTGTATAGACCCTGGGGTGTCAGCACTTGTGGGACCGGAGATGGTCCAGGACACGACAGAAAAGGTCCAGGTCATCCAGGAGCAGATGAGGATAGCTCCGAGCCGATAGAAGTCTTATGCTGACAGGAGGGGGGCCACTGGAGTTCGAGGATGGCGAACATGTATTCTTGAGGGTCTCACCTCTACGTGGATTACAGAGATTTGGCCGAGGCAGAAAGTTTTCTCCGTGCTTTATAGGACCTTTTTAGTTCCTCAGTAGGGTAGGTGAGGTGGCTTACCGCCTGGCTCAACCACCTCAGTTGCACAGGGTGCACAACATCTTCCACATATCTCAGCTGAGGAGAAATGTGCACGACCCGACGCATATCATCGACCATGGGGAGCTGGAAATTTATGATGGGGAGACTTTTGTAGAGGTCCCGGTGGAGATCTAGGATCGATAGGAGAGGGTCCTACATGGGAGTTCGATTCCTTTAGTGTGCATCAGATTGCAGCATGGGAACCTCCAGGAGAGCACTTGGGAGTGAGAGGCTCAGATGCGTGCACAGTACCCACATTTGTTCCCCAAGTTTATGATGTATCTTTACGGGGACGTAAAGCCCTGAAGTGCGAGTAATGAAAAGACCCGTAAAATTCAAGGGATTTTTTTTAATTTTCTTTGTGATTTTACAAGAACGCAATTTCTAAAGGCACCAGATTCTGAGGCCCGATGTGCCCGGAATCATTTTCTGAGTTTAGCTCGGGTACGTTCAGTGAACGAATGAGCGGTTTTTTCTATCCTTTGAACCGGTGCGCGGAATCGAAATCTAAGGGCACCGATGGAACCGTAGTGCCGGTAATTTCTTAGGAAAATCTTTTCAGGAGTTGTGTTTTCTTAGGTGTGGTTGTTAAAAATAGTGGGTTAAGTAATGAATAAAAATAAAATTTGTGCAACCAATTTTATTTTTATTTAATGTAGTTTAAACCTATGCTTAGTGGTTGGAGTGGGACCCACTAATATCCTAACTCCACTATGTAGGATATTAGTGAGGTGGGGACCACATGAGCGCCACCCCCTTTATTTCCTTTTTACCTCCCACGTGCAATTAATTTGGTAACTCACCCACACACCTCTTAAATTCCAAGTCAACTCCCACGTTTAATTGGATTATTAAATGCCTCTTTAATTGGTCAACACACGTTAATTAAATCATGTTTTAATTTTTAAACTTCAAATAAGGGATGGTATGAGTAACAAAAGGCAACTCCTTATTTTATTATTTTTTATTCGTTGTGCAAGAAGGATTGGAGGGAAATTTCTCAAAGCCTTCAAATCTTCATCTTCTTCATTAGAGAACGCAAAGAACGATGAAGAACTCTGACCTCCGATGGAAGACGACGAAGAACGATAGTTATCCAGAGATTAACAACGCGACGCCGTGTACCGCAACACCGACGATCCTCTTCACCGCAACACCGACAAATCCTCTTCTCTATGACGCAGTGTACCGCGATGCCGATGATCCTCCTTCTGCGATGCCATCTTCTGTGAAGTCCCTTTCCCGCGACAAACCTCGTTCAATGACTTCATCGAGGTAGAGGGTTCGGTTTAATTTAATTTATGTGGATTATATCCTCGGCATATGATTAAATTGTTGAAAGTCGTTTGAACCACTAACGCGGTTGGTGAGGACCAAAAAACAAGTATGAACCCACCAATTATCTATTCTTTATGCGTGGAATGTTGGGTGACGATGAAATGAGACCGTTGAGCGATTGGAGGTCGTCAAAGTAATCTACAGGTCCCTAGGCGACCCCAGGCGCAGACGAGAGCAAGAAAGGATCACCGGAGTGGCTCCGGTGGCCCGCGGACTTCACCAGAGGCACGGCAGCACCGGCGGCCAAAGGCTAAGGTCGGCACCGGCCGGCCGCCCGGAGGCGGCGGCGTCCAGGCACGCCACCAGGAGAGACCGCTGCGGCTGAAGCCGCGGTGGAAAGCGACCGGTCCTGCGGCCGCACGGGACCCGGGGGAGACGCGGCGCCCAGCACCGCGTCCACTAGCAAGGAGCGGCCCCCATGTGGGGTCCGCGGTTCCAATCAAGGGGGGCAGCGCCCCCCCCCCCCCCCCTTCCGCTCAGCTCGGAGCTGGCCAAGCTGGCCACGCGGGCCACGCGCGCGTGCCAGGCCAACCGACCGCCAGGCCAGGCCAGGCCACCCCAACCAGGCCGGGCCACTCCCTAATGGGCCGGACCCAGACCCGGTTCAGGCTGACCTAGGGGAGGTATCGGACCGGGTCGGTCCGGGCCCAAAAAAACCCCCTAAAACCGGGCAGGTTCGTTCTTTTGCCCATACCTTGGGCTAAGGATCGTCGATCGACGCACCATCAGTTGTGATGAGATCCTTGGATTGAGTCATTAATTTTGTTAAATTTCACTCAAGGTTTCAGAAAACTTTTGGAATGGCCGAGTTGGTTCGAACACGAAACCAACCAGGTCCTCGGAGCCGAAATGCTTATAATATGAGCTCCGGACGTCCGATTGACGTGATGACGACTTTTTTGGATTCCTCTTAGTGAGACATACCTTTTGGCTTACTCTGATCAAGGTTTGGATGCAGTTGGAGTGTGGTCAGGTAGATTTTGACTTAAAACCCAACCAGGCCCCTAGAACTAAAAAGCCAATAACTCTCAGACCGAGCATCCGATTGACGCGTCGTGTGTCATGTTGAGTTCCTCTTGTCAAGACAGAAATTTGAGACACATCAACTCTGGACTACATGTCAGTTGATGTATCAACCCCCTTGGCACATGGAGCGAACCCTCCCGGAATTGAGCATGTTGTTTGCGGGAACCCTAGAGCTGGCTGTGACTGCGAAGACCATACTGAAATCCTCCGTGGGTTCAACAGGGATGAAGACTGCACTGAAATCCTCTGTGGGTTCGGCAGTGATGAAGACCGTACTGAAATCCTCCGTGGGATTGACGGTGATGAAGAATGCACTGAAATCCTCCGTGGGTTCGGCAGTGATGAAGACCATACGGAAATCCTCCGTGGGTTCGACGACGATGAAGACTGCACTGAAATCCTCCGTGGGTTCGGCACCGATGAAGACCGTACTGAAATACTCCATGGGTTCGATGGTGATGACTCTGTTCTTGCTATCCTATGTAGGTCTGGTAGAGTAGCTGGTCTGTATCCTATGTGGGTCTGACCGCTTAGCTGGTTTAGTATCCTATGTGGGTCCCATCTTAGATGAATCAGTGACTATATCTGATCATCTCTATCACCTTATGAAGAAGTATACCTGTGTGAGCTGAGTCTTGACATTCAATCAATATCTTCAATATGATTGACTTTCATTCCTATGTGGATTGGTTTGTGTTATCCTGTGTGGGTTGGTTTGTACTCCTATGTGGATTTGATCGAACTTGGGCTCAGATGTTGTAGCCGATTTGGAATTGGTGACTTAGGTATATATATGGGAATATACCTAAGTAGTGTTGGTTGTTACTTCGTGATTGTTTCTATCCTTTGTGGATTATCCTTCGTGGATTTTGGGAGACCTTCGGGGGTCTCGGGGTCCCTACTGAGTAGCGTATACTCACCCATGCACGGGATATGCCTGCACTATGTTGTGTTGGATGTAGAAGACGGACAGCACTGATCGTGGTTGAGGCTTATGGAGAAAGTCGGTACCTGGAGGTGGACCACTAGGCGGGACGTACACGGAGCGGATGGTTGGACCCAAGGAGCTGAGGAGTCTGTCTGTACACACCCTTCAGGTGGGACTTCTGGTGCATGGCTCGACATTGTTTCTTTACTTTCAGTTGTTGTACTTTCTTTCCAGTTGTACTTTACTTTTAGTTTGGGTTTGTATTCTGGCCCAGTTACTTTTCCGCACTACTATTGTACCCAGTTTTACTTAGTGTTTACTTCTGCTTGCTTACTCTGTGGTGTTTTTTTACTTTATAAAGGCAATGCCTTAACCTTTTGTCGGGATTTACGCCTTGGTGCTAGCCGCCAGCCCCTGGCCTATGGGAGGCGGGATTGTGGTAGTCACGACACGGGTCCCGAGGACAGGTCATGACAGTGGCTATGCTGAGGGTTTGAAACCGTTGGCATAGCCTATGATGTGCAAATTGCACAACAGCCTTCAATTTTCACAACATCTCTCATTTTGTACAATTTGCACAGCTACATTCCCACTCATATTCAATCATTTCCAATTATTATACCTGCAAAAAACTATAACATACATATACAATTATTGTACATTCAATAACAAACAAACACATACATATTGAGAAAAAATTCATACACATTTTACATATAATGCATCCGGGAACTATACACATCCATAATTAAATCATAATTCATAAAATAATTATAAATGTACATAATTCATTTAGATATCAATTTATAATTTAGATTCAATTATATGTGGAATCCGGAAATCAATTCATAATTTGATCGTTTTTTTGTATACCATATATTTTTACTAGAAATGAGGTCCATTTTCAAAAAAATACATAAACATGGAGTGATACCAACCACACCATGCCTCAGATTGAGGTGAGGTTAACTCATACACATCACAAATGACCCATGAATCGTTGTCCTAAAGTATCAACATATTCCAAAATCATTTGGTCGGTTTTCCATATGTCATTTGTTGTTTTAAATTAAAATGAAGTGCTTTTTAAATAAAAGAGAGGCACTTTGAATGGTGCCGGCCACACCGCACCTCGGATTGAAGCGGGGTTACTCATACACATCAAATATGAACCATGGATCGCTGTGCTAAAATATCATCAAAATCAGAATATTTTTGGTTGGTTTTCCATATGTACATAAAATGTTGTCCATTTTAAACATAAGAGAGACATTTTGGGAGGTCACGACCGCACCACGAGTTGGATTGAGGCGCGGTTTACTCGTACATGTAACATATGACCCATGGATCGTTGTCCTAAAATTTCAACAGATTATGAATGTGTTTGGTCGGTTCTCTATATGCCAGTTGCTCTTTTCACTTATAATATTGTCCATTTTAAACAAAAGAGACACAATTAGAGTGGTACCAGCCACACAACATCTCGGATTTAGACGAGGTTGACTTTTACACATCTCAAATGACCCATGGATCATTTTCCTAATGTATCAACACAATCCGAATGCATTTGGTTGGTTTTCCGTATGCCAGTTGATGTTTTTCACTTCAAATGATGTGCTTTGGAATCAAAAGATAGACACTTTGAGTGGTTCTAGCCACACCGTGTCTCAAATTGTGGCTGGGTTGATTTTTACACGTCACATATGACCCATGGATCGTTGTGATAAAGTATCAACATAATAAAAATCCGTTTGGTCAAATTTCCATATGTACTTAAAATGTTGTCCATTTTAAACAAAGGAGAGCCACTTAGAGTGATCATGGCCACACCGTGTCTCAGATTCAGGTGGGGTTGACTCGTACATGTCACATATGACCCATGGATCATTTTCCTAAAGCATCAACACATTTCTAATGTGTTTGGTCAGTTTTTCGTATGTCTGTTGTTGTTTTCACTTAAAATGATGTCCATTTTAAACAAAAGAGAGACATTATGAATGGTGTCGGCCACACCGTACCTTAGATTGAGGTGGGGATGACTCGTACACATCACATATGACCCATGGTTCGTTGTGCTAAATTATAGACACAATCAGAACCCATTCAGTCAGTTTTATGTATGCTAGTTGTTGTTTTCACTTAAAATGAAGTCCGTGATAATCAAAAGAGAGACACTTTGAGTGGTGTCGGCCACACCGCGCCTCGGATTGAGGTGAGGTTGAATTGTACATGTCACATATGATCCATGGATAGTTCTCTTAATGTTTCAATGAAAACTGAATGCTTTTGGTTGGTTTTCCGTATGAACTTAAAATGTTGTCCATTTTAAACAAAATGGATACACTTAGAGTGGTCCTGGACACAACGCAACATGGATTGAGGCACGATTGACTTATAAATGTAACATATGACCCATGGATTGTTGTCCTAAAATTTCAAAAGATTCCGAATGCATTTGGTCAGTTTTTCATATGCCAGTTGTTCTATTCACTTATAATCCTTTCTATTTTAAACAAAAGACACACATTTAAAGTGTTATCAGCCACACCGCGTCTCAGATTTAGACGGGGCTGACTCGTACACGTCTCAAATGACCCATGGATCATTTTCCTAAAGTATCAACACAATCCGAATGTGTTTGGTTCGTTTTCCGTATTCCAGTTGATGTTTTCACTTAAAATGTTTTCCTTTTGAAACAAAAGAGAGACACTTAGAGTGGTTCCGACCACACCACACCTCGGATTGAGGTGGGGTTGACTCGTAAACGTCACATATGACCAATGGATTGTTTTCCTAAAGTATCAACACATTTCATATGCGTTTGGTTAGTTTCTCGTATGTCAGTTGTTGTTTTCAATTAAAATGAAGTCCATTTTAAACAAAAGAGAGACACATTGAGTGGTGTCTGCTACACCACGCCTCAGATTGAGGTAGGGTTGACTCGTACATGTCACATATGACCCATGTATTGTTGTTCTAAAGTATCGACAAAATTAGAATCTGTTTGTTCGGTTTTCCATATGCTAGTTCTTGTTTTCACTTAAAATGAAATCCATTTTAAACAAAAGAGAGACACTTTGAGTGGTGTCAGCCACACCGTGCCTCGGATTGAGGCGAGGTTGACTTGTACACATCACATATGACCCATGGATCATTCTCCTATTGTTTAAATAGAAACCAAATTCATTTGGTTGGTTTTCCGTATGTACTTAAAATGTTGTCCATTTTAAACAAAAGAGAGACACTTAGAGTGGTACCGGCAACACCATGACTTGGATTGAAGTGAAGTTGAATCGTACACGTATCATATGACCCATGGATCATTGTCCTAAAATTTCAACAGATTCTGAATGCGTTTATTTGGTTTTTCGTATGCCAGTTGTTCTTTTCACTTATAATTTTGTCCATTTTAAACAAAAGAGACACAGTTAGAGTGGTACCAGCAACACCGCGTCTCGGATTTAGATGGTGTTGACTCATACATGTCTCAAATGACCCATGGATCATTTTCCTAAAGTATCAACACAATCTGAATGCGTTTGGTCGGTGTTCCATATGCTTGTTGATGTTATTCACTTAAAATAATGTCCTTTTGAAACAAAAGAAAGACACATTGAGTGGTTCCAGCCACATCGCATCTCAGATTGAGGCGGGGTTGATTCGTACATGTCACATATGACCCATGTATCGTTTTTCTAAAGTATCAACACAATCAGAATCCGTGTGGTCAGTTTTCTGTATGTACTTAAAATGTTGTCCATTTTAAACAAAAGAGAGCCACCTAGAGTGATCCCGACCACACCTTGCCTTGGATTGAGGAAAGTTTGACTCGTACGTGTCACATATGACCCATAGATCGTTTTCCTAAATCATTAACACATTTTGAATGTGTTATTCAGTTTTCCGTATGTCAGTTGTTGTTTTCACTTAAAATGATGTCCATTTTAATCAAAAGAGAGACACTATGAATGGTGTTGGCCACAACACGCCTAGGATTGAGGTGGGTTTGACTCGTACACATCACAAATGACTCATGGATAGTTGTGATAAAAAATAAACTCAATAAGAATCCGTTTGGTCGGTTTTCGGAATGCTACTTGTTGTTTTCACATAAAATGATGTCCTTTTGAAACAAAAGACAGACACTTTGAGTGGTGTCGGCCACACCGCACCTCGAATTGAGGTGAGGTTGACTCATACACATCCCATATGACCCATTTATCATTCTCATAATGTTTTAATGGATACCAAATTCATTTGGTCGGTTTTCCATATGTACTTAAAAATTTTTCCATTTTAATCAAAAAAGAGACACTTAGAGTGATCCCGTCCACACTGCGACTCAGATTGAGCTCGGGATGGCTTGTACATGTCACATATGACCCATGGATCATTGTGATAAATTATCAACAGAATCCAAATGTGTTTGTTTGGTTTTCCATATTCCAGTTGTTCTTTTACTTATAATCCTGCTCATTTTAAACAAAAAGAGACACAGTTAGAGTGGTACCGGACACACCGCACATCAGATTTAGACAGGGTTTACTCGTACACGTCTCAATTGACCCATGGATCATTGTCCAAATGTATCAACACAATCTAAATATGTTTGGTCAGTTTTTCTTATGCCAGTTGATGTTTTCACTTTAACTGTTGTCCATTTTAAACAAAAGAGAGACACATAGAGTGGTGCCGAACACACCGCGCCTCGGATTGAGGCAGGATTGACTCATACACATCACATATGACCCATGGATCATTTTCCAAAAGCATAAACACATTTAGAATGTGTTTGGTCAGTTTTTCGTATGTCACTTGTTGTTTTCACTTAAAATGAAGTCCATTTTAAACAAAAGAGAGACACTATGAATGGTGTCGGCCACACCACACCTCGGATTGATGCGGGGTTGACTCTTACACGTCACATATGAACCATGGATAGTTCTACTAAAGTATCAACACAATCAAAATCCATTTGGTCAGTTTTCCTTATGCTAGTTGTTGTTTTTCACATGTCAGTTATTGTTTTCACTTAAAATGAAGTCCATTTTAAACAAAAGAGAGACACTATAAATGGTGTCATCTACACCATGCCTTTAGATTGAGGTGGGGTTGACTCGTACACATCACATATGACCCATGGTTCATTTTCCTTAAGCATTAACACATTTCAAATGCATTTGGTCAGTTTTTCGTATGTCACTTGTTGTTTTCACTTAAAATGATGTCCATTTTAAACGAAAGAGAGACACTTTGAGTGGTTTCGGTGACACCTCACCTCGGATTGAGGTGTGGTTGACTCTTACACATCAAATATGACCCATGGATGGTTTTCCTAAAGTTTCAATGGAAACCAAATGCATTTGGTCATTTTTTCGTATGTACTTAAAATTTAGTCCATTTTAAACAAAAGAGAGACACTTAGACTGATCTCGGCCACACCGTGACTAGGATTGAGCCCCGGTTGGATCATACACATCATATATGACCCATTGATCATCATGATAAATAATAAATAGATTCCTAATGCGTTTGGTAAGTTGTCCGTATGCCAGTGGTTCTTTTCACTTATAATCCTGTCCATTTTAAACAAAAGAGACACAGTTAGAGTGGTACCGGCCGCACCGCACCTCGAATTTAGACGGAGATGACTCATAAATGTCTCAAATGACCCAGGGATCATTGTCCTAAAGGATTAACACAATCTAAATGTGTTTGGTCTGTTTTTCGTATGCTAGTTGATGTTTTCACTTAAAATGTTGTCTATTTTAAACAAAAGAGAGACACTTAGAGTGGTTCCAGCCACACTGGGCCTCTTATTGAGGCGGGGTTGACTCTTACACATCACATATGACCCATGGATTATTTTTCTAAAGCATCAACACATTTCAAATGCGTTTGGTCAGTTTTTCGTATGTCACTTTTTGTTTTCACTTAAAATGAAGTCCATTTTAAACAAAAGAGAGACACTTTGAGTGGTGCCGGCCACACCGCTCCTCGGATTGAAGACTGGTTGACTCATACATGTTTAATATGACCCATGGATCGTTTTCCTAAAGTTTCAATGGAAACTGAAAGCGTTTGGTCGGTTTTCCGTATGTACATAAAATGTTGTCCATTTTAAGCAAAAGAGAGACACTTTGACTGATCCCGGCCACACCACGACTCGGATTGAGCCCAGGTTGGCTCATACACATCAAATAGGACCCATGGATCGTTGTGATAAAATATCAACAGATTCTGAAAGCTTTTGTACAGTTTTCTGTATGCCATTTGTTCTTTTCACTTATAATCCTACCCATTTTAAACAAAAGAGACACAGTTAGAGTGGTACGTTAGTTGTTTATTCACATTATTCAAATACACTATTTGACTATGGGTCTTTAAATTAATTTATTTATGAAAAAATTACATTTAAAATGATAATATCAGAAAAATAATAGAAGATAAAACTTTTACTAAAAATCCCTGTGGAAATATTAAGGTAATCATGATTTATGAGAATCTTCATGTTTCTATTAGTGGAATGGTATTTACATAAAATCATGTGGAAATTCATATAGAATATTATTATATAATTCTTAGTATGGATTAAATTTTAGTTTATCATGCTATGAAACATTTTAGAGATAACAATGCCACGCCCAATGAATACATCCCTTTTAAAACATACTAAGAATATATGATATTGATTAGATGTGTCAAAGTGATTTACATTGATTATCATGATGAAAATAAATAAAATATACATTATAGATTTTATAGTAGTAAATGAAATCAAGGACGGTGGGGGGATATTTAGGGGCTGTCTGGGGGGCTGTCTGGTGGGTGTCGGGGGGGGGGGGGGGGGGGGCTGTCCGGGGACCAAGGAGGAGGGTGGGGGCTGTCTGGGGGGTGTTCGGGGACCAAGGAGGAGGGTGGGGGGGCTGTCTGGGGGCTGTTCGGGGGGCTGTCCAAGGTCCACGGAGGAGGGTGGGGGGCTATCTGGGGGGCTGTTTGGGGGGTGTCTGGGGGATGTCTGGCGACCAAGGAGGATGGTGGGGGGGGGTGTATGTGGGGTTGTCTGGGGTCCAAGGAGGATGGTGGGGGGTTGTCCAGGGTCCAAGAAGGAGGGGGACTGTCCAGGGAGTTCCCAAACACACAACCACTAAAAGACAATAGCTTCCATAAAAACAGACAATATATAAAAATAACTCAACTCCAATACTATACTACGGGTCTAGATAAAACCAACAACTAGAACATATTAAACATAAAATCTCAATAATATTAGTAAAAAATGTAATGGATAAATTTTTCCCACATCACCATCACCAACATCATCATCATCATAACCCTCTTCATCGTCCCCATCATCGTCCTTTCCCTCCTCAGCGCCCTCCTCCTCGCCCTCGCCCTCCTCCTCGCCCTCGCCCTCCTCCTCGCCCTCTCCATCCGCCTCGCCCTCCTCATCTCTCTCCTCTTCCGCATCAGACTCCTCACCATTATCATCGTCAAGATGGAAATCATCCTGACCACCACTAGAACTACAACATGGTTCACCATATATAGAACGTATCAACGACATGTATTCATCAAAAGTTGGGATTGCCTCTGCTGGAAGTGTTGGACGTAGAACTTCAATAAATTTCATAAATTCACTGTTTTCCCTAGCAGACTGTTCGGCCATCTCTGTGGCCCTTTTCTCAGCCTTTTCTTCCTATTCCCTAACATGATACAGCTCGATGGAACTATAACTCATACCTGAATAGGCCAATACCTCGTCGGGGCTATCCTAGGTCGGCAGCGTACTCTGCCAGGATGCTTCTCTCCCAACACCTGATGTAAGTGACTAGTTCGCCCAAAATTATATGGTTCTTGGGCATCGAGGGCCTCTAAAGCAGCCTGTTACAAATATAAATATTTTATTATGTTACAAAATAGATATTAAAATATAAAATCAATAGATTAAAACTTACAATCTACTGCTGAGTCGCTTCGTTGACGGCACTTCCATCCTTTTTCCGTCTACTCGAGCAAAATAGTTTTTCTCGAGGCACAGGTCCTTCAAAATTATGTATTTACATCTACAATGACATTGAAAAATAAATTTATATGAAAACATTATCAAACTATTAAATAATTAAGGAAATGAAAGAAAATGTAAGTCGTAATGAAAACTTATAAACAATTTTCATACCTACATCTTCTCATGATCCGGCATCGTAGTACGCCCTAGTGTGTGGAGGTATTTTTTGCATCAATGTTTATTTTTATTTTTTTCAGATGATTTCTAAACAAAATTTGATAATTCAAAGGATAATATTAATGAAAAAAATTAAAGTTATTATTTAAATACCTCAAATGTAATTCATACCTTAAACTGGGTACTCATCCAATGAGTAATCATCTAATGATGTTTCTCTATAGCACAATAATCCATGGCTGGTACCACTTGTAACTCAGTTCCAACTCTATCACACCAACCAATATACAACTCATGCATGTAGCCTCTCCAATGCTCACCTAAATCTTTTAGACATTCCGGTCGTGCACCCTCACCATCGGGAAAATTAAATCGAAGCTGACATCAAAATATTAATTGATATAAATACAAAAATAATTCAGGGCATTAAATACAACAGATTTTTTACCCATATCTCTGCCCAAGCTCTATCCTTGACCTCATGTGGCAAATGTCTCCATGATATCAGGCTTATGGGAATGATGTCGAAGTATTTGGAAAGTTTCGCCAAAAACTTCAACATTGTTGTCATGTTTTCTCAACCATTTGGTTGTCTTCATTGTAATCCACCATAACATGTGTGTGGCTGTTCCACACCGAATGCATGTTTGTACGCCCCCACCCCCACCTCATATCAATATATTTATCTATCATGAAAGAAATACAAATATTTTATCAAAACATGTTATAATGAAAATAAATATTGCAGTAAATTTTTTTAGGGTTCTGTAAATATACCTGCGCCAGTCTGATCGATGAACGCCGATGGATCCACAAAAAATGATGGAACACCATGTGGTGGAATAGGAGTCGAAGATGATGGAATATAGAAACTCGGAGAGACAAAAGTATAAGGAAAAGAATATGGGATAGCTGTATGACCAGATTCTGAATGGGGGGTGGGAATCATCATGGGATATGAAAATAATGGACCAGAAGATGCAAAAGGCAGCGAAAACATGGGAGGCCTAAATATCACGTGTGTCCCTAACGACACACTAGGATAAGAATGTGGGAAGGATGACATGTCAGTGGGAGGGTCAGGGTCTAGTCGGGTATGCACAACTACTCGTCCACCTCTGGTACGAACCCTCCTCGTACCACCGGCCGGAGTACTAGGACCAGTACTAGGCTCCTCGACGAATAATTGTCGACGTATAGGTGGATTCTACAAAAATGTTTACAAAAAAGTTAATCACATGACATTATATATTCTATAAATATATATATTTGAAATAAATTACTCACTATAGGCACTAATTGTGGAACACCAATCTCGACCATTCAATGATTTTTCTCCATCATTTTTTTCCTTCGTGTCTCTTCAATTGGCTGCATTTCCTACTTTTGAAAAAAAATGTAATTAATTAGAAAAAGAAAACTAATCTATAAACCAAAAAACTAAATATATGAGGGAATAAGGGGATTCAATTTTAATTTATCTATCAATTGTTTTAGAAGATCTTGAATGGATTTAATAAATCATACAAGTTGTAATGTTCACCAAGTTAGAAATATTGTATGACTAGTTTTGAATACAATTCAATTCCAAATTAGAAAATTCAATTCAAATGAAACTACAACCAATAAACATTGAAAATTCACATAAGAGTCAAGTCAGCTAAAACATATTTGTGATCAATACTAAATAAATTTGAATATTACCAACCTTTACAACCCAACTTGAGGTAAACCAAAATAATTGAGAACATGGATGAATGATTCTATATATTTTGAACCACAACTTCATGATCACAATCAACTCTGACAATTGAGTTATTGGAGTAATCAAAAGAAATAAATGGATTGGTTCTAATGGAACTAGGGATATTGTCAATTCCATAGTCACCATCATAAAAAATATGTCTTGGAATTACTTCAACTATGACACCAAATTCTGGTCGATGTTGGTGTTTGACATAAAAAACTTGTTTAGCCATTGATGCCAACACATATGGTTCTTCGATTGCAAGAGTGTGAGTCATATTAATTACTCAAAATCCACAATCATCAATAAATGTGGTCTATCTTTTCATCAAATCAAACCAATGGCATTTCATCATTGTGACTCATCCATGAGAGTAATAATCCAATATTATTATTTTCTCAAAAACTCCATAATAACCAACATTTTCAAATCGTGGTCTACTATCTGATGCACTGGCATAACAATAAGTTGTGGCAGTTACCATAACACCATCATGTTGTGTTTTCATATTCTTTTCTCATTTAGTGACAATAAATTTGTACCCATTGATAACAATTGAATTACAGTCACGAACCATGGTATTAGGACCAAAATCCAAAGCGCTTATTTCCAAAGAGATAGAGTCAGTAGACAAACTCAATAACTCCAATATATATGACTATTAAACTTAATTAAATATTGATATAATTATTTTAAATAGTAATATTTTTACCTTCAATTTTAACCAAGCAGAAAACTCTTTGCTATGAAAAGTCTCTCTCCTTATCAAAGATAAAGAATGATGCTTCCAATTTATCAATGTTTTATGTTCCTTGTAGACAAAAAATATGAATAGTTTAATAGATATATATGTAAGATATACGTATTCAATTTAGTTATCTGATATTGTCATCAAAAAAATCACAGTTGAACAAAACTATGCAATGTGCCATCTCCCACTCTTCATGGCTTAATGTCTTCAATGTATATGATCTAGGAATTCCTTCTGTTTGAGGAAGTGATTGAAAAATGGGATCAATTTGCTGATACTGTTCTTCTTCATTTCTCATTGGTCTGTTCATTCTTGTAGTAATATTAAAAAAATACATTGAGCAGAAATCCATACATTCTTGATCCAAGTAACTGTTCATGATAGAACCTTCGGGATGATTTCTATTTAGGATATAAGACATTAATGTGAACATATTTCTATCAATTGGATACATCCAACAAAAAGAAATAGGTCATCCGAGAAGTATTTTATTGGGAATATGGATAGTAAGATGCATCATGCATGTGAAAATTTATGGAGGAAATATTTTCTCCAACTCACACAAAATTAATGGGGTATATGTCAACATTATTTGTAAGAAAGACATGGAAAATTTCTTAGCACAAATATCTCTAATAAAATGGCACAACTGAATAACAGTCACCCTTAAATTATTGGAAAAAGATGATGGATTGCTATTGGAAGCAACTAATGCAGTAAAACGTGATAATCACGAGTCTTCAATGAATTTTGCTTCAACTCTCTTCTGTTTACCCGTTTAGATATGTTTCTTGAATAGCCATCAGGAACTCTAATAGTCTCTAATACTTCCAGAAATTGTTTTTTTCCTAGTTTTCATCACGTAATAAGAACATGGATGTTGACATTTATTTTCACTGATACGCACAGGATGCAATTCTGGTCTGATGCCCCAATCCACCAAGTCATGCCGAGATCACAAAACATCTTTTGTCTTCCCCTTGACATTTAGAAGAACTAAAAGCAAAATTTTGCATATATTCTTTTCAATATGCATAATGTCTAAGCAATGACGTAACAAATTGGTTGACCAATAAGGCAAATCAAAAAAGATACTCCTCTTCCTCCAATTGCATCAGGTTTCAGTGGAAACATTCTTTCTCTTTCCAGATTTCATTTGACCCTTCCCGAATGAAAAACTAAAATATTTCAATTCATTAAGCACATCAGTTCCAGACATACACTGAGGTGTATCATCAGTCTCTATAGTATTATTAAATCTTCAACGGTTCATTCTATATGGATGATCATTTGGCAAGAATCGTCAATGTCCCATAAAACAGAAACTATAGCATTGTTTCAGTCTTCTGGATCGTGTATTCTTCATACAAACTGGGCATGAAAGTTTTCCCTTCGTGCTCGATCCAAACATCATTATATAGGCTAGAAAATCATTGATCGTCCACATAAGTGCAACACGCATATGAAATATGTCTTTCGAACATGCATCATATGTGCGCACACCCACATAAGCGCAACACCTAACTCACAACATGTGGAATCATAAATCGAATCATCACATCATCATGGAGGAACCAATCATCACCTCATCATCCTGATCCTCTGGAAAACTCTTGACCTAAATCACTTGGTGTCATTTCATGTTCCCCCAACTCTAACAATGACCAAACCCGGAATCACCTAAGGGAAAACACATGATCCTTCTAACCACATTTCCTGATGATTTAACTCAACAATTATAAAAACCAAATTCCACCCAAAACTATCGGTTACTCGACCAACTAAACTTATGCCAAGGAACACTATTAGGGCTAACTTACCCAAATTGTGACCACTCAAGTCCTTCCAACCCGAAACTCAGATCATGTCATCAACCTACCATTTATCTAGTATGGTTTTTTCCACCATTTATGGTTACATGAAACCTCCTCCATCGATGAAGGACCACCCTAACTCAACCCATATTTACCATCACCTAAAATGTTCCAACAAACCATGCCCATAAATCTGTAGTATCATTACCCTGCCTTGGCATCCATCCATACCGTCAGAACCATTGGAAATAAATCCCTACACTATCCA
This sequence comes from Viscum album, assembly GCA_963277665.1. Lineage (NCBI taxonomy): Eukaryota > Viridiplantae > Streptophyta > Magnoliopsida > Santalales > Viscaceae > Viscum > Viscum album. Next base: position 68,101,499 of record OY728133.1, read on the forward strand.
TTCAAGGACTAAGATCATCCTGACCTCACCTAGGTATAGATTTTCCATGAATGGTGATATATTCATTAATAGAAACCCATAGGTGGGTCACTCTCACCTCACCCAATCATTTTTACCATCTCTATTTGAACTACCTTTGAATGAATTTTTCCAGAACACCCACCTTCTACTAATGGTACTCTAACCCTTTCTCACCTTCATTTCTCATTGGTATTTTCTTCTTCATTTATCATTTCTCATATTGTTCTTCTTCGTTTCTCATTGGTCTGTTCATTCTTAGATTTTTCATTTCACAAGAAGTTTCAACTATTTTATTAAAGGTTGCATGTATCCATCTGTAGGATGAACTAACTCATCATTATTCTTCTTTCTCTCGGTATCATGCCATCTCATTTTTATTGATATGTCATCAGACATGAAAATATTCTAGAGTCTAGGGATCAATGGAATGTGCCACATTACATTCTGGGGAATGCGAGATGGTGTTCTGTCAGATTTTGACATCCAGCAGGATGTGCCACATTTTATAGAATCATTTCGTTCAGCGGTTTCCTCCCAGAATAAACTGCAATCTTTTAGGCAAGCATGAATTTTATTTCATGAAAATCCAAGTTCCTCAACTAACTTCCATGACATATAGTGGTTTGATGGAATATCTACATCATCTGGATGTAAATCCTTCAATAGGGTAAGAATGTAATTGATTGCTATATTATAAATCCCATACATAGTTTTCCCATGAAATAATCGGATTAAAAATTCCATCTTTTTCATTTTATCGCATTGTCGATATACTGGATTCATGGCAGCATCATTCAATTTTTTAACCCTATCAATATCATCATTTTCACTAGATGCATCAGTTGTCCTCATATCGAAGTCTTCTTGAGTCGAAATCCTTTCTTTTTCATGATGACGAATAAACGGAAACTGATCAACTAACAAATTCTCTATTCCAGTCCTTTCATTTCAATCATCACCAATTTGAGATTTCATTTTCTCCCCATTGTGATACCACACAAAGTAGTTTTCTTGAAAACCATTTCTGGTTATGTGGTAGCTAACTTCTTCACGGCTCAACCATGGTCTACCAACACAAATGGAACATGGGCAGTGTATGCGACCACTATCTGAAGCATTGTGAAATGAAAAATCTATAAATCTATCCAAATTGTTCTAAAAATCGCTTGAGATCCGATCGATTTCATACATCCAACATCTGTCCATTCGGTAAAAAGAATTTATATAATTCATTTTGTCATAAAAAATTCAATAGGATTGAACTTTAATAGAAAATACATTTAAGTAAACGATAAAGGAAGAAGTTTCTAGTCTATGTAGTGAACTATTAAAATAATGTAAAGAACAAGTACTCGTAAATTAAATTAAAATTTATTTATATTCATTTTCATTAGGTCTATAAGAGGAGCATGCCTCAGGTCCCATTATGTGTTATAGGCATCCCAAATCATTCACTCATGTTCAATAACTCATTATTGGCACCTCTATGGCCATACCACTCATTACCCAATTACTTCCCCAAGTCAAGCGCACCCCATGGGTGAATAAATTTTAGGCTTCTACACTAAAAGGTTGTTCATGCCTTGTACAAAGATTTTATTTCATTACGTATAGAAAAAAAAATTTATTTTTAAATTTGAGATTAATAATAAAGTATGTCAATGATAACAACAATACTGAATTAAACTTGCGACTTATCTAACATATTTATGGATGTCTACACATGTCAGCATGGGTAGTGAAAAGCACCCCACCCTCATAAAGGTGTGTATTGGCCAATAAGGACACATAATATACAACGTACAATGAGAACCATATTTAATTGACCCTAAAGTTATATTAGTACATTCATCTTGGGAGAAATGGAATATATGATCCTAGTTAACTAATGAATTCAAAAGCTCGTATTCCATATGTTGTACACTATCTAAGGTAATAAATCATGTGAGGATGGGTTTACATCATTCAATTTCTTACATGATAGTGAGAATGAAGGCTTGAATTAATGACTTGAGTTCACTGATTAAATGAGGGTAGAGGTTGCATAGGCTGTGTAAACAGAATGATTAAATAAGGGTAGAGGTTGCATACACTGTGCATGGTGGGGGAGTCTTAGCCGATTTAGAAACTAAAATAAATTCCCATCATAGGAATCAATAATAAACATCACCATTAAAATAAACTCCAAATAAAAAAGGACTAAAAACATCATACATTTCAAGAATTCACTACTATGTAGGGTTTATCCACATGTTTAGCAGTAATTATATGTCTTAATCATGAACCACATCTACAGCTCCCAGTTTTCACCAATAAACATAAGGTAAATATCTCATAATATCTTTAAAAAAAGTCATTAATAGGCTTAAAACGTAAATATAATCTTGAACCAGCCATGGAATCTCTTTCACAACACATTATCACACACCAGTTATCTCATGTGTTACTAAATACCAAACATATTCACATAGTGTACTATAACAAATTTCATTACAGAAGCCTTATTAAAAAAATTCATTTTAATAAAACACTTTCCTCAAGGAATTTTAAGGAAAACATTCATAAAAACATCGCTAAAAATTAATAAACATATATAAATAATTTTCCAAGTAACAATTAATTACAAGAAGAAAAAAAGAATAAAAACACATACATAAAAAATCTATAACCCAGCTGCAATGAATTTGAGATTTTTCTTCTTTGATGGAGGGTTAAGGATTTAATTAATTAAATGGATTGGAATGGATAAAGTCTAGATTAAATCAAAACCCAAAAAATGATATACATATCAAAATCAAAATTTTAAACTAAAATATGAGATGAATAATAATAAAAACTAGGTAGAACTTAAATACTTTATGTGTATGAAGAATAGAATACCTGATTTGAGACGATTCAGATAGAGTTTGATAGGTTCAGATGGGGGAAGTCGCGAGAGGAGCTGAGCCTTGGACATATTAGGGTTCTGTCTTGAATGGGGGAGAGCAGTGGCCGATTCTGTATTTGGGGTAAACATTTCCCAACAATTTTTAATAACCATTGGGAAAGGGGTATCCAAGGAACCCTTTCCGAACGGTTCTCAAGAACTATTGGTAAAGGTTCACTAGAACCATTGGGAAAGGGTGCTTTGGACACCCCTTTCCCTATAGTTATCAAAAACCGTTGGAAAAGGGATTCTTTACCAATGGTTATCATAAACCGTTGGTAAAGAAGAATTGGGAAAACCTGGATTTCTAGTAGTGTAAGTCAATTTGTATATTTTCCATTTTTTTACAATGGTTGGTTGCCACAAACAAGACCTACCTATTCCTCTCCATGACCAACACCTCACCTAATGACATATTTGATTCCAAGAGTCCATTAAAATTAATATTCTAAATTTATAGGGTTTTTATTTAAACAAAAAATGAAATTTTATTCAATATGAAATAATAGTTATACCACTCACCAAGCCCCACTGCAACCCCAACAGCATGAAAAACCATCCACCATGGGTCCACACCACACCCCTATAATATACCTAGTAAAAACCATAATTCTTTCACATAATTACATAAAAAATTTAATATGATTTTAATTTAAATTAATAATATTTTACGTTTCATAATATACCATAATGAAATCGATAAATGATGACACTATGATTTTGTCTTTGGACATTCTCTCTATTGGAAGAGTATAAATACCTTGTGCGTTAGCATATTCCACCATGAACAAATTGAATTCAGACCAAATCCTAATACCCATAAACAAAAATGAAATATGATCAAATTAGATAAAAGTTAGAGACTAATATAGGGGACAACATACCTTATATCTCAATAAAATTTCTCCCAATGTACCCCCATGTATGGGAATGGATGTGAGAATATGGGGAGAAATACAATTGATACATGAAAAAAAAGAATAATGGAATGCTGATAGGGATGTTAAAAATTTTATGGATAAATTTTAATTTAAATCCCTTTGAACCTCATTATCTTGTCAGCACTAAGCCACTACTTATCTCATGGAACCTGTAGTGACACAAAGTCACTACACCCCCCACCAGCTATTTAGTGTGATAGAAACTTCTATCCAGTTCTAATAGAATACATCCTAGGTCTATTGTAATGACCTCCTACTACTCTCATTCACCATATAACATACATTAAAAATATAAAACACCACTATTGAAGATTTATATCCTACAAAATTCAATTCGGAGGCCCGTTTCAATATCTAGACTATCCCCTAATTCAAAAGTCCTGATTCATAAAAATTATGAAGCACAAATATACACATGATGTATTACAATCTCACAACTATTGAACATCTCATATATGAGAATTCTCTTTGTAAATTCTATCATAGGTATTGCCCTAATAGAGTTTCCAATTCAAATCATTATTGTTGAGACCTGTCCCCAAACAACAAACATGATCATAAGGGGCACTATCAAATGGATGATGCTCTGTTATGCTTGCCTACTCTGAGAAACTATCATGTGCCTGTTCAACTTATCATCTACCCAATTGTTCACCCCATCATATATATTTACTCATAATATCCTATTCTGATTCAATTTAACTCTTTCAATTGGAATTTCCTACCAACTCCGCACATCCATGTTCCATGGGAAAACCCGGAGTAGTATCCAAATTTAATACACCAATCATACATGATAAAATCATTCAAAAATTAGTTCCCATTCACATTTACAAATTTCAATATTAAATGTAATTCTTCTTTTCTTCCATTATTTAGTGGTGAATACAAATCAATTTTATTAAAAATAATATCTAATTTTTTAAACAAAATTATCTTATCCAAAACAAATCAACTAATTTGGTTCCCTACCACCACATCCAATTTCATAGAAAATCCAATTGAACCTCTCTCTAACTGACTTTACTTAAAAATACTTGACAAAAAATTTAGGTGTATCACTAAACACCCAATAATTCTTCTTTTATCCCTTGAGGTATTCCATGATCATTTCAATATGATCATAGAAATATTTACCAAAAATATAATGAATCTATACTATTTAAACACCATCAATCCAGAATGTGTCATCATGCAATGTAAAACAATGAGCATTGATGCACCTCTGGTGCATCATATTCAGATCATCACATTTTATCCCAATAATAATGGCTATTTTTGAACTCAAACCATGATGATATATGAGTTCATACATAGATTTCATTGAGTAATCTTTGAGTATAAATTTCCATTGGCACACAACCATCAATATTTCATCATCACTATCTAGACACTAGTCTCATTCACCCACATCCCATAAAAATTATGGTTATATTACTTAATAATAACATCAATATCCCCACTATAGAGGCATGCCTATCATCACACCCCTGTATTAAATTCATTATCTCCTCATCCAATTCTCCATATATCACTGATCCTAACAACTTTCATGGCCAACCTCACTCGTATTAGAGTGTAATCATGATACATAAAATTTATTCCAATTCATAACTTAGTGAAATGTTAACCATGACAACAAACAATATAAATATCATAATGAGGGCCATTGTATCATCTCACCACCACAGACCACTACTCGTTTAATAGATCAATGGTCCCCACTGTACATCAAATCCACCTATTTGTGCTACCAAGGATTTTGACTAATAGTTGTGGTATAATGATTTATTTTGGTGATAATATTCCCTTATATTAGAGAGTTCTAAAATAGAATAAATAAAAATCATCATAAGTCAAAAATTAACTGAAATCACATTAAGTAAATAATACAAGTGTGTTGGTATATATAAACAATCCAAGAATAATTAATTAAATTAAAAAAAGGGAATAAACAGCCATGTATTATATATATATATATCAGAACAATCATTGAAATAGTTACAAATACAAACTAGAATGAATGAAAAATAAAAAATATATATATGAAAAACCCACAATCCAAGATCATCCCAACATCTCATTACACATCTAAACCATCATGCTCAATCAATCCTATGCCATTTCTTTACGTGTACCTGTAACAAATAAAAAATCTTCCTAGTCATTCAATTGATGATCATTCCTAAACAGTATATGAGTGAAACTAAATAGTGGATGACTAATTTTGTCACATACTGTGTAACGTCCATGATCTGGAATCCACTAAACTGGTTCTCTGAGCCAGGTCTTCACATGACCTCAAGCACGCCTTCCCGTATGCCAGAGGTTACTGACTAGTGATGAGGGTCTAACAAGTCATGTGGGAAGACTATACCCTCTTTACTAGAGTAATCCACATATAAACACAATATAAGTAGTGAAAAAATATGAAAAAGTAATAAACATGAATAACCCAACATTCCCCAAATGGGGTACATCCACAAATCAAGTAGAACAATGTCTTGTCATACTATTAGTGCTATGTGAAAGAAACCAAAAATAAAAAATCAGCCAGAAATCTAAACAGGTCCTGAATCTATGTCAAGGTTCTTCTCCATGGTCATCCTGAGTCTAACCCAACATCCTAGTGTAGGGACTTTTCAATTTCCCTGACCTGAAACCAAGAAATCTTCTCAGGCACCCAACTGTAGCCTGAGCAGGGTGTGAGTACAATAATCAGTAGGCCACCACCAACGGTGTCTAAAAAATATCCAGTCTAAAATATAGTTCATTCAAGTAAAAAATAAATGTTAAGTAAGCAAGGGACAGTTCAGGTATCATTAGATAACAAGGTTCATTTAATTCATTTCTAGAATTTATCCCAATTCCATCTCTCATACCATCTTTTTTATATAATCCATATTGATCACATTTTCTATGGGTTAGGCATAATTATCATCACATAATAGAATAAGGCATTCAATCACAATGCATAGGGGAAAAAACCAGTCCCTATCTCAGTAGATCCACACTTATCACATCAATAAATTATCCTCACCTTGAAGCCTCAGTCCAGGTGGAATGCAACCGTTAGAGGAATAGCTCCTCCATCCCCTTCCCTAACCAGTGCATTTTGGGGTGGAGTTTAGAGCCCCAGTCTAACTGGACCCGTTGGCTTATAACCTCAAGTCAATACCCCATTATTCCATGCCATGTGCACATGATTATTTATCAAATCACAACAACCATACCATAACAAAACCATGCATATTTAATTTCATTGGATATCACGATACATACCTCAACATGGGAATTAATAGTATGCCCTAACCCATTAATACATTTACCATTTACAATTCATGTCCATTTAGCCAAAATTTTCATTCTCATCCCTTAACCCATTAGTTTTATTCAAAAACCCCTATTCCTTAGTCAAATTCATCAATAACCATACATTTACCCATTTAACCCATTTATCATTTCACAAGTACATTTTCCACTTCCTATAACACAACCACTTATTACGTTCAACCATTAGGTGTACCACAAGTCCCATGTAATAACCCATTCAACATAATCATCCATTTCCTTATTAAATCCCATTAACATTCTCCCCATTTCCCATTCCATCATCCCATTTCATGTTCACCATCTAAAATGCACTAAACCACTTAGGCATCTTTAACATATTTTGTTAAACAATTGACACAATCTCATTTGACCCAATTTTCCCATTTTAATATCATGCAAAAAAAACTCCTTATGCCTTTATCTCCCTATACATATTTATCATTATTTTCTTCACAAAATAAACAACCATTGAGTAGTATTCTTCATGGGTTCCACATTATTATTCATCCACCCTTCAGTTGACCCCACAACCCACTAGGTACGAGTTTTCCAACACACCTCAAGGGAGGACCTAAAATGGCCATATCATCCTCCATTAATCCCATGTAGACAATGATGGGTTCAAATAATCATTTAGATACCCAATTTACCTATTGAAACTCAATTTAACCAATAACCAACAATAGAAAGGAATGATCTCAACACACATGCCCAAATCCATATCAAAACTATGGGAAATAACTTATAGACAACCTACCTCAAATACTATAATGAACACACTCTTAATCATAGACTTGGATCTAGATTCAAACATCACATGAAGCCTCAACCTAAAAATCAACCAAAAATGAGGGTTTTAGTGATTCATAAGAAGAGGAGAGGAAAATAGAAACCCTAAACTTAAAAGAGAATCAAGAGGAAGATTATGCTTATCCAGTTCTTCAATACACACATGACGACACTCAAATTGACCAATAATCAAAGGTGATTTATCCATGAGAGATCTTGCAGTCTTTGGCTCATTTCTAGGGTTACATGGGAGCAGGAGGAAAAACCCGATATGGGTATTAAAATCACGGGGTGGAATTTTTGTAATTTTTTCGACTTTTTTGGGCCTCACGGTTTTCCAAACCATGTGCAAACTATGCAACGACTACTATCTGCAAGAGGCCACCCCACATGGTTTCTTGGGGATCCTACATGGTTTTACCTAAGCATGCATTGACCATGCAAAGTATATTATCTTAGTATTGATGGTCTGCATAGTTTACCTGCACGGTTTCTCATAAATGTGCGCAGACCATGCACCTTGCACTGCTTGGATGATTGTTCTTCTGTTCACGCTCGAGCCCCCGAGGCACCCCTGAGCCCCCAACTGAACTTAGGGAAACACTTATCTAGATACAAAGGATAGACCCAGTAAAACACTTAAATGAAAACATTCTTTAAGAACATTTGGGGCATTACAACCTCCCCACCTTATAACAGCTCGTCCCAGAGCCACCCTTCCAAGCATCACTAACATTGCGTAACTAAAGGTCATTCCACTAGGCTAGCCTATCCACCCACATTCCATGTTTTTGGTTTCACATCATAAGGCCACCGAACATGGTTCAAGGGCAAAAAATTTCCCCTCAAAACAGCCTCAACACAATCCACAACACGAACTAGAAAAACTCCTCAAGGATGCATCCATTTCAACCATTCTCAGCCTGATAAATTCATGAGGGAAACATAGGGGACAACACCTAACTAACAACACATGGAATAATAAATCAAATCATCACATCATCATGGAGGAACCAATCGTCACCTCATTATCCTGATCATTTGGACAACTCTTGACCCAAATAACTTCGTGTCATTTCATGTTACCACAACTCTAATGATGACCAAACCTGGTATCACCTAAGGGAAAACACATGATCCTTCTAACCACATTTCCGGATGATTTAACTCCACAATTGTAAAACCAAATTCCACCCAAAACTATCAGCTACTCGACCAACTATACTTATGCCATGGAACACTATTAGGGCTAACAAACCCAAATGGTGACCACTCATGTCCTTCCAACATGAAACTTAGATCATGTCATCAACCTATCATTTATCTAGTATAGTTCTATCTACCATCTCTGGTTACTTGAAACCTCCTCCATCAAAGAAGGACCACCCAAACTCAAACCATATTTCCCATCACCTAAAATGTTCCAACTCACCATGCCCAAGTATCTGTAGTATCGTTACCCTTCCTTGGCATCCATCCATACTGTCAGAACAATTGGAAATAAATCCCTACACTATTCATTCAAGGAATAAGATCATCCTAACCTCACTGAGGTATAGATTTTCCATGAAAGGTGATTTATTCTTCAATAGAAACCTGTAGGTAGGTCGCTCTCACCTCACCCATTCATGTGTACCATCTCTGTTTCAACTACCTTTGAATGAATTTTTCCAGAACACCCACCTTCTACTAATGGTACTCTACCCATTTCTCACCTTCCCAAGTTACTTATTTACATGAAGTCTATAATTATCATTCCATTCACCCACTGAGATCATTTCCTGAATTCTAGTAGAGTTCTATCATCATGGAACTACTGCCCTCCATACTTTCATCGGCTTCACCCTTGGCATGTCACCACATCATAGGTCCAAGGATCACTGAACTCCATGACGTTCCAAAACCACAGAAGGGAAAATTACCCAAGTCTAACCCCAATCATCATTGGAGTTATAAGACTGCCATCTTGTCTTTCAATAACCAATTTTCATATCCATCCACACCCTCCACGACTTAGCACAGGAATCACAAGCTTCAATTGGAACCACCCTGATCTCAATCCAAAAATTGGATCATCAGACACCATGTACAAAGCCCATGTACCTCTCTGAGGAAGTTGGAATGAACCTCAAAGGTTATTCATTGGCACCATGTTGCCACTACATCGACTTGATGTCCTCTTTACCACATCTAGGATAGATTCATCACTCCCTAACATAGGAGTGTTGTTACCACTACTCTCAATAGGGATTTCAGACACCACATATTTTACTCGATCACAAACCGAACCCCAAACATAGACATGGCCATCTAGATTGTCCCAAAATAAGAAAAAGAACGTCACCCAGTTCCCATTATCAGCTCCTGTGAACAGCACCCACGATGTTTGTTGACATTTGGTTTATCCTGGGGCCTTACCCAAAACCACAGAGGGTCAAATTCAATCATCAAGCTCCATATATACAATTTACATGTGTATAAACTCCATGATGTCCTTCATCCAACCAAACACATTCATGTATTTTGGCGTGATCTAGAGCTTCTCAATGTACCTAGGATGATGTGAAGATTTGGGCATGCTTATCACTAGCTGAGGTACACTAAGAAGTGGTCAAAGAACACCACCACCAACATATACATTTTTTTATGATAGTATAAGGGAAACTATGACCTACCAAGGATTTTAGGCATCCTTGTCAAATGAATCATATCAACACATAGCCTCTCTACCCAAGTGTGATTGCAAACCATGTTTTACCATTGCTCCACAAACAAATCCCCAACAGCCATAAACCAACATTTCATGTGGAACTATTTCCACCATAGCACTCGAGTTCTTTCAATGCATCCCTGGCGGCTAACAACCGAAGCACCGTAGTCTGCCACATCAATCAGACCAACGATCTCACAAAACAACCTTAATTTTCATTTAACCCATCGCCATATTACTTGCCTAATTATTTCAAATAGTTATCCAATCTCATCATCCCTGAGGCAGCCTTTGCATCTCACCCAAAAACCAACCCATTCCTACTAACAAGTTAAGATATTTGACAACCCTTACCAAGGTTCCGCCATTGAGAGAAAGCATATAACCACACTTTATCCACCCTTGTCTTTTCTATTCAAAACAACTTCTAGACCTCCCTTAATCCTCAACCAAAAAGGTGAGTCAGGAATTTATGAGATAAACCCCTTCGAAACAAACCTTACCTCTTATCACAAACACTAGTGTGCCATTATAAAGAAATTAGGCACAACTTTACCATCAACCATACCTCTTATCCCTCAAGGACAATCCTTCACCATGTAACACTCTGAGTCCCCCTATCAAGTCCAAAAATCTACATGTGAGAGACACACCCAAAGAAAATAGAGACTCTGTCTAACCTCTCTCATAGGTCTCCTTGATGGTTGAATGATACCGACTCCCTAGACTAGAGTCACAACCAGGAAAAGCCATTGGTCTCATCTCCAAACCATACATATCATGAAATTAACAAAGAAATGCGCATGAATGGAACTCTCACTAACATTCTGAGGTACACTATGGTTAGAATACCAAAAAACCATCTACACTAGGTCCCACAACAAAGATGTACACATTCATCAGTATTACTGCAAAAAATATCCACTCCTGGATTCAAGACACAACTTGCAAGGTCTCTATAATGACCCGAAATTTTGAATAAATCTTGTTTCCTAATTTTGTGTGTTATTTTATTTTATACACAACAAAACTGTTTAATTTGATAACATGAGTATAATTAAAATGAGACCATTGGTTTTCGACAATTATATGATCGTTGGTCAATATGACCGCTGGAAACTAAATGTATCGATTACTATCTCTAAATACAAGTGATCTTGGTTAATTAATATATAAACAAGATTTGATGACCTCATCCAGTAGTCTCGGGCCAATTGAAGCCCATCTAATGGAACTTATGAAGGAGGTAGCACCACTAGGATTTTCTCTGGACCAAACCGAATCCGAACTTCATCGTGTAAAGCTAGAATGGAATCGCCTTCGTGAGAAGTTCAAACTGATTGAAATTACTACTTGTGCAATGTTGGCCGAGCCATCCCATGATTCTATCACCCTAGCACACCTTACTCTTAGGTCCTATGCTGGTGTTATAAGGGGCTATATAATGAGACCATAACTTCCATGTGTAATACTTTGTTTTAAATAAAAATTGTGATTTCTCCTTGTGAGGAAGTTTGTGAATTTTCAAATGTCCGGATAAATATAGTATGCATATTTTTGATGAATTCTAGAAAAAGGATATTTGAAAATAATTATGTAAACCTCAGATAACTAATTATGTGTAATTATTTTAAAAAAATGGTCTTCTACAATTATTTTCAGTATGAAATTTAGAGTCTAATAAGATCAACTTAATTTTTGATGAATAGTAAATTATGAATAGTGATTTTATGCTTAGGATTAGTAATGTGACCAAATGGATTAGTAATCTCATTTAAAGAAAGTATTAATATAATCTAGGCACCTTGATTAAGTAACTTAATTAAATAAAATGGTTAAATAATGATTTCATAAATAATTAGTCATGTATTAGTTTTTTCGAGTGAATAGTATTTTTTAATTAAAAATTAAAATAAAAATATTGAGAAAATTATTTTTATAAAATGGACTTTATTTTTGAACTCAGAACATCGTTATTGTGTGAATGTAGTTTTTGGGGATTTTTCTGAAAAAATGACTTTTCGGTGAATAGTGTATTTATTTAAAAATTAAATTAAAAATATTTAGAAAAATATTTTTATAAAATGGACTTCATTTTTTAAATCAAAGCATCGATATTTGGTAAAGTTGAAATTTTGGGATTTTTCTGAGCAAGTTGAAATTTTGATGAATATTGAAAATACAGTTTTTAATATACGGGTGTTTAATGACATCATTAAATGATGTATTAAGTATGTAATCATTTTGGTCGACTTATGAATAGTAATATAAGCTATGAGTTGTACCATGTGGCCAATACCATGGTAAAATACCATGGGCAAGCCCATGGTTTTTCCAATACCACCAATGAGGTGCCCCATGTCCATTAATGTCTTGTCCCCTCACTTTCCCTATAAATACCCACCCTTTCATCCTTTAGTTTTCACTCCCAAATCTCCCCCAACAATGATCTAGTCTAATTACCTCCCAATGAGTCCTCCCAAGGTTCCCCCAAACCCTCAAGGTCCAAACCTTTGAGTTTTAAGAGTTACGTTTTAAGGTAAGGGATCTTACCTCTCTCTTTCTTTTCAAGTACTCTTGTTTATGTCATTTCTTTTAAGATCCCTGATCTTATGTTAGGGATGTTATTTTATATTCATACTACTTACCTTTTCATGTTCATATGATGAGATATCCTCTCTTACTCTCATCATTTTTTATGAATGTTTAAGTGGCACCTTTAGGCTGTCGTGTTTTTGTAAAGGATTCTTTCACCCTTCTCATTTTTTAAAGTTCTATTTTCATGTCAAGTCTTTCAAGTTAATTTATATTTTTTTGGGGTATGATCTCTATATCTATAATACTGAACTTTTATTTTCATATGATAAGAGAACCTATTTGATCTCTTCAATTCAGTTTTGTTGATGTTTAAGTGACGTCGTTAGGCTGCCGAATTTTCATAAGAAAATCTTATTTTAGTCTTCCTTTCATGTTCTTCATTTAATTGGGTATATCTTTCAAATTTCGTTACCATGTTCTTAAATCCTTTATATTTTGTTTTCACTACTGTTTTATGGATCATTTATGAGTGGGTGACCCATGTCCCCTTTCTTTTCAATGTTTTCTAAAACCCTGTATCATAGCCATTATGCTGTAGAATTTTCATCTCAAAATGTCTTTCTCTTTCTCTAAAATTATTTATTTTATTATGTGAATACTCAAAGATATTTCTTCTATAGAGGTATTCACATATATATCAAAATGTTCTATTTTAAATTCTGTTACATACATACATGAAACCAACTTTCCTTTTTCAGTGGGTTTAAAGTTACAAAAAGATCACGTCTTTAAAAAAGTTTTTAAAATGTGATGACTATGAAATGAAACCCAATTTTTATGCTATATGGGTTATTTATGAAATTATTGATGAATACTTATGTGGCTCACATTAAAATAAAGGAAAATTCAAGGGTTCACCCTGATAGCGCTCCATTGAATTGGGTAAAAACTTAATCTTTAGAGATGACCATTTTGACTGATACCTTGGTGAATAACCTTGGTAAGTTTTAATGACACCTTGGGGATGGACCTTGGTGAAACAGAAATGATTGTCTATGTTAAATTTTTTAGCCACATATTCAAGTTATGAAATACGTTTTTTTATTATGATATGCCTCATGATTTCTTTCACATTCCTTAAAGTTTTTTTTCATGACCTTATTGATGTATCTCAAGTTCACATGTAAAATGTTTCTCTTGTTTCCCTTACTAGGCCTTTTGTTCACCCTTTCTTTTGATGTATGCTCCCAGGTTATGAGATGTTGTAATGAACATAGGATGAACAATTGAAGAAGCCTTTAAAGTGTTTAATAAGAATGTTTTAAGTTGTTTTCATGTCTTATGCTCCTGGTTTCCAAGACACTAATCCTTAAAGATCCTCAGTTTTGTATAATGTAATGAAAGTTTATGTGATAAAAAGGCAGGATGTTATAGTTGGTATCAAAGGATGGTTTAGTTATTTTTGGAAATTAGGATATGAAAACTCTAGGAAGAATCCTATATAAAAGTTTAGATATTGGAAATCGTCCTGGTATTTTGGTGAGTATTGAATTAAGGGGTTTCCAAGCAAATATATCCCTATCTGGATACGAGAAGGTAGAGGTGGCTTCGGCACAGATGTACATAGGGGTAAACCCCAAAAACACCGCTTTGAGGTAGACTCGAATGAGAACTGGTACATGACAACGGGCCTTGATGCACTCTTGGTTACGAAACTCTCGGGGGATATGCTTTGGTAAATTCATAAGCTTAGTATGAACCATTATTAAAGGAACAATAATAAAATAAAATAATGATTCACATATGAATATATGGTCATGGATAACCTAGTTTGGAACCTAGGGGATCACAAGTTAGGGTATACTTTTCTTCTACAATTTATCCTTCTATGCTTTAGGTTCCTTTTCATGATTATTGGCTAAGTATTTAAGCCCCTAATTATACTTTCTTTTCTTAGTTAATGGTGGGAAATGGAAGAAAATGTCCCAACAACCAATGTGATAGAAAATGTGATGATTTCCGTATTAATATGACAGAGATGATAAGGGGATTAAAGTATGATTATTATTTTGGAAGACGTTCACTATTTTCGGAACCCTATATGATTGAGGTAAATAGATTACTACGTTATTTTTTTGAGGAATAAACGATGAATTATATTTTCAAGAATCGACGAATTTAAGGCGGACTTATAGTAACTTATGTTACTTATGGAAATGATTAACCTATCTTGGGGTAAATATTTTTAGGTTAGTTACTATTGTTATAAGATTTTAGGAGGGGTTGATGTTGTTTAGAGATGAATGATAATGTTTACCTTGGAAGACTATGTTATCAAATCCTTCTTATATTAGGGTTTCAATCTTAGTTTGGTTTATTTTGATGAATTTTAAGGATAGTTATTTATGGAATGGTCAATGATGAACATTGGGTAGTACCGTGGAATTATGAAGATTTAAAGAAGTTTCCCTTCCTATGGGATTCTTTCTTTTTGAAGAGTTGTTTTATCTTACCCCATCTGTTTTTGGGATAATGTTTAAAGATATAAGAAATAGATAGTTAATATTTTGTGAATTATGTGATTTTCTAGAAGATGATTCTTGTGTTTTGATGAGACCAAGTGTTTTTGAATGCTCATCGTTTGGAGGAAAGATTAGTTTTTGTAGAAACTTATTAAAGGATGAAACTCTACTTGAAGGTAGGTATATTTCCTTATGTTTTTATTTTATGTATTAAATGGATTCCTCAAAATTATTAAAAATACATAAAACCAAAACGTTTTTGGTTTAAGTTTTCTACTAGGTAATCAATGATCGTTTACACACATAATAAGTTTGTGATTTTCTTGTGGTTAACTTTCTCCTAATCATGTTTTCTATCACTCTCCCTCAGAACTTGACCCTTTTTTTCTTCCATATCTATGTTTTCATACATGGAATCCTAGTATGGGTTAACATGGGTACCATTGTACTTCCCTTTCTTTATTTTAATGTAATAGTGTTACTGGCTCTTTTTTCGATGTGTGACATTCAATGAAATTTCCAATCCCAATATTAAAAATTGCGAGGGTGCAATTTCTTATGGGGGGGAAGATTGTAATAACCCGAAATATTGAATAAATCTTGTTTCCTAATTTTGTGTGTTATTTTATTTTATACTCAAAAAAACTGTTTCATTTGATAACATGAGTATAATTAAAATGAGATCGTTGGGTTTCGACTATTATATGATCGTTGGTCAATATGACCACTGGAAACTAAACGTTTTGATTTCTATCAAAAAATACAAGTGATATTGGTTAATTAATATAGAAATAAGATTTGATGGCCTCATCTAGTAGTCTTAGGCCAATCGAATCCCATTTAATGGAACTTAGAAGGAGGTTGCACCACTGGGCTTTTCTCTGGACCAAACCGAAGCCGAACTTCATTGTGTGGAGCTAGAACGGAATCGCATTCGCGAGAAGTTCAAACTGATAGAAATTACTACTCGTGCAATGTTGGTTGAGCCACCCCAAGATTCAATCACCCTAGAACACCTTACTCTTAGGTCCTATGCTGGTTTTATAAGGGGCTATGTAACAAGGCCATAAATGCCTTGTGTAATCCTTTGTTTTAAATAAAAACTGTGATTTCTCCTTGTGAGGAAGTTTGTGAATTTTCAAATGTCTGGATAAATATAGTATGAATATTTTTTATGAATTCTAAAAAAGGATATTTGAAAATAATTATGTAAACCTTAGATAACTAATTATGTGTAATGATTTTCAAAAAATGGTCTTCTACAATTATGTTTAGTACAAAATTTAGAGTCTAATAAGATGAACTTAATTTTTATGAATTGTAAATTCTGAAATGTGATTTTATTCTTAGGATTAGTAAGGTGACCAAATGGATTAGTAATCTCTCTTAAAGAAAGTATTAATATAATCTAGGCACCATGATTAAGTAATTTGATTCAATAATATGGTTAAATAATGGTTACATAATTTATTTTTCAAGTATTAGTTTTTTCGGGTGAATAGTGTTTTTTAATTAAAAATTAAATTAAAAATTTTTAGAAAATTATTTTTATAAAATGGACATTATTTTTTGAACTCAAAGCATCGATATTGTGTTAAGGTAATTTTTGGGAAGTTTTCTGAAAAAAATGAATTTTCGGTGAATAGTGTATTTATTTAAAAATTAAATTAAAAATATTTAGAAAATTATTTTTATATAATGGAGTACATTTTTGAAATCAATGCATCAATATTTGGTTAAGGTGAAATTTTGGGATTTTTCTAAGAAAGTTGAATTTTTGATGAATAGTGAAAATACAGTTTTTAAGTTACGGGTGTTTAATGACATCATTAAATGATGTATTAAGTATGTAGTCAATTTGGTCAACTTATAAATAGTAAGATAAGGTATTATGTGTCCCATTTTTCCAATACCATGGTAAAATATCATGGGAAAGCCCATGGTTTTGCCAATACCACCAATGAGGTGTCCCTTCGCCATTAATGCATTGTCCCCTCACTGTCCCTATAAATACCCACCCTTTCCTCCTTTAGTTTGCACTCCCAGCTCTCCCTCAACGAAGATCTGGTCTCATTACCTCCCAAGGAGTCATCCCATGGTTCCCCCAATCCATCAAGGTCCCAACAATTGAGTTTTTAGAGTTACATTTTAAGGTAAGGGATCCTACCTCTCTCTTTCTTTTCAAGAACTCTTATTTATGTCATTTCATTTAAGCTCCATGATCTTATGTTAGGGATGTTCTTTTATATTCATCCTACTACCCTTTTCATATTCATATTGTGAGAGATCCTATCTTACTCTAATACTTTTGTTTTATGAATGTTTAAGTGGCGTCGTTAGGCTGTCGAATGTTTGTAAAGGATTCTTTCACCCTTCTCATTTTTCAAAGTTCTATTTTGATGCCAAGTCCTTCAAGTTCCTTTTTATTATGTTGGGTTATGATCTATATATCTATCATACTGACCTTTTATGTTCATATGATGAGATACCCTATTTTATCTCTTCAATTCATTTTTGATGAAGTTTATGTGACGTTGTTAGGCTGCCGAATTTTCAAAAGAGAAATCTTTTTTTTAGTCATCCTTTCATGTTATTCATTTCATATGTTATATCTTTCTAATTTCATTTACATGTTCTTAAATCCTTTATATTCTGTTTCCTCTACTATTATACGGATCATTTATGAGTGTCTTACCCTTGTCCCCTCTCTTTTCAATGTTATCTAAAACCATGTATCATAGCCGTTACGCTGTATAATTTTCGTCTGAAAATGTCTTTCTCTTTCTCTAAAATTATTTATTTTATTAAGTGAATACTCAAAGATATTTCTTCTACAGGGGTATTCACATATATATCCAAATGTTCTATTTTAAATTCTTGGACTTACATACATGAAACCCTCTTTCCTTTTTCCTTGGTTTTAAAGTGACATAAAGATCACGTCTTTAAAGAAGTTTTTAAAATGTGATGACTATGAAATGAAACCCATTTTTTTGTTATATGGGCTGTTTATGAAATGATTGATGTTGAAATATTTGGATCACATGATAATAAAGTAAAATTTAAGGGTACTCCCTGATAGTGCTCCAATGCATTGGGTAAAGACTTAATCTCTAGAGATGACCATTTTGACTGATACCTTGGTGAATAACCTTGGTAATTTTTAATGACACCTTGGGGATTGACCTTGGTGATACAGAAATGATTGTCTATGTTAAATGTTGTAGACACATCTTCATGTTCTGAAATACATTGGTTTTATTATAAAATGCCTCATTATTTCTTTCTGATGCCTTAATGTTCTTTTTCCAGACCTTGTTGATGTATCTCAAGTTCACATGTAAAATGTTTCTCTTGTTTCCCTTACTGGGCCTTCTGCTCCCACTTTCATTTGATGTATGCTCCCAGGTTATGAGATGTTGTAATGAACTTAGGATGAACAAATGAAGAATCCTTTCAAGTGTTTAAGATGAATGTTTTAAGTCTTTTTCATGTATTATGCTCATGGTTTCCCAGACACTAAACCTTAAAGATCCTCGGTTTTGTATAATGTAATGAAAGTTTATGTGATAAAAAAGCGGGATGTTATAGTCTCTACTCACAAGGTCACCAAGATCCTGGAACCATCCTTAGCATCCAGCATGTACTTTTTACAGTTACAGACCATGAGAGTTCCCTCACTCCCATCACTGAACAAAGCCTCACAACTGAAAGTCAACAAACCTACCAAGGGTTCCCTAAACACACCACCTAGTCAATAGCATAACCAGCAAGGCCTCACAATCCAATCCCAAAGTCTCAATTAGGGCACTCTCACTGCCCCAACCCATGAATACAAGGTTCAAACTGACAACACCATGGATACCCATCTTTGAAATCAGTAATTATCATTTTAAACTTATCGCTCACCCAACACTTCGAAGAATTACCAATAGGATTTAACTAATGATGGAAAAGATCACACACTATCAACCTTAAACAAACCATTCTTCATACTCTACCCCAATGGTCATCACCACAATTATAACACCACCCTATACCATACCTACCATGGGTCATGGTCATCGTGGGGTAACAACTTTACTTAATCACAAGTCCCTCGTCAACACCTCTTCAAACAATTTCTTCTTTTACAACATGACCCCTTACTCTCATGCACATTTTCCATTGAAAAACATGCTTAAATCATCATTTTAACTCATTTACTCCTTTCATTTAGAAAAATCCATTTAAAATTTCACTGTCAATGTTAAATCATTCCAATTTATACATCGAGTAAACATTTACAATTTATCACAACACAAAATTTTAACCCATTCATAACATTTTTTTACACGATGTTCCTTAACTATTCATTTTCATTCTTTTCCTTCACCCACTTTCATTACCATTATTAGGTATCATTTTCTTCATATTTATCAATGATGTAAAATTAATTCCACTATCTATGTCCCCCACACCCATCCTTTGTGTGTGGCTATACAAATTCATTCCATCTATAACCTTAGGGGCCTAAAATGATACATGAATTCCGATCCACATGCCATTCTCGCAGTGAGTGTAATATCATAAATCAGTCAAATCACACAACATGTGAATCAACCAATGGTGAAATATCATCCAACAGTTACAACACATAATAAAGAAAACGATTCACACCCAAAGTGACTTAGATTTTCCCTCAAAAGTAGGTTAACTACTCCTAAGAATGAGATCATTACCAAGGTCTGAAACATCCTAATATCCTTTCTAAAATCCCTAAATAATAAGAAGAGAAAATAACCCATTTGATACCACTTTTTAATGTCCCCGACCCAGAAGACACTAAACCGGTGCCCCTAGTAGGGTTGTCACATGACCTCAAGCATGCCTTCCCATATGCCAAAGGTTGAAGACTAGTGATGAGTTTCTAATAAATCACATGCGGAGACCATATCGTAATTTACAGAGTAATCCCCACCATAAAACAACATAAGTAGTATAAACAATGGAAACAAACATTAAACATGCATAACCAAATTTTTTCTAGATAGAGTAAAACCACAAATCAAATACATCAATGTCATGTCATAATAGTAGTGTAAAGTGGAAGAAACCCAAAATAAAACGAACATAAAAAACTCAAAACAGGTCCCAAATCTATGTTTGGGTCCTTCTTCATGTATATCCTAAGCCCAACTCAACATCCTAGATTAGGGCCTTCACCCTTTCCCTGACCTGCAACCATGAAATCTGCTCGGTTACCAAAAAATGGCCCAAGAAAGCTGTGAGTACAAAACACAGTACGCCACCACCAACAGTGTCTACATAATATCTTGTCTAAAAGCAAGTGCATAGAAGAACAAAATTAATGGTATATAATCAAGGGAATTTTCAGGTTCCATTATTTAATAAGGTTCATTTAATTCATGATTAGATTTTTTTTCAAATTCCATCTCTTATATCATCTTCTTTAAATAAGCTATATTAATCGCATGTTCCATGGGTTAGGCATAATTATCATCAACAAAAGTGTATAAGGCATTCAATCACAATGCATAGGGGAAACAAAACAAGTACCTATCTCACATGGGCCACACTTATCACATCAATCAATTATCCTCACCTCGAATCCTCAGTCTAGGTGGAATGCGACCATTAGAGGAATAGAGCCTCTATCCCCTTTCCTAACCCATGAATTTTGGGGTGGAGTTTAGATCCTTAGACTAACTCGACCCGTGAGAGTAAAACCTCAAGTCAATACCCCAATCTTCTAATCCATGTGAAAATGTTTATTTATTAAACCCCCAAAACAATACTATAAAACAACCATGCATATTCAATTTCATTGAAAATAATAACACATAATTGAACATTTTAATTAATACTATTCCAAAACCCATTAAAACATTTACCATTTACAATTCATGTCCAATTAGCCAAAATTTTCATTCCCATGCCTAAACACATTAGGTGTATTCAGAAACCCCTATTCCTTATTCAAATTCATCAATGACCATACATTTACCCATTTTTAACATTTAATATTTCCCAAGTGCATTTTCCATATATCTTAACACCACCACTTATCCCATTCAACTATTAGGTGTACCACAAGTTCCATGTATTAACCCATTCAACATAATCATCCATTACCTTATTAAATACCATTAACATTGTCCTCATTTCCCATTCCACCATCCCTTTACAAGTTCACCATCTAATATTCACTAAACTACTTAGGCCTTTTTAACAAATTTCATTGAACAATTGACACAATCTCATTTGACCCAATTTTACCATTTTCATATCATGATAAACAACTCCTTATGCCTTTATCACCCTAGGAATAATTATCATTATTTAATTCACAACATATAAAAAAATTGAGGATTATTCTTCATGGGTTCCTCGTTATTATCCCGCCATCGTTTACATAACCCTATCACATTCTAGGTCCGAGTTTTCCATAACACCCCATGGATGGCCCAAAAATGGTCAAGTCATCCTCCATGAATCCCATGGGGACCATGAAGGGTTCATGTAATCATTTAGATGCCTAATTTACAAAATCACACTCAAAGTAACCAATACCCAACCAGAGAAAGGCATGATCTCAACACACATGCACAAACCAATATCAAAACAATGTGATATAACTTATAGATCACTTACCACAAATCCAATGATGATCGCACTCTTAATTGTCGCCTTGGATCTGGATTAAATCATCCCTTGAATCCAAAAACTAAAACTGACTAGAAAAAGTGGGTTTTAGAGCTTCGTAAGAAGAAGAGAGGAAGATACAAACCCTAAACTAAAAATGGAAGCAAGAGGAGGATTAGGCTTACTCGGATCATCAATCCACACATGACAGAACTAGAAACACAAAATAATAGAAGGATAAAAATCATTGAGAGATACTAGGAGATTTGGTTCCTACCATGGGTTCTATGGGAGAAGGATGTGAAAAAACCTGAATTGGGTCTTAAAATCACATGGTGGCATTTTTGTATTTTTTCCAACTTTTTTGGGCCGCATGGTTTACCCAAACAGTTTTCCAAACTGTGGGCAAAACATGTGAAAACTACTTCCTAGGAGAGGCCAGCCCTCACGATTTATTGTGGATCATGTACGGTTTTTCCTAATTGTGCACAGACTGTGTGAAGGTTACTATATGAGGATGGATGGTCTGCACTGTTTACCTGCACGATTTCCCCTAACCGTGCGCTGATTGTGCACTTTTAACTGCTTTCCATGATTTCCATTCTCTTCATGCCCCATGCCCCTAGGGCGCCCTTGAGCCCCCACTTGAACATAGGAAACTCATATCTAGCCGCAAAAGAGAGACCCAAGACAATAGTTAAATAGAAACATTCTTTAAGAAAATATGGGACCTTACATACTGACTAGTAATGTTGTGATTTGTGAATGTGACATTATAAATAGAAAAAATAAACCATCATCGATCCTTGGGTCCATGACCCTAACTGGCCATACCTGCTTAAGTGTGATGTGGGAGTTTCTTAGAACAAGTTGTGAAATAATCAACCACAACTTCTTGAACCAGCTATAGGGTGTGTTCTATAATAGTATCATAAAACTCCAATGTGGGTGTTTTCTATTGTCTTGAAATACATCCCCTATGGGATTTATTCACCTAGGAATAGACCAAGATTATCATATACATAGATCCAAGATCACATCATTATATAAAATAATACATTATTAAGTAGATAATATACCCCTAAGAATTCTCAGAATGCATGCCCTACAGAAAAACCCTCTTGGGAATAGTATGTGATGATCCACCTAATCATCCAGACTCTAAATCCTTGGCATCCCAACCATATAAAAGCTCAAACTATGTGTCAGTTACATCCTGACCTACCTCTAAATACATGGAAACCCAACCTATGTCCCATACCATCCATATTTTACTTTTCTCGCCCTGTTTAACATACCTATAGGAATATTATCCAACCTCCCCTATTTCATTTTCCATATCTTATTCAAAATCCATATACACATCTATTCCAACCTACCCTATGGGAGTTACCACATTTATGGAATATGACCTAAAATAATTTCACCATACTACCATATGGGATTTTCCATCAAATAAACAAGATTTACGATTCTTTATATAATCTAAATCATTAATAGATAAAATGTAAATGTGTGTGGATATTTTTTGACCTCACCAATCATCTTAGGTTCAAACTCCTTAGAGAGATACCTATATCATCAAATATAAAATAGTATCAAATCATTGATCAATGTTCAATGGTGACACCAATGATCATTTCTATTATAACACCATGATATTTTATGAGAAGTATATTTTTATGACATATGTTATATGCAATATCAAAAGAATCTTTCACTACACACAACACTAGCTTGGCTTGGGTTACACGCAATCACGAGCTTCCTCGATAGCATGTGTAGTACGCAATACCGAGTTTCACTAAACAACGATATATTATTATAATATTATAAACTAGCTGTTATGAATATTATTAAATGAATTTTGAATTTTATAACATTTTTATTCATTTTACATATTTTTTAGAACATGGTATGAGAACAAAATAAATTTTTTCGGGTAAAATAAGTATTTTTCAAAAAATGCAGCTTTACCGCCTTTTGATAGCACACCCACATTAAATTTAGTTTTTGACATGTTTATAAGTTCAATTTGAAAAAATAATATTCTTCTTTGGAATCAGGTTATAAAAATTTACTGTGGATGAATTTTTCATATTATTCTGGTAATATTCATATTTTGATGAATAGTAAAAACACGCTATATTTTAATTAAAAACATCTTTTTTCATCGCCATAATTTATATGGTTAAATTATAATATTGAATGGTTTTAAAGTATAAATAGAATATATTTTTACCATTTAATATAATTTATGTCTTTAGAATTAATTTTACATTGAATTCTTAGATAAAAACATTTCAATCTTTGGTAATGTTTTAACTTTTAAAACTAGTTTTCTTAGCAATGGGATTAATTTTAAATTAATTACTCCAACTTAAGTGTTTTGAATTTTGAAAAATGGATTCCATATTTGTATTCAGTGGGTAAAAATTATGATAATAGGTTACTTTTATTTCATTGATATTATGAATTGTGACAATAGTAATTTTTATTTACTGTAGTTAAAGGTAAATCGGGTAATTAAGGGTAAAAATAAGATTATAAAATTACCCTAACACCTGCCAAAATTTTATTGGATGACTAAAAGTAGACCCTTATCACCTAAGGGTCGGAATAAATTCATTTTATGGACTTTTTACCATTAAACTAATTTAATTATTATTAAAACCAAAGAAAGTGACAACATGTCACTCTCTTAAATCTTATAAGTATAATAATTTTAATTTAGTGATAAAATTCATGAAACCTAAAACATGAATAGTATCCAGAAATATAATAAAATTATCTACATCATATAAATCTATTTATAATTTTTAGGGATTAAATAATTATAATTAATTATGACACAATAGTAATGTTGAAATTAATTTATTAATTGAAATATCAAATAAATGATTTTAAAAGTATTAAAATAAATACTATATAAACTATTTAATATGCTCCACTAATTTTCTAGACAAAAATTACATGTTATGAATCTAATAAATATTTTATTTGAACATATCTTCTGTATATATATTTTATTTGAACTCAAATAAATGAATAATGTCAAAATTGACACTATTGTTAATTTATAGAAATTATATATTATAAAATTGTTTAAAAATCACAAAAATATGTAAAAATTATAAATTATAATTTATATTGTCGAAAATCTAATAACGTATACAATTATGGACAATTCACAACATATAAGTAATTATTTATAAGGATTTAAAATTTAAAATATTATTACCACAAATAAAATTAAATAGATTATAAAAGGATAAATCATGTTGATAATGTTTAAAATAAATTCCCAACTTGTATAAATTTTATTGTATGATGAAATTACAACCATATATCATCTAATATTTACATTTGAGTAATTTTTGGAGGTTTTTACGTGGGGTTGAAATTTATTATAAATTGATATTTCTTATAATTCCAAAGGTGCCCCTATCCTCCCTTATAAAAGGGAACCTCCTCCCTCTTCTTCTCACACCACTTTGAGCCTTCATGCTCGTCCAACCCATGAAAATTTCTCTTCTAAACTTCCCTAGTAATATTCTAGAGGTCCTTGTATTCTTCAAAGACCAATTTTAGTGCCCTTGGAGAAGTTTTCAAAGAGGCGTGTCGAAGAAGAGTTAATATCCATTACCGATTATTTGAGATTTATTTCTTCTTCTACTTCCTCTTATTTAGTTTTTTCATTATGAATTAATAACATAAGTATCAATAATATACTTATATGTTTTTATAAATATGCAAAAACCCTATTTTACCTTCTATCCATCCTACGGAAAATGAAATCACCGCGCGTGCGTACGTACGGAATACGATCTCCACGTGTAGTGTAATCTGTTTTCCATCACCACCTTACTTGGATGAGTATAATGTTGTAAAGAATAACTATATTTGATTATTGTAAAGTTATATTGATTCTAAAATAGTATACATACAATCCAATAAAATTCCACGATTATGGGAATGATATCATCGCTCGTGCATACGTACGGCCTACCGTCTCCACGATGTGATAAACTTGTTCTACATGATATTCATTGCATAATGATTATATTAATAAATTGAATGAATAAATATGATATATATTACACTAATACCATTCTTTAAATGAAGTGTCTATAACCTAAAAAGAAGAATAAGAATTTATTCGACAAAACACGCATAAGAAGAAAAAGCAATAAACACCCGAATAACAAGTACCAATGAAATATTACTAATAAGAAGTTATGAATATGACCATATATGATATCATAAAAGTGATCATGATTCTGGAATAAGTCAATAACATTATTTAAATCATTATACAGGATGTTCGGACACGTACAAAGCAAATCAGACCTATGGTAAGAGAAAATCCCGCAATCTCATTTTTATATGAGATTGTTTATACTTCAGAATTTACTGGAGAATATTTATCATCCACAGCTATGTTTCATCAATATTTAATATTATTTCTATCCTCCTAAAACTGTTTAAATCCAATTTCACACTTCGGTGAGTTTTTAGTAAAAGATATGAAAGTAATCTTTTTTCATTTTTTGTACGAGGTACTTTTGGACATTTCCGGCCAGAGTATGAGAAGAATGTTTTTTTAACTTATATAGAATGAATGGATTTTATTAATTTCATTGAACAATATTTCCATGAAGGTTATTTCACATTTTTTCAAGTTTATTTTTAATCAACTTCTTTTAGATTAAAATTGTATGACATGTTAAGAAAGGAAAAATGATTTTGAAGTAGAAAGGATATTTTCCTCAATAATGAAATTCAAGAGTTTTATCAAAATTATTTTCCATATAAGATATTATAGGGTTCTGTTTCTATCCCTATTTTTACATTTGTTTGATTATGTTATGATGGAATTAATATTATAATGTTCTTTTATCTTATATGGATTATGATATGATGGCATGATGTTTAAGAATCCCATTTTTATTACATGGGTTATGTTATGATGTATGATTTATGATTTTGTGGAACAGATAAGAATGGTTTCATTATGAGAGGGGTGGGACCGATATCTCCCACCAATTATTTGGGTAAAGATTTATATCTCATGAGATAGACATGGCTGGAACGACAAGTTAATCTGGTTCAATGATACATGATGGGAACGAGGAGTGAAATCGGTTCAGTAATGGACTTTGTCCACTATGACAGTCTTGGAAATGAGTCATGACTAAAATGAAATGATTTTCTATGATTATGTGTGTATTCCACAAAGTTTCATGTTTTAAGTTATGATTATTGGGATTACATTTCACCACTATGATTTATCCCATGTTATGATTTTATGATCACTTATTCAGGTTAAGATATTCAAAATGTTATGTTCTTATGAATATGATATGATTGATATTTCTTTTTTTTACCCTTACTGAGCATTTTATATCACCCTTTGGTATGTTTTCTTTTCCCCAGTTCAGGAATAAGGGTATTAAGTAGGATATTCCAAAAAGGGACTCTAGATATGATAAAATAAATGAGAGACAACGTAGATGATTTATGAACCAGTTGTTTATGTTTCCCAGTTTCTAAAGACAGTATACCTATATGGTTCTTTCTTGGTTTTTTTATATGTTGTAATAAGCATACTTCAATTTTGAAGTAATAACAATGTTTTTAGAGTATTGGCCGTTATAGTTGGTATCAGAGAAAAGGTATAGTCATCTTTTGGAAACAAGGATGTGAAAGCATTAGTAAGAACCCTAAGGATATGTCTCTACATAGGAAATAATCATAGTGCTTTATAAATGGCCCTGAATAACCTATGATAAGACCTAAAGTGTGAAATTTTATTCTTGATTATGTGGTTTTACAATTATGATTAGTGTTTCTCGCACTATGCTTATTGGTTTTATTCAGTGGCCGAAACCTAAAGGAACCATGTTAATGTTGAATGTGGCCGGCAATACAATGATTGTACCCCTGAGAAACCAAACGTTATGGGAGATGGAATGCAAAATCTTGTTGCCATGCTCACACTTCTTTCTCAAGATATGAACCATGCAGGACTTCCAAACGAGCAATGGAAGGAGCAAAATTCTATTGAATCCTTCAGAAGGCAGCGTCCACCTTCATTCAGTGGGTCTTCTGATCCATTAGTGGCAGAACAATGGATTAGTACCACTGAAAAGTTATTTCCAGTTCTACAATTTTCTGAACATGAAAAAGTCATATTAGTAGTGTATTGTTTGGAATGTGATGCTGATCAATGGTGGAATCTTCTCAAGAATATGAGGCAAAGAGATGAAATTGAGTCCATGGAATGGGACGAGTTCAAGAACTTATATTTCAGTAAGTACTTCCCTCGTATTCTTCAAAAAAATATGGAGAAGGAGTTTCTTAAAATGAAGCAAAAGGATGATGAATCTGTTGGTACCTACGAAGAAAATTTGACGTGACTTTCAAGGTATGCTTCTGGAATTATTATCCAACCTGAGAGTAAAATCGATCGATTCTTTTGAGGCTTAAAACCATGTCTTCGAAGGGCATTAGCTATAAGGGACTTCAATAGCTACAAGGAAATTGTTTGATGTGCTCTCAAGGTTGAGATGGATATTGGAGTAACCCATCAGTCATATGGGTTTGATAAGAAGAGGAAAATAAAATTCAAAGGAAAATCTACAGACCACACTGAAAAGAATATGAGTTTTCCTTTATGCTCAAATTGTGGAATGAAACATGGAGGGAATTGTCTTAAAGGGACAATAAAATGTTTTAAGTGTAGAAAAGAAGGTCACCAAGAAATTGAAAGTCACAATAATGGGAAGAAGATGTCTAATGATGCGAAAAAAGAAAGGGATACACAGAATGCACCTCCTACACTTCAATTTTTCAAGTGCAAGGAGATGGGTCATTATGCCAATAAATGCCCAAATCCTAGTGTTATTGATGATGATCGTCGTCAAAAAACTCTTAAGACCAAAGACAAAGGACATTCACATGTAATTACAAATGGTGATGTGGAGTACGATAACAAAGTGGTGAAAGGTACACTTACCATCCACTCTAAAGTAGAAAATGTTTTATTTGATTCTGGATCCACCCACTCTTTTTTTTTCTGAATAATTTTCTAAGGGTATCGTCGTATTACCTCAACAATTAGATGTTGAGTTAGCCGTGACAACTTTTAATGGAACAACAGTCACATAAAAAGTTTATAATTCTTCTCTGATTGAAGTTTGTGGGAAAGGGATTCCTGCAAATCTTGTGATCCTTCCCATAGTGGAATTTGATGTGATTCTTGGCATGGATTTGATTTATTTATATGGAGCTCGTATCAATTTCCAAATAAGGGGAATCATATTTAATATTCCCGATCAATCTACTATCATCTATCGATGCAAGGACGAATATAACCTTCCAGTGGAAATTTCATCCATCATATGGGTCTTGATTCCAATAAATTAAGGTTATTTATCTCAAATGGTTGGAGAGAAACTCATGATTAATAATACACCCATTTTAAGGGAGTTTGATGATGTATTTCTGGTGGAATTTCTAGGTCTTCCATCAAATCGTGAAGTTCAGTTTTAAATAGAACTTGTACCGGGTGATTTGCCTATTTTAAAGACACCTTAAAGAATGGACCCGATTGAGTTGTAGGAATTGAAGAAGAAACTCCAAAGAATCATGATAATGGATTTATATTCCCTAGTGTGTCACCTTGGGGAGAACGTGTACAGTTTGTTAAGAAAAAGATGGATCAATGAGACTCTGTATTGATGGTCGAGAACTTAACAAGATCACTATCAAGAACAAATATCCTCTTCCACACATTGATGACTTATTTGACCAACTACATGAAGCTCAATAATTTTCCAAGATTGATCTTCATTCAGGGTATCATCAATTAAGGGTCAAAAGGGAGGATATACCAAAGACAGATTTCCATACATGGTATGGAAACTATGAATTTATAGTGATTTCATTTGGTCTTACTAATGCCCCTTTTATCTTCATGGATCTAATGAATAGAGTCTTTAAAGACTATCTTGATCAGTTTTTGGTAGTCTTTATAGATGATATTCTTGTCTATTCAATGAGCAGGGAAGAACATGAAGATCACTTGAGAATTGTATTGAAGAACCTGAGAAAGGAGATGATTTATGTCAAATTTACCTAGTGTGAATTTTGGCTTGAAAAAGTTGCATTTTTGGGTCACATAATCTCAAAAGAGGGGATATCTATGGATCCAGCAAAAAAAAGATTACCGAAAGATGGTTGAGACCAACAACAATAACTGAGATCCGAAGTTTTCTTGGTTTGGCTGGATATTATCGACGTTTTGTGAATGATTTTTCACGATTATCTAATTCACTCACTAGGTTGATTTGAAAAGGAGTTACGTTTGTTTGGACAGAAGAGTGTGAAGAGAATTTCAAAGAGTTAAAAAGAAGGTTATCCAGTGCATCTGTACTCACACTACCTTGTAGTGGAGAAAGCTTTTTGATCTGGAGTGATGCATCCAAGAAGGTATTGGGGTGTTTTCTCATGCAAAACGATATGGTGATAGCTTATTCCTCACGGCAGTTGAAAATCCATGAGCAAAATTACCCAACTCATGATTTTGAGTTAGCTGCAGTAATCTTTGCATTAATGATTTGGAGGCATTATCTTTATGGTGAATGGTGTGATATTTATACTGATCATAAAAGTTTAAATTATATTTTCACACAAAAGGATATGAATATGTGCCAAAGAAGATGGTTGGATCTGATTAAGGATTACGACTGCTCAATTCATTATCACCCTGGGAAAGAAAACAAGGTGGCAGACACATTAAATCGACAAGACCATGCCATGTTATCCATGATGAGGATCACAAAAGATCCAATATTTATGGATTTACAAAGGATATATCTTGGAATTATAATGTAAGGGGAAAAATATTATCTTTCTCAAATGAATGTTCAACCATTTATACATGTTAATATTCAAGAGGCACAAAAATAAGATGTAGATTTACAAAAGAAGGTGAGAAATGTTCTTGAATTTAACCTTGATTGTGAAGAGTTAATAAGGTTCATGAATCGGGTTTGTGTTCCTCCCATCCCAGAATTAAAGATGTAGCTGCTGGATGAGGCTCATAGTTCTTCATTCTCTATTCATCATGGAAGTACAAAGATGTATAGGGACATGAAATAGTACTTCTGTTGGGATGGCATGAAAAGAGATGTTGCTGAATATGTGTCTCGATGCTTGGTTTGTTAGCAAGGTAAAGCTGAGAGACAGAAGTCTAAGGGGATGTTACAACCATTACCCATATCTGAATGGAAATATGAAAACATCACTATGGACTTTGTCACTGGACTTCGTAAAACATTCAAAGGCAATAATGCTATCTGGGTTATAGTTGATCGTCTTACGAAGTCGGCACACTTCATTGCTATTAGGGAAGATTTCTCTCTTGATCAGCTTGCCAGGATATATGTAAAAGAAGTGGGAAGATTGCATGGAGTACCACTTCCCATTATATCTGATCGGGATCTGAGGTTTACCTTGAAGTTCTGGAAAAGTCTTTAGCATAATTTAGATACAGAGCTGAGTTTCAGCACTGCTAATCATCCTCAGACAGATAGTCAGTCTGGGAGAACAATTCAAACTCTAGAAGATATGTTAAGAGCTTGATCTATGGATTTCGAAGGTGTTTGGGATCAAAACATACCTTTGGTAGAATTTTCTTATAATAATATCTTTCACTCCAGTATTCAGATGGCTCCTTATGAAGCTCTCTATGGAATGAAATGCCGGACTCCATATTGCTGGGATGGAGTTGGGGAAAGAAATCTATATGGACCGGATCTTGTTGATGAGATGGTAGAAAAGGTGAGATCTATTCAACAACACATAAGAGCATCTCAGAGTCAACAAAAAAGTTATGCCTACAACCGAAGAAAAGACCTAGAGTTTGAAGTGGGTGATAAAGTGTTCTTATGAATATCTCCTTGGAAGAGAGTAATGAGATTTGGAAAGAAGGGAAAGTTAAGCACTAGGTATATTGGTCCTTTTGAAATACTAGATCGTGTTGGGAAGATAGATTACCGATTGGTACTTCCACCGAATCTCTCTGAAGCTCATGATGTGTTCCATGTATCTCTCCTGAGAAAGTACATACCCAATCCTTCACATGTACTCAGCTTAGAAGCTGTACCGCTGGAGCAAGATTTTTTTATGAAGAACAACCGATAGAGATTCTGGATCTTAGTGAAAATGATCTATGGAACAAGACCACTCTCTTGGTGACTGTTTTATTGATGAACCACCAATTAAAAGAAGCTACATGGGAGCTTGAGGATATGTTGAGGGAGAGGTATCATCATCTGTTTGTTAGGAAGTGACGAATTTCGAGGGAGAAATTCATTTTAAGGGGGGTAGAATGTTACACCCTGATATTTTATGAGAAGTATATTTTTTTATGACTTATGGTATACGAAACATCAAAGAAATCATTCCCTGCACAGAACACTATCTTGGCTTGCGTTAAACGCAATCACAACCTTCCTCGATAGCGTGTGTAGTACGCAATACCGAGTTTCACTAAACAATGATATATTATTATAATATTATAAACTATCTGTTATGAATAGTATTAATAAAATTTTTAATTTTATAACATTATTATTCATCATACATATTTTCAGGAACATGGTATGAGAACAAAATAAATTTTTTCAGGTAAAATAAGAATTTATCAAAAAAATGCAGTTTTGCCGCCTTTTGATGGCACACCCACTTTAAATCTAGTTTTTGACATGTTTATAAGTTCAATTTGAAAAAATATAACTCTTATTTGGAATTTGGATATAAAAATTTACTTTGGATAAAATTTTCATATTATTCTAGTAACTTTCATATTTTGATGAATAGTAAAAACACGCTATATTTTAATTAAAGACAAATTTTTTCATCGCAATAATTTATATGGTAAGATTATAATATTGAATGGTTTTAAAGTATAAATAGAATATATTTTTACCATTTAATATAATTTATGTCATTATCATTAATTTTACATTGAATTCATAGATAAAACCATTTCAATCTTTGGCAATGTTTTAACATTTAAAACACGTTTTCTTAACAATGGGATTAATTTTAAATTAATTACTCCATCTTCAGTGTTTTGAATTTTGAAAAATGGATTCCATATTTGGATTCCGTGGGTCCAAATTATGTTAATAGTTTAATTTTATTTCTATTATATTATGAATAGTGACAACATTAATTTGTATTTACTACATTTAAAGGTAAATCGGGTAATTAAGGGTAAACAGAAGATTATAAAATTACCCTAACACCTTCCAAAATTCTATTTGATGACTAAAAGTAGACCCTTATCACCTAAGGGTCGGAATAAATTCATTTTATTGACTTTTGACCATTAAAATAATTTAATTATTATTAAAACCAAAGAAAGTGACAACATGTCACTCTCTTAAATCTTATAAGTATAATAATTTTAATTTAGTGATAAACTTCATTAAAATTAGAACATGAATAGTCTCCAGAAATCTAATAAAATTATCTACATCATATAAATTTATTTATAATTTTTAGGGATTAAAAAATTATCATTAATTATGACACAATATTGATGTTGAAATTATTTTATTAACTGAAATATCAAATAAATGATTTTAAAAGTATTAAATTAAATATTATATTAACTATTTAATGTGCTACACTAATTTTATATATAGAAATGACATTTTATTAATCTATTAAATATTTTAGTTCGAACATATCCTCTGTATATATATTTTATTTAAACTCAAATAAATGAATAGTGTCAAAATTGAAACTATTGTTAATTTATAGAAATTACATATTATAAAATTATTTAAAAATCACAAAAATATTTAAATATTATAAATTAAAATTTATATGGTCGAAAATGTAATAAATTATACAATTATGGAAAATTCACAACATATAAGTAATTATTTATAATTATTTAAAATTTATAATATTATTACCACAAATAAAATTAAATAGATTATATAAGGATAAATCATGTTGATAATGTTTAAAATAAATTCCAAACATGTCTAAATTTTATTGGATGATAATATTCCAACCATATATCATCTAAGCATCACATTTGAGTCATTTTTGGAGATTTTTATGTGGGTTTGTAATTTATTTTAAATTAATATTTCTTATAATTCCAAAGGTGCCCCTCTCCTCCCTTATAAAAGGGAACATCCTCCCTCTTCTCCTCACACAACTTTGAGCCTTCATGCTCGGCCAAACCCTGAAAATTTCTCTTCTACACTTCCCTAGTAATATTCTAGAGGTTCTGGTATTCTTCAAAGTCCAATTTTAGTGCCCTTGGAGGAGGTTTCAAAGAGGCGTGTCGAAGAAGAGGTAATATCCATTACCGATTCATTGAAATTAATTTCTTCTTCTACATGCTCTTGTTTAGTTGTTTAATTATGAAGTAATAACATAAGTATCACTCGTATACTGATATGTTATTATATATATGAAAGAATCCAATTTCACCTTCTATCCATCCTACAGAAAATGAAATCACCGCACGTGCGTACGTACGAAATACCGTCTCCACGCCGTGGTGTAATCTGTTTTCCATCACCACCATACTTGGATGGGTATAATGGTGTAAATAATAACTATATATGATTATTGTAAATTTATATTTATTCTTAAATAGTATACATACACTCCAATACAATTCCACGATCATGGGAACGATATCATCGCTCGTACGTACGTACGACCTACCGTCTCCACGATGTGATGTGACTCGTTCTACATGATCTTCATTGAATAATGTTTATATTAATGAATTTAAGGAATAAATATGATATATATTACACTAATACCATTCTGGAAATGAGGTGTCTATAACCTAAAATGAAGAATAAGAATTTATTCGACAAAACACGCATAAGAAGAAAAAGAAATAAACACCCAAATAACAAGTAGCAATGAAGAATTACTAATAAGAAGATAAGAATATGACCATATATGATATCATAACAATGATAATGATTATTTAATAAGTCAATAAAAGTATTTAAATCATTATACAGGAGTTTCGGATACGTACGATGCAAATTGGACCTAAGGTAAGGGAAAATCTCACAATCTCATTTTTATTTGAGATTGTTTATACTTCAGAATTTACTAGGGAATATTTATCATCCTCATCCATGTTTACTCAATATGTAATATTCTTTCTATCCTCCTACAATTTTTTAAATCCAATTTTACCCATTGGTGAGTTTTTAGTAAAAGATATGAAAGGAATATTTTGTCGTTTTTAGTACGAGGTACCTTTTGACTTTTCCTGCAAAAGTACGAGAAGAATATTTTTTTAACATATACGGCATGAATGGATTTTTATGATTTCATAGAACATAACTTCCATGAAGCTAATTTTTCAAGTTTTAATGTTTATTTTGAATTAACTTCAATTAGATCCAAATTTTATGACATGTTAAGAAAGGAAAAAAAAATTTGAAGTAGAAAGGATATTTTCCTCAAGAATGAAGTTCAAGAGTTTTATCAAAATTATTTTCCATCTAAGATAATATAGGGTTCTCTTTCTATCCCTATTTTTACATTTGTTTTATTATGTTAAGATGGAATTAATTTTATAATGTCCTTTTATCTTATATGGATTTTGATATGATGGCATGATGTTTAAGAATCCCATTTTTATTACATGGGTTATGTTATGATGTATGATTTAAGATTTTGTGGCACAGATAAGAATGGTTTAATTATGAGTGGGGATGGACCGATAACTCCATCCAATGCATTGGGTAATGATTTATATCTCATGAGATAGACATGGCTGGAATGACAAGTTAATCTGGTTCAGTGATACAGGACGGGAACGAGGAGTGAACTCGGTTCAGTAATGGACTTTGTCAACTATGATAGTCTTGGAAATGAGTCTTGACTAAAATGAAATGATTTTCTATGATAACGTGTGTATTCCACAAAGTTTCGTGTTTTAAGTTATGAATATTGGGATTACATTTCACCACTATGAATTATCCCATGTTATGATTTTATGATCTCTTGTGCAGGTTATGATATTCAAAATGTTATGTTCTTATAAATATGATATGATTGATATTTCTTTTGTTTACCCTTACTGAGTATTTGATCTCACCCTTTTGTATATTTTCTTTTCCCTAGGCCAGGAATAAGGGTATTAAGTAGGATATGGCAAAAAGGAGCTCTAGATATGATAAAATAAATGGGAGACAACGTAGATGATTTATAAACCAGTTGTTTATGTTTCCCAATTTCTAAAGACACAATACCTATATGGTCCTTTCTTGGTTTTGTTATATGTTGTAATAAGTATGCTTCAATTTTGAAGTAATAACAATTTTTGTAGAGTATTGGTCATTATAATTGGTATCAGAGAAAAGTTATAGTCATCTTTTGGAAACTAGGATGTGAAAGCCTTAGTAAGAACCCTAAGGATATGTCTAAGCATATGACAAAATCTTAGTGTTTTAGAAATGTCCATGAATAACCTATGATAAGACCTAAAGCATGAAATTTTATTCTTGATTATGTGCTTTTTCTATTATGATTAGTGTTTCTCGCACTATTCTTATTGGTTTTATTCAATGGATGGAACCTGAAGGAACCATGTTAAAGATGAATGTGGCGGTCAATGCAATGATTGTACCCCTAAGAAACGAAACGTTATGGGAGAAGGAATGAAAAATCTTGTTTCCATGATCACACAACTTTCTCAAGCTATGAACCATGCAGGACTTCCAAACGAGAAAAGGAAGAGCAATATTATGTTGAATCCTTCATGAGGCAACGTCCACCTTCATTCAGTGGGTCTTCTAATCCATTAGTGGTGGAACAATGGATTAGTACCACTGAAAAGATATTTTCTGTTCTACAATGTTCATAACATGAAAAAGTCGTCTTAGCAGTGTATTGTTTGGAAGGTGATGCTGATCAATGGTGGAATCTTCTCAAGAATACGAGGCAAAGAGATGAAATTGAGTCCATGGAATGGGACAAGTTCAAGAACTTATGTTTCAATAAGTACATCCCTCGTATTCTTCGAATACATATGGAGAAGGAGTTTCTTGAACTAAAGAAAAGGATGATGAATCTTTTGGTACCTACGAAGAAAATTTTACATGACTTTCAAGGTATTATTCTGGAATTATTATCCAACCTGAGAGTAAAATCGATTGATTATTTAGTGGCTTAAAACTAATTCTTCGAAGGGCATTATCCATAAAGGACTTCAATAGCTACAAGGAAATTGTTCGATGTGCTCTCAGGGTTGAGATGGATATTGGAGTAATCCATCAGTCATATGGGTTTGATAAGAAGAGGAAAATGGAATTCAAAGGAAAATCTAAAGACCACACTAAAAAGAATATGAGTTTTACTTTATGCTCAAATTGTGGAAACAAACATGGATGGAATTGTCTTAAATGGAAAAAAAATGTTTTAATTGTGGAAAATAAGGTCATTGAGAAATTGAATGTCAAAATATTGGGAAGAAGATGTCTAATGATGCGATAAAAGAAAGGGATACACAAAATGAACCTCCTACACTTCAATGTTTCAAGTTCAAGGAGATGGGTCATCATGCCATTAAATTCCCAAATCCAAGGGTTGTTGATGATGATCGACGTCAAAATCTCTTAAGACCAAAGACAAAGGATAGTCACATGAAATTACTAATGGCGATGTGGAGTACGATAACGAAGTGGTGAAAGGTACACTTACCATCCACTCTAAAGTAGAAAATGTTTTATTTGATTCTGGATCCACACACTCTTTTATTTATGAATAATTTTCTAAGGTTATCACCGTATTACCTCAACAATTAGATGTTGAGAAATCTATGACAACTTTTAATGGCACAACGGTCACATGAAAAGTTTATAATTCTTCTCCGATTGAAGTTTGTGGGAAAGTGCTTCCTGCAAATATTATGATCCTTCCTATAGTGGAATTTGATCTGATTCTTGGCATGGATTGGATTTCTTTATATGGAGCTCATATCAATTTCCAAAGAAGAGAAATCACATTTAATATTCCCGATCAATCTACTATAATCTATCGATGCAAGGATGAATATAACATTCCAGTGGAAATATCTTCCATATTATGGGTCTTGATTCCAATAAATGAAGGTTATTTATCTCAAATGGTTGGATAGAAACTCATGATTAAGAATACACCCATTTTACGGGAGTTTGAGATGTATTTCCGGAAGAATTTCCAGGTCTTCCACCTAATCGTGAGGTTCAGTTTTAAATAGAACTCGTACCAGGTGCTTTGCCTATTTCAAAGACACCTTATAGAATGGACCCAATTGAGTTGTAGGGATTGAAGAAGCAACTCCAAGAGATTCTTGATAAGGAATTCATCAGCCCTAGTGCGTCACCTTGGAGAGCACTTGTACTGTTTGTTAAGAAAAAGATGGATCAATGAGACTATGTATTGATTGTCGAGAACATAACAAGATCACTATCAAGATCAAATATCCTCTCCCACACATTGATGACATATTTGACCAACTACATTAAGATCAATACTTTTTCATGATTGATCTTCATTCAGGGTATCATCAATTAAGGGTCAAAAGGGAGGATATACCAAAGACATATTTACCTACAAGGTATGGACACTATGAATTTATAGTGATTCCATTTGTTCTTACTAATGCCCCTTCTATCTTGATGGATCTAATGAATATAGTCTTTAAAGACTATCTTGATCAGTTTATGGTAGTCTTTATAGATGATATTCTTGTCTATTCAAAGAGAAAGGAAGAACATGATGATCACTTGAGAATTTTATTGAAGACCCTGAGAAAGGAGATGATTTTTTCCAAATTTACCATGTGTGAATTTTGGCATCAAAAAGTTGCATTTTTTGGTCACATAATCTCAAAAGGGGGGATATCTATGGATCCAGCAAAAACAAAGGTTATCGAAAGATGGTCGAGACCAAAAACAGTAACTAAGATCCGAAGTATTCCTGGTTTGGCTGGACATTATCGACGTTTTGTGAAAGATTTTTCACGATTATCTAATCCACTAACTAGGTTGACTCGAAAAGGAGTTAAGTTCGTTTGGACCGAAGAGTGTGAAGAGAATTTCAAAGAGTTAAAAAGAAGGTTATCTAGTGCACATGTACTCACACTGCCTTGTAGCGGATAAACGTTTGTGATCTACAGTGATGCATCCAATAAGGGATTGGGGTGTGTTCTCATACAAAATGACATGGTGATAGCTTATGCATCACGACAGTTGAGAATCCATGAGCAAAATTACCCAACTCATGATTTAGAGTTAGCTACGGTAATCTTGGCATTAAGGATTTGGAGGCATTATATTTATGGTGAAAGGTGTGATATTTATACTGATCATAAAAGTTTAATGAATATTTTCACACAAAAGGAGATGAATATGTGCCATAGAAGATGGTTGGATCTGATTAAGGATTACGACTACTCAATTCATTATCACCCTTGGAAAGAAAACTAGGTGGAAGATGCATTAAGTCGAAAAGACCATGCCATATTATCCATGATGAGGATCACAAAAGATCCAATATTTATGGATTTACAAATGATGGATCTTCGAATTATAATCGAAGGGAAAAAATATTATCTTTCTCAAATGAATGTTCAACCATTTATACATGTGAAGATTCAAGAGGCACAAAAAAAGATGTAGAGTTACAAAAGAAGGTGAGAAATGTTCCTGAATTCAACCTTGATTGTGATGAGTTAATAAGGTTCAGGAATCGGGTTTGTGTTCCTCCCATGCTAGAATTAAAGAAGGAGCTGCTGGATGAGACTCATAGTTCTTCATTCTCTATTCATCCTGGAAGTACAAAGATGTATAGGGACCAGAAAGAGTACTTCTGGTGGGATGGCATGAAAAGAGATGTTGCTGAATATGTGTCTCGATGCTTGGTTTGTCAGCAAGTAAAAGCTGAGAGACAGAAGTCTAAGGGGATGTTACAACCATTACCCATACCCGACTGTAAATGGGAAAACATCAGTCTGGACTTTTTCACTGGACTTCGTAAAGCATTCAAAGGCAATAATTCTATCTGGGTTATAATTGATCGTCTTACAAAGTCAGCACACTTCATTTCTATTAGGGAAGATTTATCTCTGGATCAGCTTGCCAGGATATATGTAAAAGAAGTGGTATGATTGCATGGATTACCACTTTCAATTATATTTGATCGGGATCTGAGGTTTACCACGATGTTCTGGAAAAGTCTTTAGCATACATTAGATACAGAGTTGAGTTTTAGCACTACTTATCATCCACAGATATATAGTTAATCTTAGAGAAAAATTCAAACTCTAGAAGATATGTTAAGAGATTGATCTATGGATTTCAAAGGTGGTTGGAATCACCACCTACTTTTGGTGGAATTTTCGTATAATAATATCTTTCACTACAGTATTCAGATGGCTCCTTATGAAGCTCTCTATGGAAAGAAATGCAGGACTCCAACTTGCTAGGATGGAGTTGGGGAAGGAAATCTATATGGACCAGATCTTGTTGATGAGATGGCAAAAAAGGTCAGATCTATTCAACAACACATAAGAGCAGCTCAGAGTCAACAAAAAAGTTATGCCGATAACCGAAGAAAAGACATAGAGATTGAAGTGGGTGATAAAGTGTTCTTATGAATATCTCCTTGGAAGAGAGTAATGAGATTTGGAAATAAGGGAATGCTAAGCCCTAGGTATATTGGTCCTTTTGAAATACTGGATTGTGCTGGGCAGGTAGCTTACCAATTAGTACTTCCACCGAATCTCTCTCAAGCTCACGATGTGTTCCACGTATCTCTCCTGAGAAAATACATACCCAATCCTTCACATGTACTCAGCTCAGAAGCTGTACAGCTAGAGAAAGATCTTTTTTATAAAGAACAACCGATAGAGATTCTGAATCGTAGTAAAAAAGTTCTATGGAACAAGACCACTCGCTTGGTGAATGTTTTATGGATGAACCACCAATTATAAGAA
Source organism: Viscum album (assembly GCA_963277665.1). Taxonomy (NCBI): domain Eukaryota; kingdom Viridiplantae; phylum Streptophyta; class Magnoliopsida; order Santalales; family Viscaceae; genus Viscum; species Viscum album. The sequence goes on from OY728133.1 coordinate 68,142,972, forward strand.
GCTACATGGGAGCTTGAGTATATGTTGAGGGAGAGGTATCCTCATCTGCTTGTTACAAAGTGACGAATTTCTAGGGCGAAATTCATTTTAAGGGGGGTAGAATGTTACACCCTGATATTTTATGAGAAGTATTTTTTTATGACTTATGTTATTCGAAACATCAATGAAATCATTCACTTCACACAAAACTATCTTAACTTTCATTACACGCAATCGCGACCTTCCTCGATAGCGTGTGTAGTACGCAATACCGAGTTTCACTAAACAATGATATATTATTATAATATTATAGACTATCAGCTATGAATAGTGTTAAATAAATTTTTAATTTTATAACATTATTATTCATCTTACATATTTTCTAGAACATGGTATGAGAACCAAATAAATTTTTTTAGGTAAAATAATAATTTATCAAAAATGCAGTTTTTCCGCCTTTTGATGGCGCACCCACTTTAAATCTAGTTTTTGACATGTTTATAAGTTCAATTTGAAAAAATATAACTCTTCATTGGAATCAGGATATAAAAATTTACTTTGGATAAAATTTTCATATTATTCTAGTAACATTCATATTTTGATTAATAGTAAAAACACGCTATATTTTAATTAAAAGAAACTTTTTTCTGTGCAATAAGTTATATGGTAAAATTATAATATTGAATGGTTTTAAAGAATAAATAGAATATAATTTTACCATTTAATATAATTTTTTTCATTAGCATTAATTTTACATTGAATTCATAGATAAAACCATTTCAATCTTTGGCAATTTTTTAACTTTTAAAACCCGTTTGCTTAACAACGGGATTAATTTTAAATTAATTACTGAAACTTCAGTATTTTAAATTTTGAAAAATGGATTCCATATTTGGATTCAGTGGGTCCAAATTATGTTAATGGGTTACTTTTATTTTTTTTATATTATGAATAGTAATTACATTAATTTTTATTTACTACATTTAAAGGTAAATCGGGTAATTAAGGGAAAACAAAAGATTATAAAATTACCCTAATACCTTCCAAAATTCAATTGGATGACTAAAGGTTGACCCTTATCACCTAATGGTCGGAATAAATTCATTTTATTGACTTTTGACCATTAAAATAATTTAATTATTATTAAAACCAAAGAAAGTGACAACATGTCACTCTCTTAAATCTTATAAGTATAATAATTTTAATTTAGTGATAAACTTCATAAAACTTCGAACATGAATAGTATCCAGAAATTTAATAAAATTATCTACATCCTATAAATTTATTTATAATTTTTAGGGATTAAATAATTATCATTAATTATGACACAATAGTGATGTAGAAATTATTTTATTGACTGAAATATCTAATAAATGATTTTAAAAGTATTTAAATAAATATTATATTAAATATTTAATGTGCTGCACTAAATTTATTGATTGAAATTACATGTTATGAATCTATTAAATTTTTTTGTTTGAACATATCTTCTGTATATATATTTTATTTAAACTCAAATAAATGAATAGTGTCAAAATTGACACTATTGTTAATTTATAGAAATTACATATTATAAAATTGTTTAAAAGTCGCAAAAATATTTAAAAATTATAAATTAAAATTTATATGGTCAAAAATGTAATAAAGTATACAATTATGGACAATTAAAAACATATAATTAATTATTTATAATGATTTAAAATTTATAATATTATTACCACAAATAAAATTAAATAGATTATATAAGGATAAATCATGTTGATAATGTTTAAAATAAATTCCGAACATGTCTAAATTTTATTTTATAATTAGATTAAATCCATATCTCATATATGATTAGAATTTTGAGTCACTTTTGGAGATTTTTAAGTGGGTTTGTAATTTATTATAAATTAATATTTGTTATAATTCCAAAGGTGCCCCTCTCCTCCCTTATAAAAGGGCACCTCCTCCCTCTTCTCCTCACACCACTTCGAGCCTTCAAGCTCCGACAACCCCTGAAAATATCTCTTATCCACTTTCCTAGTAATATTCTAGAGGTTCTGTTCTTCTTCAAAGACCAATTTTGGTGCCCTAATAGGAGGATTCAAAGAGGCATGTCGAAGAAGAGCTAATATCGATTACCGATTCTTTGAAATTTATTTCTTCTTCTACTTCCTCTTAATTAGTTTTTTAATTATGAAGTAATAACATAAGTATCCCAAATATACTGAAATGTTATTATAAATATGAAGGAACCCTATTTCACCTTCTATCTATCCTACGGCAAATGAAATCACCGCGCGTGCGTACGTATGAAATACCGTCTCCACGCCGTGGTGTAATCTGTTTTCCATCACCACCTTACTTGGATGGGTGTAATGGTGTAATGAATAACTATATATTATTATTGTAAATTTATATTTATTCTTAAATATTATAAAAACACACCAATACAATTCCACGATCATGGGAATGATCTCATCGCTCGTGCGTACGTATGACCTACCATCTCCACGATGTGATGCGACTCGTTGTACATGATCTCCATTGCATAATGATTATATTAATGAATTGAATGAATAAATATGATATATATTACACTAATACCATTCTAGAAATGAGTTCTCTGTAACCTAAAAATAAGAATAATAATTTATTTGACAAAACACGCATAAGAAGAAAAATAAATAAACACCCGAATAACAAGTAGCAATGAAGTATTACTAATAAGAAGCTAAGAATATGACCATATATGATATCATAATAATGATAATGATTCTATAATAAGTCAATAACATTATTTAAATCATGATACAGGAGTTTCGGAAACGTACGAAGCAAATCCGACCTAAGGTAAGGGAAAATCTCGCAATCTCGTTTCTATCCGAGATTGTTTATACATCAGAATTTACTAGGGAATATTTATCATCCTCATCCATGTTTACTAAATATGTAATATTATTTATATCCTCCAACAATTTTTTAAATCCAATTTTACCCATTGGTGAGTTTTTAGTAAAAGATATGAAAGGAATATTTTGTCGTTTTTAGTACGAGGTACTTTATGACTTTTCCGGCCAAAGTACGAGAAGACTTTTTTTAACTTAAATGACATGAATGGATTTTTATTATTTCATAGAACATTATTTACAGGAAGCTTATTTTTCTAGTTTTCATGTTTATTTTTAATTAAATTCTTTCAGATCAAAATTTTATGACATGGTAAGAAAGGAAAAATGTTTTTTAAGTAGAAAGGATATTTTTTTCAAGAATGAAGTTCAATTGTTTTATCAAAATTATTTTACTTCTAAGATAATATAGGGTTCTATTTCTATCCCTATTTTTACATTGATTTGATTATGTTATGATGGAATTAATTTTATGATGTCATTTTATCTTATATGGATTATGGTATGATGGCATGATGTTTAAGAATCCCATTTTTATTACATGGGTTATATTATGATGTATGATTTATGATTTTGTGGCACACATAATAATGGTTTCATTATGAGATGGGTGGGACCTATATCTCCCTCCAATGCATTGGGTAAAGATTTATATCACATGATATAGACATGGTTAGAATGGAAAGTTAATCTAGTTCAGTGATACATGATTGGAACGAGGAGTGAACTCGGTTCAGTAATGGACTTTGCCCACTATGATACTCTTGGCCATGAGTCTTGACGAAAATGAATTGATTTTCTATGATTATGTGTGTATGACACAAAGTTCCATGTTTTAAGTTTTGATTATTGGGATTACGTTTCACCACTATGATTTATCCCATGTTATGATATTATGATCTATTGTGCAGGTTAAGATATTCAAAATGTTATGTTCTTTTGAATATGATATGATTGATATTTCTTTTGTTTACCCTTCTGAGAATTTGAGCTCACCCTTTTGTATTTTTCTTTTCCCCAGGTTTGGAAGAAGGTTATTAAGTAGGATCTGCCAAAAAGGGACTCTATATATGATGAAATAAATGGGAGACAACGTAGATTATTTATGAACCAGTTGTTTATGTTTCCCAGTTTCTATAGACACTATACCTATACAGTCCTTTCATGGTTTTGTTATATGTTGTAATAAGTATTATTCAATTTTGATGTAATAACAATCTATGTAGAGTATGGGTCATTATATCTACCCATTTTTTATAACCAATAACTCACTAGGGTCATAAGTCATAGGGAACCTACTAGTGTCCCCTAGGTCACCACTCCAACATAGGTGTCTCTCCTAATATCCTTGGTCACATCTAGCTTCACAGGCCTAAGTTAGACGGCTAAAGTATATCCACCCCCTTGACATCATTGTTCACAACATCCATACTCATATGCCTTAAGGGTCACATTATTATAATATCTCCATAGGGATGGACTTTATGCCCTTATTTTTCTCTCCTCATTAGTACTAGGTTGGTCCTCACACCCATCCAGATCAATAAGTGTCTTTGTGGTATACTCTCCCAACAGTCACATCCGAGTGAGGGAGAAGCAAATACCTCTCCCCACTATCCAAAGGTATAAAAGGTCTCATAAAATATTTTCATTAGTAATAATTTATTATCTAGGCATTGACTATCGGTGGTTGTGGATACATTTTTGTACATGATGGCCTATTTGGGAAGTTGATACTTTTTCCAAATACTAGAATTATACAAACATTAATGATTTTAATTAAATTAAAATTTTCAAATTAAATCTATCAACTCATTAAAAATTTGTATTTTTACCTACTAGAGAGGCCACATTCCCACATGTTTATAAACACCATGAAAAATCAATTGCTATTTTACCAAGGACCGCCTATCATTTTTATATTTTTTTTATACACTCCCAAGGGTACTTAGTAGCTCTAAAGGCCCATTCAAGGCCATATGGCCTCATCCATGGTCAATTGAGCTCATATCCACAACCCAAATTCAAAAATAAATTCCAAAAAGATATTATTAATAACATTTAAAATTAATTCATTCATTCTAATATAAACTAGAATAATGTTTGATAATTCACACAGTTGTCTTGTCACACTAAATCCACCTCTAGTGACACCCCTTCAATCCATTACACCACACAACCAAACATATGGAGAAATCCCCCACATATAACTCCAACTAATTGTGAATTTAGATTAATATTATGTCAAAACCTATGAAAAACTAATGATACCATGTACCTCAACCAAACTGATGACCCTCCATGTGTAGATGTTGTCCCAAGTCACCCAATTCCTAGTCATAGAAAAAATATCCAACTTGGGCATCCAATTACACCATGATCTAGGGGTATCATAATTAAAAAACCTAAATGAGTATATTAAAATTATTTTATAGAGTAAAATATGATAAAAAAACATAGATGAAATATGGTTTAGATGTATCCTAAATCTAAGAAGAAACCCACAAAATATATCCTCTTGGAGGAGAATGAAAAAGTGAAGGAAGAGGGAGAGGAGCTGGATAGTATGAAGAAACAATATGATAGAATTAGGGTTTTCCACTAAAAAAATTAGAGGTAAAAATAGGAAAAATTTCAAATTTTAATAGGTTTTATTGTTTGTCTGCCTAGTTGGACAAATCATGTATATAACAATTTCTCAGGGCTCTCCAACCAACATTGTTTTAGTCCACATTTTGTAAAATTGTTAACTGATCATGTGAGAAGTATGTACACCTATATATGAAATCTCAAGATTTATAGGGTCTTTCTAAAGAATTTTAAAAATGCGATCATATGAGAACTATGTTTTACTTTGGGAGTGCACGTTTAAATCTAATTGTGCACTAAAAGTGCAGAAACTTTTATAACTCTAAAAACCTGAAATCTATTACCTGAATACTTAGGAAACTCTATATATTCCTGATGTACTTCAATGAAACTCCAAATTGTGTCTTTTCTATGATTATAACACCTTACATTCTGTTCTGACACCCGATTTGAAAACCAACTGGCCCACTAAACCTAATGTTCAAACTCCTATTGAATTTAAACATCATGTTTGGACATTGGAGTTTAAAACATCAAAACATTAAAACATTAATAGTTATCTTCCATGAGAAAACATTGTATTCAAAAAATTGAACATGCCGACCTACATCAATCATGAATTTTTTATGAATTTTTAATCTTCCATCCTCGAATTCCTAAATGTCTTTTAAAACATAGCTTTCCAACATGGTTCTTAAGTGACCCAACCAATTTATATCACTATAACCACCACCGAATAATTTATATAGTGAATATGTGGATATAAATATATGTATACATTTCCACATCAACTTCACATTTATTAACATTCCTTTGTAGACCCCCCTATAGAGAATAGTATGAGAAAAAAATAAGATCAATGAAACTACAAACTATTGGAATTTTACTTCAAAACAAGACTTTAGTGTATTAATGAATCCCTAGGATGGTTCACAAAAACCAACCATTAAAACATGAGAACACTATCTAAAAACTACCACACATTAACATTTGTAAGTATAAAAATAATAACATATGAACCTATAGTATCCATTCCAAAACAATCATGTTGACCTTCCCTCAAATGGCCTGAGAAAATTGTTGAGATTCTCTCAAGGTATCCTAAATGATGTTTATAATGTAGTACATTAATTATTGAATCCAATTTCACAAGGGATAATATCTCGAACCACCCCTAGACGAATCCTCTAGAAAATGATCAGATCAAACTACTGATGTGGGACCAAAAACTAAATCAAGATACCTCCATCCCTACAGCCATACCTCGATCATCCCCTATTTCTCGCAAAATATCATTCCTAACATTTGGTGACATCCCATAGTCAAACCATCCATAGTCTATATCCATAATTATGAAATTCATGGAAAATCGAGGCATCGCCAACCTAATTATACTTATGTCACCTAAAACCATCTCAAGCCTAGCTGCCTTACCCTGACTCCACTAGATTCTATATCTAAACAATAAATTATCATTCATCAAGAGATACAGTAATAATCTGTCCAATTTATATATTGTAATATTGATAACAAAATATACTTTATCAATTGATCCCAAAATCCAATACCCATTTGGGCATGAGGGTCAAAATCATGCTTATGATATCTCACTCCCCACTTTTGGCTAATCCATTCCATTATAATACAGATTAAACTCTAATCAATACAGATGACACCCCGTATTTCACCATACATAATGACTTGAATGCCTAGCCACTACTATTTGAGTGTCACCAAAACTGGTTCTATCATTAATCATGTATCATTCACAATCCATTCTCACCTACTCCCAACCCTAAATAGAATGCATACCTAACTATGTGTGTCATTTTCTTTCCTCAAGTCATATATTCCATGGTAATCAATACTTTTCTAGAACAACCATCTTCAAAGTGAACTTCCTTTATTCCTTCTAATGCTTCAAGTTACCATGCCCTCATATTTCTTATCCAATTTCACCAATCCATAACCAACTGATAGTTTTTAGAAATTAAAAAAAACCAAATCACACTCTTATAAGCCATAACATGCTAAGGAAAGATAATTGTGCTCTATAGAATGGTATCATCAACATTCTACAAGCTTAATTGAATCCCTTCTTCAAAATTAATCATGTCACTCAAACAATGATCCATCAAATGATCACCCACCTCATGGATCTAGGTTATAATCCTTGGACCAAGGTGATTCAACCTAATCCAGATATATATCTTCCACCTAATGTCATTATCATCATGGGAATCCATAAAACACTATAACAAATCTACTAAAATTGAATCTACTTGTAAAGAGGGTCTGGAATAAAAATAGTAATTTCCATCAAATGTAGTCTCAATAACTAAATCAATGAAACCCAAGGTTCATATCACCAAAAACCAACCACATCCCTTTCATTGAACTCTTATCATAAATAACCTATCAATTATTCTATATCTAATTGCACACCATTCCTGGCTAACAACTATATCAAGATACCCTTTATTAAAAGACTCACCAACCCGGTCACAAACCGAATATGGTCACCGCCAAAAAGGACATCAACCCCAGCCCGTGACAAGGAACAAAGGGAATTTCATATCCCCATGTTCTGGCACAAGTTCCTGGGTATCATTTATTTTGGTTTGCGAATGATTTACCCGAATATGTATACATAAATCACCAGAAATATTTGATAACATGAATTTGAAAAATTCATACCAACAAGGTTTATACAAAAATATAGAACTGAATACATATGTTCAAATGCAATAAAAAAGGTTCAAAGACACAATGAAATAGTAACAAAACATCCCCATGGATTTCACATGACAAGGGGTCCCCACCCCCCAAGCCGTCTCCACAACTCTGCCCCAAGGATGGGGACTAACACCCTAAACCGCCATCACCCTTAGCATTTCCTTTAACTGAGTCAAACATAACCATACACAAAAGGGGTGTAAGTAGGGTGTGAGCCTAATCCGAATAGGATACCAGCCAATGGTTCCAAATATCATGCAATGCAATGTGAAAAATCAAGCAGTTTTAATACGCAAAGAAAACCAGTGATAAAATCCAAGAAATGCAACTTTCAATTGAAATAATTTTTCAAGCTAAAGTTTTCAGAATGTTCACACATTTAAATACACATGTTAGATACTATAATTTACTTCCAAAAACACCCAAATTCAATGGAAAATACCAAAAACACAATGAGCAACAAAATTGGGAGCACCCCTATGCACTAGATAGTCTCGGGCCCCATGTACCTCATACCTCGGTGTAAAGTAACCATAGTAAAATATGATCTCGTGCACGAGCCACTAGTATGGAACATACCCATAACCTAATGGTCCCCAATAATCATCCACATAGTTTATTTATAGTTTTTATTAACCAAATTCTAGGTTTAACAGGGACAAAACCCATCATGTACACTAGTCGTACTAGTACACATCTGCCCCACCTAGGTACCTGGGATTCCCCCTTTGTGCCCAAACAATTTCATAATGATACATATATCTATTTTCATATAAAACACCACTATGGGTCTCATACAATCAGTATATTAGCTACACACATTTTATACCATTTAAAACACACAACAAAACACTTTGAGTTTAAATAAAACAACTTCTCCAACTCTTTCATTGTTTTTCACCCAAAACTCTTTGAAAACATCACTTGAACACCATATTCATACTCATATTTATCAAAAAATAATAGAACACAACCTAAATATTTATTTAAACTCATTACATTATTTATAAAACAATCCCAATAAGCATCGCATAGAATACCCATGTAAAACACCCAATTCAACACCAAATTGGTACTCAAAAACAATTTTCTTAACAAACTTCACCCAAAAATAAATTTCTCAAAAACAAACAAATAATAATAACATTTAAAACATTATTTTAATCCCTAATACAATTCATTAAGGTCAACTAAATAATTAAAATGTATCCCTTAATCAACCAAAAAAAATATATAAAAAAGCACAAATTCCACATGAAATTTGCTCCTAAAATTCACTTGCATTAAAAATACCACTAAAACTATTTTTTGCAGAATAAAATAAATGGTATAAACATGAAAATATAATAAAAACAGTATCTATTTCACAAGGATTTCATAGAAAATAGAATCACCTACCAAAGTAATGAAAAACTTTGAATCAACGTGCGAAAATCAGGTCGCACCAGCACCACACCAAGAGGGACTTAGAACAAACCTAAAACCAAAATATTGGACCAAGAAAACCCAAGGATAATCACTATGTTAGAAACCCTACCTAATGGTAATTTGATACTTCAAGGAAATGGGAAGAAACCCCAAGTAAATAGAATGTAACCCTAAGCAATTTGAAAGAGGAATGGAAGAGACTAACTTACTTGAGGGATCTTGAAAAACCTCCCCTAATAAGATAGTAGATGAAATTTAAAATAGTAAAAACTTAACGTTAGGTTCGAATAAATATTAGGTGGTAATTTTGGAACCGGAATGGAGGATAAAGGGTAATAATTTATAGAGTTATGATGGAATGCACTTACCTCCTCAAATATTCCTGATTTTCGAAACCCTAAGAAGTTCAGCACTCAATCACGAGTAATAAGAACTCCAAAAAGGGGAGAGAGAGGTTTGGAGAGAATCTGGGTTCAATGGGCGTGTGTGAGGCTTGGAAGAACTGAAAAATCCTTAATATTGAATAGGTTATTAATTAATCAAATTTAATTTGTAAAAGTGGAATTGGGATTTTGGGCAGGCCCAATCCCTTAAATAAAATCCAATATACACCTTTTTATGGATTTCTAAAGGCACCAAACTACAATGGTGGTGTTAATATGTCAGGGGAGACCTTTTAGAAATTGGAATGAGTGAAAAATATTTATAAATGAAAATGTTATAAAAGAAACAAAATTTATTTTTAAATTTGGAATTGGGCTCACGGTTTGGCCCAATTCACAAAAACTCACCCATTCCACCATAAAAGCTTGAGAATCCCCAAAAAAATGGAAATTAAATGAAATTTAACATTAAAAGAATTCATTTATGTGACAATTCTCCCCAATATGAAAACTTTTCATCCCCAGAAATCTATAGCAATTCTAGATATGAAATCCAAACCCAACCGATAAACCAAGATGTACTTCTTTGCCAAGCTTCACCCCCAATGGACAAAACACCTCCAGTGACCAATTAAGGATTGATTAATATCCCAACCCAAAATTACACCAGTTTCTTGAAATGATCAATCACATTCATACTTTATCCTAAAACGAAACTCCTCGAATGCTATCCGAAAAAGACTCATGCAATTCACCCAAACGAACAACAACTTCGAAAAAGGTTACATTTACCTTACATTAACTAAACCATTGGGGGATCTCCAATCCCAATGTTTAATCAAGGAAGATGTTGGTATCTAGATAGTTCCGAACGAGACTACCTACCACCAAGCCAAGACCATGGATAAATATGAGCTATTGGTATGGGGGACACAAATAGACACCCCACCAGAAGAGGCAACCTATATTATTTTCCGAGATAGAATCAAGACACTAACAGGTGGGGGCCTGAACGAACTCCCCAGTACAAAGTGTAGAATTCCATTCACAGATTATGATGGAACGTACCAGAAAATCATAGTGTGTCTCCCCACCATAAGAACCAACCATCTTAACCGACCATCATGGGCCGACACAGAAAGACCCAATTTTTTTTTTAAGATTTGGGAAGGGTGCAGGGTCAGTCTGCATGGTTTGGGAAATTCTGCACTAACTGTGCAGATCATTCTTTTCACATGGCTTCCTAGAACATGGTCACTACTAATCACACACAAACTAGGTCCTCAGCACCTCTATCTAAATTTCCAACCATACTCTAATGACTCAAAGGAAACCAAAGGGGGAGGGAATGACATTAGGTGATGACATGGGTAAAAGGCCCCCTACCTATTTCCTCTGAATGGGAACAATGGAAGAAAGATGACGACACTAGAGGCTTAAAAACATACTATTTTTTATACTAAGGATAAGATATTGTATATGGGTTTAAACAACCCTGGGATCTCCCCCGACTACGAGTTAGCTTTTCTCCAAGACCTATGGCTGGAGCTCAAATGATTGAAGCATCTTCGACCTCGCAGTTAGGCTTTAGAAACCCCCCAAAATGATTATTCTTCTTTTGGTGCCACAAAAGACTATACTAAAATCCCCAATAATATTACCAAGACATAACACATTCCAAACTCACTTTACCCTAACTCGATATTTCACTGAAACAAGGGCTTTGAAAATGAACACACATCACACCTTGTTTTTTCGAGTGAGAAACTATACAAGTAAATAACACCTATAATCACCTTCCTCTAGAATGGATGATTTTGATGTTTTTACAAGGAAGACATTCTACCAACATAAAGAGACTCTCAGAGGATTTCATAACATTCACCTTTAAAGTCAATCGAGTGCACAAAATCACAAGGCTTCACCGAACCTTACCATTGCGACTGATATAACCAATGCATAGAGTGGGAACTTATACAAAATCCCCAAACAACACATAATTCTAGAAAGTGGCCACAATATCCTCTCATGGCCAGATTTCCCACACTGGTAGTTTATTGTGAAATCCTTCTTCGAAGAGACTACAAAAGAATAATATGAACTCTTAGACACCATCCATATACTCTTCCATGCTAACAACCCCATACCACTTCCACCTTTGGAAAATCAGGATACATAAGAGGCTAAGGTCTCTTTCAACCTTCCATGATCACTCTCCCACTACAAGAGGATACACAAAACCAATAAAGGAAAGGGTATATACTCAATCTAAAATTATCAAGAAAAATATTCCTTATATTGATCAACAGTAGGGTCTTAGAATGGAGAAAAAATATGGGTTGCACTTCAGTTGTTCATTAACCCTTAATGGGGCGTACCTTATCTAACGATTAAAAGCTAAAGACACAAACAAGATGGTGCATTGGTCAAGATAAACAACAAACCAGATCCAAATATAGGAATTTAAACACCATAAAAGCCTCCCAAAACATTTATCATAAGAGACCACTCATCGGACCTTCAACACAGCTTACCGACCAAACAGAAACCCAAAACACAATACAAACATGAGGGGTTCTTGGACTGAAAACATCCCACAACATCAACACTTAAAAAACACATAATACACACCATCCCAAACAAGTCATAAATACATAAATTTTCTCATTTAAAATCATCTTTTTGTAAATAAACGATTCAGCGGTTAGCGTATGCACCAATGGTACCCCATGGGCCTTACACATGCATGTTTCTGTGCCATAATGGGCACCCTCCTCATATCCATCTTAGAACTCATACATCCATTCCATTAACCATCCATAATCCCATATAATCCTATTCATGTGTTCTCTCATGAAAATACCAATGGTTAAAAAAATCATTCCACTTTTCAAAACAAAAACAGTCAACCAATACCTCTTTTTTCTCAAAACCTCTAACCACGAAATCAAGCCCAAATTACATCTTAACATGATTTTTATAAAGGAAAAACATTTAAATGAAAAATCACTTTCAATTCATACACATTAATTTCAGAACATCTCATCCCATTAAAACACCTTTCAATAGTTTAGAAAACTCTATTGGAAACACTTTTTCAAAACCAACATTGACATAGTTCATTCTTTCAAAAGATTCACAAACACACTATTTTCCATTCCAATACAATTATGAAAATTCAGTTCTCAATTTTCAAAAATCTAAGAATTCCATATTTATTAGATAATAATTTCACAAATACTTTACGCTTCTTAAAACCAAGTCACTTTAAAACCAAAGATCCAAGATTTCAAAACTATAGAATACAAGACAATGCGAGAGGAAACTAGTTTCAGTGGGTGACTTGGACATATGGTTGGAATCCATATTCCAATCACTTCACCATCACATAGAGTGTTCAAGGTAAATATCTCCATCTCCACATGGCTTGTTAGACCTTGTGAGCTCACCAAGACCAGTAACCCAACTCTCTTTTCATTTTCCCTAATAATCATCAATCCAAAAAATCCAAAGGACTCATATAAATCCTGAAATCTCCTAGCGACTTGAATCCCATCATGAGGTGTGATGATCAGACACATTAATAATAACTAGAATGCCATGTCCCGACAATCCTAACTCCAGACTATCCCGATTATTCCCCAAATAACCTGACCCAATGAGAGCGAACCTCCTTTGATACCATTTTGCCACCAACCGAATCTGGTCGCCACCGAAAATCGCATCAAACCCTGCTCATGATAAGGCCTGAAGGGTGTTACCTATCCCCATGGGATGGTACAAGTGCTCGGGTATCATTTATCTTGGTTTGGGAATGATTTACCCTAATATTTATACATAAAACACCAAAAACAATTGATAAAATGAATATGAAAAGTTCATATTAACAAGGTTTATACAAAAAAATACAGAACTGAATACATAAGTTAAAATGAAATAAAAAAGTCCAAAGACATAATGAAATATAAAAAAACATCCCCATGGACTTAACATTACAAGGGGTCATCACCCCCAAGCCGTCTCCACAACTCCACCCCATGGTTGGGGACTAACACCCTGAACCGCCATCACCCTTAGCATTTCCTTTACCTGAGTAAAACATAACCAAGTCTAATTACACCCAAGGGGTTTAAGTAGGGTGTGAGCCTAATCCCAATAGGATACCACCAAATTATTCCAAAGCGCATGCAATACAATATGAAAAAGCAAGCAGTTTTAATACGCAAAGAAAAGCAGTGCTAAAATCAAATAAATTCTATTTTCAATTGAAAACATCTTTGAAGCTAAAGTTTTCAGAATCTTAATACATTTAAATAGACATGTTATCTACTATAAAGTACTTCCAAAAACACCCATATACAATGGAAAATACCACAAACACAATGAGCAACAAAATCGGGAACACCCCTAGGCACTAGATAGTCTCGGGCCCCATGTACCGCATACCTCGGTGTAAAGTAACCATAGTAAAATCTGTTTTCGTGCATGAGCCACTAGTAGGGAACAAACCCATAACCTAGTGGTCTCCAATCATAATTCACAGAGTTTATTTAGAGTTGTCTTTATCCAAATTCTAGGTGAAATAGGGACAGAACCCATCCTGTCCACTAGCCGTACTACTACACATCTACCCCACCTAGGTAATAGGGCTTCCCCCTTTGTGCTCAAACAATTTCATAATGATACATATATCCATTTTCATACAAAACACTTATAAGGGTCACGTAAAATCATTACAATATCTACACAAATTTTAAACTATTTAAAACACACAATAATGCACTTTGAGTTTCAATATAACAACTTCTCCAAATCTTTCTTGGTTTTGCACACAAAACTCTTTTAAAACCTCACATGAACACCATATTCATACTAATATTTATAAAAACAGAATCCAACACACCCTAAACATTTATTTAAACACATTACATGATTTATAAAACAATCCCAATAAGCATCGCATAGAATACCCATGTAAAAAACCCAATTCAACACCAAATTTGTACTGAAAAAACAATTTTCTTAACAAACGTCACCCAAAATCAATTTCACAGCAACAAACAAAGAATAATAACATTTGAAATATTATTTTCATCCCGAATACAGTTCAATAAGGTCAACTAAATAATTAAAATGCATACCTTAATCAACCAAAAAAGATTGATATAAAAAAAAGCACAAATTTCACAAGAAATTGGCCCTTAAAATTCACTTGAATTACAAACACCACTAAAACCAATTTTTGCAGAAACAAATAAATGGGTTAAACAAGAAAATATATTAAACAAAGTAGCTATGTCACAAGGATTTCATAAAAAGTAGAATCACCTACCAGGGTAATAAAAACCCTTGAATCAACGTGCGAAAATCAAGTTGCACCAGCACCGCAGCAAGAGGGACTTAGAAGAAACCTAAAACCACAAAATTGGACCAAGAAAACCCAAGGTTAAACCCTAGGTTCTAAACCCTACCTATTGGTCATTTGGTACTTCAAGAAAAGGGGACAAAATCCCAAGTAAATAGAATGAAACCCTAAGCAATTTGAAAGAGGAATGGAAGAGACTCACTTACTTGACGGATCCTGAAAAATATCCCCTAATACACAGGTAGCTGAAATTTAAAACAGTAAAAACATAAAGGGAAGTTCGAAGAAGGGTCATGAGGTAATTTAGAAACTAGAATAGAGGATAGAGTGTATGAATTGAGAGGGTTATGATGGAAAGAACTTACCTCCTCAAATCTCCCTGATTTTCAAAACACTAATAAGTTAATCACTCAATCGGGATTAAGAAGAGATCCAAACAAGGGAGAGATAGTTTGGGCGCACATCTGGGTTCAATGGTCTTGTGTGAGGCTTCGAATCACAAAAAATTCTTTAATATTGAATGGGTTATTAATTAATAAAATTTAATTTTTATAACTGGAATTGGGATTTCGGGCAGGCCCAATCCCTTAAATAAAAACTCATGTACACCTTGGTTATGGATATGTAAAGGCTCAAAACTACAATTGTGGTGTTAATATGTCAGGGGAGACCATTTAGGAATTATAATGGGTGAAAAATATTAAAAAATGAAAATGTTATAAAAGAAAAAAATTTATTTTTAAATCTGGAATTGGGCTCACGGTTTGGCCCAATTCACGAAAACTCACCCATTCCACCATAAAAGCTTGAGAAACCCCAAAAAAAGACTATATGGAAATTAAATGAAATTTAACTTTAAAATAAGTCATGTATGTGACAAACCCACTAATGAATGAGTATAAAGTAAGGGTCCCTAGGATTACCACCATTCTATATCATTAATGTCTCATAATGACTACAATCAATGTGGTCTATTCTATGCACCCACATTAACATCTATGTAACCACAGACAAAAAAACACCCATCCATAAGGCCTAAATCACAAACATTTCAAATCAACATCTTAATCATGAACCGATTCCCACCATGAATCAACACACATGATATCTCCCTTGAAAATCCCAAGAAATTCTAGGTAATAAAATCATAATAGCATCATATTAGAGAATCCATATTCATGAACACCATAGAAATAGGCTTGATTAAAAAAATTATTTCTTGGTTATATGTGAAATGACAACATAGGATATTATTGACACATTAAATTACTGATCTGAAATAATAGCATCCACAAGGTGTATAATTATTATGCTCTGTGTGCTAGCACTAACCCACTAGGTTTCCTAAAAATAATGTGCATGAAGACTACACCATCTTTTGAATCATTATGATTCTCACTATAGATCCACATGACCTTCTATAAGTCCCCAAGAGTATTTGGAGAAAATTTTGAATTAATTTAATCTTTTTGATATTTTACATTTCACACAACACTGAATATAGATTTTGGCTATATGAAATCACTATGTTTGGATTATGTTAAATGAAACAACAAGTAAATATATCACTCCATGGAATGCTAATATTATATTAAATTACACAAAACACTATGTCTGTCTTGTGTTATTCCAAACTATGTACACGTAAGACTTGGTTTTACCAGACAACAACATACTATTAATATTAATTTAAAAATAATATTAATGTTTTCAAATAGATTATAGAATAGAGTTTATGAATAATATTAATGAAATTATGAAAATATGGTTCACATATGTATATAATAATAATTATTTAGTGACAATTTAATTATTAATTAAAGTAAATCCCTTTTTCAAAATATAGGAAATTTTTTTCCTATAAAACACCAAATATGAAATGAAAAAACATTTACGTTAATAAATTAACCAAAAAAACATTCCATAAATTATTTTAATAAAATATATATCTATTATATTTATTCTACTATTTATCTTTCATCTTATATGTTTTCTAAACAATTTAATAGAATAAATCAAATTTTTTTAATAAAGAAGATTTTTTTTCTAAAAGGAAATTTTACTTCTTTTTAATAGAGAGTACATTTTGAACATAATTTGAAAACTTTTATAATTTTTATTTGATAAAATAGACTTAGTTTATAAAATTAGAATATATAAAATTTCTATTTGTTTTTTTATTATTCTTAAAAGATTATTTTTCTAATGAATACTAAAACAACATTGAATATTATTTCAAAAATACATTTAAATATAATTTAATTATATAGATAAATTATATATTAATTTTGGGTTTCAAGAATATGTAGAAATATTATAAATAAATTAATCCAATTTAGTTCACTTGTACAAATTCATTATTGAAATTGGATATAAAAACATTTCAATATTTTTTACATTTTCACTTTAAAACCCATCTTTCTCATTCTGTGTTCTTTATTAATATAAAAAGAATTTTTTTCCAATTATATGATTGGAATTTGAAAAAGTTGATTCCTTATTTTTAATAATCATATCTTTTAATGTCCAGTAATTAGATTTTGTTGAAAAAAACTGATTCGTGAATGTAATTAAAATTAATTGCGACAATTATGGTAAAAAAGAGCTTACTTAGTGGTTAAACATTAATTTAAGACACCAAATATCCTACACACATGTATAAAATACATAGGATCAATATATTTCATCCATGTAACCTATTTCCCCAATTTTTATGAATTATTTTGGGAACTTGATGTATGGGGGGCATCTAAATAGTGTTTACCTTTTTAAACTTATAAGAATTTCACTCCTCCACTTTAAAAGAGAACTCACCCCCTATCTTCTTCTCACCTCTCAAGCAACAATTCATAGGCCAAACCGAGAAAAAATAATATTAAATGTACCCAAATTTCATTCCATTATCATCACATTGGTCAGAATAAAAACCATGTTATTATTTTGGTAAAAATGAAAAAGAATAACCCAAAGAGGTGGTAACATCACATAAAAAGATCTTTTGTTTTATTTTCAATCTATACCACCTAAATTACTATTATTCCATCATTAACATGATAAGTATAAAAAATATATTTACATGTTTTAATCCAATTTTTTTGACCTACACCAAAACACACTTCCATCAAATGGGAAACAAACATATCATTAGTTTGTTTGACATACTACCACCTCATGAAATGACGTTCTTCATTTTTCCTTAAACTCCTCTCATGGAGGGAAATATGATGAAATTACAATTTTTATATAATATATATATATATATATGTTATTTATGACATATTTATTATTATTTAATTATTACATAAGACGCACCTTCATTTTTTAAATTTTTCTAAATATGATAACTCAATTTCTAGACATGTGGACTACCGCCTCCTCAAAGCAATGTGATTCTATAACACATTACATACAATGTATTAATGATGAGATTAGTAAAATTATATGATATATTTGAAATAATAATTATATTGAGATTATAATATATGTATGTATATATATTAGTGTGTTCCATTTACATTCTTTCTTACCATACAATAATAAAACTGAAACAACATTCATTCATACGTAGGACCTACCTTCTCCCGGATGATGTATTCCATTTTATTTTTCTATATTTTATATATTATTATATATATTTATATAATGTATATATATTAAATTTAAATCATGTTTTAAATTTTGGTAATAATTAAATAATTATATAAGTAATAAGATCAAGAATAATAAGTCAAAACTTATAAGAAAAACAATTTAGATATTACCCAAAACGTAGCATTAACATGAAATTGTTAATAAAAGGGTAATATAAAGTCATAATAAATTAATATATGGTATGATATAATATAATATGGGGTTTTTAAGATTTATAATAAACATATATTTATTTTATTAGTGGTTTGAACATGTATAAATAAATTCAATACTTAAGGTAAGGGTTCCCTCATTTCACTTTTTATATACATGAGATACATGGCATGTTCATTGATAATTTATTTTTTGTGTTGTATATAAAATACATAAATGTATTATATGATACTTATATTTATATTTATGTGTATTTACATACCCATTTTATCATATATGTCATGGATTTTACAGTTCAAAAGTTACCAAATTGGTAAGGTCATTTTGTCTTAATTTTCCTTCTCCAAGAAACACGATATGTCATGCACCTATATTCTTCTACGAAGTGTATATAAATAACTCTGATATGTAATATCCTTAATATTTTTATTTTAATGATACACTATGATTCATGTAATGTTATTATCTCATGGTTATTATTATTTAATGTTTCCAAAGTGGTAACAGTTTATTGCTTCAATCTCATCGTTTATCTGGATTGTTTTTGGTTATGCCTCCATTGATGAACTATAACAATCAATATCTCAATTACTCTTATGATCTTTTTTCTACTTTGTTTATTAATTTTATATCCATGTAATGGTACCATTTTTCCACTCCTCATCACATAAGATAAGTAAACTGTTTTTATGAAAATATGAATTTATTTATCCTTTCAGTGGGAAATCTATGTTATTTCAAAATGATGTATCCTAAAAAATCGTATATGTTATAAAAATATAAAATAATATTCAAAAAAAATTACCCCTATTTTTTCATTTTTAACTAAATGGGTTTTTAAATGGAATCTACTCATTATTATTCAATCAAGGACCTTTTTATTGTTTTTATGGTGCAAAAGGAATGTTTTGCACATACGAATTTACTCTCCATCATGAAATTCATTTATTTGAAGATTATTTTATATTTTATCTAGTTTATTTTCAACTTTTTTTAAAAAAAATTATGTTTAATAATTTTTTTAAATGATTTTAAAACATTCTTTACATTTTTTCTGTTTATTTTCAAGGAAAAATAAATTCAAAATGATTTTCATGATTCTTATATATTTTTTCAAGAAAAAGTCTCTAAGAATGTTTTCAATATTCATTTATAATTTCTCTAAGTTATTTTCAATTAAAAGTTTTTAAAAATTTATTGCACGATTTTGTTATAATTTTAAAGGTTATTTTAATGGAAAAAGTTTTTTAAAACGTTTTATGATTTAGAAATACCTTTTCAAATTTGAAAATATATTTTCCTTTAAAAATGTTTAAAATTAAATTGTAAATAGTTCTTTACAAATAAATTAATTTTTAAATGGTTTTATGAAAGGGGATTTCATAGGAAGGATATTTTCCTTAATAAATTCACTATATGATATGTCAAAATCATTCTCCATCAATGATCACACAATTTCATACATTTTATTATTTACTTGAGATACGATCCAAGAATAACATTATTAATCTTTATTTATTGGTTTATGTTTTAATAATATGATGTTCATGAAATAGTTCATATTCCACTAGTTATATGATTATTAAACCTTCTTCTTTTCACTAGTTATTCTTCGATTAAATGATTATGAAACCTATATCTTTACCTTAGGTTATGATATGAATCCATGTTTATGATACCCACATTATTTCATGGGTTATGATATGATGTTGATGAAACCTATATCTTTATAGGGTTCATGGTATGAGAAGAGTTTTATTATACCGTGGAACATTTATGTATGAATTTCTTATTTGATGGGTTGGGTGTATATCTCCCACAAATGAATTGGGTAAATATTTATAACTCAGTAGAATATGTTGGGAAAAAAGTCAACGGACATGATCCAAAATGGGAACATGAGGAAACCCTACCCATTTTTAGAAAAATGGGAAACTTGATCCATAATGAGAAGATGGGGAATCCCAATCCCTTATAAGGAACGGACTGTGACTAGGGTTGGTTGTGTATCCCACCTGGTAGGTATAGTCCCCATGAATTTCGTTGATATATTTTTTCAATGAGCCATGAATTATAGGGAATGGAATAAAATGATTATATATATGTCAAAAATGCCATGTTTTATTCATATGTTATGTTTTTATGGATTAGGCTCTTGATTTCCTCATTATTCATGTCTTATGAACTACCATTATTTATTCCATGACTCATGTATATGATCTTTTATATATAGGTTATGATCTTATAATATTGTACTCATGATCCCATTCCCTTGTGTTCATCATCATTCATGCGTAACTCCTTTGTTTACCCTTATTGAGGATATGATATTACCTTTTCAAATGTTTTATTTATCTCATGTTATAAAGAATGGTTCTAGGTAGGGGTAATAAAGGAGAATATATTTGTGGGAAAAATTAAATATCATTCACTAGACTACAATTTCATTATCCATGTTTATAAAGGAAATAAACGATTATAGTATTTGGGAATGTGTTTACCTATTTGAAAAGATAAATTAATGTCTATATACATTAATATTGCGATTTTTTGGTTGGTATGACAGAAAATTTTTACGAAACCTTTGGAAACATGGATGAGAAATAAATTTCATATCCCTCTAGTTATTTAAAATAATATTTCTAGGAATGTATCTAAGGATAGGTCTAAGGAGTCACGTATTAAATAAGGAAACATAATTTAAAAATTCTATATTTGATTTATCATTACTATTTGGTTTTTTCCTATGATAAGTGTTTCTGATTGTAGGGTTTCTAGTTTTTTTCAATGAAGGGAGCTAGATGGAACTCTGTAAATGTTGAATGAGAAAAAAATTGATTAACAGGAAAACGGGATGATAACGAGAGTGAAGGATGTTCTGACCTTGTATAATTTGTTTTTACATGTAATGATTAAGAACATGTACATTAATAAACACTCAGTCTCACCCTGGAAGAGAAGGATTTTTTTTTAGAATTCTTGAAATGGATTCCAAGGAGAAAAAATATTCATTTTCCTTTATGTCATGCATGTGGTAAGAAACACCAACATTGATTTCTAAAATGAACAAGAAGATGTTTTAGTTATGGAAATGAAATAAACAAAGAAAAAAACTATAAAGGGAAAATGAAAAATTTATTTAATGAAATATACGGTAATATTGGCCTCCCTATGGTACTATCAATTGATTAATTATTTAAATGTTGAAAGACTGTGCATTATGAAAATCAATGTCCTAAGTAGAAATCTCCCAAAGATAATCAGAATGGTGGTACTGGTAATGGTTATATTGATTATAATGATGAGACAATGGGTGAATTGTGAAAGGAAAGTGGTATTAATTAATATATTTAGGATTCATTTTTAATGTATTAATGATGAATTGAAATAATCAAAGTTTTCATAAATATTGATTCATGAATTATGTTATACGATATATGAAATATATAAGTATTGTTCATTTTATGTTTTTTGATAAGGATTTATAAGATTATGTTTATTGTTTCCAATTTACTAAAAATTTGATTTTATAGAAAGTTGATACTCATAATAAACACATTATTATGGGAATGATAAGCCTTAATATATTAATAATGTTATGATAATTATGTTTGTATAATGTAAATTTATTGATATTGATTAATAATGAATTGAATAACAATTTGTTGAAAAGTTTATTATTTTATAATTTTTGAAGTTTAAAACATTTTGATTTAATGAATATGTCCAATAATACATGGAATAAGTAAGCATGCAAGTTTTAATTATGGATTTTTGATAATTTAGGTTATTAACATTTTTCAAGAGAGTACATAATGAATGTATTAAAATGTTTTGTTGTGGAAAAAAAGGCTACATTATGATTTATGGGGATCAATGTTAAGATTAATTTTAAAAATTTAGTGACCTTGATTCTATGGTTTTGAACATTCTTATTTCATAAGGGTAACAAGGTAATCCATTTATGAAATAGATTGCGTTAATCTTCAAATGGGGATTTGAGATGAAAGTAGAATATCAATATATGTGGATATTTTCATATTAGATATCTTTTTATATCTATTTTGTTGATATAAAGAATTATTTAATGACTAAAAATCTTATTTATGGATATTATGATTTTTCAATTCTTTAGAAATGAAAATTTTAACTTAATTTATTAGATAATGATATGAAGTGTAAATGATCATGGAAATATAATGATTGAGATGGTACTAACATTAAGTAAGTATATATTCTCGTAAAAATTATTCAACATTAGAAAAAGGGTCTTGAAATAAAATTTTATCCTATAAAAATAATTTTTCATGATATTAATGACCACTTTCATGCTTCATCAGTTTATGGTTTTGTGATTTTTATCATTCTATAGATTATCCAATTTATTATGATGAGCGATCTTTGTCAATATCTGTGATTATTTTCTATTTTATTCTATGTTTGTTTTTTCACATTCCATTTATGTTCTCCAATATGGAAACCTATTTATGAGTTATTTTTTGTAACCATTATAATTCTAACATTCTATTTTAATGATAGATTTAGTATTCATTTTTATGATGACAGTTTCTATAAAATTAAAATTAATATATTAAATCATTGATAAACTAAAATAATTTTGATGGTGAAATTCATTTTAATGGATGTATAATGAAACCACAAATATATTATGAATTTTATTATTAATATAATCTTTATGATATTTTTCATTTCCAAAAAAAATAAATAAAGCTTTTGTTATACGAAAGAACAATGTGTGTCTTGTGTTATAAGAAACACCATGTTAATATTTTACTCCATGAAAAAAGTAATAGCTTTTAGTACATGAAGAAATATGTTTTTATTGTGATATACACAATATCAAATTCCATAGATAACTTTCATAACCCAAAAACATAGTTTTACCAAACTCTAATATACTATTAATATTGTTATTAGAATATTATTATAGTAATAAACATTCCATTTTAATGATTT
Source organism: Viscum album (assembly GCA_963277665.1). Lineage (NCBI taxonomy): Eukaryota > Viridiplantae > Streptophyta > Magnoliopsida > Santalales > Viscaceae > Viscum > Viscum album. The sequence goes on from OY728133.1 coordinate 68,167,124, forward strand.
TTATGAATAAGATTAATTAAATTATGAAAATATGGTATGAATATGTATATAATATGAATTATGTGGTGACCCATTAAATAGTGATGAATGTTAAAAATGTTTTCGAAATGTAGGAAAACTTTTGCTGGAAAACAATATTTTTGAAATCAAATAAGTTATACCATGACTAATTAATTAATACACATTTTCAAAATTATATTATTAAAATATATAAATATTTTAGTCCGCAATGTATTTAAAATTCATTATAAATGTTTTCCATACAATAGAGGTGAATTAATCAAGTTTTATGAACAAAAAATTTATTTTTTACAAGTTAATTTTAAATCATTTCAATGGAGAACACATTTAAAATATAATTTTCAAAACATGTAAATTTATTATTTTAATGGAAAAAAATAATTTTTGAAATCATAATATCAAAATTTATATTGGGTAAATTTTTGTTATTTTTCTGGATGGTTTCATTTTTTTATGAATAGTGAAGAAAATTGAATTTTAATTCAAAATGGTTTTTTTTTAATTTCATTATTATATATATAATATATTAGCATTTTTAATTATAATTAGATCAATTAATTGTTATTTTTTCCAATTTATGTCATTGGAACTAATTTCTCATTGAAATTGGATATAAAAACAGCCAAATTTTGAACATTTTTACCGTAAAAACCCTCTTTCTCATTTCGTGTGATTGATTAATATGAAATAATTGTTTCCCTATAATGTAAATTGAATTTGGAAATATGGATTTCATCATGGGAATAATAATTATTTATAATTTTCAATAAGGTCAACGCATATTTTTACTAAAAAATATTACTTATAGTTATTAAAATATATTGGAATGATTAATGTAAAAATGAGTTTACATAGTGGTTAAATGTTAACTTAGTGGAAAAATGACCTAGAAACATGTTTAAAATAAAATTGATGAATATATTTTTAAAAATAACCATATTTTATCAAATTTTGAAAATTATTTGAGGGACATGATGTAGGGGGCCACTCAATAATGTTTACCTTTTTATACTGACAGGAATATCACTCCTCCACTATAAAAGGCCACTCACCCCGCTCACTTCCTCACACCTCTAAAGCCACGTTGGATCATAAAACCACTATCAAAATGGGTTAAAAATTTACCTCCAATAAATATAGAAGACTAACCTTGGTCATAAATTAAACCAAGTTAGTCTTTTTGTGCAAAACATAAGTAATTACCCAAAGAATATGAAACCTCTTTCCACAAGCTCCATTGTTTTTTTCATTAACAACCCACTTAATTATTATAATTACATAATTATAAAATAAACTTAGTATCCTAAATATACTAATATGTTTTTAACCTATTTTATAGAAATAAATCTACACACACTTCCACAAATGGGTAAGTAATATACCATTCGAGTGTACATCAGACTATCTCCTAGCAAAATGAAGTTTTTTATTTTTCTTTTTAACACCTCTCAGGATGACCATTATGATGTAAATACTATTTTTATATGATATATATGATATTTATAATAAATTTATTCACATTTAATTATTTCATAAAACATAACATCATACTCTCTATTTTGTTTATATAAGATATCTTTGTTTGTAGATGTGTGGACTACTTCCATCACACATTGAAGTGCTTCGTTCTCACATTACATTGAATTTATTAAGGATGGTTTTAGTAAAATTATTCGATATTTATGAAATAATACTTCTTCTAGAATTAATATATAAATGTACATATATATAACATTTAATTTCTTTCATTCATTTTGATAATAGAATAGAAACAACGTCTATCCTTACGTATTCCCTACCATATCCATGAACAGTGTATTCGATTTCATATTTATTTATTATATATATTATTATAAATATTTATATAATGAATATATATTATATTTAAATCAGTTTATAAATTCTTTAAATAAGTAAATCATGATCTATGTAAGATTATCAAGAATAACAAGTCCAGACATATGTGAAATACAAAGAAGATCTTACTTGAACCATAACATTAACATGAAATTGTTAAAATTATGGTAATATAAAGTCATAATAAAACAATATATGTTATGATATATTATAATATTATTATGTGGTAGATTTATAATAAACTTATACTGTAATACAAGATGGCTAAATTATATGATGAAATTAAAAGTGTAATGTTAGGGATTTCTCATCTCAATTTTTATATTCACGACATAAATTCTATGTTCACCACTAATTTATTTTTTATAGTTATTATACTGAACATGAATGTATTCAATGATTATTTGAAATAAATTTATGTATATTTTCATATCCATTTTTTATCTCAATTTCATGGGCTTCATATTTCAAAAGCTCTCAAACTTGTAAGGTAATTTTATCTCAAGTCACCTTATTTAAGACACAAGTTATGTAATGCATATATCTTATTATATGAGGTGTATATAATACCCTTATACAGGTTATATCATGAGTATTATTCTTTTCATTGTATAATAATATTCATGTAATATTATTCACTTTTGGGGATTATGATTTAATGTCACCAAACTGGTAAGAGTTTATTGCGATAATCTAGTCATCTATCAGGATGATTTGAAACTATGATTCCATTAATTAAATATTATAATTCATAACTTAATAAATCTTATTATTTTTCTTCTCCTATATTTATTCACATTACATACACGTAATGGTTCCATTTTTATTCTCTTTTTTACTTAATATAACTAAGAAACATTTATTATGAAAATATGTCTTTATTTATCCTTTTAGTCAGAAATATGTGTTCTTTTAATACCATTTTTCCTGAAAAAAATGACTTTATTAATTTTATAATAATTAAAAATGATATTTAAAAGAATTTATTGCCCATTTTTTACATTAAAAAATGGTTTTTAAAACATAATATTCCTATCATTTTCCAACCGAGGTACTTTTCTGAAAAAACATACTTCATAAAAGGAATGTTCAACATATATGGATTTATTTATCATCATGAAAATAATATAATTTTAGCTTATTTTATAAGTTTTGTTGTATATTTTTTTTAAAAAAAATTAAATTTATTTAGGATGTGTTTTAAATGATATTCATGCCTTCTTAATAAGTTTTCAATGTATTTTCAAGGAAAAATGATTTCAAAAATGATTTTTAACATTCTATTATATGTTTACAAAGAAAAAGATTTTATGTATATTTTAAAGATTCCATTATGTGATTTAAAAGATATTTTAAATGAATAAGGCTTTCAAAATGATTTCAATATTCCTTTATAATTATTTAATCTTATTTTTGAGAAAAAAGGTAATTAAAATGATTTGTGATTTAAAGATAATTTTTCAATGTTGAAAATATGTTTTCTTCAAGAAATGTTTTAAATGAAATTTTATTTTTTTCATTATAAGAAAACTATTTTTAAATGGTTTTATGAATGCTATTTTCAATGAAAGAATATTTTTCTTAAGAAATGTTATTTTTGATCTTTCGAAATCCTTCTCTATCTAAGATGAATTAATTTCACATAGATTATCCTTTAAATGGCATATAATCCAAGAATTCAATTCATATGCCTTATTGAATAGTTTATGGTTTGATATTATGATGTTTTCAAAACATATTTATCTTCCACGATTTATATTCTATTGAAACCGAATTCTTTTCATAGGTTATGTTTTAATAAAATAATTTTGTAACATATCTATTTTCCATAGGTAATAATAGTATTACATGTTTATGATACCCATAACATTTTGTGGGTTATGATTTTATTTCTATGAAACAAATATCTTTGTATATGTCATGATATATTGAATTTTTTATTATCTTATCTCGCATGTATGTGTGATTTTATTATGTGATAGATGGAAACAATATCTCTCTCAAATTTATTGGGTTATGGTTCTTGTCCCATGAGATAATGATGGAAAAAAGTTAATAGGATTGATCCAATATTGTAAGATGAGGATACCTTATTAACTATGGGAAGAAGGTTAAACCCAATCCACTATGGAAAGATGGGGAGACATGATGCATTAATGGAAGAAGGTTAAACCTGATCTACATTGGGATGATGGGGAAAACCTATCCCTGATATGGAAGTGACAACAATTAGGGATGGTGGTGTGACTTTACAAATATCTATAGTCCACATTATGTGAGCAAATATGTTTGTACTATGAGAATTGAACTACAAGGAATGATATTACATGTTTACTTGCATGAAACAAATCCTTTATCTTATTACAATGTTAAGATTACTTGAATTATGCTCTTTATTTAATCATTATTAATGTCTTATGAACATCTATTATTCATTCCATGAATCACATATATGATATTTCATATGCACGGTATGATCTTATAAAATTTTTCTCATGTTCTCATACCCTTATTTTCAGAATTATGCTTTCATATCTCATTTTTTAACCTTACTAAGCATCCGATCACACCCCTTCTTATGTTTTCTTTCTCCCATGACAAAAATACAAGTTTTAGGAAGGTTTACTAAAGGGTATGATTTTTGTGGGAAAAAATTAATATCATTCACCAGACTAAAATTTTGTGTTCTATGTTTCCAAAGGAACTAATATATTATATCCATTTCATGTGTGTTTGTGAAAACCAAAAAACGATCTAATGCCTTTTTATGTTAGGATCGGGTGATTTTACCTTCTATTTAAAAATAATATAAATAATAGTTGGCACAAATGTTTAGAATTCTACCAAGAACATATATAAAATAAATCCATATGATATGTTGTTGACACATAAATAAATTAAGTCATCTTATCTAGTGGGCCTATATGTATACGATTCAGACATTCTATATTTGATGATTGAGATTCCTCTTCACTCAATATTCCTAATGTAAAAACAAAAAAATGTCCCATTTTTTATGGTCTAAGAGCCATGAACCATAATAAATCAACAACCTCCAATATCTGTATGATTCAAAAAATGGTAAAATAAAATAAAAATGTAAAAATATATTACAAAACATCAATATTATTTCCAAGTTTTATTTTCTACAGAAAATGTCTTCTCAAAGCACCGACCCACTAACCATTACATGTACATTCCCATATCTATTTTATACCATATCGTGAACTAGTTAGACAAATGAAAAGGAATCATATGATACCATGTTGTAACCTCCCACTACCCAAAACCATTGATCAATGGCTAAACTAATAGTTTTAGTTGAACCTAATGCATTCCTCCATGTACACAAGATGATTCCAATTAGTAGCAGTTTTCTATGGTGGTATTATAAGTAGAAAATATCCATTGTATCATAGGGAACTAAAATATAATAAATAAACAACATAATCCTATATTCAACAATTTAATGTGAAAGTAAATAATAATATGAGTACAGAATAATTAATAAAATTTTATAATAATAATTAATGAAATTCAGTATATCCAAGAAAACCAATAAATACCTAAATTAGACTACCTATTGGGTTTGTTATATTTAGAAACTTGTATGAAGGAAAATATAAAGTTATTGGCTCCATGAAAAACCAAAACCATTTTCATCATAAATTCCTAGTAATCATATACGCCATTCTTTATGATAAATCCGCGGAATTAGAATTACCTTTTTCCATAATCATGTGAAAATAATCATAGATAGCCAAGATTTGTTGAATAACAAGTATGATCTGAATAAAATAATCTATAGGGAATCCCAAACATTGTCTTATAGTAACCCACAATTCCATGATTTGAGAATGTGAAATGTTCATCTAAAATAAATAAATAATAATAAACCACCATAGATACTTGAGTCTGCGACTCTGATTGATCATACCTACTTAAACCTAATGCTCGATGGTCTCTGATAAAGTCATGAAATCATTCCCACCATAACCTATCAAACCACTCATAAGGTGTGTCCTATACTGGCATAACAAGAATGACATATTTGAGTAGTCTATAGACATAACAAAATTCCCATATATGGGACTCTTCATCCAATAATAGGTAAGTAGTTTCATATAATTAGAGCCTTTATCCCCCTTATATACGAGAATAAACATACCTCATCATATAAAAGGTCTCCAAAAGATTATTGGCCATGACCCCCATTCGAAGGTTCACTATAGAGATTTTACATAATGATCAAAATAATCACCTGTGCCCTGAATCCATTATACCACACTGATATCAAATCTCCAAATATGTTTTAGGTCTATCCATACCCATATTAAAATAAGTATAAACCCACCCAGTATCACATACATCTTTTATGAGAGTTTTTTCTCTAGTGCATAGTCCACATATCAATCTAAACTAAAATCCTCAATGGTTGTTTCTATACCTATGGAATATTCCCCATATGAATTTCAATATACTCACCTGGGGAATTTTTCCTCCAATAACAAGATTCCATATGGTGTATATCCTTCCATGAATCAATAGAGAAAACATAATCATGTGTGGATATATTTTCAAACCTTCATGTAACCCACGGTTAGACCCCATAGAGTGATACCTAGCTTGGTGAAACATAAACATGCTTGAAGAAAGGATCGGGGTTCTAGTGTAACACCCATGATAATCAACTAGGGTGATATGTCACATGAAACCAACTAATAACCCAATACCATCATTTTAGTAGAGGAATCCCACAATGACTCATCAGTCTTATTTGAATCTTGAACATAATCCTGATACATGAAGGAAATCTAGCCCCTTAGTATCTTCAATGAATTAATCAGTCTTCATAGTCTCAATGGTCCTGTCATTATAACATTTCTAGAGTGATGTCTATTATTCCCATCTCACTACCACCCCATCACTACTCGGTCAGTCCTCACACACAACCTAGCCAGCATGCCTCTACTGGGCCTACTCAACTGATAGTTACATCACAAAGGGTGAGAATCACGAACCTCTCCCCTCTATACAACAGTTTAATATGGGTCCTAAACTAGTGTAAAGACACTAAAAAAATTAATGCATATATGTTTCTCACTTTAATACATTATCACAACATAAAATTGAAAACATACAAAAGATCAAATAGTTAGTTAGTCTTGTTAAACGAGATTCATGGATTCCTACCATTTTACATGGAAATGAATATATAAAATAGTGAGAGTGGTTAATATTCATCCTTTAACCAATTCAATTTTTTGTCTTCATATCCAATGGAATAGAAACAAAATAAGGATAATAAAGTTTCTATGGTTTATGTACAATGTAACCTATCATTAATAAAAATGGCATAATAAATACGGAAATGTAAAAAAATAAAAAAAGATTCCATTTAATCAATAACCAGAGAAGGAAATAAAAATTTACACATAATTAATGAATAAATATCATCGATAAAAATAATGTAAATCTTAATGTAGGAAAATACTAATGATTGATTTCCTGGTTTCTAAAATCTTATATATTTACAATCAAGGCCCTACACAATTATAGTTTAATAAATTGGTAGGTATGCACTAAAACCAATTTAAAATGGCTATCTAAATGTTTTGTCTCATGAGACATGTTGATAGTGTTGAAATTGGATTTCCTAAATCCATCTTATGAATATAGTTTGATTACCATTTAATTCATCTAGTTTTATATATACATGTTTTTTCCTTTTCGAAATGTTGTTGATACTTATACGTCTACTATATTTATGATAGTGTATATATATTACATGTCATATCAAAAGGTTATAGTAGTTCCCTAGAAATTATGAGATACAAGAGATACCATGATAGTAATACTAAATAAATTTCATACGGTTCAGATAAATCATAATGAAAGGATATATATGATACGTGACTAATAAGTTCATGGGGTTCATAAGAATTGAGAAATATTCTCATGATGTTCTCACATGGTGATCTATAATATGTAATATAATGAGGATAGATCAATAAATAGGCACAATACATTCTTAAAGAGTCTTTGGTTTTTCTTTTCTATGAATATGTGTATTGGTTTAATTACTTGAGATTATTATCAATGTGTTTTATTTTGTAGTGTACATTGATGCTTGGAAAAAACCATGTTGTTGATGTCGTGGTGCGTTAGCCTATTTTTCATTCATCTTTGGGGGTATGGAATATTTTGAATCATTACAGTAGTGATTTTTTCATCCATGTTAATGAATTTATATCTTTGACCCAATTGATCAAGATGGAAGTACATTCATTAAATCCAAGTCCATGGTAGTTGAAGGGATGTCTGTCTAGTTTGGTCAAAAAATAATAAATAAATGATATATAATGACACAAGTTGTTCATACAACATTTTAATATATTGAGATAATAATTATTTTATTACAAGTAGACTATTTGAATAATGGATGTCATTATAATGTAAATTCATTACCTCTTTGGGGTCTTTAATGGGTTGGTACATTCTCCTCTAGGTATGTGATAAGTATTAACTTCTATAATGATAAGTGACTATAGAGTCACACAAAATATTATATTCAAGTGTCATCCATATTAAAGTTAATAGGAGTATAGGTCATGGTGATCCCCACAATGGGGCTCAAGAGTTTTCCAATTTTTGTCAATTAATAATAAATTAATGAATTCATTTGTTAAATTACATAATTATTGTTTTGAAGTTTTTTGGTTTATGTATTAATATGTTATTGTTTCAATAAATTGAAAATTATTATATGAATGAATATGATTTTAATTTTCAAAGATCATTAATATGGAGAAAATTACGAGCCATGTAAATTAATTGGTTTTATCATGTAATATATTTATTATTAAATACCATTATATGATGAAATATAATTGATGTATATGAAAAAGTGAGTTCACCATAATGAGTTATTTATAATTATTTATTGTAGGTTTAAAATATTTGGTTCAAAGAACCCTTTATGGGAATTTATCCACCCACTTTATAAGGATATGAGAGACATGCTTTACAAAGACTATTCATCCATTCAAAATTGAAGGATTCTCTCTCCTCTTGTATCCTTGAAAGAGAAAGAATGCGACATCCAGATATTTTATGATTTTATGATTTAAAAATAATTTATATTACTATATTTATGTCATTATACTCAATAATGATTTTTTTTGTTTTACCCACAACAATAACATACTTCAATAGTATTCATGACATGTGACACCAAGCTTCACCAAACCCAGAAATAATTTTATTTTCAATATGAAAAATATAATATAGACTTTAAATAAAATTGTATACATAATATTAAGTTATTTTTGAAATATAAATATAAATGACATACTAAATATATATTTCTTCTTAAGTTTATATTAAATGATCATTTAATTTTTCGTAAATTAATTATGATCAACAAAATATGTTTTCATCACTACTAATTTTCAATGATTTTAATGTGAAAATATTACAATTAATATATCGATATTTTATATAATTTAATTGATAAATTTAATTTAATTTCTAGAATCATCATATTAAAATTAAATTATAATTAAATTTTGATATTTTCAGAAAATATTTATTTTTCAGTAAATATCAAAAAATATTGATTTTAGTAAAAATGTAATTAATTTTTAATATATTAATAATTTTAAAATAAAAAATATATTTAAATTAAAATATTTTTTATTTATTAATATTAAATCTATTAAATTACTTTCAAATTAAATTTATACAAGATTTTTTATATGTTTATTTTCAGGTTTAAAAAGCGGTTTTATGAAAATAATTCTAAAGTGCATAATGTTTCTACATTTTAATTAATAAAATAATAAATAAAGGTAATTTTTAAATTAAATTAATGAATTATAAATCAATAATTTCTATTTAATATTCATAAAATTATTATATATGTACATATCATTAAAATAAAAAAATATTCTTTATAAAAATTTACAATTCATAAAAATATGAGTTTTCATCAAATATGGGGGTTTTTTAATAGTCACTTTAGGAAGGATTTGTAAAAATTGTTTGAAAAAGTAAAAATATTTTTTAGATAAGAATTCTATAATTAAAATAGGATTTATTGTGGATATTTTTTTGAAAATATTAATTTTTTGATGAATATAAAAAAATACTAAATTTTTATTAAAAATTGTGTTTTAATTTAAATTATTCATAAAGTTAAATTATATTTCAAATTTTTTCTATAGTAAAATTAGTTTAATTATATATATATATATATTAAAACAATTTGTGTAATTTTCATTTTTTATATTAATTTTTGTGAGAAAAAACTAGTGGAGTTTTGAGAATTTTCTCTTTCAAACCCAGCATTCTCGTCATCTCTATGAGATTATCATTAAATTAAACATGGCCACATATTTGAATTTAATTTTAGAGAAATGGATTCAATATTTTTAATAATCATAATTTATATTATGTAATAATTTCAAATTAATTTTTTTCCAAAATGAATAGTGAAAATATTTTAAATTATTTTATGTGCTTAACATAAAAATTGGTTTATTGGCAGTGAAACTAATAATTTGATGATTAAAATGAACTAATATATTTTATAAAATATATTATATTAAAAAAATTAGACACTATAATTTCTATGGATTTAGATTACCCTATTTTGGAGCCTTATGGAATGAGAAATTCATGGGTACAACTTTTCTATTTCAACAATTTAAAAGTGTACCACTAACATCACCTATAAAAGGACACACCCTCATATCCTATGTACTACCTAAAACCATTTTGGGTCCGCCAAGAAAATCGAAAAGTCTTTTCAAAATAACCTCATATAATCGTATAGTCCATACAATGGTATGGAATATAACCTATAAAGGCACATGATGAAAACCTATAGAGGATAACTAAAGAGGAAGAAATATTCTTAAACTAGATTTTTATTTATTTATTATTAATACTCATTAAAATTATTTTTTTAAAGTGATGATATAATAACCTTAGAATCATATATACACTGAGTTGTTTTTATCTTATGTTAATGACATGTAAATATCCCCACTTTTATTATATTTGGTACAAAATCATTATTCAGGCGTACAACTGACTACTGCCTCATGACAAATGTCATTAATTTTTTCATTTCCACCTATTCTGGTAGGGTGTTTTGATATTTATAAAGTAAATATATATATATAATATTTAAAACAATGGAGTCATTATAATATATATATATATATATAAATTTGGAAGTGATAAAGTGAATGAAAAATTCACCACATCAATCTCCCATATAGTAAAATGTTTTTTGTACTGAAAAAATTCATGCTTTTGAATTTTTAAATAGACACAAGATATTATATAGTAAAATAAAAAATAAAGTATGTGTGGAAATTTAAAATTAGAAGTACCTGGTTCCATTCCACAAATCAATATATTCATTCCATCATTCCACTATCGACCATTTCTATCCATCAACACTGACCCATCCCAGAACCATTCTTCATCGTACTGATAATCTATTCCACAACATCAATTAAATAGGACCAAAAATAGAGGTAGAAACCCAAGCTTGTAGCATGGAGGATGAATTAGAGTATGTGCTCTAGCTTGAGGAAGCATTCTCCATATAGATGTATCTTCATAACTTATTTATTGTCTTTTCATTCTTATTTCCCAGAACAAGATTAATTTGTTAGATTAATGGACTCAGGAAGTGATGAATTTCTTTCCATTTATACATTATTCACTCACTGGTATCATTGTCCAGTGAATCTTTTATGTTCGATGATTTATCCCTTTTAACTATGAGCATCAATTAAAACTACATAAAAACTGATTGGTAACTATAGAAAATCATTAAACATTGGTCTATTGATCAATGTACTATAATTGAGAAAAGGTCTATGATTATCTTCTCCAAAATGAATAGATTAATTTGAGGGTCAGGATCAAAATATTGAGGCTCAAGAAGGTCCATTAATATATATAGGACCATTGAAACAATAGATAACTAAATTTCTATATTTATTCGAGAACCAAATAATTAAATTATTTTTATAAGGATTGTATATCATTAATTTTTAATCAGTTTAATGTAGTCTAGGAACTATAAATTCATCATTGTGTCTACTCTATATTTTTTCCTAGAAATCACTACATCACCACATATCTTCCTAGTTTTCATATTCACTAATTTCCCTTTTTACTATTTTCTTTTAATATTTGTTATTTTCTTTGATTTTTTAGCATTATTTTGGTATAAAAAATATTGTTTCCCTATGATTCACCACTCTTAAAATTGTACCAGTAGTAATTAGGTAATATAAATTTTAAATCTATATGTGCTCAATGACCTGACCATCAAATCTTTCCATTACCATCTCCCACGGTTGGGTATGATAATGGATATAAATTATATATGTAATATTTAGAATATATTTATAACTATAGATTCATTATAATATATACATTTTTTTACATTCATTGTCAAAAAGTGAAGAAAACATCTGCCACATCATACTCTCCCATAGTTAAATGCCTTTTATCCACTATAAAATTCATACTTATGATAGTTGTGATGGTGTGAACAAGAATAATATTGTGTGTGTGAATGTTCAAGTGAGTGTGAGTGATAGAAGAAAAGGAATAAGAAACATATTTAAAGAAAAAACTAAAAATTTGATGAGAAATAGAAAATCAGCTACCTGGAATCCATACTGGTTTCCCATAATCATGCACTGAAATTAAAACATCATGATCTGATTGAAATTGGATAGCCAATTTATTCTTCTGGTCAACCTATGATTTATTGACTCTTAGAGTTTATCTACTGTAAAAATAATTTCATAACAAATAGAGAGAAATTTGAAAGCAGTAAGTTAAAATTTTCAATTGAACTTAGTGTGTGTTTTTCTCTCTCTTAAGAATGATTAATTTTTCAATGAATACCTCAAATTCAAAAAAAATAGAATTTAAATTTGATATAGATCTATTTTCATTAGTAATTGATGTTTTTTTAAAACATTTTTACAAAATAATAGATAAAAGAATCCAGTTTAAGAATGTATTCATGAACAAGGGAAGTACATATCTTACCAAATCAGCATACTCCCATAAGGTTGATTAGTTGAGATTCATAATTGAAATCATAATATTAACCTAATATAAAAACAAAGTAGTTAATTTTGTAGAAAATAATGAAAAATAGTGAAAGAATACAAATAATTCCTCTCTCCTAGATCTATCTCTAGAAGTCTTAATTTCCTATCTCTCTTATATTCTCCTGCATATGATGATTTGAGTAGTGTTCTCAAAATCTACCTCCCAGGGAATCTGGAATTAGGGAAGAGCTAATAATTTCACTAAATAAATATTTAATGGTGGTTTAATTTATCACACATAATTTTATATTTATAATTCTACTTGTAACATATAATAATATTTTGGAAAGAGGGATGAACAACATGGAATGAATATTTGTACATAGATGAAAAAACAACAAAGAAAAATAAAATTAAAACAAAAAATGGAAAAAATAAAATGGATGGATGTGATTAAACAGTGAAGTTGATGAAATGTTGATCATGTTAAAAGAAGAGTGAGTTCTGAAAATTTGGAACAAAATAGAAACAATAAGAATAGTTTGAACAATCACATGATGTGGAGGGGGAAATTTAAAATCCAAATTCAATACATGTTCACTTGTTCATCCACTTAAATTAAAATATCTGAAAATAATTGAATGAGCTTAACCAGATTTTTCATCTGCTCAACCTATGATTTACTGACTCCTATAGTTTATCAAATGTAGAAATTTTGTAATTACTGAGTGATAAAAAATCATAAATCATGGAGTTAAAATTATTTGTATAACTAATTGTGTAACTCTATCTTGAGCTCAATTCACCATAATGTGGAATCATAAAATTGAAAAAATATTGGATTTAAACCAGATCTTGATTTTTTTCACTGATTATTAATGTTTGAATTTTTTTGATTATTCTAAGAACCAAAGATAAAGAGAGGAATTCCAATTGAAAAATGGGGAATAAAATATGGGAAACCATATCTAACTGACTAGCCTATTCCCCAAGGTAGATTAGTTAGAGATCATTATGGAAATAAAAATTTAATTAGAACTTAAAATAATGAAGTTCATGTTGAATGAACATACCTGAAAATAGATAGAGGGAAAAAGGGT